>OZ025291.1:66609384-67871884 GCA_964019185.1 Maratus speculifer
GCATTAAATTATAAAAAGAACAAGCATGTATTAAAATAAAAACATATTTTCTATTTTATTGTAATGAAAAAAATGGCATCAATAAAATTAAAATATATAAAGATAAAATAAATTCAGTAAGCAATATTCTCGTGACATCGGAGTAAATATGAATTTTTATTCGTTTATCTAAGTAAAGTACACGTGTATAAATAATTTTTATAGAAATTTATCTCATAAATGAAAATAAACGTTCAAAAAGCCTTGTGTCTGTATACAGTAACGCCAACTTTTCAAAAATATTGAGTGGGTTCAAAATTTTTTTTCTAAAATAACACGCATAATTTTTCCTTCTTAGAGTGCGTGTGTGAAGAGTAAAAAAAGAGGGAGTGGGGGGGGGGATGAAATGATTAAAGATAATTCAAAATTAAATTATGTTTTTAAGCAATTTTTTTAATTATTAGAATTATATTTTATAAATAATTTTATTAAATTACATTCTTATATTCTTATTCCTTATATTAATATTTATTTTAAGTAACATTGGAATTGCTAATCATTAAAACTGCATATATATATACACTTTAGTAAAAGTGTTTTATATGATGGAATTTTTTTCTGCAAGAAATTTAAGTATACAATTTTTCAGCGTTTCAGTAAGTCTAATTTGTGCCCTTACTATTTTACAAACAAAAATATTTTGAGACCATTAATAAAAGCAAATCGCATTTCAGTGATTAAATAATTAAAAAAATAAATTATGAATTATATCAATTGAAATGGGGTGAGGCGGAGAAATAAAATTTTTGGGTGGGCTCGCGCCCTATGGGTATACGTAAGTTAGCGCCACTGTCTGAATATTATTCATTATTTTTCTTTTCTCTGCAACAAAAGAAGAAATCCGATTGCCACTGTCTCGAAGAAATTTCATAAAAAAGCTTTTAAAATTAAGAATACAATATAAAAATGAAAATAAATTAAAAAATAACTAAAATTGTCGCATCTACATATGAAAAGCTTTCATTTAAAAAAGTAATTATCAAAATTGGTTCAATAGTAAGCTCAGGATTGATGACTAAAAAAACAGCTGGTCTTTTAAAGATATAAATACTGATGTAAATAAATTTATTTTTTATTTACAATTATAATTATATTGTACAAATTGGTTTATATTGAATAAAAAAGTTTTAGAAAAAAGAACAATCATCTATATAAAAGTAATAATAAATAAATGTGGAATTACTCATTATTAAAACAATTTTTTTCACATATTTTTTTTATCCCAAATCTAATCTGTTTAAGTACCTAAAGAATAAAATAAAAATCTTATTTTAGATCTTTACAACAATCTAGCTATACATCGTACTCAAACATATTTTAGTTAATGGTTATTCAGTTATGCCCGCTATGAAATTGAATTTCCGAAACCACATCTATGCGGCAGAGCATTCCTGAAAAATCAATACCAGAAACGAATACCGAAAGTGAGCGAGTGCTGTGAGTCAGGGAGGGGGGGGGGGGGCTACTTTGATAAAGAAAAGAAAGAGTGAAAAAAAAGAAAGGTGGAATACATCTCGAATTGACGTCAGAATAAGTGATAAAAAGGTGGTAACAATAGAGAGAACATAGCTCTGAGCGATTATTTTAATGTTATAATAAACAAACGCATTATAGCTTATGCTTTAGTATAAAACAGAAACATTTAAGTAATTCGAATAAATTAATGCATTTTGAAAGGTGAAAAAAATAAGTTAATTTAGAAAGTTAACGTTATCTGTTTGATTCATTCAATAGGGATTTATTTTACAAGAAAAGAGAATCTTGGATTATAAAAGGTAAAAATTTAAAATTTAAAATAAAATGAATTATTTATAGTATCATATAGTATAGTTTATTTATAGTACTGAATTATTTATAGCATCAAAAGGTTTATTCTGTTAATAAAAATTAACTTTAGGAAAGTTGGAACACAAATTTCTATTGCAAATTACTTTGGACATTTCTTTTGCAAGTCTGGTAAATTATTTCTTAATGAAAAAACCAGTGAATATTCTTTAATTGGAAAGAGTCCTGTACTTGTTTTGTACATCTTCCATAATAAATATAAAAGATTTGCTTCTAAAAATTACGGTATAAAGTCATATGCAAGTATGATGTTGATAAACAACAGAAGACAACAACGATGGTAGAACTGTCTATTGTTTCTATCGATTGTTTTAATATTATCAAATTCATTATGTTTTTCGTGTCTAAGTATTGTTTCTCACAGTAAGCGAAAATTTAAATGATTCTACCTTACTAATTATGTATATACACTGGTGTCCAAAAGTTAAGCATAATTGGTAATTAAGTAATTATTTTTAAGTAATGAAAGAAATATAAATCGAAATGTGGTGAAACTCCAGGTGTGTAAACAAAATAGTACGCGTCATATATTTTCACGAAGCGTTTTCCCCGAAATCAAACAGGGGACCGTCAACAAATTGAAAAAAAACGAAGATCTTTTGGATAACCCTGTCAAAACTAATATAGCAAAAGTGTTCAAACTGCACATTATGATTAATTGGTTTATTGTAATGTACTGTGTTTATTTTTATAAGGATAGCATGTACACTCGCAGAGAAATTAAGGATTTTATAAAAACAGTCCTAAATTTTTTCAAGTTTTTTGCTTATAATTTGGAGAGTTCTTATTATGAAATAATGTTCTTTTTTGAAAATATGGCAAACATCATTGTACACAATACCCTGTCATCAGAATTTAAAAATAATAAAAATTGTATGAAAAATGAGTATGTTTAGTAAATAATTTTTAATTGCACATGCGTCAACGATATCAAAATGTCATTTGCATATTGTGTTAGCTAAATGTATAGAGCAACTTCTGTAAAATTTTCAAAAACATAGCTTGAAAATTCTGAAAATGGTCGCCTATAGAATCAACTCAAAATCCGTTATTCCTAAAGGAAGCAAAAAAATCAGGGGTTTTACCTAAATATAGTTGTACGTGCAATATTGTGTAGGCCTAAACAATGGAATATGGATACAGCCCTCATCTTTTTGCTTCATTTAGGGAATAAAGGATTTTGATCTCATTCTATCAACGATAATCTTCAGAATTGTTAAGCTTTGTTTTTGAGACTTTCACAAAAGTTGCTCTATACATTTAACTATCATAATATGCAAATAAAATTTTAATAGCGTTCACGCATGCGCAGTAAAAAAATATTTAGTAAGCCTGCTCATTTGTCATACAATTTTTATTATTTTTTAATTCTGATGATAGGGTATTGTGTACAATGATGTTTATCATTTTTTCAAAAAAGGACATTATTTTATATTAAGAACTCTGCAAATTATAAGCACAAAACTTAGGACTATTTTTATAAAAACCTTAATTTCTCTACGAATATACATGCTATCCTTGTAAAAATTAACACAGTACATTACAATAAGCCACTTAATCATAATGTGCAGTTTGAACGCTTTTGCTACATTAGTTTTGACAGGGTTATACAAAATATCTTCGTTTTTTTCAATTTGTTGATGGTCCCCTGTTCGATTTCGGGGAAAACTCTTCGCGAAAATTTGTGACGCGTACTATTTTGTTTACACACCTGGAGTTTCAGCACATTCCGATTCATATTTCTTTCATTACTTAAAAATAATTACTTAATTACCAATTATGCTTAACTTTTGGACACCAGTGTATATACACTACATGACAAAAGATGACCGTCCACTTGTGATTTTTGACATTTTGTTGAATATCTAGGAAAGTACATGAGGAATTATCCTAAAACTCTTAATGTGAAAACATAATACTACAAGTCATATATTTCTGTGAAAAATTTTTCCCGAAATTAAATAGGGGACCGTCAACAAATTGAAAGAGAACGAATATCTTTTGGATAACCCAGTCAAAATTAATGTAGCAACAGCGCCCAAACTGTAGATTATAATTAAGTGAATTATTGCAATAAATTGTGTTAATTTTTATACTGATAGCATGTATATTCGTAGAGAAATTAAATTTTTTATAAAAACAATCCCACTTTTTTCCACGTTTTTTTGCTTATTATTTACAGAGTTCTTAATATAAAATAATGTTTGTTTCTGAAAATATGACAAACGGCATTGTGCATAATACCCTGCACTGTAAAAATATGCCCTGAATATTTGAGGTGTTACTCTGTGAATTTTCTTGATTTAGCTGAAAATTTCCGTTTTAGAAAAAACCTGGAAATTTTCCTTTAAATACCGGAAATTTTTATTCCTGGACAGTCGTCTAATTTAAAATTTCCATTTAAAAAAAAAATCTGAAACTATTCCTGGAATTACCGGGATTGTTTATTCTAGGGCAGTCGACTAACTGAACGTTTCCATTTAGGGGAGTAGAACGGAAAACCCTCAGCTCGGTTTTTTCTTCGACGCCTTAGGTCGAAGATAAAATCAGTCCGAGTTCCCGCGTGCATTAAGAAATTTGCTTGAAAACTGTAAACACAAACGCAACACGTGCATTACTTATAATATTTACTTTGAAGACAGAATTTGTTATACAGAAAAGAGGTGAGTTATTCAATTATAACTTTTTATAATGAGTATCATAAGTATTTTAAATAAATGTTGGTTTGAATAAAAATTCTTAAATGCGGTTATTACGCGTTAGGTCTATTGAAATTTTGAAATACATATACTATATTGTGACGTCGTAACTAAATGTACTCTGACTCTATGTAGAATTTCACAATTCACTTTAATAAAACCAACACACAGTACACGATGAAAACTATATACATAACCACACTGCGCTATTTACAATTATGTACAGTTAATTTACACATATATCCATTAGGAAAATGCACTTGAGAATATACAGCCCCTTCCGGGCATGAGGTTTTGAACACCCTTCACCGATGTTCTTTAAAACCTCAACTATATCCGGCTCACACCCGAGCCTGCCGAAAAAAAACGTTCTTTCTTTGCTGCGCACCAGGCAACAACTGAATCCCTTCGTTTCAGTTTCATTTCAAACAGAAAAGTTAATTTCAAAAAGTCTCTTTCAAAATGAAAAAATCACGGAGCGGACAGTTTTCAGACCTCATGGCACTAGGCATGGAACGTCATCGCAGACTTATTGGCGTCGACATCCCGCAGCCGGCCGATATCACAGCTCCTTCCCCCTAAAGAGATTTTCATAGGGTGCATACACCTATGAAAATTGAAGATTGGGAAGACGGCATTGAGCCCCTCGTCACTCCCGACACGCCAAACCTGAGAAGTCACAATACCAGAACACTATTAAAATAAATGCATATTAATAATAATAATAAAAAAATTTACGATTAAATTTTACTAAACACAATGAGCTAGTAATCTGAGATATCCATCTGAGCCGAAAGAATGGCACAGTACTATTCTCGAATATGCAACATAAAGTTCTATACTAAGTAATACACAAAATTAATACAATTAAATAAAATTCAACATATGTAAAATAAATATAAATGAGTGAATTCAATGATTGGATTTTAATATTTACACACACTATTACTCAGTTCTACTCAGTCCATCGGCATTCCCGTGAAGCCTTCCCGGTTTGTGCTTAATCTCAAAATTGTATGCCTGTAAATATAATGCCCACCTAGTCAATCTAGCATTTTTTCCCATCATTGTTTTAAGATAGGTCAACGGATTGTGGTCTCTTTGAATAACAAACCGCTGCCCATCCAGATAATGATTCAGCTTTTTAAGACCATATACAATCGCTGCTAATTCGTGTTCAATAGTGCTGTAGTTCTGCTCTGCTTTAGAAAATTTCTTACTTAAATATAAAATGGGATGCTTTTCCCCATATCGAATCTGTGACAGAACTATACCAGCCCCATATAAACTTGCGTCGGTCTGCACAATAAACTCTTGGCTATAATCAGGGGCATATAAAACAGGACTCTGGGTCAACCTCCTTTTTAATTCCTGAAAAGCCTTTTCACAATCCTCATTCCACTCGATCTTTTCTTTTTTTACTTTCCCTTTCAAGATATTAGTCAGGGGAACCGCGATTATTGCATAATCTTTTATATAACGAGAATAGTAGCCCGTCATTCCCAGAAATGACCTTACTTGTGTTTTAGTTGAGGGTGTTGGAAAATCTAAAATTGCTTTAATTTTTACGTCACTGGGGGACCTCTTTCCCGAACCTACCTCATGACCTAAAAACTTCACACTGTCTTGTGCAAATCTGCATTTTGTGGGTTTCACTGTTAAACCGGCCTCTAATAAGCGCTTTAGGACCTCGGCTATATCCTTCATGTGACTTTCCCAAGTAAGTGAAAACACCGCAATATCATCAATGTACGGCAAGGCAAATGATTCCAGACCTCCCAGAACCATAGAAATTAATTTACAGAAGTAGAAAGGAGCGTTCACGAGACCAAACATCATGACCTTAGGCAAAAATACCCCAAAAGGTGTCACAAATGCAGCGTACTTTTGGGCCCTTTTGGTCAGTGGTATTTGGAAATAACCTTTGGTTAAATCCATCACCGTAATAAAGGTCGCAGAACTCACCTTTTCTACTACCTCCTCTATATTCGGGAGTGGGAAAAATTCCGTTCGAGTCTTAGAATTTAGTATTCTATAGTCCACACAAGGACGAGGATCTTTTCCCGGAACCTCTACCAAAATCATGGGGGACGTAAAATCGGACTGCCCTACCTCAACTACTCCTAACTCTAATAATCTTCTTATCTCCTCCCTCAAAATTTCTATCTGCCTCGGCGACATTCTATAAGATTTGGCTCTCACCGGCGTTTCATCAACTAATTCTATATCCATCTCTACTAAATGAGTACGTCCTGGGTCCGAAGAAAACACTTTCTTATTTCGCTCTATGACTTCCTTAAAATTATTAATTTGAATTTCTGTCGCCCTTTTCTCTAGCCCATTGTTGTCCACGATTTCCCAAAAATCAATTTGTGTGGGGTTTGGCATGGGGTACGGTATTTCGGCATCTTCTTCCACCTCTTCCGAATCGATATCAATTACCAGATTAACAAATTCCGGCCGCTTATAATAACGTTTCAATAAATTAACGTGATAGATTGTCGCCTTATTTCGCTTCTCTGGTAAGTCAACGGTGTAATTCGTTTCTGAAATTACTCCCGTTACTTACCTGGCCCGATCCAATTTACAGCCATCTTATGAGATTTAGAGGTTGCCAAAACTAACACCTGGTCTCCAACCTTGAACTTTCTTATCACTGCATTCCGGTCATACCATAATTTTCGCTTGTCCTCACATTCCTCAATCCGCTTGACTGCCAACTCCTGACATCTTTTCAATCTATTTGTCAGGTTCAAAATATAATCTACCCCATTTTGGTCCGTACTCTCGTCACCCATCCAATTTTCATACACCAAAGTGTGTGGCATACGCAAATTCTTCCCGTGAACGAGTTCAGCGGGACTAAACCCCGTGCTTTCATGCGTTACTGTTCTTAAAGCGAACAGTGCCATAGGCAAAACTTCTTCCCAATCACGACCCGATTCGAGACATAAGGCTTTAATGGCTTTCTTTAATGTAGAATGTAATCTTTCCACACAATTGGACTCCGGATGGCAGACTGAGCTATGGGACACTTTTATACCAAATTTTTGAAAGAATTCGGTCGTTAACTCGCTCGTAAAAAACCTTCCTAAGTCAGATTGTGCCTCTCTGGGAATGCCCGTTTTAGCAAAAATCTTCAACATAGCATCAATAACGGAAGTGGAAGTGATATCTACTACCGGTATGGCATCCGGATACTTAGAAGCAAGGCAAATGGATGTAATTAAGTATTTGTTATTTCTATTACTAGTCTGTAAGGGACCTACCGCATCCAGATTTATCTTAGAAAAACATTCGGAAATTATTGGTACCAGTTTTAAAGGGGCCTTACGCTTGTCTTTATTACTACCCACTTTTTGGCATGGATCACACGTTTTTACGTAATTTTCAATATCTTGATAACAATTTGGCCAAAAGCAATACCTAAGGACTCTATCCTTTGTCTTTGTCGTACCTAAATGTCCTGATACCTGCTCATGACACAATGCTAAAACTTTTCTTCGATAAATTTCCGGTACACATAACTGTACTTTTTCCTCACCTGTCCTTGATTGCGACACCCGTACAAGCTTATCTCCCCTAACACAAAATTCCTTATCATTAGAGTTTTTAGCTTTCTCCCACAATTGCTTAAGTGAAGGGCAATGTTTCTGCTCTTCTTTAAATTTCTCCGGTGATACATTAACCAAACCTGTCTCCGTCTCTAACTTTTCCGGTATAACAATCCCTTCTTCCTCTTCTTTAAACTCCGCCTCATCTTTATCTCCATCCTCCAAATCCAATCGATTCTCATCTTCAACCACGGATATCTCCCTTTCACGTTCCCGCTTCTGACTGCGCGTCATTACAGCATTTAACAACACAGGATTACCTTTTGATTCCTCAATAAGTTCAGCTGTCTTGTTTCCCAGCAAATAATAACCTTGCTATAATTCTGTCGGTATCACAGCTGCCTTAGTAATCACCATTCCAAAATCCCCTTTAGTTGTAACTCTCGCCAAGGGTAAACATTTACACGCATTATCCAAGGGTTGCTTTATCCACGTTACTTCCCCAATTAACTCATCATTATCTATCCAACTACGGTCACAAAGATCAATTCCAGCCCCTGTATCCCTTAAATAATTTCGTTCTATCCCATTAATTTCTGCTTTTTTCAAATAAGGTATAAAACACTGTCCTAAACGTACATCTACGTCCACGTGACTGACTAAATCTCCAGAACTTTTGCGTTTTAAATCCGGACAATCTGGCCTAATGTGCCCTGAACGATTACATTAAAAACAGATAATTGGCTTTTTTCTATCAAATTTATCTTTATTTCCAAAATCCCTACGCACATTATCTTTTTTATCAACCCCACCTGATTTAACTACCTGATCCCCTTTACGTCTAGCATTATCTTGCCCATTCCTATCCCTAAAATATGGTTTATTATTCCACGTTTTGTTATCAAACTTCCTAACATTCCCTCTTACACTTTCAAATTTATCGCATTTTTCTGCTAAATATGACGCTGTCTTAATCTCGTCCCACTCATCGAGGAATTTATGTTTAATAGCAAAAGGAACTCTACGCTTAACCTGCTCTGTGAGCATTAGTTCTTTGAGTGATTCAAAATCATTTACTTCAACAGTTTCTAACCAGTATTCTAAATACCCTCTTAATTCATAAACAAGCTCAGTCCATAACGTACCTGCCTTCCTTTGATGAGTCTCAAATTTTGTTTTCAGGGCCCCTGCTCCTAATCTGAATCTCTTTAACAAAACATTCTTGATATGCTGTAATCATCCCTTTTTTCTAAAAGTTCTTTTACAATAATTTCAGCTACCTCTACAGGTAACAAAGGTATAAGTTGGGAAACGTAATTTAATTCTCCTAAATTTTCTTTTGACGCCTGACTCTCAAAAATCATAAAAAACAAGGTAAAATCAATTAAGGGTCAAATTTTGGAACTAAATCCTTTAAACTCACTCTTTTATCTTTATTTTCAGCTATCACAGAATCAGGGGAAACTAATGAGCTACTATCTGCACTGCATTGTAATCGCAGTTTCTCTAATTCCAATTGTCTATCTTTTTCTCTTTCTAACCTTTCCTGTTCCGCTAATTTATTTAATTTTCCCTGTTCTGCTAATTTTTCTCTTTCTTCTAAAATCCCTTCTAACATATCTTTTGCAATTTGTTCATCATAATCAGAAGCTTTCAAAATTGCCTGAATTAAAGGCACTTTTTTAATGTCAGCAGATATTTCGGAATCAAATTCTGCTGCGAGCAAAAGCAATACATCTTTATTTTGCCTATTCAAGAATGAAGCCATAATCAAACTCAGAAAAATATCTCACTACAAAAAAGTAAATACAATTACAAAATATTTCTATAGCTTTCCTGAGCACAATAGCATTAAAATACTAAAGAAAAACAAGATTTTTTTTTTCAACTGAGTAACACTTTTCTCTAATCACAGTAAATAATTAAAACCGTAACTAAAGTATTCATAAAAAATGCACAATAAAATAATAAACACTCAGTACATTACTTTACTAAATCACTTTGCTTTAATGCACTAAGAAAAAGTAAATAATAATTTCAGTAAATTCAACTTTCTAATTTAATAAACTTAACACTGTAACTTAAACAATTAAATTCATTACCGTACTACTTGTGCAATGAAAATTACTTTACTCTTTATGCAAAAAATAAAAATGTATTTAAAATACTTAATATATTCTACTTTTACATTTCTTATTTTGTTTTACTTTTAAAACAAAACAGCAATTAGCAAAGAATAATAATAATAATAAATCACGAAAATACTCTCGTGCAATAACCTTAAAAAAAAAAGAAAACAAAACGAAACACGCTATTTTAATTTTCTAACATAAGCGTATGGTATCGAGACCTCCCCAAAATTCAGCGCGCAAGAGAAACAATAGCGACTCACCGATCGATCCTTTAATATTCCGAGCTGAAATTCACAATCTTCGAACGCTGATTTCAATGACCGACACAGCTTTTCAGTCCACATTCAAAATAATACAGGTGAGAAGATGAGTTTTCAGTCCACATTCAAAATAATACAGCAGAGACGATGAGTTTTCAGTCCACATTCGAAACAATACAGGAGAGATGATGAGTTCGCGGAATTTTAAATTTCAGTTCCTATATCCCACAGCAAGCCACCAATAATTTCATATATTACTAGCTGTGACGTCGTAACTAAATGTACTCTGACTCTATGTAGAATTTCACAATTCACTTTAATAAAACCAACACACAGAGTACACGATGAAAACTATATACATAACCACACTGCGCTATTTACAATTATGTACAGTTAATTTACACATATATCCATTAGGAAAATGCACTTGAGAATATACAGCCCCTTCCGGGCATGAGGTTTTGAACACCCTTCACCGATGTTCTTTAAAACCTCAACTATATCCGGCTCACACCCGAGCCCGCCGAAAAAAAAAAAAAAGTTCTTGCTTTGCTGCGCACCAGGCAACAACTGAATCCCTTCGTTTCAGTTCCATTTCAAACAGAAAAGTCAATTTCAAAAAGTCTCTTTCAAAATGAAAAAATCACGGAGCGGACAGTTTTCAGACCTCATGGCACTAGGCATGGAACGTCATCGCAGACTTATTGGCGTCGACATCCCGGAGCCGGCCGATATCACAATATAATCAAAACAATTATTGTAAAATAGGATTAAAATGACTAATTCTAAGATTCAGAAGTTAAAACTGATTTTCTGTCGATTTGTAGACAGAAATGCCCAAATGCAAAATATAAAACTAATTTAAGATTTTAGTCACTTGTAAAGGTATTTTAACAAAAATTTTGAAAATATTTTTAGTAGACATTCATGAAAAAATATCAAAATTTACATTTAGATGTCCCATTCCGAGTGATTTAAGATATATTGATGTTGAATTCAGGGGGTGTCCGGGGGGAGGGCATTCCCTCGAGGAACAATAAGATGTCTCTCTTGGAAGGTTTGAGATTTTGTGATTTTAATATCAAATGTGCAATCCCCAGGAACTCTATAATACCCTACTTCCGAAGCCGCTAAAATCCCTCCCGGAGAAAAGTGTCTGAATTCCCCACTGGAGTATATTTATTTTTCCTTTATATGTATTAACAGCAAATTCTCTGTTAAACTGAAAGAACTGGAGAGTGGAGTGGACTTTGACAGAGAGAGGCAGATACTTTGACAGTAGCACCGTTGAATTCAGATACTTTTCTCCGGGAGGGACTTTTGTGTCTTTGGGGGGGGGGGAGGATTTGCCCTTTTGGACCACTGAAAACCCAAAATTTCAATTTTTCCGGGGGGAGGAATTTCACTGCTTTGGGGGGTTGTTCCCCTGGGCTATTCCCTTAAATTTAACACTGAACAGTAGGATTTTCTTTTTATTTTGTCATTCTAAGCATTTAATCAATCGCACACAAGATGAAACAATGGTAGCCGAATCTTCAGATGAAAAAACATTGGTATGTATGAGCTTGCAATTGTCTAAAAGAAAAGAATATTTCAAGAAACAAGAATAAATTTGCTTCATATACTTTTTATACATTTGTATGTAATGACTTATTTATGCATAGATGTATTCGTTTTCTTATTTATGAAACATCATACTGTAAATTATCCATTTTTTAAAATAAGTCTAAAATCAATACTTTTATTTATACAAAAAGTGTAACATAAAACATGGAAGTGGTGAGCAATAGGACATGTCAAATTCTTTTTTTTTCTTTTTTAATAAGACGAATTTTCATTCCAGTCATGAAGATACTGGAATTTTACATTATGGTACATACTACATAATTAACCTGCAATCTTTGTTTGATTGTGTATCTAGCCGACACTATACTATTTGTGCCGTATAACATTGTTTTATGCCTTACCATACCTTCCTGTATGTGGGCAGGAATGGGACACATTTTGAAACGTGCACTTTCTTTAATTATAAAATAGCTTATGCTTGCTATGTTTCTGTATTATTCAAGGATTTTAAAAAGTGTTTTACCTTGCACTCTATAAATAGAAATTTTTGTTTTTGTATCAAACAAAGTTTATTACCTTACTTTATAAAAAGTGTCCCATACCATCCCACTCTCCCCTATATTATTAACTAAACATGCTAAAATATATTTATTTCTGACAATTGCTCAAGTCTTTCTAATAAAAATTTAACCCATAACTAATGTTAGCGGTCTGACCGCAGAGTTTTTAAAGTTTCACAGTTTAACTCGTAATTTTTAGTTTAATTATCGATACTGGTCGAATTTTGTTTTGTTTGGAGCCTTATTACTATTTCTAGCGACTTTTAAATAGCTGAATTTTTTTTATAACAGTCAGATACATAAAGTTTAATACCTAAATAGTATTCTGAGAATTAATGTAACATTTCATTCATCTTTAAATTAAGCGGTCTGACAGACCGCTCACAGCAGTTATGTGACAAATCTTGTCACAGCAGTTAACAGTTAACATTTTTGAAGTAAAATTTCTTAAGTTGTATTTTCTCAAATGTTTGTATGAATATTTCGAATCAAAATTAAATTTTTGAATTGCTATTTCTTGAAAGTAAAATTTATAAACTATTGTTATCGTTATTTTAAATGAATTGGAACTGAAAATTGAATTTTCTATTTAGTTTTCAGAAAACGGTTAGATTTATTTATTTATTTTCCTTAGTGACTTTTTAATTATTGTTGAATAAGCTTAAAGATAAATATTTTTAAATAGTTTCTAAATATATATATATATATATATGTATTTATTTATAACACTGATTATATTTTTGTTTAGCGAACTGTTTTTTCTAGTCACCATATGGCTTTAATGTTCTGAGATCTATAAAAATGTTTATTGCAGAAGTATTAAAATCCTGCTACTCTATAAAATCACTGTTTTAGAGGATCCATAATTTTCCATGACTTCCAATGATGTTTGGGACACAGGAAGAGTAACACATAGTTGATGGTGCTCTTCCTTGGCCAAAAATAAATGTCATGGAGAATCAGACTGGTTTACGTTGACGCTGGGTAACATGTTGAGAATTAGGGTTTTTCAGAGCTTATACAGTTGGCAAAAAAAGTATTTGTACACTCTAAAATTTTTAATTTTTTACTAAATAAAAACAGATATTTTGTCAAAAATAGTTTTAATACAGTCTGTTTACCGTGCGTTTTAAATTACACAACAGAAAATTTCGATAAAGATGTAAAATAATTTTCTAATGGGAAAAGTTTAAAAATTTCTTGCAAAAAAAGTATTTGTACATTTCTCCATCCTGATATGTACTGTGTTTTATAGTGTTTATGGTTCAAAGGACTACTTTTACAGAAGCTGTTAATAATTTTTAAGTTCATATTATATTTGTCTGACATTTAATTTAATTTGCTCTTGAAGTAATTGAATATAGAACCTAATACTAGAGAGGCACCTCTAGATATATGAAATCCTATGATTGAGCATAATAAAAATTTAAATACGCAACAAGAATTTGTAAAAGCTATTAAATTACCATTTACAACTATTGGATGTATAGTGAGAAACTATGAATAAATTAAAAGAATCGAAATTCAATGAAAACCAGGACTTCTTAGCAAACTAACAATGAGGGAAAAAGAGAGTGTTGTTAAAAAAGCTTTAAAAATTCCTGTGCGTTCGGTTCAAAAATTTGCTGGAGACCTTGCGACATCTTCTCGCATCAGAGTAATACCTCAAACAATAAAAAATATTCTTCTCAATGCAGATTTAAAAGGAAGAACCTCAAGGGAAAATCCATTCATCAACGAAACAAATAGGCGAAAACGCATAGTATTCGCTTTCGCATACAGAAGTAAATCATTGGATTTTTGGAAAACAGTAATTTTTTCTAAAGAGGAAAAATTCGGAATTTTCTTACCATCAAGCATTCGAAAAAATTGGCGTAAAAATAAAACTGTTCTAGACCCAAAACGTATACCTCAAACTATCAAGCATGTTGGGGGGAATATTATACTTTTGGGGTGTATAGCTTCTAATGGAGCAGGACATTTAAAATTTTTTGACAATGGAAGGACAGGTTTAACATACAGTGATGTGTCGCGCCATAATTTATTAAACTGTGCCAAGAAATTATGCATAGAGGAAGCTTTTCACTTTCTGCAGGATAATGACCAAAGCATACTGCTGTGATCACCAGCACATGCTTACGACAATACTCGAAGACGACTGGTAATTCCTCTAAAATCTCTAGACTTGAATCCAGTAGAAAATTTGCAGATGCTATTGGATGCAAAAATCCGAAAAAAAAAATATGTATTAGTAAAAAACAGTTTTAAAGAAGCTCTTATTGTGTCATGGAATAACATTAACCAGACCACTACAAAAAAGTTGGTGGAATCTATGTCATACCATCTAGAAGTAGTCATAAACGCTAAATGAATTCGCACAAAATATTAATTTGTATCATTTTACTAAATTTTCCTTAATTATATTACATTAAGATAGTGTACAAATACTTTTTTTGCATTATAATTTTGTATATTTGTTTATTATAATGTAAAAAATCGATTCGTTTAATTTTGTTTCTGCTTCTACAGTGCGCGAAAAAAGTATAAGGACAACATTTAATTGCATGAAAATATGCTTTATTTTCATTTCACCTAAATGAAATTTTTATACATCTTACTTCTGCTACATAATTTTGTGATAACATTTATACCCGATAAAAAACATAATACAGCTTCAAAATACTGATTTTACAAAATTTAACATTAAAGGAAATACGGAAAAAATTATAAGGACATGTTCCAAAATACTTTGAAAATATTTCAATAATCAAGAAAATTACCTTTTTTTTCAATCACTTGAATAAGCCGAGAGGTCAGAGATCCTGACAGATCTTTTAAAATGTCCACAGATATTTTTTCCCAAGCGTCTTTGATAGCGACGACAAGATCTTGTTTACATTGATACTGTGTGCCATTTTTATAAACTTCTCGGGCTAGAAGTCCCCATAAGTTTTCGATTGGATTAAGATCGGGACTTCTCGCCGGCCAATCAAGTAACTTTACAGAATTAGCTTCAAACCAAAGTTTTGTGCTCTTAGAAACGTGTATCGAAGCATTATCTTGCTGAAAAATATAGTCCCCTGAAGTAATTAGTGGCGCTTCAGGTAACAAATTTTCTCCTAACATATCAACATACCTGTCCGAATTCATTTTATGATTGATAAATACAATTGGAGTGGTTCCATTTGCCGCAAAACCGCCCCATACCATAACTGAGCCACCACCAAATTGACGCCTGGAAAACACTTCCTTGGTCTTTCGCAAATCATACCAAAAATAACGAAAACCATCAGGTCCATCAAGATTGAACTTTTTTTCGTCCGAAAAAACTACATCAGCCCACTTTTGACCAAGAGAAATGTATTTTTTGGCAAAGTCAACTCTTCTTTTCTTATGATGATTTGTAAGAGGGGGACGTGACACTAATTTCCCATAAGAAACTTGAGGATGTTTACTCAAAACATTTTGAACAGTCCTCGTTGAGCATGGTAAACTCAAATATTGTCTAACTTCATTTGCGGTTTCTTTTTTCTCGCAAGCTCTTCTTACAATCATTCTTTTTTGTCGACGAGAGAGAATGTCGGGTCTCCCAGTTCGCTTTTTCATACCATACATCCCAGGATTTTTTAGAAAATTATAAACTACCGTTTTAGATCTCTTGATTCTTTTTGAAATTTCCCATCCACTTAATCCACATTCTCGAAAAGCAACAATTTTTCCTTTTTCAGAGTCAGAAAGTTGAGTTCCTTTGGGCATCGTTACAAATTTACACTGAAAGTCGCCGAGTAGGAAATTTTTTTCGCAAAGGAATCTTTTAACTCGGAAATGTCATTTGTTGCTTTCAAATATGCAAATTTTTAAATAATTACTGGAGAAAAAGCAATGTCCTTATACTTTTTTCCGTTTTCATTTTAGTTCAAAAATCAAAATTTAAATTTTAAAAGATTTAAAATGGAAAATTTTAATTACTTTACGCATGAAATATTTTAGTTTTACATCTATTTTTGCTGCAAAAATTTGCATACGATTCTGATAACAAGGCTTCTAGATTTGGCGATTTTTCGCGTGTCCTTATAATTTTTTCGCGCACTGTATAATATTATAATGCATTAAATTAATGTATTACAGTATTTTTTGCTTAAATCTTTTGTTTAATTTCATTATAATTTAAAAAAATGAAGTGTACAAATACTTTTTTTGCCAACTGTACTTCAAGACGACTTGCTGCACGGCATGTAAATTTTGTAGTGCTTATCTAATTACACATTATTTTATTACTAACTTTCTTTATTTTCATTTTTCAGAATCTTTGCTGACATAAATCGAGATACAGGAGGCAAAATATCCAGGGTAAATAGAAAAATAATGGCACAGTTGCAAACTGCCAATAAATCTAGTTAATATACATAGTTTATGAAATGTACAGTTGGCAAAAAAAGTATTTGTACACTCTAAAATGTTTAATTTTCAACTAAATAAAAACAGACATTTTGTCAAAAATAGTTTTAATACAGTCTGTTTACCGCGCGTTTTAAATTACACAACAGAAAATTTCGATAAAGATGTAAAATAATTTTCTAATAGGAAAAGTTTAAAAATTTCTTGCAAAAAAAGTATTTGTACATTTCTCCAGTCTGATATGTACTGTGTTTTATAGTGTTTACGGTTCAAAAGACTACTTATACAGAAGGTTTTAATAATTTTTAACTTCATATTATATTTTTCTAACATTTAATTTAATTTGCTCTTGAAGTAATTGAGAATATAACCTAAAACTAGAGAGGTACCTCTAGACACATGAAATCCTATTTTTGAGCATAATAAAAATTGAAACTCACAACAAGAATTTGTAAAGGCTATTAAATTACCATCAACAACTATTGGATGCATAGTGAGAAACTATAAATAAATTAGATGCATCGAAATTCAATGAAAACCAGGACTTCTCAGCAAATTAACAATGAGGGGAAAAGGGACTGTTGTTAAAAAATCTTTAAAAAATCCTATGCGTTCGGTTCAAAAATTTGCTGGAGACCTTGCAACATCTTCTCGCATCAGAGACCTAAAACAATAAGAAATATTCTTCTCAGTGCAGACTTAAAAGGAAGAACCTCAAAGAAAAATCCATTCATCAGCGAAACAAATAGGCGAAAACGCATAGTATTCGCTTTCGTATACAGAAGTAAATCATTGGATTTTTGGAAAACAGTATTTTTTTCTGATAAGGGAAAATTCAGAATTTTCTTACCACCAAGCATTCGAAAAAATTGGCGTAAAAATAAAACTGTTCTAGATCCAAAACGTATACTTCAAACTATCAAGCATGGTGGGGGGAATATTATGGTTTTGGGGTGTATAGCTTCTAATGGAGCAGGACATTTAAAATTTATTGACAATGGAAGGACAGGTTTAACATACATTTATGTGTCGCGGCATAATTTATTAAACCGTGCTAAGAAATTAGGCGTAGAGGAAGCTTTTCACTTTCTGCAGGATAACGACCAAAGCATACTGCTGTGTTCAGCAGCACATGGTTACTACAATACTCGAAGACGACTGGTAATTCCTCTAAAATCTCAAGACTTGAATCCAATAGAAAATTTGTAGATTCTATTGGATGCAAAAATTCGAAAAAAAATATGTATCAGTAAAAAATAGTTTTAAAGAAGGTCTTATTGTGTCATGGAATATCATTAACCAGACCGCTACAAAAAAGTTGGTGGAATCTATGTCATACCATCTAGAAGTAGTCATAAACGCTAAGTGAATTCACACAAAATATTAATTTGTATCATTTTACTAAATTTTCATTAATTATATTACATTAATATAGTGTACAAATACTTTTTTGGCATTATATTTTTGTATATTTGTTTATTATAATGCAAAAAATCGATTCGTTTAATTTTGTTTTTGCTTCTATAATATTATAATGCATTAAATTAATGTATTACAGTATTTTTTGCTTAAATCTTTTGCTTAATTTCATTATAATTTTAAAAAAATGAAGTGTACAAATACTTTTTTGCCAACTGTATTTTAATTTATGATGTTTTAGCAATAAAGTAATTTTGATATTACATTTAGTTTTGCTTTTTTATTCATGCTTTTTTTATATTTTCAACAAAAATTCTATTGTCTTTAAAATATGTAATTTGGATTTACTTAAGTAATCATGATTGCTAATTGATATCAATAGTTTGATCACAATTGCGATTGTTAATCAGTAAAAGAGGGAGGGAGGGATTTATGATGACATTGACATGAATTGCTGTCAAGATTTTTTTCTAGCTGAATGTATTGAAATACATGCATTTTTAATTAAATCCTATTTTATTTTGGGGGGAATTCACAAGAATTCAGAATATGCTCACTCCACCTCCCCCCTAAAACCATAGGAGGGGGGTGGAGCGAGTATACAAGGTGTCTATAAAAAAACTCCGTGCTTTTAAAAATTCAAATCTCACTAACTATAAAAGATAGCAAAATTTAGTCGATTTCTCTGAAAAGAGTAGCTCAAAAAGTTTTACTCATACGAATTGGGAATGTTTGCATCAACTGTTGGCGGCGCTGCAGGGCGTTGACCTTGAAATGATGGCGACTCCGCAACAAAAGGCTCAATGCGTTATTTGGCTCATAGAAACGATAGAAATTTCTTCTGGAGGTATATCAAGAATCTTGTGTATGCAGAGGAAATTCGTGTTGTTCAACATCTCAGGGAACGAATAGTCAATTGTGTGGCAACCGTCCCCCCAGACATGCTCGCCAGGACATGGGAAGAGGTAAAATACCGTTTAGACGTCTGCCGTGCCACTAACGGGGCTCATATAGAACTTTACTAAGTGTTAAAAAAACTTGAAAATGTAAGCTTTTCAGTCATGTATAAAATATGTATGTATGTTTTTTATTTCATTAAAATATTTTGCCTCAAAACCCCGGAGTTCTTTTATAGACACCCTGTATTGTGAATTATTTTTCAGAATTTTGAAGATCTTGGGAAAATTTTTTATTGAATGGTTGATATCCTCTTGATTTTCAGCAAAATGTTTGTCATTTACTGGGATATTTCGAAAACAGGTCAATTAATTAAAAATCTGAGAACAGTCCTTAATAACAGATTAATTGTTGCCATGTTTAATACGATTGATATTTCATTGCGTAAATGGTGGGTGTAAAACTGCAATTTTCGATGAACATAGATTTTTTTCAGCGATATTTTTTATTTTGAAATATACATGTAAATAAAATGCTTTATTTTATATATTTATTTAGATTGGTAACAAGAGTTACTATTGAAGTTTTACAGTGTGCAAAGGTAGAATTATTAATCGTGAATAATTAGGAAAAATGTTAAACTTCTCAATTTCCTGTAAAGAAAAATGCTCTAATTTTAGAGGTTTTGTCAAAAAAGAGTAGTAAGTGTTAAATGTTGTATAGTACTAAATGTTATTTTCAAGGTACTATGTAGTTGCTAATCTTTTTGCCTTTTTCAAGTTACCTAGCTATAATGAAAGCTACAATGAAAGTGGAAGTGAGTTAAATGAAATGTTTCTAATTTGTATATTATTATTCACATTTTTTAAATAAAAATTATCATCATCTAATTTTTTTTAAATAAAAAGATTGGCAGCTAGATATTTTTATGTGAAGTTTTAAATTACATTGATACAAAGGGCATGTCTAAAATATCATTATGGCGCATACTAAAAGAAATATTTAAACGGATTATGACATCGCAACGATAAATATTCTTCCCTCCAAGATTAAAAAAAAGGAACAAAAACAATAGCCTACATATAAATATATACAAAAAGTCTTTATTATCATCAAGTTTGTAAAAGTTAAATAACTCGGTTGTTTTAAGCTTATATACACAAATTCTATAGGAATTTAAGAAGTACAACTTTTACAACAGATAGAGTGATTCATTTTTAAATTAAAGACTTGAAAATTTAAAAATTTGTGCATAAAAAGGTAAATTTATAGTCAGAAGTGATGATATATTGATTTTCAGAGCTATTAGGGGGTATTAAATATCTTACTTTCTACCTGGCAGTGCAACTTAGCAATAATGCAACATTTATTTTTTTCTCGATCTTTATAAAAAATAAATGCATACAATTTTTAATATAGACAACCTAACTTCTTTTCTATGTAAAATCATTTTTTTAACATTCCATACTGAAATTTTATTTTTTTATGTTTAAATTGATTAACGTAATTGATTATAGTAAATGTAAAATTGTTTTTTCAGTTTCATTCACGGCGTAAGACGGTAGCATAACTATTTGTTCAAGAGCCACCAAAAACATTGATAATGATGTAAAAGTAGTGTAGTTTGAATATACATTTTATTTGTAAGCTAATTTCTTTATCTATTGAAAGTTTAAATTTAAACTATTAAAAAAAATTTAAATTTCCTTTTTTATTGAAAAATGACTAATTTTAAATAAAGATATTATAAATTGCTTACAAATGAAGTATATATTCTAGATACATTAGTTAAACATTATTATCCGTATTTTTTTCGGGAGGGGGGGGGTGGGGGTTGAACCAATAGTTTTGCTACAGTCTTGCTCTTAGTGGAGGCAAGTCAAAAACCAATTTTCAAATTTTTACCTTAATGGGTTAAGAAGGGCACGGCACTTTTGAAAATGGAAAAAAAAAAAAAAAAACTGATATCAATGTATCTTTTTTTTCTTGAAAATTATTGAAGCAATTTAATATGGAAGCAGGACGTTTCGGTCCCATTTCGGTCCCTAGACATTTCGGTCCCTAGACATTTCGGTCCCAAGTCATTTCGGTCCCAAGACATTTCAGTCCCTTCTCCTGTAAACTGAAATTCTGTGAAATAAGGCATAATTTTATAGGGAAAAATGCAGAGTTTTTAAACTGAAGGCCACAAAATTTTAGTATAATGAGATTATTAGTGCCCGAAAACCACATACACGTATAACTCTTATCCAAAATATTTTAATTCACACAAATTTTGTATGGTAATCCTAATGATAATTGGTAATCCTAATTATCAAAACAGTAGTAATTTTAATATAAAAATAAAATTAATATTTTATTAATTATACTTATTAATTAATAACATTATTAATTTACATAATGAATTTTACTTTAAAATAAACTCAATACATAATCCATTTTATATTCAATACATCATTATATTTTCTAGTAGTTCTAAACTGAAATTTATCCTTTACTTGTTTACTTATTGTTTATTTAAAATTATTGAAATTTAAAACAATTAGTATAGTTAAAAAATAACTAAAATTAGAATTAGTATTTTTTTTCTGTGAAAGTAGAAACGAAAAGGTAATACAAATAAATGAATAAATAAATAAAAGCTTAGTTTTATCACTTAAAAATTGAAAATAAAATTATTTAAAGTATTATTATATTACATTTTAATATATTTTATGAAATTATATATTATATTTTGTATGTAATATGTATATTATGATATTTATATATAATATTTATATTATTATATTTTTAAATATTATTGCATTAATTTTATGTAAATAAAAATTAAAAATAATAATAATCATCTTATTAGAATAAAATAGGCCTAGTTTTAATAAAATTAACTCACAAAAATTGTCTTCATGGCGTGAGAAGACTGTTAAAAAAATGCAATCAATAAATACTATAATTTAAATTAACAACAATAATAATAATAATAATAATAAAAAGTGGCGGGGGCAATTTTTATAAAAAACAATTTTTTTTTCATATCATACCCAGTTATGAAATCACTATTGCTTTCGCAATGTTAATAATGGAAAGTAACTTATGAAAACAAATTTATAAGATGCAACTTTGTATTATAAAAATAATAAGAAAAATAAAAAAATGTTCTTCAATCAATATATCTCATTTCTGAATTATCAAAGGAGAGGGTGTAGACGGGTGATTTGTGAATATATATATATATATATATATATATATATATTATAACTTATAATTGTCTGATTGAATGATTAAAGACATTTATTATTAAATTAATTGGAAGAATAAAGTAAGCACAGTTTTTTTTATAATTTAATTAATCCCAATTTAAAGGTTCTAAAAATTTACGTAAACAGTCAAAAAAAATATTTATGCAGCTTATATAAAATATTTTTTGTTTATAGTAGTTTATAGAAGTTTATATAAAATACTGATACTAAAAATTAATAATTAATAATAAAATTTTAAATATTTATTCTGATTAATAATAATACTACTAAAAGCAAAATACAATATCCCCTAAACTTATATCACATTGTTTAATAAAACAAAAGTTTCAGCTCGCTGTGATTTTATTAACACAAGTTATAAAAGTTTAAATTTATCTGACTCTTATATTCAACTTTTTATAAAACTTGGGGGAAGGGAAGGAGAAATAAAAAAATAAAAATAAATAAAGGCCCGAATAATGTTGAACTTATACCATTTGGCAGCCTCACAACAATAAGAATCCGACTTATAAGGTAGCGAGCAAAGAAATAACAAGGGACAGAAATGGCAAAGGATCAAAGTTGCTGGGGACCGAAATGGCCACGGACCGAATTGTCTCGGGACCGAAATGTCTCGGGACCGAAATGTCTCGGGACCGAAATGGCCAGGGACCGAAATGGCATGGGACCGAAATGTCTCGGGACCGAAACGGCGGGACCGAAATGGCGGGACCGAAGTGTCGGGACCGAAATGTCGTGTACCCATTTAATATATATTATTTTATTATATTGGCAGCAATTATAAACATAAATATTTGTTTATTTAATTAACATTATTAAAATTTCACTAAATAAGAAAGATCTAAATATAGCAAATTATAATAACGCAAAAAGTATTACCAGTAACAAGTGATAAACCAATATCAAGTGGAATGCAAATCACATCTCTAGTTCCCTCATCAATGTTAAACATATCTGTGTGCAGTACTTAGCTCCATAGGTAATGCATATTTTACAGTGTGCTAAGTTAGTTCTTCAAGCATTATTTTTTTGTGTGAAAATATTTGTTAAATATATATTTAATTTTATTTCTTACTTTGTTTTGCGAAGTACCAACACTTAAATTATATTAAGTATATATTTTAGAATTATTTTGATATTTTGATAATTAAAAAACAAATCATATAACAGTACACAGAAAAAATGAATAAAAAATAATAGTTTGCTATTTTTAAAAATATATGTAGGCATTAATCCTCTCCCCTCCTCATACGTATAACATTAGAGTTTGAGATCTCACTATCTCAGTGTGAGACAAATTTTGAACGGATAATTGAATATGGCTGAAAATAACCGGGATAAAACTGAAGATACCAGTTTTCAGAATGAAAAAAAAACTTAGGTTTAAACCTGAAAGCAACAATTTCTAAAATGGAACATTTCAGTTTCTAAAATGAAACATTTCAATTTTCAAAACAGAACAATTTGGTTTTCAAAACGGTATATTTCAGTTTCCAAAACGGAATATTTCAGATTCAATAACGGAACATTTCAGTTTCTATAACGTAGCATTTCAATTTCCAAAATAGAACATTTCAGTTTTCAAAACGGAACACTTCATTTTCCAAAAACGGAACATTTCAGTTTCGAAAACGGAAAAGACATAAAAGTAAATTTTACGTGAAAAAATGGAGCAGATACGGCAACTTTGCTGCCAGTACGTTTTCCGTTTTTTTTTCAAGGAAATTTTTTTTACAGTGTGTCATCAGAATTAAAAAATAATAGAAATTATATGAAAAATAAGTAGGTTTAGTAAATAATTTTACATTGCGCATGCGTCAAAGATATCAAAATTTCATTTGCATATTATGTTAGTTAAATGTATAGAGCAACTTTTGTGAATGTCGCAAAATCATAGAAAATTCTGAAAATAATCGTCAATAGAATAAATTTAAAATCCATTGTTCCCAAAATGAAGCAAAAAAATCAGGGGTTGTATCTAAATATAATAGTACGTGCCATATTGTGTATTAGGGTGGATCGAAAAATCGAAATTTGGATAATCGAATTGTCGCGGGGTGCAAAAGTTGCCTTTTATGCATACTAATTCACATTTTTTGAAATTCAAATCCATTCATATCTTCCGGTGCCCCAAACGCCTCAAAAATAGTTAAAAATTGAATTTTTTTTATAATTTTTTTTAAACTTTTAAAATTATTTTCGGCGCGGGTTGCGAAAATTGCCTTATATATGTAATAGTTCACACTTTTTTTAAAATTTAAATCTATCCATATCTTCCGGTGCCCCCAAGCGCCCCCAAAATAGTAAAAAAAAAAAAAAATGAAATCTTTATAAAAAATTATAATTTATGTTTTTTTAATTTCTTTTAAATTAGTTTATCAGAGGGATAAAAAAGATGCATTTTATAGTACATTAGCATGCATCCAAATATTTTTCGACTTTGATAAATTTCTTCCAGTGCCCCAAAACTCTTAATTATTTGCCGAAAATCGATTTTCATGCAAATTTTGAGTTAAAAATTGCAAGTAAAATTAACATTTAAAGAAAAATTTATCTAACATAAAATGTAGATCGAGAGAGTGAGAAATCGTTTATCGTATGTTATTAAATGTATAAAATAAACTTTTTATACTTTATTATTTTTTTTTTTATTTCACATCATTACACAGTTTATCTGTTTTCGAAACCAAAGATTAACAGCGTCACAATTTCGACTTTTCCGAAACAAAAACACATCTCTGTGGGGGGAAACAAAACAACAGATATTTTTTTCCCTCCTGATCTTTTTGTTTGAATGTGTCAGACCTCTTTCAGCTTTGAATGTAGAGTTGTTAAAAATCTAGTGTCATTTTGTGGGCTAATTGGAACGTCAATCAAAACCTGCGAGGAGCTACCTATAGCTTCTTTTTCTTCAATAAGTGTGAGCAATATGCTAGACAACATAGATAGAAGGGATCTCAGCAATGACCAGCAATATTTATATGATATTTGCATAGCAATATCACGTGGTGAATGTGGTTCTTATCCGGCATTGAAGATACCTTGTCCAGTTTATCACTCAAGATGGCTAACAACTGTGTGTAGAATTTTAAGATTATATGTGGCTACAGAAAATCCTTCTGATAATCTCATTACACTTACAACATTTATTATGAAGGTATATGCACCTGTATGGTTCCATATCAAAACGATGCCATCCATAACTGAAGGAGGCGTCATATTTGGAAACTCATCACATATTCTAGATATTTGGAACCCAATTTAAGAAAGATCGTAGATGCTGTTATTCAACGAAATAACTTTGCCACCCTGAAAATTTGCTATTGTCAATGCACACAGATAACAGAGAGAGCATATCAGATCTTTAGCAATACGAAAGCTAATTTGTGCAAGAAATAAAAATAGAAAATTATCAGAAGTTAGAATTTTTCAAGTAACCCAAATAAACTTCAAAAAGAAGGATTATTTTGAACTTATTGACTGGCAACGAGTTGGACGTTTTGAACCACCTCTTTTGATGAATGTGCCTTGCGAAGAAATTGAGAATATGATAAAAGTAGTAAAAACGAATGAATGGTCAAAATATCCATGCCATACCCATGCGGTTTAAAATGCGTTCGATTAGTGTCTGATGCATCAGAAACTGTATCTGGACAAGAAAAGAGATAGTTTTTTTTTTTTTTTTTTTTTTTTTTTTTTTTTTATTGAATAGAATAAAATCAAAAAGCCATATAAAACACTTTGATAAGAAAAAAGATTACAAACTTAAAAAATCTGTAAATTTCCAAGATGAAGGATATAAAACTTTTCTCTACGTAAGTTCGATTTTTATAATTTTTTTGGTTTAATGCTTTGATTTTTAAATTTATATGTCACTTTTTATTGTAAAATTAATGTTATTTATAACTTTATACGTTATTAACTAAACTGTTTTCAAAATTTATAAATATTTATCGCAAATTATAATTCTTAATGCATTTTTGTAAAAATTTCAGTTTTTAATTATAATTTGTGCATTAAATATGTGAAAGGATTTTGATTAAACAAATATATGGAAATTGTAGAGTTATGTAGTATACTAATAACAACTTTCCAACCCGGTGCCACATGAATTTCAACAAATAAAGTAAAATAAAATAAAGCAAAACAAAAAATATTTTTTTCAAGAAAATTTCAATTTTTAACTATTTTTGTGGCGCTAGGGGCACCTGAAGATATGAATGAATTTTATTTTTAAAAAATATGTAAGCTAAGATAGATAAAAGATAGCTTTTGCACCCCGTGACAAAAGTAATTAAGAAAAAATAAATGAACAATTAAAAAAAAAGAATCATAAAAAACTCAATTTTTAATTATATTTGGGGCGCTTCGGGCACCGGAAGATATGAATGGATTTTTATTTAAAAAAAAACCTGTAAACTAGTATGTATAAAAGGCAACTTTTGCATACCGCGCCGATAGTGAATTCTAAAAAAAAAATTTCCTATACTTTTCGATCCACCCTATTGTGTATGCTATATTGGCACTAATCGATGAATAAATGGATACAATCCCTCACGTTTTTACTATATTTTGGGAATAACGGATTTTTAACGTATTCTCCCGACGATTATTTTGAGAACTTTCAAGCTATGTTTTTGAGACTTTTGCAAAAGTTGCTCGATACATTTAGCTAACATAATATGCAAATGAAATTTTGTTAACCTTCATGCATGTGCAGTGAAAAATTATTCAGTAAACCTGCTCATTTTTCACACATTTTTTTTTTTTTAATTTTGATTATAGGATATTGTGTACACTGTTGTTTGTGTTATTTTCGGAAAAGAACATTATTTTATATTAAGAACTTTGCAAATTATAAGCAAAAAACTTAGAATAATTTGGGACTGTTTTTATAAAAAAAATTAACTTCTCTACGAATATACATGCTATCGATATCAAAATTAACACAGTATATTGCAATAATCTACTTAATCAGAATCTACAGTTTGGGTGATTTTGCTACATTAGTTTGGACAGGGTTATCAAAAGATATTCGTTCTTTATCATTTTTTTGACGGTCCCATATGGAGTTTCGTGAAAAAATCTTCATGAAAAAATATATTACTTGTAGTATTATGTTTACACATTAAGAGTTTTAGGATAATTCCTCATGTACTTTTCTAAATAGTCAACAAAATGTCAAAATTCGCAAGTGGACGGGTCATCTTTGGCCATGTAGTGTATATAGGGTGTTTCTAAATTCATGGTACAAACTTTAAGGGGTTCATAGAACACTTCAAGACAAACAATATTAAATGGGAAACTAAGGGTCCCAAAGGTCTTCAGAAGGAGACAGGCGCCAATAAAGTTTAGGGTCCAAAAATTCAAATGATTATAAAAAACAGAGAAATTCGTCGATTCGTTTGCGGTTTTCACTAAAACTATTCTTTATGTCAGTATTGTCTTCACTATCAATGGACCAATTTTTCCGTTTTTTTTATAATCATTTGAAATTTTAACCTTCCCCCCCCCCCCCACAGTTCATTTTGCGCTACTTAACCACTCCCAACGATTCATATTTTCATTTAAAATTTTAAATTTATGTCTAAACTTCTAAAAAAATTTTATGAGATACAAAAAATAACGGTAAAAAATAGTTGCACGTTACTCCAAAGTCTAAAGCGCCCTCTAACCGCATTTTTTGAATTTTATCTTTATAATTTATTTTCAAAATAATACTGATATAAAGAATAATTTTAGTGAAAATCGCGAATCTATTGACAAATTTTTCTGTTTTTTATAATCATTTGAAATTTGAACCTCCCCCCTCAGTTCAGTTTGCGCTACTTAACCGCTTCCAACGATTTAGATTTTGAGCTCAAAATTTAAGATAATGTCTAAGCTTCTAAAAAAATTATTGAGATGCAAAAAATAACGGTAAAAAATAGTTGTTCGTTACTCCAAAGTCTCTATCGGCATTTTTTGAAATTTATCTTTATAATTTATTTTCAAGACAATACTGACATAAAGAATAGTCTTATTGAAAACCGCAAACGAATCTACCAATTTTTCTTCTTTTTATAATCATTTGAATTTTTGGACCCTAAACTTTAATGGCGTCTGTCTCTTTCGGAAGACATTTTGGACCCTTAACACCCTGCATATATATATATATATATATATAAATAAGAATAAAAAATTTAAAAATGTAAAAAAATATATTAAAAAATGTATATAATAAGTTGGTTGGGTGGATAGTTATTAGAATATGGAGGAGGGCGGTGTTTTTTGGATAATACGCAAAGGTTAATATATATATATATGTATATATATATGAATGTATGTATGTATGTAATGTATATATTAAAAAAAACTTAAGAGTGGGAAATTCATTTGTTAATTTGGAACAAAATTTCTATGGAGTTTAAATAATGCCAATATATGGGTTATTGTTTAGTTATATCTATTATATTAATAGGTCAGTAACTTTAGCCAAAAAAGGGGTCTTTCTTCGGTAAAAGTTTTAATAAAGTTTTTTTTTCACAGAAAGTTTTGTTATGCCATTTTAAACTATATCTTAAAAGTCCACGACATTCTGTTGTACGCTTCCCCCTTTTGGGGGGGGGGGATTTGGTGGTAAAAGTATGAGCAAGTGATATATCATTTCCGATGTATGTTTTAATGCTGAATCGAACGAAACTAGAACCAAGTTGATGCGATCAGTAGTTTTTGAGTTATAACAGTTTTTATATTTCGAAAAATTCAAATATTTTATGTCCACATTATTTATAAGAACAACCTTTTTTTTAGTTAGAATCTCATAATAGTCCAGTAACTTTTGCCAAAAAAAAGATCTTTCTTCGGAAAAATTTTTAATAAAGGTTTTTTTTTCAAAGAAAGTTTTGTTATGCCTTTTAAACTATATCTTAAAAATCCCCGACATTCTGTTGTACGCTTCCCCGCTTTTGGGGGGGGGGGGGATGGCTGAATCGAATGGAAGTAGAACCAAGTTGAAACGACCAATAGTTTCTGAGTTATAATAGTTTTTATATTTTGAAAAATTCAAATATTTTATGCACACATTATTTATAAGAACGACCTTTTTTTTAAGTTAGAATCTTGCCAAATCACGGTCATATATCATAAGCCTAATATCACGGTCGATATGACTAGTAGTTCCCAGTTGCATGGGCGTCCATACGTAAGGCAAGGGGTAAGGAGCTGCTTCCCCTCCCCCGGCTCGGGCTTGTATACATTTTTATTTTAAAACAAAAATTTATAACGTTTTAGCAGAAAACATGACTGTTGAACTATTTTTTTTCTTTCAAGAGCTCAACGCATCCTCCATTCCTATGTAAGAGGCTTTTGTAATTGTAAAGTTGTTTTTGCAGTTGCATCCTCCATACAACTAATTTCATAGCTGTAGGATGCTTATAGGGGTTTGCAAAAAAGAAAAGAATGGGACGGTCGAATGTTTGAAATTTGAACTAGCTCTTTACCCAGTAGCTCTTTTCGATGAAATTGGAATGAGAAAAAAAACAAAAATGTCATTCTTATTCAACAGCTTCAGTCTCATAGATGTCCAACCTGATTTTGAAAGAGCGAACTGCATTGTTGATGAAGGATATCTGCTTCATCGAGTAGTCTGGCGTCAATGTGATTCTTTCGGGGTTATTTGAGATAAATATGTGAAATATGTTGAAAAACACTACGGTCGAAACATTATCCTCATATTTGATGGTTATAATAATCTTCAAAAGAGTGTCAAAGCCATGGAGCAATTTCGTCGCTGCTCGAAAATGACATCAACAAAGATTCTTTTTAATGGAAACAAGACTGCGACAGTTAGCCAAGAAAAAATCCTTTCCCACGCAAAAAACAAAAATGTAGGTTGAATTATTTGCTCTCTGAAAAATTTAAATCCATCAGTGTATGTGTTGTAACGGAAGGATGCACACACTGGGTGTCATTTGTGACGTGAGGGTGGTTCAATGCAGACATAACTCGAGATATAAGTTAAAACAACAGTTTATTTAGACTGTTAGGGCTCAGGGGAAGTGGAGCTTTCAGTTCGTTATTTTCGATAACTGGTCACAATACTAAAAGATTAAACTCATACGGCTCCGGCACTAGACTCATTCGGGGCACTTCAAATCAATTTTTCATTTAGACTTCAGCTAAACTGCTAGATAAAAGCTTTATTAGACAGCCCGTGGCTGTGAAACACTCTTTATTATCTAAAATACTCAACGCAACGAAACTATCTCTTACCAACGGCAAACTCCTTGAATAGTTCTGCTCTGAATGAATTCAATCGGCAAACGCTGCTAGCTTTCTCACCTCTAAACTCCTCGCTAATTCACTGGAGGCTAATAATAACTCGCTATCACTCAATCTAATTCAATTCACTGCTTGTCGGCTTACGCCGCTACTCACTACCACCTAGCTGGATTGCGCTGCTACACACACTCCTAGCTGGCTTGCGCCTCTACACACCCCTAGCTGGCTTGCGCCGCTACACACACCTACCGCACTCAAACTCAAAGCTTTTATATGCTGCAAACTGAGATACTACAAATTTACATAATACATCTAACCGCGACATGTAGAACCGAGGAAGACACACACGCTCTAGAAGTTAAAGTAAAAGAGAGGATAGATGTCGCTTCCACGCTACACGTGTTAAATCATTGACGTCACGATCTCACAAAAATGCTACAGTTCCTTTATCACAAAGGTCACTCCCTCAGAATATAAAGCATGCAAAAGATGATGCAGATGTCCTCTTTGTTGAAATAGCACTCAAGACCGCAAAAACTAGCAAAAATGCAACTGTTATTATTGGAGAAGATGTTGATTTGCTAGTAATCATGGTTGCTCGATCTCCACCAAAGTTGGAATTTTTTTCCTCAAGCCAGATAAAGGCCAGGTGGAGGAAAAAAATTTACTCTTCAAGAAGTTTGAAAGGAAGATACAGGGAATACATTTTATTCCTCCGTGCTTTTTCTGGCTGCGATGGAACATCTGCTACTTTTCAGAAAGGAAAATCAGCAGTTATGAAATTAATACAAAAGCGTTCAGATTTACAAGATGCAATAAAAATTTTCAATCGAAATAATATTTCTCGTGCACTAATTGCTGAAAATATCATCAAAATTGTTCTGGGCATTTATGGTGCCTCTTCTAAGGAAAAATTTCTAGATGATTACCGGTATGTTCACTTCACTAAATCAGTCACAAAGAATAAAGCGGTCAATTCAAATACCCTACCTCCTACTTCAAGTGCAGTAAAACAACATTTATTTCGAGTATATTACCATGTAAGACATGGCTCGGTAATGTAGTGGATCCTCAAGAATGGAGTTGGGTTATAAAGGATAATTTTCTAGTTCCCATACGAACAACCCAACCACCCGCCCCAGATTCCCTTTTGAACATGGTTTTCTGTTCATGTTCCGAAGGTTGTGGCAGTGCGTCCGGATGCCGAAAATTGGGTCTACACTGTTCTATAGCATGCAGAAATTGTCATGGAAAGTCTTGTTTAAATATTACACCAGTAGAAGGGATCTCTGATAGGGATATCGTAATTGGCATCGAAGAATTAGACGTGACAGATATATTCATGTTCAAGAACAAGTATGAAGAAGTATTTATATTTTAGAGTAGAAAAAGATAAATATAATAAAAATTTTCTTTATAAAGTAATGTTTTATATGTTCTATAATGTAATGTCTAATGTAACGCTAATAATGAATGTTTAGATTTAAAATAAAAGGAAAAAACTCATTAAAAATAAGCACATGCAAAATTAGAATTTTTTTAAACATATAAAAACTCCAATAACTCAGAAACTATTGGTCGTATCAACTTGATTCTAGTTTCATTCGATTCAGCGTTAAAAAATATACATGGAAAAAGATATATCACTTGCCTATAAAGCTCAATTAATATTTTGCTCCCTTTCAACCCTAAATGCCCCCCCAAAAGGGGGGAAGCGTACAGCAGAATATCGGGGACTTTTGAGGTATCATTTATAATCACATAATAAATCGCTCTGTGAAAAAAAACCTTTATTAAAAATTTTTCCTAAGGAAAATGCTAAAGTGACTGGACTATAATCATTTTAATCATTTACATTATTAAATTGCACTTCAATTTTAATAAATGTGTGTACTAAATCACTACTAAATGTATAGGGTACATTTCTTAAAAAGCTATTTTTTAATCTTTAATCTTCCTTAATTAAGATATTGATTTCATCCTAGCATAGCCAAAATAAATGTTATTGATTTAAATAATAATAGGGTAAACTATGGTGTATGGTTTAATTTTCCTGTTATTACATTATTCTGCTTTTAATTGATTTATTAATTTAATATTATGATATGTACGATAAGTCATTTTTTGTTTTTATTATTTTGTTATCTCCATTTTTCTGTCATATGATATATGAATACTTAATTGTTTTAATTTACCACGTGCGATATCAGGGTTAAGGGCATTTGGGATTCATTCTACTTTATAGCTCATAACTGTTTTTATTTTCTCCATATCCACTATAGATTACTTGGTATTTCTTTAATTAAGTTTGGTTTCATGTGTGTTGGTAGTCCCAAATCATATTGTTTTGCTCTCTCACGGCAAATACGAAGATAATACCACACACTCCATTTGTAATTCCAAAGTATTTGGGATCTGATGATTCTGCTTTGGTTCTACAAATTCCATTTGTATTCATATTATTCTTTTTTTATTTCCATATTCAATGTGATATAAGTTATTAAATTCAATGGTTAATTGCAAATGATTAATATTATTTACTATTAATTGTCGTATATATATATATATATATATATATATATATATATATATATATATATATATATATATATATATATATATATATATATATATATATATATATATATATACAGTGTGTTTCGCTACCAGACCGACAAACTTTGAGGGGTGATAGTAGACATGAAGACAAACATTATTAAATGGGAAACCATGGGGCGCAAACGTTTTCCGTAGGAGCCAGGGGCCATTAAAGTTTAAGGTCCAAAATTTCAAACGATTATAAAAAACGGAAAAAAGGGTGGATTCGTTTGCGGTTTTCGCTAAAATCATTCTTTATATCACGATTTGTTTGTAAAAAAATTTTAACGGTTACTTTCAAAAATTGTCGATAGAGGGTGCTTTAGACTTTAAAGTAACGAAAAAGTACTTTTTACCGTTATTTTGTGCATGGGGTTAAAATTATTTGAAAATTTAGACTTTAACTTAAATGTTAACTCCAAAATCGGAAACATTGGAATCGGGTAACTAGTGAAAATTGAACTGTGAACAGAGGGGGGATTTTTAAACACTCATAAACATTATTCAAACTCATCGATTTTGTTACAGTTTGCGTGTAGGTTATTTCCTTGGTAATTATTTTATTCAAAATGACTAACAGCTCTTGTGTCTCCATTTTTTGATAGAGGGCGCTTCCGACACATCTCCGACATTTCAATGACATTACTCTTGGGTGTTTTACTACCAAACCAACATACTTACAGAAAGTGTTAGGGATGCAAAGCGACTCGGAATCACATAGGAATGTAACGTTGAAAATTCCTTTTTAGCGAGTTGTGGTTAAAAGAAGCAAAGAAAAAAGCAACAGAAACAGGTAGTGAAATAGCAAAATATTAATGTAGCAGAAAACAATTTAGTTAAGGGTTTTACTACTAAAAGTGTCCGAAATTACGACCAGAAGTAGTCGGGCATGCTTGACAGCAGCGATGCATGCAATTCTTCGCACTTTGAAAGATTCCTGGCATCTCGGATAGCTTTCTGGCAGCTACAGAAATTCGAGCTGAGAGGTCTTCCACTACGGTACGGGAGTTACATACATTCAACTTTTCATTTGACCCCAGCAGAAGAATTCCATACAGATTCAGATTCAGATTGAGACAGGTGGGGGAGCCTACAAATTAGTTTCAGCTCAACTATCCCCACCTAGCAATGTTTATTTTAAAAAAATACAGAACAATTATACAGTAATAAAATAAAGATAGGCAACCAAAAGTAATTGATATAATGAAGTAGGTGCGACGATCTGGCAGGCCAACGAACCGGGCCACCATTAACTATCCACTGCTGTCAACATGTTACGTTGAGGTGTCTGCAAACATCATTGGTAAAATGTAGGGGAGCCGCATCGTGCTATAGAGTTTCGCAACGAAAGAGGAACATGTACTTTTACCAGAAGTTCCGGCAGAACGTGTTGTAGAATTATCAAGTTGCTTCTTTCTCTGCTTCTTTTAACCCTAACTCGTTAAAAAGGCATTTTCGACGTTACATTATAATATGATCCCGAGTCGTCTTTGCATCCCTAACACTTCCTGGAAGTACCTTGGTCTGGTAGTAAAACATACAGGAGTAATGCTATTGAAAATTCGGAGATGTATTGGATGCGCCCTCTATCAAAAAATGATGACACCAATGCTGTACATCATTTTGAATAAAATAATTACCAAGGAAATGACCTACACGAAAACCGCAACAAAATCGATTAGTTTGTCAAATGTTTATGAGCGTTCAAAATCCCCTTCTTTGTTCACAGTTCAATTTTCACAAGTTACCCGATCCCAAGGTTTCCGTCTTTGGGCTTAAAATTTAAGTCAAAGTCTAAACTTTAAAATAACTTCAACCCCGTGCACAAAATAAGGGTAAAAAGTAGTTGTTTATTACTCTAAAGTCTAAAGCGCCTTCTATCGACAATTTTTGAACGTAACCTTTAAAAATTTTTTACAAACAAATAGTGATATAAAGAATGATTTTAGCGAAAACCGCAAACGAATCCACCCTTTTTTCGTTTTTTATAATCGTTTAAAGTTTTGGAACTTAAAATTTAATGGCCCCTAGCTCCTATGGAAGACGTTTGCGCCCCATCGTTTCCAATTTAATAACGTTTGACTTCATGTCTACTATCACCCCTCAAAGTTTGTCGGTCTGGTAGCGTAACACCCTGTATATATATGTATATATATATGTTTGTGTGTGTGTGTGTATAAATTTGAGACGTGGAAATAAAGTAATTTAGCGCTGATTGAGTTATATCCAACCGGAACGTGCGATATTTCTACTCATAACCTGACTCGAACCCACAAAGATGGAAATCATGTCATTATCAAAAATAATCCACAATTGTACTTCTAATACCATTTTTATATTTTAACACAAGAGTGATCAAATCTCTATAAATAAAAGGAATTCCGAGGATAATTAATTAATTAATTAATTGAGGCACAGGGGAAAGCAAATCTTGGCAATGCGCCAACTCGGTCCAGAGGAAGCAAATCTTGGCAATGCGCCAACTCGGTCCAGAGGTATAAAAGCAAGATAGAAAAAAACGCGCAGGTCTGTGCATTCAAGTACAACCACCCATATGTATATGCTGAAAGTTTGTTCTGACGCTCACCCGACGCACGTGGAGTGCCGATGGTCCGGGAAGCGTACCATACACATAAATTATTAAATAAACCTTCAAATTAAGCCCGGCGAAGCGGGCTGGGTATGCTAGTCTATATAATTCAAATATAGTAAAACCATATTATAGTGAACACCTCGGCATCATTTAATTGGGCCAAAAATCGAGTCCAGTATCCCGAATTTTCTTTTATGGAGTCGCAATGAATTTAATTCTTTCTACGAGTTGAGTTTACACTATAAGAATTTTTGCGGGTCATTTTTAGTTTTTTTTTTTTTTTTTTAGGACAGGATTGTTAGGATTTCCACAAAACGTTTCAAACAACTATGTTTCATATCAAAATAAATATGAGTTGGAGTATAAATTAGTTTATAGTCAGTGTACTGCTGAGAAATAAAAAATATATAGGAAATGAGATTATAGATTATTCTTTCCTTAAGAGCAATTTTTATTTGCTTCAAAACATGAAAAATACTATCAACAATTCATTTTTTAAATATACAAAAACACATGCATCGTATTCATGATAACTTATGCATATATACAAGTTACGTATACGTAGATTAAGAGGTGCAAGTTATTCAGAGATCTAAGCATTCAAATATTATATTTATAGAAAAAGTTTTCGCAAAATAAAGATGTTCACTTTTCGTAAGAAAAGCCATTATGGAGGTTATATTGTATATGGGTATTGAAAATCTGACAATATTTTGGACATTCTTTTAAAATTCGGGTCAACTCGAACCCGACCCATAAGTTTCAAATCAATAAAAGTCAACCAGATCTGCAGTAAAAAAGGAATTCAACCCAACCCAAATCCCAACTCCCCCCCCCCAAAAAAAAAAAAAAAAAATTAATGCAAACCCGACCCGACCCGAACTGTGTATAGACCTGGGTGCGGACCGTGAATGTTGGAAGCCAGCGTAAAGTTGACTACAAGGCGGGAGGCCTTCTAGTGGACTGCACAGGCCAAAATTTCCAGGCCTGAGCCCGGCCCGGTCCGAGCCAATCGAATTTCTACAGAACATTTATCTTTACTCTTACAGAAGAGTTCAGACCAAAAAAACTTATCATAGTCTCTCTTTTTTTTTTTTTTTTTTTTTTTTTTTTTTTTTTTTTTTTTTTTACGTTAATAATCTCTATTTATGCAAAAGTGTCGTAGGATGCGATATTTACGTGTTTAATGAACCTTTGTTTGTTGTATGTAAATGTTTCAGTAATCATTAGTATTATTAATCCATATTCCATGTAATGGAGACAAAATGGAGTATATAAAAATCTAAAAAATGGTATATGGTAAAAGTAAAATCTTCTAAGATGGAATCGCATTGGAAAGAGAAAAAAATATGTTCCCTTCATAGCAGATGTGAATGTTTAATACATTTTTTTCTCGTGTATTGTATTCATTTTGCATGGATGAACAGTTTAAAAGATATTTGCAGTTTTCAGTTTAAAAGAAAATTCCTTCATAATCGTGTTCATTTTTACATGTGTTTGATTCTATTTTAAAACGCCTAGTAATCTACGATTCTATAAAAAGAAAAAAAACTCTAATATATAGTTCTAGAATAATGACGACTTAAAAGTATGTGCTTTTTTTTTGCAAAAATTTTTGGACCAAGCCAAATTTTACTGATTTATAAACAGATTTGGCCACGTCGAGAAAAGGACTTTGATACGGGATGATTCAACAGAACTGATTATTTTGGTCCGTGAAGACTAGGAAGAATGAAATCAGTCTTGGCTTCGTATAGAAAAAATACGTTAGCCCCGGCCCGATAATCCAGGAACAAAACTAAGACCCGGCCCGAAAAGATTAGTGACTAGGCCCGGCCCGAATGCCGTTAATAGAAATCGGACAGAACCCGACCTGCGAGCCGAGCCGGACTCGGGCTTCGGGCCAAGTCCCGGCCCGCCCAAATTTGCCCTTCTATGTTTCTCAATTGTTTAGCTCTGTTCCACGCCATCTTTGAATTCATTATCTGCTCACCTATTAATGTTATAAAGTTTCACATTTCAAACTTATTATCGCACATTACAGAATAAGATAGAAGCTCATGGATAGGTGAATCGTGAGACATTTTTTAATTTAAGAAATGCTAATGTTATCTATACTAATATTATAAAGAGGAAAGATTTGATTGTTTGTTTGTTTGTTTGAATTGAATAGACTCCGAAACTACTTGACGGATTTGAAAAATTTTTTCACCGTTGGAAAGCTACACAATTTCCGGTGAACATAGGCTAATTTTTAATTGATTTATTCAAATATTTTCCTTAATAGTTCAAAATTTCATTATTTTTCATACAGAATTAATTAAAACTTTTTCGATAAAAAATAACCATTTTTCTTTCACGTTGCCAATAAAATCAAAATCTGGGATAATAATATCTCCTCGGCAATTAATTTTCAATTGAACAGTATCCACGTGAAAAATTAAAATAAAAATAATTCAAAGGAAAATAAATATGTCGTCATACTTGAAAAAATACTATTTTATTATATAAGACGCACAAATATCGGTTACGTTAATAAGAGGATCTCTGCGAAAAATGGCGACATAATTAGAAGTAAAGTGAAAGAGAAAGAATTAAATTATTATTAAAATATTTGATTTGGAAAAATATGATGTCATAATTTAAATAACATAGGAATTTTGAAATATTTGTTAAAGGAACAAGAGGCATGGATATATGTAACTAATAAAAATCAGTAAATAATGACGTCACATCTATACCCAATATTATAAAGAGGAAAGATTTGATTGTTTGTTTGTTTGAATTGAATGGGCTCCGAAACTACCTGACGGATTTGAAAAATTCTTTCACCGTTGGAAAGCTACACTATTTCCGGTAAACATAGGCTATATTATATTTAAAAAAAAGGGGGGGATCCTTACTAAAATGCCAATAATGTAACCCAAGGTGTAGAAAAATGACCTTAAAAAATCCGGTACTTCTCTATTATCCCGCCGACCAATTTTGCCAAATTATACAAATCGCCAAACTAACAGCCAAATTTTACATATTGACATAATTTTTATTTTAAATAACGAAAAAAACAAATAATTAGTGGAATATTAATAAAAATTCAAATAAAAAAACGAAATTAATATCACTTAATGACATTTTAAACACGTGAATTGTATTTAATGTCATTGAATGTGACATTCACGATTATCCATTATTGGCATTTAATCTTATAGTTTGGCGATATTTTTTTGGCCGATGGGATAACCTAGAAGTACCAAAAATCCTTACATCGCGTGCGCTGCGAATACTATTGATTATAAAGCAAAATAATGTACTACGACTTTGCAGAACGTATCTATACTAATAAAAGAACAAAACGCTCTGTCTGTCTGTGTGTGTGTGTCTGTGTGTGTGCCTGTGTGCCTGTGTGTCTGCGATGGCTAGCAAAATCTACAGCACATACGAAGCTCAAAATTTTTTTGAGAGTAGCCCAATGTCTTTCCTGATGCACCTGAAGCTCAGAATTTCAAAATTCTATTTATTAACTGAGTAATTAATTAAATTCCAAAGCTCACTCTCATAAAAAATCGCCTTTTTTCGCTTTTTTCCCTTTCATTTTCTTATTGTTGATTGGTTGCATAAAATTTTCGCAGAAATAATTAAAAAAGACCTTTAAAATTCAAAGACTTGCAAACTGTCAGTTTAAATGAGGATTTTTTTTTAATCACAGCAGCTGTACACCATGGAGAAAAATATAGGTGGAGGCGAAGTAAACCGAAAAAAAGGTTTGCAATATTAAACCATTTATCGCTGAAATTTTAATGTCTCAAACAAAAGCACGAGGAAGGAATTTTGTATTAATAAAACGAATTGAAAGAAATGAATTACAGCTGAAGCATATTTTACGAAGAAATAGTAATTTTTTAAAATGTTTTTTTTCTATTATATTATTTAGGTTAAAGTTAAATTGCATTTATGTTATGGTTAGAATAAGGATATGTTACAATAAAGTGAAGGCTAGGTTACATTTCTGTTATATTTAATTTACGGTAGGGTACTGTTAAGTCGCTGTTAGGTTACAGACAGTTTCTGGTTACGGTACAAAAGTTTAAGGTTAGGAATTTATACACAGAGGGAACATTACGCAAGATTTGATTAAAAATAACACTTACTTTTGTTAAATAGCTCTGAAATTATAATACTATATACCAATCTTTTAGCTACCATCGTGTTTCAATATCATTCATGGTATAGTCGGATTTAAGAGTGATATAATTAGTTTGAAATTCAAAATATTTCACTTGGGATTTGTATGTGAAAATAATAATTAGTTACGTGACTTAACAGTGATTTTTACGGATAAATATCAACTTTTTAACACGAAAATCATGCAATCGTTGGATACATATTCCCTCCCGCGTTTTTCATTGCTCATTTTGAGTATTTTTAGAGCTTAATATTAGTTGTTGTTTTTAAAAGCGATTTTTCACACAGTCAGTGGCTACGTATTTCAGACAATGCATTTCTGCATGTAACGAGTTAATGATAAAATCGTACAAATTTCAAGTTCGTTTAATATTGTTAATACGGACCCGGGCAACGCCGGGCGGGTCAGCTAGTTAATCATTAATAGAATGAAGTATTTAATGTTCAATGTTGAGCGTACCTGTATAAAGAATGATTATTTTTCTTTTTGAACAACTAGAGAGCTCTTCTGCCAACAAGGCAAGCTCTTCAAACCAAGTCCCTTCTCTAAAAGTTAGTTAATTTAATCGGCTTTAAGAAATTTACGAAAGATTGAATTATTATTAAAAAATAAAAATAAAAAATAAAAAAAACATTGGCGATCACACTCTAAAAGGGTATTCATTCTTTTACGTTTTATGGAGGAGGTTTAAGTTCGAATGAGCTCCTGTTAATGACTATTTTCGCGTTTGATTATAAATAAGTTTATTTAAACATATAAGAAGCAGCTAATATAAAGGGAACTTAATCAACAAAGTTCTAGCTTTCCGGTATTTTTAACAATACTATAATGTAACGGTTTTAAATAAGAGATGCTGAAACGTTTTTTTTTTTTTTTTTTTTTAAATCTGATGTAATTTTCGCCATTTTTTTAAAAAATATTAACACGAAAATATTTTTATCGTTAGAAAGAAAATATTATTTGCAAATTTTCAAATTGGCAACCGTTTAAAATAATTTTCTTTTCTAAAATATGTAAAAAATATCTGTTGAAATGCTGAAAATTTGTATTTAAAATGGATTAAATCCTCATAAAATAAGTCAAATTAGAAAATTAAACGCAGTCTACACACAGGAACTTCTAATATACAAAATGATCTAAAAATGGTTAAATTCCTACGTATAAATTTTGCTCCTATGAAACTTTTTTAATGGAATGATTTTGGCCAACTTTAACATTAAATATCTCTTAAAATAATTCGAATTTAAAACTGTCTGCATCAGCATTTTTATCAAACATTTCTCTATAATACCACCAATTTTCATAGTTTTACGTGCAACAGAGCTCTTTTAATACTAACGAAGAAAGATCTCCGGTCACAAAAAATTCATTGTCAGCAACACTGACAGCGTTAATTACTTTTTTTTAATAGTGAGATACTAATGAACTGGTACTTTAAAATATCACCTGAGCTTAAAGGGTTATACGAATTTAAATGACATTTTTCTATTATTCTTGTCTTCGTTGGAATTAAAGATATAATCAGAATTAGTATCTTTTATAAGCAATAATAATCAACTGGTACTTTGAAATACTACCGCAGCATAAAAGATTATACGAATTTAAATAGCACTTTTCTATTATTCTTGCCTTCATTGGCATTAAAGATATAGCCATGGTTAATACTTTTTTCAAAAAATATCAATCAACTGGTACTCTAATGTACCGTCGGAGCATAAAAGATTACATAAATTTTAATGGCATTTTCTATTATTCTTGCCATCAATAGAATTGAAGATAATGTATTAGATTAAATATTTTTATAGGCGTGCTGTACATCAATATGCCTTCACAACATAAAAAAAATCAAATATTTTTATTATCTAAACCTAAGCTCTCGTGTTTATTTATATAAAACTGTCAATCTTACAGATACCCATAATCACGCAAAATGATCCATAGAAATCCGAATTCATAAAAGATGAATGAAAAAGAAAAATGGAATGTGAAATACTGACCGACTTAATAAATATTAATGCAAAAAAATAAATATGGAGTATCTATTGAATTAAATGTGCTGTATAATGAGTTTAATGAATAATATCCAAACATATAACAGCGATTACAAAATAACAAAAAGCGTTTCTTCGCAAAATATTTTCTTTCAATATGACAAGACTCAATTAAAATCTTTTAAGCATCCTAATCGGGTTTTTCCGGCATGTAATCTTTGACATCAAGGGCTGATTTAGTATAAAACTGATATTAATATAAACTTTTTTCAAAAAATAATGTTTTTTTATTTATTTATTTTATTTATTTATTTATTTATTTATTTATTTATTTTTTGCAGTAGAAAAGATAAATAATTATGTCAGGTAATCATAAATAAATTCACATAGAAATAGTTTTCATAGGGTATTTATTATTTTATGAATCATTAAACATAGATGATAAAGTAGACAACACATTTAAAGGGTTAAAATGTATTGTTAAGAATTTTGTAAATAGTTAGTGTTTGTACTGTAAAATAATGTAAATAGTCTTATTAAGCTCCATTCCTTTACTAATATTAATTTTTGTTACATTGTATCTGTTATCAAGCAAACTTGTCTAATGTTTTTCATGTATGTCTACGGCAGATTAGCGAAATATTAAAGATATCGCCAAGTTGGCGACACTTTTGACGACTAATTTTGGTCGCCAAATTTGGCGATATATCGCCAAGTTGGCGACAAACTTGGGGATTGTTGGCGATGGTAACCCTTCCCTCTCTATGGTAACCCCATATAGATATACTGATACATTGATTGTTGTTCCGTGGTTTTGTGGATTTTTGGAGAAGGTTGTAGAAATTTCCAGCACATGCTGCGAGCCTATATAAGGAGAGCAATACGAGCTGCTGTTGTTATTATTCATCAGTCAGTCATTGAATGAGCTGCGATTGTAAGCAAGTTTGCTTGAGTTTTCTCTACATTGTTTTGAATGCGATTTAATGTTGAGACATTGTATAATAAGTCTCTAGGACCTATATCTGTACTTGTACGATAGATTTGAACAGTTATTTTTGAATATCTATTAATATTTGTGAGTTTCGAAGACTCTGTTGTTCTGAAGATCTGTAAATAAATTATTTTCTACTTTTCTAAGAGACAAGAGTTTGAAGTCGTCTAACTATAAGATCAAAAGAACCCTATATACGCAACAAACTTTGGTGTCAGAATTCGGGGTCTTATGGCGAAAACTAGAGCAATGGAAGAGCAACTGAGTGAGTTGTTGAAAGCTATTAACGGATTAAGAACAGAGCTGACCAATAAAATTGACAAATAACAAATTGACAAACAAGAAGAGTTGTTGAATAAAATGAATAAAGGCCAAGACGAGTTGGCGGATAAAATGAATAAAGGCCAAGAAGAGTTGGCGGATAAAATGAATAAAAACGAAGAAAGAATAAAAGAGTTGACAGAAGAATTGAAGAAGGAAGTTAATAAAAGTCAAGAAGAAAAGTTCTCGTCGGTAGAGAGAAGAATAGATTCGGTAGAAGAGAAAATAGAGAATGAAGTTAGTAAAGTAGAAGAGAAAATTCAGAATGTAGTTTGTAATGTTGAAGAGAAAATGGAAAGAAAAATAGAGGAAGTAGAAAAGAAAATTCAGAATGATAAGATATCGCCAAGTTGGCGTCACTTTTGACGACTAATTTTTGTCGCCAAATTTGGCGATATATCGCCAAGTTGGCGACAAACTTGGCGATTGTTGGCGATGGTAACCCTTCCCTCTCTATGGTAACTCCATATAGATATTCTGATACATTGAATGTTGTTCCGTGGTTTTGTGGATTTTTCGAGGAGGTTGTAGAAATTTCCAGCACATGCTGCGAGCCTATATAAGGAGAGCAATTGAGTTGCTGTTGTTATTATTCATCAGTCAGTCATTGAGTGAGCTGCGATTGTAAGCAAGTTTGCTTGAGTTTTCTCTACATTGTTTGAAGCTTGTATAATTTCTAACTTAGATAATAATACACATACCTTCTGAAACTATTTAGCAAACAATATTTAATTACAAAAGTACAAAAACCATTATTTTAATATTAAAATTTACGGTAACAGACTTGACAGTGAAAAATAAATACCAACCTTGATAAAAGCATATTCTTGCCACATTACATTGCTTCACAATTGAAGGGTAAAAAATGACAAGTAGTTGTTGCGTGAATAATTTAATTATATCTCCGAATATTTGCTGCTAAATTTAGGCAGCATTCGAAACCTATTTTGACTAAAATAATCACAAGATAACGAACTTGACAAAAAGTGAGGGACAAAAGATTTCTGGTAATTAGTTAAAGAAAACATATTTTGTAATAATTTGTTTCATTAATATAGAACACTAACAGTTCATATTTAAAATAATTAAACCTTTTTATTTAAAAAAGTTAGCTCAAATTAAAATAAAACACAGTTAAAATCATAAAACTTGGAATGGGACAGGCATTTTTGCTCAGAATCAAAATTTTAAAGATTTATATTTCAAAGAATTTCCGTGTTAGAAATGTTCAATATAATCTTCTTTAGCTAATGCATAGTTCAAATCAAACTTTAAATAGTAGTTCAAATAAAACTTTAAATATTAATTTATGTGTGAATTTTCTTCTTTTTACTCTGGGACAGCATATGTAAGCGAAATTTGAAAATGACCCGTATAATTAACACCTTGGGGACGAGCGACGGTAATATTTGCTACTTAAAATTATCAGAATCCTTTATCATTCACACCAGTTATTTTTATTGTAAAATTTACCTTATTTAATTGGAGCATTTTCATCTATTTAAATACAGAAAATTTTCTGTTGTGAAAAACCAGTAGTTAAAGACTAAAAATTGTGCAAAGTACTCTCCTTGCGAAGTATTTAACTGTATCATTAAAAGAAAATCTTTGCTGAAAAAAATAATAAGAATTGGTAAAAACCTGGTTAGTGATATCATAATAGGAAATTATGAATGGGTATACCATTTAGGTTTAAAGAGATATGAAGTCTAAAAATTATCAAATATTGCTCTTTTTTCATCTTATAACTATATATTTGTAAGAATCTTAAATTGGTACTGATAATTAAAAATAGTGCATATTTAAATTTCATTTGGCATTTCATAAAACTTAATTGAGCGTAGTAATAACATTTTTTTACAGCGTAGATAAAACAAAACCCACTTTCAATGGGTTTAATCTTGAGATAAGCGCCAACAAAATTTATGTCACATACAGACAGAGTCACAGACTGAAAGATGCACACTCACAGACAGACATTATGCATAAATGTGTTTTTTGGAAACTCTGACCACTATGTCCCCTAAATCCGTCAAAATCGGAAAATTTCGCGAATCTAATATTTTCTTCTTCTAAAGACAGAAGAAAGTAGAAATTGTATTGAATATGTCTAAAACATAAAAAATACTTATAAACTAGATAGAAATAAATTACATAATAAAGTTAAACGGTTTTAAATAAAAATCCTCGCGGAAACTACATCTACAAAATTCTAATAAAATTCCAGTAAGTTTAGTGTTAAGGTGGTCTGAGGCACAAACTCTCGAAAATGTAATAGCTTTAATATTTTGGATTAAACGATATTCTAGACTAAAACAGCGAACACGTGGAAGAATATTTTGTGACAGTAACATGTAACTGAATATTTTGATGAATATTTTTGATATCGCGTTGATTAACATTCTAAAATAAAATATAATGATATGAAATAAAATGTCCATATTTAAACACTTGCATTTTTCCTTTAAAAAATGTGTTTCGTTTAATTTTAATTTCCAATCTGTTTGAATATGGCTCAATAATTTAAAGAATTAAGAGAAGATTTGTTGAATATCGTGAGATATATGTGGGGGTTTCCTAAAGTTTCAATTACAGACGAAGGTTTTTTTTTAATGCTACTTTGCACTACTTTTTCAAAACTTTTTTTTTTTTTTTTTTTTTTTTTTTCTTTACATACGCTTTGAGAGCATTAGCAAGATAATACACTACAAAAATTATTTTATGAAAATTGTGGTGCGAGTACAATATAAAAATAGTAGTTTGTAATTGAAATTTTGCTATACCCCACGTATAAGGAAAAACGAAGTTTTAGAAACTTTCCGTGAATTTTGCCATTTTGACAATTTTCTCCCTAAGTCATTCTATGACTGCGAAAATTTTGGGGTATGAATAACATGAAAATTTCAAATAGAAACCACTTATCAGGTGACACCATTTCATATCACATCACATTAAAAAAAGAATTATTAACATAAACCCGATATTAATTATTTGTCTTCCAATATGGAAGTCGCAGAAATCTTATTTATTTATTTTTTATTATTTTTTAAAATATAATATTTACATAGCTGCTAACTTTTCATATTTTTTAATAAAAAATAATTGCGTTTTGAATCAAGAAAATTTTCAATAAAATAAAAGCAAGCTAGAAATAAGACATTTTATTAAATAATTTCATTGAATAAATTTTACGGTGCTATGTATGTTTTTTTGTTGGGAAGTTTACCGGAAGATTACAATCGGTGTTTGTTCTATATTTTACACAGTGTAATACGCACATGCATGTTATTTATACATTTTTAAATCATTATAACAAGATAGTCAAGTAATTTTGATCAAATAAACCTTTTTTCTTGGCGGGGGGGGGGGGGGGGGGGAGTTATCGTAGGCACATAAATGTCAAAGCTTCTAGTCTCCCTAGATTAATCTCCATAGTGAAAAAAATGTTAGTTATAAAGATATAAACTTTATATTGTCGTATCTGTGGTTGGTTGCGGGATACTTAAGACTTTTATTCATTTTAGATTGTATTTTTATTTATTTATTTATTTATTTTTAAGATTTTTTATATTTAAATTGACATACTTAATTTTGTATGGCAGATAAAGTGAAATTATATATAATATAATTATTTTCAGTAATATATTCTTTATATTGTCTTCAGCACTATATGTTTTAAAAGAAAATTTTGAAAATATGTCTAAAAATAGTTAAAAAGTACTCATGAAAAATGTCCTTAAAAATTTACATATTTTTGCACATTCGGCAGATAAATTAATATTTATTTTTTCCTTTTCTCAATAATGAAAAATGTATATAAAACAGAGTTATTTTTCTGGAAAACCCATCAATTTTTTTAATGACTCAAATGATTAATTTAAAATTAAAAAAGTTAAATTTAATTAGTTGAAAAATTTTCTTTTGAAAAAAAAAATCTACATAAAAATGTGAATTTAAAGAGAAACTAGTCAGATGTGGCAATCTCAAAACTTTCTTCTATCTTATTCATATTTATACTTCCTGAAAAATGCAGCATAGCAACGCCATTGGTTAGGTGGTTCAAACTAAAATCTAGTCAGAAAAAACTTATGTCAACTTATAACTGAATCGAAAGAATGATGAAAATCCGTGCATTAGTTTTTCCGTTAGAGCTATTGCAAAATCTCAAAAAGAAAACTCCAGAACAACGCCATATGTTGTATGATGTACACCGAAATCTAATATGGGTCAATTTTTTATCAGGTACTAACAGAGTCTGAAGTTTAATGAAAATCCATACTTTAGTTCTTGAGATACATTTATTGAAAATCGTGAAAAATGCATCATAGCAGTACCAACTGTGGGACAATTTACATCAAAATCTAAACAATACCAATCTATATCAGGGATTAACTGAATTTAAAGTTTTAGAAAATTTCGTGCATTAGTTCTTGAGATAGAGCTGTTGTGATAATATCAAATAATACACTAAGGCAGTACCACCTGTTGAGCGATTTGCACCAAAACGTAATCAGCACCATGTTTTGTATCAAGTACTAAACCTAAAATTTTATGAAAATCCAGGTACTAGTTCTTGAAATATGGGTATTGTGGAAATTGTGAACATTTCAGTATAAGCAGCTCCACCTGCTGGGCGACATACACCAAAAACTAATCAGATCTAGTTTATATCAGGGTCTAACAGAACGAAAAGTGTTGTCGAATTAAGTGCATTATTTCGTAAGATAGGTTCCCCACAAAATGTATGTCACATGCAGACTGACTGACACACACATTCACAGACAGACCTTTTGCAAAAGCATGTTTTTCAGGTTCTCTGATTCTTCAAACGCATAAAACCGTCGAAAACCAGATTTCGAAAATGTTCAAGAATCCAATATTTTCTCCTTGTTAAGATAGAAAAAAAATGTGCAAAAATTATTTCTAAATAAACAAATAAAATCGTGTTACTGGTTACTTTAAAATAGTAAGAAATATTTAAAGAAAATCTTGGAAAGGACATTGCAATAAGAATGACCTGAAATCTTGTTCGTGCAATGATATTAGAAATTAAATTCAATTCTAGTTTTAAATCAGGAAATTCTCTCAGTTACAAAATAACTCTTCTGTATGTTAATTTCTCAAATGCATAAAACTTAATCTAAAGTTTGTTTAACTTTTAAAGCATTACTTCGGTAAATTAACTGTATTTCTAAAATAAAAGTTCCCTTAACTTTTCATGCAGTAATTCAATAAATTAGAAATTTTCCTGAAACAAGTTAAAGTTTATTTGATTTATCGAAAGTATATCAATAAACCAAAGTATTTGGAAAACAAATAAAAATTCTTATGGTATTAGATGGTTAGCTAATAATTCGACATGTTTTGAAAACTTTATTTAAAAATCCCATCTTGTAAAGTTTTAAACGTCAGGTTATGCAGTATATATTGATGAAAAAAATACCGAAAACACTGGCGATAATTAATCAATAAAGCAATATACTTTGTAAAAATCACCATAAAATAAACAAGTTGGAAATTGCACGTGGAGCGTAGCAAATAAGGTGCTTTCGTATGATAACAAAGTTAAAAATATTACTCTCATATATCAATCTCATAAAATTGTAAATAGTTAATTGCAATTAAAATGCGCACCAAACGATTTTCTCCCTATACCATCATGTACACTGTAAAAAAAAATCTGTAAACCTACAAAACTAGTTTTTGTAAAGCTTCTGAAATCTGCAAGTTTACTAAAATTTTATCTGTAACCGGGGTATTTTATTTACCAGCGCATAGTACAAATACATGAAATATCTTAGTTTCACCTGTCAGCCAATCAGAATGGGCTTAAGTAGTGACGTGATCATTGTTTACGCGAACACAGGAGCGTAAAAGACTTCCATTTTGAATCCCTTATTGAGAAGGACTTTTAGTTAGGAAGTAAGTAAATATTTATTCTTAATGTGTTAAATTTTGTTTTAACCTCTTCAGTCCTGATTTCGCCGCCAAAAGACACTAATGAACAATCTTTAAATTAATTAAAATGCTTCTAGAATTGTTAAGATTACTTTTAGACTTCTTTTAATGAATGCGTGCACATTATAAGCATCGATATATTGGCTGATATATCTTTGGCGATTTTTATTTAAAATGGTTTTTGTGGTCCTTCGTAATATTAGTCTCAGGGCTGAGGACGATATTTTTGTTCTACTTGATTCATAATAACTAAAAATAGAAAAATCGGATAAGATTGTTTGATTTTTTGTTATAAGGTTGCATGATCTAGCAAGTAAATCTTTTTATTATTTTCTGTTAATTACATATATATCATTGTCAGATAACTATTTTATACGTGGGCATTTATTACAAGTGCGAAATTGCTAATGTTTAATTTAACAAATCAAACTTCCCTTCTCTTTTTCTGAAATTTCCCTTATCCTTTTTGCCTCCTTCTCCAAAATACAAGAGATTAAAGTGCTTAAAATTTATTTTCTACTCTATTTGTTACTTTATAGTGAATAATCAATCCTAAATTTCATTAGCAATTGATTACATCACTTTCATTTCATTAAAAATTTCATCTGAATTTCACCCTCAAACTTTTGTTTTTGAATTTTCTTCATCCCATACGGTAACACAACTTAAAGTTTAAAAACTCTGTAAAATTTTTAATTTAAAATAAATAAAATCTGCTCTATGTGTTATTTCATTTTCACAGTAAATTGCGAAATTTCTATTTCCCCATTCCTCCCTCACCCCTTCATATTGCGCTCTGCTATATATTCTAAGCGCTCCTCATAAAAAACGCATAGCATTTTAAAGTGTATAAAACTATGTAGAGCGCAGTGGTGGAGGGGTGGGAAGTCAGAATTAGAATCAATTAGGGGAAAGTTGAAAATTGTTTATATTCCTGTAGGTCTAGAATGAATGTGATAAGTTTTTCCCTTCCTCATTAGGTTAGCGTTAGAAAAATGTGTATAGATTTATAATTGAAAAAAACGCCTTTATTAGTTATCATAAAAATATCTAAATAAACTATTTTTATCAAAAACATTCTCAATTCAAATGTTATAGAGATAAAAATTCTGAATAAAATGAGTACCGATAGTCAATATTTTTATTGAATTTTTACAATTCTACTTCAAAGTTTTAGCTAAATTACTAAGCAGGAGTTTTAAAACCAAACAGACGAGGTTATCAGTTCAAAGTGCTTCTGATTTTTATGTACAAGTATTTTTTTAAAGATATTGAGTTATTATTTAGGGTGGATGTATTAAGAATTTTTTATGTGTTAACCTCATGATTACGGGTTATAGCCCAATAGTGGGCTATGAAAAAAAAGTCCAATGTCGCAACTAATTATGAAAAAGCTAGAATATATTTTAGTCTATTCGAGATAAATTTGCGATGAAGTAAGTTTCCTCCTACTGCCAGAAGGGCTCTTGCTTCTACGAATTTATCAATATCTTAAAATTTGCATTTTTCATTATTTTTAAAATATTTTAAAAATGATTCGTAAGTGAAGGTAAACATTATTTATTATATCCGATATTTGAAATATGTTTATACAGAGTGAATAACAGTGCATATCTATTTATAAGTAAGGAAATTAAAAAAAAGTACGAGATTTTTTTTTTTTTTTTTTTGGGGGGGGGGGGGGGTGGAGCAAACAAGTGTAGTGTGTGGGAGTGCGCAAAAGCCTTTTCGCTAGAGGAAATTCAAAGTCAATTAGTAGCACGATTCTAACCTTCGATATTTTCCTTAAAGGCCAAAGATGGTTTAAAAAAAAAAAAAAAGATTTTCGATTAGTATACGACCACATTTTAAGTTAACCTTTAACTGACGTTACATATCTCACACACCGATGACCCCCCCCCCCTTCTCCCCCAATTTTCACAATCTAACTACAAACACTACCGAAGTTTTCTTTCATTTGAAACTTTTATACTATCATCAGAGACTTTTGAATAGGTGAATTTTTATTATAAGAGCGCAAGATGTTTAGTACAAAAATTCCATCCTATAAGTTTACCACGTCTTTTTATCATCTTTCGATGGAGACCGATTCACAGTAGTTATATGACAATTTCTGTCAGGTTAAATTTGTAAAGTTATAAAATCTTCGGAATATTGAAATAAAGTATTGTAGTATTACGTAAAATTAAAACGATGGTTTAAGATTAGTGATATCAGTTGGACATGTAAAACAGTTATCAATCATGCACCTCTTTATCGATAATTACTAAATTATAATCCTCAAAATATACAAAATAAAGCCCTAGCATAATTACAACAACATGGTAAAGGCTTTAACAACTTAAAACATGTAAAACAAATAGAGGCTGGGCGGATTGATAATTTGGTCTTTCCTTGCATCACTATTTTGTGGCAAAATTTTGAAATAGAATTCGACAAAAATATGAATACGGGTACTCGTTTTATTTTTAATTTCAAATTCTAAGACATCTGTCTTGACAATCTTTGTTTCTGATAGAATCAGTTCTTTTGGGATATTACTAAGATTTTTTTAAAGTGGTTTTTCGGCTATAAATGTGTACCTATTTTCTATAACGTTGACTTCGAAGGAGGAGGGGTAATTCTAGACTTAAACTGAAGGGATTAAAACAACTTAGTTTTCTCCTATTTAATTTTGAGTTTTACCTCTGACTACTAAGCTAAAATTTTTAAACAGAACAGTGAGATTTAATGTCCAACAAAAATTTTAATTGTAGGCGCTCATTTTATTCAGAACTTTAACCCTTAACTGCTGTGACAAAACTACTGTGAGTAGTCTGTCAGGTAGATTAATCTAAAGATGAATAAAATATAAAAGTAACTCTCAGAATACAATTTTTTTTTTTTTTATAAAACTTTATATATAGGACTATTATAAATAAAATTAAACTATTTAAAACTCTCTAGCATAGTAATGGGATTCCAAACGAAACAAAATTTGATCAGTATGTATAGTTACGCTGAAAATTACGAATTAAACTCTGAAACTTGAAAAACTCAGCGGTCTTTGAGACCGCTACTAGTAGTTAAGGAAAAAGTTCTACAACATTTGTTTTAATGTTTTTGATAGTTAGTTGTTTTTGAGGTAATATTATGGTATTGAAAAAGTTTTATTTTAATTTTTTATTTTAAATAAGAGTTTTATTGAAATTATTTTTTATTTTAAATCTATATGTATTTTCTAACGCTCGCCTAGTAAGAGAAGAAAAATTAATATATTCATTGTAGACATAAACTGAAATGATCAAACCAATTTCCTGTTTCCCCTTAACACGTTCGCTGCCGCTCACGCGAAAGCGTGTGATATGGCACCAACATTAAGGAGCCACTCACGCGCCAGCGCGTGATGTGGGGTGTTGTTCAATAGCCAGTCACGCGCTTGCACGGGGAAATCTTTTACTGTTTCTTTGTTATAAAAAGGAAATCGGCTTCTGGGAAAACCCACTTCTACAGCGCGGAATTAACTATCATCACATATTCATGTAAGCGGCAGCGAAAGTGTTAATAACGAATTCTACCAACTAACCACTGGGCTTATTAGTATTTTACGTATATTTGTAAATTTTTAGTAATGTAAATAAATTGTCTAATAAATCTCCCCTCCTCTTAAAATAAAGCTTATTTTTTGGCCTTTTAATATATAAAGTTTAAAATCTTAATAATCTATTGCTTTTTAAAAATCTTTTCTTGAGTTATCTGTTACTTTATTATAACAAAAAATAATCGATGAAGAACTCTTAACTTGTTTATTTTTCATTTTTGTGCACTATTTGTAAATCTTTAATATTGTATATTATCAGTCGTTTGGTAACTCCCTCCCTTCCTTTCTATAGTAAATAAAATATGGTTATCTTTGTCTCCTATTTGTACTAGCAATTTTTTTTTTTTTTTTTAATGTCTTCATCTTTTTACTTCTTTATTTAATACTTTATTATAACAGCAGTTAACCACTTGAAATCTTCCCTCAACCCAAGATTTGTATACTTGGTACCAGTGTTGAATTCAGGGGCTGGCCCGGGGGAGACATTCCCCCCCCCCCTAGAGCAATGAATAACTCCCCCGGAAATTTTGAGATTTTAGGTTTTCATTCGTCAAAAAGTGCAATTCCCCCCCTGGAACTCTATAATGCCCCCCCCCCCCCGAAGAATCACAGAAGTCCCTCTCGGAGAAAAGTGTCCGAATTCAACACTGCTTGGTACATTTTTTATATTCTGATAATTTCATAGATTAAAACGCGTAGCTCAATCATATGTCTGCTAAATTTTGATTTATTTATATTTTTTAATTAATTTTAGAGGAAGTTTTATCTCTTTTTAGGGAAGATTAGCCGTAAGATAATGATGATGAAACCTTAGTTTTAAGAGCAAGATATAGCATAGAATATATTTTTTCAATTTATCTTTTCAAGTTTGATTTTAAAACCATGTATAATCAGTGAACTCAAATGAACTTTTCAATTAAATTCCATTTGAATATTTTTTTTTCTTTTTTGCTGCCTAAAAAAATTAAATTGTTTGATTCCAAATGTGTTAAATTTGTGTGTTTTTAATAATATTAATTGAATTATTCATAAAGGATATATTAATTTCGTCATGGAAAATTAGTCAGAAATAAATATTGATGAAATTTTATTTTATGTACAAAATTTTTATATTCTGAAGCCGGCGCGTGATAAGATAAATTACGAAGAATCGTACTTGAAAATTATTTTAAAAAACATAATATACCTGCCATTTAAAATAGTTTATGAACAAATATAATTTTAAAATGGACTGTTTCCGTATGAAGTTCTAAAAATTGAAGGTGTGCGATGTTTAGACGCTTAAAAATTAGCAGTAGCAAAAATTGCAAATCCTCTATTTCATTTCAAATAGTTACCATTCGCAAGAGGATGTCGTGTTATGCACAGATGTTTGTCCTTGATAATATAGATTTGTTTTTACATCAAAATCATGAGTTAATTACTTTGCTTTTCGAAATAGAAGTTTTCACCGTTAAATCCGCTTATACCTGAACCAGACAAATACTAAACTGTTGGCTAAAAAAGTTAGCATATTATATTAAAATTTCAAAACTGTAGTATGTGAATTTAAGTGTAGGGGGGGGATAAGAAAGATGGGACAATTTTTACAAAAATATTTTTTACAGATTATGTTTCGCAAATATAAAGTGGACAATTTCAGAATAACATTTTTAAACATTTTAACACACTTTAAAATTATAAATTTGTTGATTCTAAATAAAATTTTAGACTAAAAAATAAATAAATTTAATAAGAAAGTCTCATCCCTCCCTCACGTAAGGGAGGAATGGGAAATGTTTTTATAATGAAAATTCATATTTAATTTTCAATAATGCGGTAGAAAAAAAGTGGCAGATACAGTGTGATATTATCGTTTCTAGGGTTTATTGTTAATTACAACAGTTATTTTATGTTAAATTCTGTTTTGTGAAAACTAAATGTAATGAAAAATATTCTTTTATACAGCTAGTGCCGCCAATTGATTTTGGAGGATGTGCAATAATGGATAAAGGTACATACAAATAATATACTGACATACAAACATTAAATACAATAAACCCAATTGAAGTGAAAAATTAACCAGAGCCATAGACCAGGACCATGAGCCAGGACCACCACATTCAAGCTGTTGCTCTATCCCCTGAGTCTGCAAGTTGTCCCGTCATCCTAGGCTGTCTAAATTATGGAAGATAACTTTATCCAACTTCGTTTATTTGTAAGAAACTGCGGACTCGGCCATCGGCTGAAGTAGCTTAGTGGATAGAGCAACAACCTGGAATGCTTGGTATCGGGTTCGATTCCTGGCTCTGGCTAATTTTTCACTCTAGTTGGGTTTATTGTATTTAATGTTTATGTGTCAGTATATTATTTGCATGTACCTTTTTTATAATTTTGAAGTATTTGTAAAATTCATTTATTCAATACGAAGGTGGATGTAGATTTTTCTATAATATCAAATTCATTATAAATTTTATTAAATGTTTCTTTACTTTTCATGTTAACAAAGAACTTTCTTCTCTAGATGAATGAGAAAACTGAAGTTCAATTTAAAAACAGTGCGAGCTTCCCTGATAGTGAAAAATTGATAAAGTCAGATGAGGAAAAGGAACCATTGTCTATGAGAAAAATTCCTCCACATACTTCACTCGGACCTTCTAATATGTTCTACAGCCCTGAAAGTTTCAAATATTTAAAAATAATATCAGTTTATCAATCATTTTCTAACACTATCTTAACAAGCATGTAAGTTTGATTATTGATATTTGATGAAAATATGTTTCCAAAAAATACTAAGTATGATTTTCATAGGTATTTGTATAAACTCTAGTTATGTAATATTTGTAAAATATGAGTCATATTAAAAATGTATATGTAAATCATTTTTATTGTGTAGAATGTAATAAATCGTTATTTGGAAATGAAATTTATTCATATTTCATTGTATTATGTCATTTAATCACATCGCATTTATTGGATGTACATGTATGCATATCACATTTATAATAAAAATGATTATTCATAATACTTTCCAAAGCATTATATACATTTCTATTTGTTTTAATTCTTATTTCCATACATTTTCTGCTTTTAGAAAGTCTTCTTAGCCATCTCTAGTGCTTATAGCATACTGATAAGAACTAAAAAAAAATGTGAAACCTGTTCATATTGACTGTTGATATGCTTAATATGAATTTTTGCGCACATATGTTAATGTGTGTACATCATCTCTTTTATATGCAATTTTTTGAGTTAGAAATTCTAATTCCGGTGCTGAATTAACCACAGTTGAATCCTACTAAATTCATGCACTTAGATCCATTCTGCCGGATCTTTAAGCCAGTTGAGAGTTTTAAAATTGTGGTCCTATGAATAATTAAATTTTCCTTTTCAATATTTCAATATGAAACATAACTCTCAAGCAAAAAAAGCATTAGAAAATGTCTAGTGTATTAAGTGTAGACAGTTCAAGAAATTTGTAAGGAGAAAATCGAGGATAAAGACAATAAAATAAATAAATAAAAGGAAGAAAGTAAGAAAGTTCCTAGTGATTAGTGACAACTATACGGAATATTCAGCAAAAAATAGAATAATAAGTTAAAAAGAGATAGTTTCTTAAATATGGCATTCAGGTAAAGACATTTTTTTTTACAGATTTTGCATTTTTTTTAGCTATTAAACCAGTTATTTTATAGTGTTTCAAATATATGTACCATAAGACATTCGTTAATGAAAATTCTGATGACCTTGGAATTGAACAAAATAATTGAACAAAATTGAACAAGACTACTGTATTTCCATTTCTAGTTTAAAAGCACATTTACATAAAAAAAAAAAAAAAAAAAAAAAAAAAAAAAAAAAAAAATTGCTGTTTCTCATAATATACAGGTTTTCAAATCATGAATTGGATTAGATGATGCACAGTGCTTACTTATACAAATAGAATATTGTCTTTAAAAATTGTAAATTTAATTTGTCTCAACTACATCAGTATATATATTTTTTTAATTTAAGTATATTTTATAAACTTACTACTTATATTTTATTTTCATGATTTTTTTTGACTTTTTTCAGTTTAACTGAAAATCGTAAGATCTTCTTCAGATTATCTGCTCATTTAATGTTGTTACAATGCTCATTTAAGATAAAAAATGAATTCGTATCTATTTAATTATCTACAGTGAAACTTCAGTGAGTTTTCTCATGCCTAATATACAAATACTTACAATTGCTGTGATATTACTGAAACACATGTCAGACCATATTGCTTATTTTGTAAAGTATATATATATATATATATATATATTGATACATGAGGAAAAATCCACTGTGGGTATTTAAAACTATAAAAATTCCACTTCATATTGAAAAAATACTATAGCAATTCCAATTAATATAAGTATTAGAATACAAAAAACAATTACTTAAAATGTTTTTGGAATACTGCTGAAAAACTATTAGTAATACTACTGCAAAAATTTTATAGTTACAAATACTTTTTAGAAAGTGTAAATATTTTGGAAACAATGCTAAGAAAACATTATCAAATTTACTGCATTAACTCTTGTGCTGTTTTAAAGAACTTTTTGGCGATAATACAAAAAATGTTTTAGATACAATATATAATATTTTTTTTCTCTGTACCTTAATAAAGTTATATTTCTAATGATTTTTAGTACAGTTACAAGGGATTTTTCAGTATATTTGCTTAGAATTTTTTGTGGATTTGTAAAGGATTTTATAATGCATATATTATTATTATTATTATTATTATTATTATTATTATTATTATTATTATTATTATTATTATTTTGAATGCATACTAAGTATTTTATCTATTTTATCCAAAAAATGTAAATTTTACTAAGGATATTTGATAAAGTATATAAAACAGTTAGGGTGCATTAATAAATAAAAATAGTAAATATATTTTAGAGTCCTTCACAAACTCACAAAATTTCTTAGCAACTGTACAAAAAAAATCCCTTTTAAGTGTACTAAAAATCATTAGAAAACCTACAAAATATTTTTAGAAAACACCCTTCAAAATAGTTAGCACGTTTACTAAATAATCCTTAGTAAATTTACAAAAAAGTATTTAGTAAACTCTCTAAAAAATCACTAGTAAGTATACTAAACAATATTTAGTACCTTTACAAAAACTAATTTGAGAAACTCCTTTAAAAATTCTAAGTAAATCTACTAAACAATCTGTAGTAAATTTACAAAGAATTTTTTGGAAAGCTCCCTAAAAAATCTTTACTACGTTTACAACATAATCATTGGTAAATTTACTAAACATTATTTACTAAACTCCCTAAACGATCGTTAGTAAGTTTACTAAACAATATTTAGAAAACTTACAGAAGTTTCTTTGAAAACCTTCCTAACAAATCGTTAGTACGTTTACTAAACAATATTTAGTATCAGTTACTAAAGAAACTGTAGTAATTTTACGTGATTTTCTTTGGATGCGGTTACATAAAAAGTTCTAGGCATCCCAGTTTCCAAGAAAATTCTTGGTAACCTTACAAATTTTTTTTACAGTGTAATGGAATACTTTTGTGTGGCCTTGTAAATCAATAACAAATGTTTTATGTACCACAGATTATGTGAAATGTAGATTATAATATGTACTTTATAGATGCATATCAAATTTAGTATGTTCGAGTGAGTGTAACACCATTAAAATACGTTTGAAACATTTTCCCACCTTTGACCGTAATGTAACTGAATACTTTTAATTGTCCCTGTAATTGATCTATGCATCCGACTTTCATAAAATTTGAAACGAATCGACAAAATTATGTAATAATTGTTTTAAATTTCAAACGAATAAAATGCATTTGAAGCTTATTTTCCCATTGACCGTAATGTAATGGAATACTTTTGATTGTCCCTGTAGTTGATCTATGCATCCGACTTTCATAAAATTTGACATGACTCTACAAAATTATATAATAATTATATATTTTAAATTTCATACGATTCGGTGGGAAAATTTTTGTGTTGTTCTATGCGGACGGACGGACGGACTGAACGACAACTGTAGGTGTTACGTATTTACAAAATTACGAACGCACCTAAAAACGGGATCTGCAAAAAATTAACACGTCATTTATTAATGCCAAATAAATTTTATCAATGTTGAGTTTGTGAGACATTAAACATTTCTTTTCATTAAAAATTGGATTATATTACTAAGTAATGCTTTACATTATAATAATCTTCTTGATAGGTTTTTAAATGTTTAATGAAATGCATATAAAATATTAAATATGTTTCTAAGAAATTGTCTAACGCTGAAAACATAATAAAAAGCCTGTTTCAGCGAAAATTCCAATAACACCGCGTTCATCTTTGTGAATCGTCATCAAAATATAAAAGTTTATTAATTCATTTTAAAAAAGAAAAATCAAAAACTATTTACGATATTTCAGAGCGAATATTTTTTTGATTTTAATAACAATTTTCCGAAATGAAAAATTTCTGAAACAACAATTTAAAGCCCAGTACAAAGCGTGTAAAAATAATGAAAATATATTTGAATTTAAAATAAAAATTTGAAATATGGTAGCTACATTCTTTTCTTGCAAATAAACTGAATGTAATCTCGCGCATCGTTCAATAGAATAATTTAAAGACAATAAATAATAAAAAGAATTCAGTTGGAAGAGAATGAATAAAAAAATCAAAAATAGATGAAAGGGCTTTTTTTAACGATTGCGTAAAAAAATCGTTCGAAGTTGTAAAATAAAAATAAAAATATGTATAGTTTAAAAACATAGTTTAAAAAATCGGAAGAGCATTTTAATTTTTAATTTTCAATTTGATGCTATCCCAGATAATAATAACAAGTTGGAAATTGCACGTGAAGCGTAGCAAATGAGTTGCGTTCGTCCGGTAATGAAATAAAAAAAATATTCAGATCTTGCTGTAATAGTAGACAGTACTCGGATACTGTGTAGTGGTAGAAATATTTTTTGTGTTCCTGTAAATATACAGGAAGTAACTTTTATCAGACCTCAACAACGTATATCATATTCATAAAATGTGGAATAGTTTAGTAAAATTTAAACACGCCCCAAACAATGTTTTCCTCTATAGCATTATGTAGTGGAATACATTTGTGTGGCCCTGTAATTTAATAATAAATATGCTTGTCGTCACAGATTGTACGGAATATATATTTTGGTATATATATACTTCATTTCAATTCTATTATATTCGAATGCGTTTAACACCTATTAAAATGCATTTGAAATTTTTTCTCATTCGTAGTAATGTAACAGTATACTTTTGTTTGTCCCTGTAATTGATCATGCATCCGATTTTCATAAACTTTGAGATGACTCGATAAAATTTTGTAATAATTATATATTTTAAATTTCAAAGGATTAAAATGCATTTGACACTTTTTTTCCCCATTGACCGTAATGTAACAGAATACTTTTGATTGTCCCTGTAATTGATCTATGCATCCCATTTTCATAAAATTTGAATGACTCGACAAAATTATGTAATAATTATATATTTTAAATTTCTAACGGTTCGGTTGGGTAGTTTTTGCATTGTTATATACGGACGGATGGACGGACGGACTGATCGACAACTATAGTGCTACGTATTTCCATAATTACGAATGCACAAATAAATAAATAAATAAATAAATAAAACTACTGAAAATATTATAATCATATAAAATTAATCCACTATCTCTGATATATTTACTTTCTTTCAGTTATTATTTCATTTGAATAATATAAATCAAATAATAATTGGATAATTTAAAATTTACTTCAAAAATTCAAATAACCAAGAACAGGAAAATCATGCATCACATACCTGTTATGAAACGGTTTCGATTGTTATGACAGTACAGTTGAAGTTTACCGCATCTAATTTTTCTTAGATTTAGAAATTTTAGTATTAATTTTGAAACATTTTTAGTTCTGTTACATAAAGCGACGGAAATTAAATATAATAAAAAAATGATTAATATAACAATGAAAAACAAAACGTGATATGTTTTATACTAATAATGTTTTCAAAATTGTCAGAGTCTGGCTATGACAAATTCCAATGGGCAGACACCCGAATCCTACATTGTAAAACATTTTGTAGCAAAGTCACCAGTCTATTGACCTTTTTATAGCAAATGGTTATATAATCGTAATTTAATTGTATTCTGAACCATATTGCTCTCAATATTACGGTCAAAATAGAATTAAATTACGTTTTCGTAATTTAACGCTTTATTACTTTTTACGCAAATATCGTTTTCTAAGCTGTTTATCGTTTTCTAAGCTGTTAATGCGAAATGGGATAAATTGAATCTTCGCTTAATTCGGACTAAACATGAAGTCCCAAAATTTTTGTTCGTAGAAAAACGTTTAAAATTTTCATTTATTCCAACTTATTTTCTGTTGACTTCGCTTAATTTGAGCTAATGAGATTTCCGGTTTTTAATTTTTTGCTTTCTCACGGACTTGAGATCCTTGTAAAACATTCCTTCGTTCATTTGTCAGAAAATTTCTGAATTAATATACAGCACAATATTTCTTAATTATTCCGGAGTCTGATGAAAATGAATATGTTTTCAACCGGAAATTTTATTAATTCAAAAACTTCAAAATAGAATAGAAAACAAACCTCATAAAAAGAGAACACAATTTCTTGTCTTTTTCCAGGTTTAACATGAGAATCTTGCACCAGGATCCGGGATAATTAAAAGGTGTTGGTATCTATGGTGTACATGTATTCCCATACATTTGATAGCCGATTTCAGTGCCTTGTCTATCCAACAATTTTATCTCCAGCCTTCTTACATTGTGCTTGTTCCTAATCCTTTAATAAGTTTATTTATTTATATCTTTAACTTCATATTCAGTCATATTGTAATAATAATAGACGTGCAGCAAACGTGCAACATGTTTGCTGAACATAAAAGTGTTTGCTGGAGAATAGTTAGCATCCGAGAAAGCTCCCAGAGATTTGAGACAGAACTCACCAATGCATTGTAAGAGCTACACTGAAATGCTTCCCAAAATGGCGGGCTGATGATAAAAATTGTTTTTTGAAAATAATTCTTTAAATTTAGAAAATAAATTGTTTTCTGGAGGTTTAAAAAAATAAAAGTACGCTTTTCGGAAACTTTTGTGATTCGGCAGAGGTTATTGTATCCTTTTGTTAGTTATTATAGTACATTTTCGCAGATTAAGAAACGCCTGTCTTTTTTTTGTAGTGAATAATCGCAGCGACTTAATTAATGACCATATGAAGAATGCAAGAACGATGAATATTGCGCCCCACACAGATTAAGTAACATTTTTTGAGCATTAACAGAAAATTATTAAAAAATTTCCTTTCTTCATACAGTAAAATAAGATATCTAGATTAAAAAAAATACAGTTCTTAAAAAAATTTATTTTACAATTGCTTTCTATATCTTATAATGTGAGCTAATCTTTTGTGCAATACTCTATGTGATCAATAATGTTTCATTAACCATATAATATTCTAAAAGATTAAATTTAAAATGCTTATAGTCTAAGAACCGACAGAACAAAAACTTAAGGTATCGAGCACAAGAAAAAGTTTTTATTTTATGGAAGCGTAGCAATAGGGAGATCTAATTATCCAACTCTGCCAGAAGTAAAGTACTGCATAAGTCTACTTGTCCTAAAATCAACGGTATGAAACGATTGTAGGGCAAACACAAAGATAAGCCTACGAGTCAACCACTAGTGGTATTAATTTCTGGCTTATGCACCACTTCACTTCAAGCAGACAATTGATTCTCCTATTACCACTCTCCCATAAAATAAATATTTTAAAACAAATAGAAACTAGCCAGATATGGCAATCCAAAAATTTTCTTCTATCTAATAAATGTTGATACTTCCTGAAAATGCAGCAAAGGAGCCCCCCCCCCCGGTTACGTGATTTAAATCAAAATCTAATCAACAACAACTTATGTCAAATTTAAACTGAATCTGAAGTTTGATAAAAATCCGTGCATTAGTTTCTGAAATAGAGCTATTGCAAAAATCTTTAAAAAGCCTGTATAAAATTATCACCTGTTGAGTGATATACACCAAAAATTAATAAGCCCCAGTTTATCTCAAGCTCTAATTGAGTCTAAAGTTTTGGAAAATACCGCGCATTAGGTCTTGAGACACACCGCCCACAAAATTTTTATCGCATACAGACTTACAGAGTGACAGACAGACTCACTTACAGATATTTTCTAAAAGCCATCAAATCGTGTTCAAGTCCTTCTAAAGTGTATAAATCCATCAAAAATCAAAAGTCTAAAATTTTTCACTAATTCAGTATTTTCTTCTTGCAAAGATGGAAGAAAGTAAAAGTGCCATCGATATAAAGAGGAAATAATTAAACTTACTTTTCTTCACAAAGTTTTACGAAAATAATTACTGTTATTAGCTATTTTGCATGTAGAAAAACTGTTGCAGTTAAGTAAACTATTCGGAAATGGCAATCCCAAAACTTTCTTCTTTTTCATACGTGTTAACACTTCCTGAAAAATGAAGCATAGCACTGTCACTGGTTGGGTGATTTACATGGAAATCTAGTCATTAACAACTTATATCAACTTATAGCTGCATCTAAATTTTGATGAACATATGTTCATCAATTTCTGAGATAGAGCTTTTGCGAAAATAGCAAGAATTCTTCATAACAGTGGCACTTGTCGGGTGATGTTTACACAAATCTAATCAAGACAAATTTGTTTTAGGGAACTAAATGAATCTCATGTTTGATGAAATTCCATGCATTAGTTCAAGAGATACAACTATTACGAAATCATGATAAAAGCAGCATAACAGTGTCAATTTTCACCAAAAACAAAACAGCACTAATCCATATCAGAAACTAATTGAATCTAAAGATAGATGAAAATTCGTGCATTAATTTTTGAAAATAGATCTATTGCGATAAGGATGAATTATGCAGCATATAAGTGCTACCTGTTGGGCGAAATACACCAAAAAAAATCAGTTCCATTTTATATCAAGATCTAATTGAAGCTAACGTTTTGTGAAATTCTGTGCTTTAGTTCTTGAGATTGAGCGCCCATAAATTTTTTTGTCACATAGCGACTCACAGAAGGACAGACAGAGCATACTCACAAACAGACATGTTCTAAAAAACATCAAATCATATCCAGAACATTATAAAATGTATAAATCCACCGAAAACCAAAGGTCTAAATTTTTCATGTATTCAGTGATTTCAATTAATGTAAAGATAGATGAAAGTAAAAATGTCATTGATGTAAATGGGAAATGTTTAAACTTATTTTTTCTCATTAAGTGATATAAAAATAATTACTATTATTATTATTATTTTGCAGTTAAAAAACTGTTGCGGTAAAAAGAAAAATAGATTGAAAAACTTAACTCAATAACAGAATTGTAAGTAATATTTGTCCTTAATAAGTTAACATTAAGACTTTCATACATGTAATGCGTAATATCGTATTTAAGTTTCCCGGACATTAGATTTATGAATGGATTCGTGAACTTGATGTTCTCTTGAAAATGTCACCGATTTTGAAAAATTATGGAAAATGTTATTAATTTAATTATATAATGCTTCTAAAAAATAATAATAAATTGCATTAAACATTATTGGTACAGTCGTGAAAAAAAGCTAACATCCCTTACTAACTCCTCAACCAATCACTTTAAAAAAAAAGTTACTTGTACAGAAAGATTCGAAATAAAGTCTATTTTTAAATGATGTACATAAAATTTGATTAGGAGACCATTTACATATTAAAACGAACCCAAACATCATTTTCTTTTTCAATGGCAATATCCAATTTTAACAAGATATTTCAAATTTTTGGTTCACACTGTGCATAGACGTCAAATTTCAAGTCATTTGAATGATAAGTTTTTTAATTAGAAACATTCAAAATTTAATGCTTCTAATGTTAAATTAAATTTTCATAGTTTTATTAATATCTTTTGAAAATTAGAAATTTAATGCTTCTAATGTTAAATTAAATTTTCATAGTTTTATTAATATCTTTTGAAAATATACTCCCAATGTACTAATTTTTTATGTAGCAATAATACTAAAATACACAAACATAAATATGTTGAATTTATAACTATTCTAAATTTATGATATGAATCATGATTTATGAAATTAATATTCCAAAAAATAAAAAATTGCGACCTACATTCTTTCTGGTAAATTAAAATTTACAAAGTCTAGCTTTATGAAAATCCAAAGTATTAAAATTTTCTTCCAGTTTTCAAATTTTGCTTAAACAAGTAAAAGAAAATCATACTCTATTCGATCTGTCGGTTGATATATATACTATATAATTTGAAATTTAGTTTAGTAAGAAAATGCCTAGCAGGTTGAAACTTTTCTTTCAGCAATTTATACTAAAAGATGGAAACATATTTGCATACTTTTTTCAGCCTTGTTGTTTACCTAGTACTGTAAAATATATATTTTAAAACTCTTTTTCAAATATATTAGCAGCTAAATATAAAGATCAAAATCTTCTACTTACCCTCTCTCTCGATCAGGTAAGTTCGGGCTGCTTCGTTTCCGTAAAATCGGGTCCGCGCCAGGCTGGTTTTCGCTTAAATACAAACTCAAAAAGGATGCAGGCATTAATTTAAAAATTATATACAACTATATTACAATTATTTACAGCGTATTTTAACATTATATATTAGAATAATTTCATCAAAACGAAGTCACAGCTCCGTTCAAATTCATTAAAAAATTCAGTTTTCATACAAAAGTTAAAGTTCGATTAAAAATCGTTTGGAGGTGCGTTCAGTCTTTACAAAGAGAAACAGAGGGAGCTGTCCGCGACACACTCCCCCCCTTGAGTTTTACCATGTTGAAACTCAATCACTGTCTAGGTCAAGTTCATGAGGTCTAAACGTTCTGGGGTTCGAATCACACGTCCATACTTTGACTTTCTAGGAGGGTCTTCTCGAACTTGGGCAGAAATGGGTGAGTCATTATCATTAAGTTCACTAGGAGGAGCACATTCAACATTTTTCTGGAAAAAGTCATTCGATTCTAAATTTACTTCCAACGGATAAAATCTTTGTGCAGGACGAAGTATTTCCCCAAACTTGGTTCGTAGTTTTGATAAGCGTACTACACCATCTTTTCCTGTAAACAACTGGATAACTTTTCCTAGAGACCAATTCATTCTTTTTGCTGTTTCTTCCTTATCTTTCAAATTTTTGTATTCACTTTCTAGTTTTTCCTTTTCAACTTCATGCTTAGCCAGATCACACTTTACTGACTCATTAAATTTTTTATAGTCTGTCAGTCGCATTTCCATTTTCTCACTTTCAAACCTAATCTTCTGTATTTCTATTTGTTGTTTCTTTGAAGATGTTTGTAAGTCTTTATAATTTTTTTGCAAATCATTAATATCATTATTTAACATATCAGTAACTTTTTCTTTTGTTTTGAGCGTTCTTTCTAAGTCCATAATCTGCTCAACATACTTGAAGCCGGTAGAATGAAACTGTTTTATTTTGTTGCTAGCAAATGCTTCACACTTTTCTAAGGTATTAATCAACTGATGCAAGACAGCATATTCCTTTTTATGGTTTATAGAACTGCTTGCAGGTTTCTCCTTTAAATTGTCCCAAATTAGATTGTATTTCTTCAATATCATGAGTTGCTTTAATTTCACATGTTTCAAGTACTTTCACTAACTCATGGACATTATCATTTTGTGAAATGACAGCATCAAGCAGCTTGTTTTGAAGATCGCTGTTCAATTTTTTAATCTCAGTTAATTCATCTGTACATTTTATATTCTTGCATCTTAGTTTTTCAATTTCATCTTTTTGTAAATTGACAGTATTAACAGCTTCTCCTAATCTTCTGCATTCTTTTCCCAGTTGCTCTTTAAGCTTCATTTCAGATTCAATTTGAGAAGAAATATTGTTAAATTTATTCTCAAGATTTTTCTTCGCATTTTTAAACTTAACAAATTCCTCAGAATACTTTCTATTCTCACATCTCAGTTTTTTCATTTCATCTTTCTGTAAATCGATGGCATTAAGAGCTTCTTCTAACTTTTTGCTCTTACTCTCTAACTGTTCTTTAAAGCTTATCTCACATTCAGACTTTTTAGAAACAAGAAAAAGTTTTTCTTCTAAATCAAGGCTAGCCTTTTCCAAAGTAGTCATTTCATTCTTGCAGGCCAAATTTTCAGTTTCTAATGAATTAAATTTTGCAACTTTTTCTTTAACTGCTCTAATTTATTAGCTAACTCAGATGCTTTCTGTTTCTCAAGATGAAAGCTCTCAGTTAAATATTGCAATTTTACTTCCATATCTTTCTTCCCAGATTGCACTTGTGATAATTGTTCTTTTAATAATGTACATTCTTCTTCTATTGATATTATTTCTTTCTTCTGTTTTTCAATGACTTCTTGTGAATTTGCAGGGATTTTATTAACAGATTTTAATATTTCTTTAGCCTCATTAGCATCAGCTTTATGCTTTTCAAGAGACATTAGTTCATTAATGTCTTCTTGAAGCTCTTTTTTCAGTTTTTTAATTTCATCATTTGTTCCAGATTCAGCTTGATGAGAGGCAGTTGTAGAAGCTTCAGCAAATTCCAGTTTTGTTTTGAGTAAAATATTGACATTCTTTAGTTCATCATTCACAACAGAGAGAGATTCAACAGCATTTTTTAAGAGAAGATTATCTTGTTCTGTTGATTCTAACTTGGAAACCTTCTCTTCCTCATAAATTCTTTTTGTGATGAATTTATTATTAGATTCGTATAAACTTCTAATATCACAACTCAAAGTATCATCGTACAAATCCCAAATGAGACCAAGAATAGGGACTGTTCTCCTTTCATTAGGATCCTCAAAATTTTCAAATCTTGAATTATCAGATGATGAAATTTCCGAAAAGCTGTCATTACAGGCAATTTGGTTCGTCAATGGCAAATTATAAGCCCAATCTTGCAGTTCGAATTTAGCACTAGCCAAAATTTCAATCGAATCATTTTTTAATTTCCTTAACTCATCATCATTGTTTACACTTGTGACTAAATTGTCAACATACCAAGATTCAGAAAGTTTCTTAGCCGTCGCTCTGAGATGCTCAGGAACATCATTCATTAATTTTGTTAAAGTAGCACTCAATAAGAAAGGACTACTGGATATTCCAAAAACGACCCTCTTATGTCGATATATCTTCAACTGATCTGGATTCCCTTGTTCCCACCACAGGAATCTCAAAAAGTCACGATCATTATGGTTAAGCCCTATTTGCAAAAAGGCTCTTTTTATATCAGAACTTACACCTATTGACTTTTCACGAAATCTGTTAATAATTGCAGGAATAGTTTCTATCAAATTAGGCCCCTTTTCTACACAATCATTTATTGAAGGAAACCCCTTAATTTTCACCGACCCATCAAATACTGGTCTTATTTTGGTTGTTTTGGAATTCATTCTAATAACGGCACGATGGGCTAAATAATGGCAAGAATTATTATATTCATTTTCAGGTACAGTTTCTATAATTTTTTCTTCCTCCCAAGATTTGAAAACCACTTCATAATCTTCTAAGAAACCCTTGTCTCTTAAATTTTTTACTGTATTCTTTAATCTTTTCTCAGCGATTTCTCGAAAGTTAGGGAGTGGGGGGTGGCCTTCGACCCAAGGTAAACAGACTTCAAATCTGCCTTCTTCATCCCTTTTTACCGTCGAAAGAAAATGTTGCAGTGTTTGCTCATGCAATTCCCTTTTAGACTCATTAACGGATGGATCTAAAATGCCTAGAGTATCAAGATTCCATAATTCAGCAATTTTATAATCTGACACATACATCGAAAAGGTAAATGAGTTACCAATTTTATTTTCTATTTCTAAAGGAACTTTTCCCATAATAGTCCATCCTAAATAAGTTTCGACACATACTAATCCAGATCTTAATTTTCTTATCTTGCCCGTAAGTAACTTTCCCGCAATATCTGCTCCTATCAGAACATGAATTTCAGTTGGCGAAGATTCAAACAATAGCTTATTTTTCATACGGATAGTGTCATTCAAAAAGATTCTATTTTGTTTGAGCTCATTTAACAGGGGTCTTACATCAATTTGTGGAACATCAGAACAAATTTTAGTTTGATCAAAAGCATTAAAATTACATTTGTAAGCACCTTTTACACTACTCAGATTTACAACAACCTGTTTATGAATTTCAGACATTTCCCTTCCACCAAATAAACTATGAATAATGTTGCTCTCACTTAAACTTTCATATTGCATCACTTCAGCAACAAACTTTGAAATGTAGGATTTTTGCGATCCAGAATCGATTAAGCATCTAACAAACTTCTCTTCACCATTTCCGCAAATTTTTACAATTAAAGTTTGCAATAAAACTTTCTGTGTACATGTTTTGTTCGTCAAAGTGAAATTTTTCTTATTAGTTTCCTTTTTCTCATTAACTTTATTACCCTTATCAAAAATTAAAGAATTGTGTTTTCCACTACAATGTTCACATCTTATTTTCGAAAAGCAATCTTTTGATAAATGATTACCCTTTTTCAAACAAAGGTAACACATTCCATTTTTTCTTAAATATGCTTTCCTTTCTGCTACGGACTTAGAGCAGGCTGCAGAAATGTGTTTGACTGATTCAGCGGAATCTCCGCAAAAGATACACTGATTAATCGTAACCTTCAATGAAGCAGCAGTAGGAACTTTAAATTTATTTATTTTTCTATCCCTCTGCACTTGGGGTGGATTTTGAATAATGAGCCTGTCTTGTATTTGAATCGCGTTTTCTCTGCATTCGATCTCAGCCCGTAAAAAATCAAGTAGTTCATTAACTTCAAAAAGATTTTCCTGTGACTTCCGTTTACGCTGAAATTCCAAATTTAACTCATTGGGAATTAATTTCAGTAAAATTGGGGTAAGTAACGTACCATATGTACCGGAAGTTACTTCAAGAGAATTCAAAGTTCTGATTTGTGTTTCGATACTGTCATACAGTTTCCGTAGTGCGAAAATGTTATTTACATTCTTAACAGTTTTTAAATTCAGTAATTTTCCCATATGAGCATTAATTATCAAGTCTTTACGACCAAAACGTTTTTTAAGTAGCTCAATAGCTGCTACATAATTTTCACTTAATAGCGAAAAACAACTAATTGCACTAGCAGCAGCTCCGGCAAGAAAAGAATGTAAGTAATTAAATTTATTAATATCGTTTAAACTGTCATTCTGGTGTATAGCATTATCGTACTGGTTCCAGAAAGTTAACCAATGAGCGGGATCTCCACTAAATTTATCAATGTTCAATTTTGGTAACTTCACTTTAGAATGAGAACAAGCAGCTAAATTTTCTGTTAAAATAGTCTCATTCATTGAATTCGTTTTCTTAATAGAACGCTCAGGTTCAACTTTCGTTTTAACAACATAAGTTAATTTCGATTTCATTGAAATAATTTTCTCGGAATAACTTTCAGCAGTTTCAAATTCAGTTTCTAGGTCGCTGTCATTTTTCATTAAATTTTGAATTTGTTCATCTAAAGCCATTAAATTGCTGTATTTCGTACTTAACTGATCAATATGTTCCGTTAGAACGGAAATTTCATGTTCTGTTTGTGAAAGATACACTTCACAAGTATTAATTAATTTTGTAGTTGCTAATCGAGAAACCGCACGTTTCTTCTTTAATTTTTCAAGATCAGACATTTTTTAATCAATAATTTGAAATACTATACTTTTCAAAATACAACAATTCAATAACTTTCAAAATAATCTTGTTCTCAAAATACGTTAAATATCAATATTATCAGTATTATTAGAATTAAGCATTTAACACTTATTTATTTCTATATTCCATTCTTCATTTAATTGAAACCACCTGGCGTCCCTGAATTCGTGCGCCATGTAAAATATATATTTTAAAACTCTTTTTCAAATATATTAGCAGCTAAATATAAAGATCAAAATCTTCTACTTACCCTCTCTCTCGATCAGGTAAGTTCGGGCTGCTTCGTTTCCGTAAAATCGGGTCCGCGCCAGGCTGGTTTTCACTTAAATACAAACTCAAAAAGGATGCAGGCATTAATTTAAAAATTATATACAACTATATTACAATTATTTACAGCGTATTTTAACATTATATATTAGAATAATTTCATCAAAACGAAGTCACAGCTCCGTTCAAATTCATTAAAAAATTCAGTTTTCATACAAAAGTTAAAGTTCGATTAAAAATCGTTTGGAGGTGCGTTCAGTCTTTACAAAGAGAAACAGAGGGAGCTGTCCGCGACAAGTACCTTTATTACACGCTAGTATTTAGCTAAATATTTTAAACTAAATCATTTTTAAAAACTATTCAAATCACATTCTCAGAAATTGTCTTTCATAGAGATGTACATGTATCCTATTCTTTGCATGGCCCTGTGTATCATTTTATCAATATTCTACAAGCCTTTCTTTGTAAGCTGAATGCTGAATTTCTCGTAAAGTTATTTTACGCATTGCATGAAAATTTACTTTTAGGCTAATTGAATAAAGTAGTGTTCATTTATGATGTAAGAATTGAGTATTGCTATAGAGAAAAAAGTAAAGTTAGGGTTCAATTTAATGTGTAGCCCCTCTATTTTGTCCCTCTAAGAAAACTTTATACACATCATTTAAAAGTAGACATTATATGTAAAGTTGCCGAAATCTGTTTGATTACTAATATTTCATCTGTACATTGTACACTGTAAAAACAAAAATCTGTAACGTTACTAAATTTTTTCGTGTAAATTTGTATTCCAAGAACTTTTCATGTACCAATAACAGCAAAATTTCATGTAACCGAGGAAGGTTTTTTTGATGAAAAATTTGAAATTTTGGATTCTCATAAAGCAGGTTTTAATAAATTTAAATCCATAAAAAATGTAGGTTGCATTTTATATTTTTTTCGGATATTAATTTCATAATTCATAGATCATATCATAAAATTATAAAAAATGCAAATTCAACGTATATATGTTTGAGTATTTTAGTACGATTACTACATAAATAATTAGCACATTAGGAAAATGATGTCAGATGATATTAATAAAAATATGAAAATGTAATTTAATATTACACTGTAAAAAAAAAAAAAAAAAAAATTCTGCAAAGGTGCTAAACCTTTTTTAGGAAACTGGGATTCCAAGAACTTTTACTGTAACGGTAACAGCAAAAATTCAAGCTTCAGAATCGATTACATGAATTTTTCTTGTTATCGTTACATGAAAAGTTTTAGGAATCCCAGTTGCCAAGAAAATGTTTAGTACCTTCACAGATTTTTTTTACAGTGTAGAAGCACTAAATTTTGAATGTTTATGATTCAAAACTTACCATTCAAATGACTTGAAATTTGATATCTAGGCATAGTTTAAACCGAAGATTTCAGCTATCTTAATAAAATTGAGTATTACCATTGAAAAAAATAAATTTTGGGTTTTTTTTAATATGTAGATACCCCCCTAAGCAAAATTTATAAACAACATTTAAAAGAAGGCTCTATTTGTAATCGTTCGGTATCATTAACTTTATTCTACGATAATTTGTTGAAAAATTAGTTGGGGGTGTTTACTATATTTATCCACGACTATACAGTGTGGATATAACTATTCCAGCCCTTTTTTCGTCGCGTATATGTAACTATCGCCTCGAAAGAGTTAAAAAATAAGTTTTTCATTAAAAGAAAGAAAAAGTTACAATAAAATGTAAGACTACAAAATCAAATATGAAACATGTAACCTTCACATTTACTGATTGATGCCGGAAACATTCCACTTTCTCCTTTTCGATTTTGAATAGCAGTTCCCGTTTATGCGCTTCCAATGTAAAGTTATGTTTTTATTTTCCCAATAATACCATATATAGTCAGTGCAGTTATTATTTTAAAAACATAAAAAGAAACAGAAGTAAAAAATTTATATATATATATATATATATATATAAATATATATATATATATATATATATGTTTTTTTTTTTTTTTTTTTTTTTTTTTTTTGTCAGTGAGAAAGAAAAAAAAGGTAATTTAACAAATTACAACAAGCATTTCGAAAATGATTTTTTCAAAAACTAAAATTTAAGACCTATAAATAAATTCTATATTAAAAAATATATTTTCTTTACTTTTTGTAAGAAATATATATTTATTTTACAATTAAAGTTAAATAAAGGTGAAAAATCTCAGAGTTTATCATTTATACAGTTATTTTCCACCTATATAATTTATTATTTCTTTAAAAACAAAATGAAGAAGTGACAGTGTTTATTCCTTTCTGAAATCTTTCAATTTTTTATGTAATATCTACCGTATCTACATCTTAAAAAATAAACATATCTATGCGCAACGCATATGACTTTCTACGAACGACAGTAATTTCAAATTTTAAATAAAATTTTAGTTTTGCAATTTTCGGTACTACAAATTTTAAAACTTTTAAATATCGCACATTTTACATAGTTACAACGTCATATAGGAGGAAAGATGTACTTTTAAATGCAGTTTATTTGAAATTTTTTACTCAATTTGTTTATGAATTACTTTTATTTTACTTATTTGTTAAATATGCAGGATTTAATGCTTTTTTTTGTCTCACTGTAGAAACAGAAGTATTCCAAAAATGCTGACACTACAAGAATTCAGATATGTCTCAGATGTATCTATCCTCAATTAAAAACAACAACCATTTTCCAAATGGTTAAAAAAATCCGCTTTTAGAATTAAATATTCATGTCGCTAAAAGAAGAATAAAACTACCATTATTAAAATATAAGATTACAATGCCAGTTAATAAACATGAAAGCTTGATGCATAATGTTTGATGTACACAGTATCTACTGTTTTCGATTTTGCATAACTTTCCCAGTTTTTCAACTTTTATTGCAATATTATTTTTTCAATATTATAAATCGACTATAGCATATTGTAAATCGATCCTAACATATCCTAAGTCAATATTGCCTAGATATTTTAAGAGTAATACAATATCTAATCGATATTGTATTACAAGAGTCAATCAAATATAAACCAGCCTTTTTAAATTTCGACTGATATTTTTTACATCGATTGTCATGGTAATCATGATACGTTTTAGCGGCTTAAACAAAAGTTAGCCGTCATCTTAACTCTTTTTAAGTTAGATTTAAGTTTTTATGAATTCAATCTCTCCTTACTCTAACTCTCGTAAATATACTCAGATTGCCAAGGAAATTTTACATGATATTGAGATTTGATTCACTTTGCCTTCCTTCTTTGTCACTAATGTTAGAAAATACAGAAAAAAAGTATCACATTACAATTTTCTAACAGAAATCATTTATAAAGATTGCGAAATTTTAAAAAGTTCAATTGCACAATTGTTATCGAAAGTTATAACTTCGATTTATGAAAATCTTTCTCAAGTTATTATAAATAAACTTCATATTATAGGTCTCGCACGTTTCGGAGAATTTTTCGACAGAATTATCAGTATTTTTTTATTGAATAATAAATTTAGGTGAAACACATCAAACCTCGCCCTGCTTAAGGAGATATTTCCTATAAGAATATACTGATATCAAAGAATTTCATGTCTTCAAAATTAATCTCTTTCGAGTTATGCACGATGCAGAAAAGCGTGCGTAACACCAGTAACTAGAAATTTTCGAGATTTCAAGATACTTTTATAAAATTAATAGTTCTTTAGATGCAACTGATTTCCAGAAATGTTTCCGAACAGTTTATATAGTGTATTAATTAGTTTTCTGAACTTATAATTGAATTGGATTAGTACGGCAATTGTAACAAAATATAGTTACTGTTAATGTTAATGCTGTTAATTTTGTATTTTTGTCTTAACATTAATAGTAACATTATTTTTTTACAGTTGCTGTACAAATTCAATTCAATTATAAGTTCAGAAAAGCAATAGTAACAAAATAATGTTACTGTTAATGCTGTTAATTTTGTATTTTTGTTTTAACATTGATAGTAACATTATTTTATTACAGTTGCTGCACAAATTCAATTCTATTATAAGTTCAGAAAACACATCACACTATATAAACTATTCAGAAACATTTCCGGAAATCAGCAGCATCAAAAGAAATATTAATTTTATAAAGGCATGTTGAAATCTCAAAAAATTCTAGTTCTTGGGATTACGCACGCTTTTTGTCATCTTGCACAACTCGGAAGAGATCGCTGTATGCAGTCGAACCTTGTTAATGCGTACACTCATATGGATTTTTAGGTGCGTTCGTAATTATGTAAATACGTAGCACCTATAGTTGTCGTTCAGTCCGTCTGTCCGCATATAACAACTCAAAACTAGCCAACCGAATCGTTCGAAATTTAAAATATATAATTATTACATAAATTTGTCTAGTCATTTCAAATTTATGAATATCGGATGCATAGATCAATTACAGGGACAATCAAAATTATTCCGTTACACTATGATCAATGGGGAAAAAGTTTCAAATGCATTTTAATCGTTTAAAATTTAAAATATATAATTATCACATAATTTTGTCGAGTCATTTCATTTTTTATGTAAATCAGATGCATAGATGAATTACAGGGGCAATCAAAATTATTCTGTTAAATTACAATCAATGGGACAAAAAGTTTCAAATGCATTTTAATGGTGTTACATTCTTTCGAATATAATAGAATCGACATGAGCCTGTAATATATATATATATACTAAACATACATTCTATATAATCTGTGATGCAAAGAATAGATATTATTATATAACAGAGTCACACAAAAGTATATTTCACTACATAATGCTATAAGAGGAAACATTTTTTTTATGTGTGTTTTAATTATATTAAACTATTTCACATTTTGTGAATATGATATATATTGCTGAGGTGTCATAAAAGTTACTTCCTATATATTTACAAGAACACAAAAAAAAAAAAAAAAAAGATTTCTACCACTATACTGTATCCGAAGCACTGTCTTCTATATAAGAGCAAAATCTGAATATTTTTAAAACATCGTTATTGTACGAACGCACCTAATTTGCTACGTTTCACATGCAATTTCCAACTTTTTTTCTTTTTTTTCTTGTTAAAAGTAGTTCGTTTTATCCCTACTTCATGATATATTTTACATTCTATATAAAGAGAATAAATATGCATACATATCTTCAAAATATATTGTGTTGCTGGGATTAATTTTGTTTCCTATCACCAATCTGTTAGGAATATTGTTCTGCACGTGATATTTTTTATGTGGAAGTCTTTTTTTAAAGAGAACTGGCCGGTATTTACGTCCAAGAAGAAATCCACCAAAACTCTGGACAGCTGAATTGATTTATTTTTGCGTAATATAATCTAAGTCATCATTGGAACAACGATGTCTCAGTTTAATTAGCATACGTAAACAGCTTTGTGAAAACAACTTTAATGAGCGTTACGGACATTTTTTCATTCCTCAATGCAATTTTCACAATAGTATTTTATCTTTCTAGTGGATAGAACGAAGAATCGCTTAACAATTTTACAATCGCTAGTGCGCATCTATCATAACTAAAGAAATTTCCCTTCCAAAACTAAATTTTTTTCCAAAAATTTGAAGAATCTAAAAAAAATAAAATAAAACTGTGTAAAATTCCATTGAAAAGTGGAAAAATTACTTCGTTCGTGCTATGAGTAGGAAATATTTTATCGACCGGAGCTTTTAAATTCGTAATAAACAATATTTCGCATTAAGCGTGTTCGTGTTAAAAGGACCAAAATAACAGTAAATGCAAATAAAACTTGACAAAGCAACATTTCGTGTTAAAAGTAATTTGCGTTAAGCGTGTTCGTGATAACGAGGTTCGATTGTATTCTCGTAGGCGTTTATATTGTATTTTTCTGGATTTAGAAACATCTGTCGTAAACACTAGTTTTTGTAGTGATGGTTGGCGATGGCACTGTTAGCTCGTTATTAGAAATCGTTAGCTTTACAAATAAATCCGTTGAAATCTGCAGTAATCTTGCTAAAATTTTATCTACACTGTAAAAAAAAAAAAAAAAAAAAAAAAAAAAAAAAAAATCTGTAAAGTTATTAAGAGTTTTCTAAGAAATTGGGATTTTTAGAACTTTTTATGTAACGGTAACAGCAAAAATTCATGTAACAAAATCGGTTCCATAAAAAATTCTAAGAATTCCAGTTTCTTATAAAAAGTTTGGTATCTTTATAGATTTTTTTTTTACAGTGTATGTTTTTTTTATTTTGTTCGTTAGTGTGTTTGACAATTTTCTTCATAAATGCGGAAATATAGTACACCTATAGTATATAGTGTATCACCAATAATGTATACCATTTTATCGGAATTTTTTGTGGAACATTATCGGTTATAAAAACACTTCATTCCATTCCTATTGATCTTATTCTTCTGTGCAATGCAAGAACTCACACTCACATAGAAGTTGTAAAAAAACAAATAGTTCACTAGACAACATTAAACTATTCTTCTTTCAGATGGAACTTATCACTTTCGGAAAAGCATTTGTTTGAATCCCCAAAGAAGATTTGAGAGAGGAAAGATTATCATCAAATCATGAAGTTAAATACTTTTTTTGTGATATTAGCTTCATACAATTTCATTTATTTTTTTATTAATCTAAAGGAAGATTTTCAATATATACGAAAGAGTGTAAAAGAAAGCTAAGGAGAAAATAATATTGACGAAACATTTGTAAATAATACTTTTAAAATATTCTTTAAAGGCGGTTTTCAAATCCTCTGCTCAACAATGCGAAATTTCCTGACTCCTTTTAAAAGTAAAATCCTAAAATTGGTCAAGATCAGAAAATAGGTCAGATTATTAAAACGATTTGTATCGAAATGCGTTTTTAATTTCTTTATAAATAAATTACTTATTGAGTTATAAACAATTGTGTGCGACAACTTGTGATCTCCTTTCCCACGTTGTCCCATCGAAAAATCTTGTTTTTAAAACAAATGATACCTATGGAAGCCTAACATGTTTAATTGGTGCGCAAACCATTACACTTTTGAATTTCCTGCTTTCAAAATTCTAATGCGATAGTATTTTTTCAACAATTCAATTTATTTACTTTCCGGATTATGCTATTTAAATCATTGATTTAGTTAAACTGAACTGTGAAAAATCTGTAAAGTTACTAAAAGTTTTCTAGGAAACTGGGATTCCTAGAAATTTTTATGTAACGACAACAGCAAAAATTCATGTGACAGATACAGATTTGCACTGACAATCAAAAATTCTGTAAGGTGACTAAGAATTTTTTAAGAAATTGAGATTCCTAGAATTTTTTTATGTAACTGCAACCCAGGTTACAGATAAAATTTTAGTAAGATAACTTTAATTTTAGTAGTTTCGTTTGTAAAGTTACAGATTTCTGTGGCTTTACAAAAATTAGCTTTGTAGATTTACATTTTTTCTTGCACAGTGCACAGATAAAATAATTAGTAACCATACAGATTTCGGCAACTTAACACTTGTAGGTTTACAGATTTTTTTTTTTTTTTTTTTTTTTTTTTTTTTTTTTTTTTACAGTGTGGTGTAATTTTTTTTTTTTTTTTTTTTTTTTTTTTTTTTACAGTGTGGTGTAATTTTTTTTTTTTTTTTTTTTTTTTTTTTTTTACAGAAAAGGAAATGTCAATCGAAGGAAATTGTTTTTTTATGTCATAAAAAAATGCGAAATCATCATCTCGAGAAAGAAAAACTTTAGCAAAAGATAAAACTTTTAAATCAAATAATACATATGTATCGTGCACGACGTGTATAGTGACGGATGCGCAAGCAATTACGCTTTTGAATTATCTTTTTACCAACTTCTAATGCAACCGTATTTTTTCAATAATTTAATTTATTTATTGTCCGTATTATTCGATTTAAATAATCGTTTTAAGGAATACGTGAAGTAGTGTAACTTTAATTTTGTTTTTAATTTCATTTTGACATTTCTTCAATTAAAAAAGTACAATAATATAGAAAGAAAGAAAGAAAGGAAAAAGAAAACAAAGAAATTGTTTTCCTATATTACACAGAAATATGCATTTATGTCGGAAAAAAGTAAAAATTGTAGCAAAATATAAGACATCTAAATCAAATAATAAATATGTAAGCCTGACGTATTGTGATGGTTGCGTAAATCTTTACACTTTTGAATTTACCTTTTTTAAAACTTTAATGCATACTTTGTAGTATACTTTTAACAGTTTTTTTCACCAATTCAATTTATTTGTTGTCCGTTTAAGTTACTCTGTTTAAATAATTTTTTTATGGAATTGATGAAGTAGTGTAAATTTAGTTTCTTTTTTAATTTCACTTGGACATTTTTTCACATTAAAAAGAAAAAAAGTCAATTGAACGAATAATTTCTTTCTTGTATCATAAAAAAAAATGTATATTTGCATCGAATAAAGTAAAAAAAAAAAAAAATAAATAAATCAGTAGCAAAATATAAGACTGCTAAACAATAAATATGAAAGCTTGACATTTATTGATTGATGCGCAAATCTTCACACTTTTGAATTTTCTCTTTTTAAACTTTTAATGCAACAGTATTTTATCAACAATTCAATTTATTTACTGTCCGTAACATCCTATTTAAATAATTAATTTAATAGGTAGATGAGGCAGTGTATAGGTTTCATATTTTAAATTCCATTTTGACATTTCTTCACATAAAAGAATTTCAATAGAAAGAAACCGTTTTCTCTGTTATAAAAGAATGTGTACATATATATCGAAAACAATATCTTACAAACTATATGACTCTTAATTCAAATAAAAAGTGAAAGGGTGACATAATATTGTGATTTATGTGCAAAGGATTACTTATAGTGACTTATGCACACTTTGAACTTTTCGTTTTTCAACTTTTAACGGGACAGTGCTTTTACAACAATTTATATATCTGAAAACCGTATTATAAAATTTAAATGTATAATTTCGTTAATCCATTCGCATTATTAGTGCATGTACATGCATTTCAGGAACTTCTGTTTTATTCAGAAATTCTGATTTAATACCAGAAAATTTAACAGTAATTTTAAATGTTTTCATTGAATAAGAAATTTCTAAAATGCGTACTTATATGCATTAATTATGAAAATGAGTTGAAGAATAGAAAGGTAGATTTAGTTACTTTTTCATTTTGTTACACTTCAAATTCCTGTAATTTCCTATTCTTCATAAAAAATGTAAACAGAAATAGATTGTTTTCTTATGTTTTAAAGAAATGTATATTTATGTCGAGGAAAATAAAATAATAATAAAAAAAGTAACTTTAGAAAAATATATGACTGCTAACTCAAACAATAAATATGTAAGCTTGACGTATAGTGATTGATGCGCGGAGCATTCCACTTTTCTCCCTTTTCGATTCAGAATACCACTTCCCGTTTTCCAACTTCTAATGCAACATTATTTTTTCAACACCCTTCTGTCTCTATAGAATTCTTCAAAACTCTTCTCTATAAATAAAGCATCCCATTAGTAACTCTAGAATCGCAAAATTCCACACATTTAGAATCATCTCAGCTATAACTTCGATAACATCAAGCTTCAAGGCAGAAATAAAGAGTGAAAAAAAAAGTCTCAAGCCTCCGTTTATCGGCGCTAGATGGCGTGCTTTGAGAGTGTCTCGGCCTGATTCATTGTTGACTGCTCCGGAATCAAGAGGAGCAGTATTGAATTGCAGCAGATGATCACATTCGAGGTTTCTAGAGTGTACATACTTCTCGCGGGGGCGCTTCAGAAAACTTTTAGAATGAAACTTTCTGTATTTTTCGATTGGATATTCGACGAAGAAATATCAGCATGATGGTGTGGAATGAAGAATTTCGCGCCTTACCAACATTTTTGACTTTGCTGACGATCACACTGATTTTATTGACCTTCAGCACGCCGGTTGAGAACCAATCGGGTAAGTTTGTTTATTTTTTTCTTAAGCAGACGATTTTTGAAGTATGGAAAATTTTACTCGAAACTGCGGCAAACAAACTGAGGATTATCGACTGTTATAAGTGATTTATAATTTTAATACATTACAAAAGTTATTCGACAAAAACTTAAATTATCTAAATATTAATATGAGGAAAGAAAGAAAAGAGGAAGAATAATCTGTTTTGACAAAAAGCATGTGTTCTATTTCATTAAATTCGTAAAAATAATTAATTAATTTTATTTTATTTAAAACATTAATTTTTTATGTTATTTAGGATTCTAAATTAATAAAAGTATGATTTGGTAAAAACTTAATTTATTTTAAGAAGAAGTTAGTGAGAAAATTTTATGGATGAATTGATAAAAGTTACTTCGGCAAAAGCTAACAATATTTCAATAAAATTTTTTAGGAAATAAAAATGCTTCGTAATTGAAAACTAAAAGATGTTTCTAATCGTAAAATGTTATACAAATGATTTGAGAGATTTTAAGCAATGCTAATGAGAATATATTTATTTGTAAATCAGAGAAATTCTGTTATCTTTTGCGAAAGAAACTTTTAATATTCCATTAAAATTTTATGGAAAATATAACTACATAGATAATGAATACCAAATATTATTTTTAATATTTTATTTTTATAAAAGATTTTTTATTCTAATTTATTTTATATATACCATAATTAATAGTGGAGGTAATTTTATTTATGCAGAAAGGTGAATCTAACTTAATTTATTTTCTGTAAAGAGGTATTTTTAATATTTAGTCCAACTTTTTGTAAATATAATTTCCTGCTTTTCGAATAACTAAGGTATTTTATAATTTTAAAATGCTACAAGTATGATTTGTTTCAAACTCAAATTATTATACAAATCGTAATAAACAGAATACTTTTGTTTGGAAATCAGGAGAGATTAGTTGTTTTAACACAAGAGTGTGTTATTATTATTATTATTTCATTCGGATCTGCGGAAAATACACTGTAGAATAAAATATGTAAAGTTACTAATTTTTTTCTAGAGAACTGGGATTCTTAGAACTTTTCATGCAACGGTAACAGCAAAAATTCCTGTAACCGATTCCGTTACATGATTTTTTACTGTTACCGTTACATAAAAAAATTCAGGAATCCCAGTTTTCTAGAAAAATTTTAGTAGCTTTACATTTTTTTTTTTTTTTCCAGTGAAGAACTTTTAGTATCAAAATGTATTTATAATTATAAATAACACAAGTGTGATTAAATACCAACACGATTTATTGTATAAACTCTAATGTTAATAAAAGTACATTTTTATTTGTGGTTAAAGGTAAATGGAATTATTCGATAAACAGAATGCTTAGCATTTTTATCTCGTGAATTAAAAAACCGGTTACTTCGGAGAAAGGTTTTGTTTTTTCAATATCTTGCTGTCGCTACAATGCCTTAACTTGTAAAAGTTTTTTTAATGCTACGCAACGATATAATTGTGATTTTCATTCTAAGAGTAAGTGTTATAAATATGTATGCATAATGTAACTATACGTGATGCAATGTATTTCAAAACTCAAATTATTATATAAATCGTTAAGATTAAACAGAATAGTTTTATTTGGGAATCAGGAGAGATTAGTTATTTTACCATAAGATTATTATTATTATTATTATTTCATTCGGATCTGAGGAAAGTAGAACTTCTAATATTAAAATGTATTTATAAATTTAAATAATACAATTGTGATTAAATATGAACACGATTTATTATATAAACTACAATGTTAATCGGAGTATATTTGTATTTGTGGATAAAAGTAAATGGAATTCTTTGACAAAGAGAATGCTGCATTTTTATCTCTTGAATAAAACAATCGGTTACTTCGAAGAAAAATTTTGTTTTTGTTTTTTCAATATCTTGCTATCACTACAATGCTGAACAACCTTGTAAAGGCTGTTTTACTGCTATACAACTATGAAATTGTGGTTTTCATTCTAAGTGTAAGTGTTATAAATATTGATACATAATGCAATGTATTTAGAAACTCAAACTATTATATAAATCGTAATATTAAACAAAATACTTTTATTTGGGAACCATGCGAGATTAGTTATTTTACCATTATTAATATTTACCATTTTATATTACCATTTTATATTACCATTTTAATATTTCACTCGAATCTGAGGAAAGTAGAACTTCGAATATTAAAATGCATTTATAATTTTAAATAAAACAAATGTGATTAAATACGAACACGATTTATTGTATAAATATTAATGTTAATAGATTGCATTTTTATTCCTGGATAAAAGTAAATGGAATTCTTTGACAAAAAGAATGCTTAATATTTTTTTTTTGTCTTGAATAAGATAATCGGTTACCTCGGAGAAAGTTTTTTTTCTTTCAATAGCTCGACATTCACTAGAACGCTTAAGCTTGTAAAAGTTGTTTTACTGCTATACAACGATATAATTATGACTTTCATTCTAAGAGTAAGTGTTATGAATATGTATACGTAATTCTAACTGTACGTGATACAATGCATTTGCTGCATGCGCCACTACGGAACCTGTTGCTATAAATATTATGCATCTGAAAAATTCTTAAAACCTAAATTAATAAACTTATAAACACTTAGAAATAACATTTCTATAGATTGTTATTTTGAATATTTGCAAAAATTTGTTTAATTATATTATAATTTAATTCTTTTCATAGATAAATTTAAAATAAAATACTATAGGTATTTTAAAATTTTATTTGTTAGTAACTAATCATATGTTAAAAAATTATTTAATACGTGTCGTAAAAGGTTTTATTTACACGACAGACAAATAATAATGAAATATAATAAAAGAAATAAATTCTTTCTATCTGCTTAAATCCATCATATCAATTATATTAATTTAAAAAATTGATATGAATTGCAGAATTTTTAAAAGAAATTATTTATTTTTAACCGCTTTTTTGATTTGGCCGTACGTCAGAAGGGCTACGTGTTTTTACCAATCATGATTTGAGCGTACCACGTATGGGCATCCATATTTTAGTCATGATTTATCATTCTCACCAGTAAATTTTAATTGTAAATTTTGTATTATTTAGTTTTTTTATTCAATTAGGCAAAAATTTCTGCTTTGAAAAACCAATGATAAAAGATTATAAAGTCTATATAAGACTAAAAAAATAGACACAATTTGAAAGTTTTCTTAAAAAAATATTCATCATTTAAATGGTTAATAGTTAAAATGTATTTCTTTGATGTTTTAATAAAACCAGACATAAAATATGTCTTCTGTGTGGTACTTTTCTGTTTACATTCTTCACGGTTTTTTTTCCTTTTTTAGATTAAAAAAAAAGGAATAATGTTTGTTTAACGAAGTATTGTTAAAAAAAGAAAAAAAAATGCATCCAAATATAGCATTAAAATTTCTTATCGCTCATGCAATAATTAACAAATTTGAATTAATATTTCAAGTTCATTTTAATTAAACTTTCTTTTTCTTTTCCATTTTTTTTATCATTCAAAGTTCTGAAAAGAAAAAGCACCTACATACGTTAACTTTTTTGAAAATGTTTATTTTATTTTACGGTTTCTTTTTTTACTTTTAAAAAGTATTTAATTTTTAAAAGTTAAAATAATATTTCAACAAAAAAGTACTTATCAGAATATTTTTAAACGCCTGTCTGAGACTATTAATACGCAAGTTACACATGCATTTTGGAACTATGCTAAATCTTGTGAGTTACATTAAAAAAAAAAAAAAAAAAAAAAAAAAAATGTATCATACATATAAATCTATTTATTTATTTACATTTTATTTATATCTAAATACAAAACTACATTAAAAAAATAGAACTAACATAAAAATCAGAAATGTTTTCATCATCCAATGGCAAAATTATATTTATGATTTTTTTCTTGTATATTTTTAAAATAAATTTTGATAAAATACTTTTAAATTAAATTGCGCTGTTATTTATTTTTTTTTTCCAACTAAACAATTTTTGAATGTATGCATTTTATTATAGAAATTTTAAATTGAACAAACTACATTTAATTGATAAATTTTAAACTGAACAAACTACATTTAATTGATAAATCTTAAATTAAACAAACTACATTTAATTGATAAATTTTAAATTGAACAAACTACATTTAATTGATAAATCTTAAATTAAACAAACTACATTTAATTGATAAAATTTAAATATAGCTAAAAACTAGTTTTAAAAAGAAATCGTTGATTTGAGAGTTAATCAGAAAACACAAAAATGGCATCTTTCATTTTTATATGATGTATATTTATTTATCTGTTTTCTTGCGTACCGTGTTTAAGAAGGGACAAAAATGTTCCATAATGCGTAATGATACCATGTGATAAATAAATAAATTTCATAACAATTGGCATTCTAAACAAAAATAAAATTGAAGCGGAACTTTATAAATGAATCCGCCGAAATCTGCAGTAATCTTACTAAAATTTTATCTGTAACACGGGTATCAATTATATAAAAAATTCTAGTCATCCCAGCTTCCTAAAATATTCTTAGTAACCTTACAGATTTTTTTTTTAAGTGCAAATGTGTATTATTGCCGTTGCATAAAAAGTTTTAGGAATCCTAGTTTTCTAGGGAAATTTTAGTAACTTTACAGATTTTTTTTTCACAGTACAAGCTAGCTTGTTACTAATTTTGCTAGGTATCCCGAATTACGCTGGACGTTTCTAGTTTTAGGATCTCTGGGAGTTCTCCCTCGTAATCACTGCGTACCAAACGTCCCGATTTTTCTTGAAGTGCAATTTTTTTTTCTTTACACAACATATTGTTTGTCAGTTTATATCGAGTGAATTTAGCACAGTAAAATCCATAAAGATTTAATTTGTATATAAAGGAATTTTTTAAAAGTACGTATGTAAGGAATGCTTCACAAATCTACCTGTCGGAAACATACGAGGGTGTCACAACCATAGTAGACCAAGTCCATTTTGGAATAAAATTAGATAGTCCATTTAGAAGGGGCATGAAATCTATTTTATCAATTCCCTTTATGAACCAAGTCTGTTTTACATATATTTTACACTTTATCATATTGTTTACATATTTTGTTTATGGTGGGAGTAGATAAAACAGATTTTATGCCAAACTTATTTGTTAGAGAAATTTATGGTTGAAATAGAAATTTATTCATTCAATAGCGGTCAAAATGACCGCTCACCGTCTTTGTTGTGTTAAATCAAATATGTAGATCTTATGGTTTACTTGCAGAGACACACAATTTAAATTTTGAGAAAAATTATCAACAGGAATATATAAAAGAAACATTATTTTTATCAAGAAAAGAAAATTTATGAAAAACCTTTAACTTTAAATGATTAACTTATTTCTTACTTTTAATTTTTGGTTTTGGATAGGGCACAATCCGACGATTCCAGTGTGTACATTTATTTATTTAGTTATTTTTTAATGCAGTAACCTGTCGTTTATACTGGACTTGTCGGGATAAAGAAAAAGTGCATTGTAGTGCAATGCATGATGTTCCGAAGTTAATAAAAATTAAGAGATATGGTAAGCAGGTAAATATTTTGCAATCGTCTTAACTTTAAACAAACTTTTAAATTATAAAGCTGACTTTAACAAACTTTTAAATTATAATGATTACTTTAATAAATTTTTAAATTGTAGGAATGTAAAAATATTTAAAATCAAAATTTATGATTTGTTTTACTGTAAAGGTGCTAAAATTAATGTGCTAAATATACAGGAAATAAGTGTCTTAAACCATGAAAAAAGTCGAAAATGTTTCTTAAAAAAACTATATCATTATCTTTTACATCATTTTTACCAAATAAAACATTATTTTTGATTTTAAATATTTAGTACATATCAAGGTGAACACGATGATCTAGAAATTATAGTTTAACTATATTTTGTACAGTAAAACCCCGATAATTCGGATTAATTGGGACCAGACCCAATCCAGATTATCAAAAATCCGAATTATCCGGTGAATTAGAAAATAAATGAAATAAAATAAAATATACCTACAGAAAATCACCTTTATGTTTTACTTATTGATTATTTACAGAGAGTAAAAATGTTTATTTTGTAATAAAAAAGTTTGAATTTTTTTGCTGTGCCAGTTTTCTATACTTTTTGAGAGCCGTACGGTCACGCATCAACTTGAGCATAAGTAGTTCGTTTGGTGTAGTTTAAATAAGAGTTTAAATAAGAAAGCTTAAGGTATTCTTCCAAAAATATTTCAGAAAAAAGTTTTTTTTCTTCAGAATACGATGACGAAACAAGTTAATGTTATGGAAATTTGCGAAATCGCTTCTCAAACTTGAAAAAAAAACATTGACCTAACTGATACGGATTATCCGGAGATCCGGATTAATATGGGGTCCGAATTAGCGGGATTCTACTGTACTTGAATGTCATAATTAATAAAATTATACACAGATAACAAAAGCTTTCGATGAAAAAAATACAAGGGAATTAATAGCTGAACTTTATGTACTTTTTTGATGATGATTTCAAAATAACAACAACAACAACAACAACAACAAAAATAATAATAATAATAATAATAATAATAATAATAATAATAATAATTGTTATTGAAAAATTATTATGGCTTTAAAATTTTTTGGATAATTCAATACTTGAAATTCAATTTTACATTCCATCGACCATAGCCCGCTCGCATTTTCAGAAAGAATCACGTTTTGAGCACCTTATCGCCAGAACAACGATTGGCGCGGAGATGAAGTCGATGCCACGCACCCTTTCTTGTTTGTGACGTCAAATGCCTAGCGGATAGCAATCCTTCCTTCTGCAAAGAGATCGCGCTTATTGTTCATTTGTTTTTCCGTAAATGTTATCAAGCAAAGACTACAATATGAGGAAATGTTATCCACCGTTGTTTACGATTAAAACATAGTTTAAAACGACGATTGACGTTTGGCGATGCAGCTAGCTGAACGTTCTCGCTTTCGCCAACTCGCCAAGGCTGGTGCTCAAAACGTGATTCTTTCTGAAAATGCAGCCCGCTCCTCATGGATCTGATGAGCCTGTGTCTTTGCCTCTAAGTCCTGTCAGTCCAAGTCATTTATCAGTCATATATTCATAATCTTTAAACTCGAAACATCTAGGTAATCAAGACTCCGATGCCGAATATAAACCCACAGGAAGCAATCCACATCAGCTCTTCTTTTTGTTCGAACTTAATGATCTGATTAGAGATTCGAATTTTTCGAAAGAAACAGCTGAATTGTTGGCTCCAGATTGAAAGAAAGAAAATTATTGGCCAAAAGAACTCATTTTTATTGCGACAGGAATCAAATTGTTCGACTCAATTCTTTTTCATATTGGATTTTAACAAAAATATTGATATCGATTTAAAAAAAAAAAAAAAAAAAAAAAAAAAAAAAAAAAAAAAAATCCTGATGTGTGGAGGAAAAATACAGGTCATTTTCGAAATCAGCACAACAAAACCACATCCAATCACAATTCACACCCAAAGCACATAAAAATCAGCGAAAAGTTATTATGTGTTTTTCCAAAACTTCAATTTCGCAAGCCTGTGTAATTAACTCCTCTGCACTTCTATGTCTAGTTTGACTGAACATCATCTTTTTTGCAAAATTTGTCTTTGGTACCAGTAATAAAGGAAAATAAAATATGTCTTCTTTAATTAGACTGTTTTTGATATTGTGTAATTTCAAGTAACTTCTTTTGAAAAAGGGGTCCCTACCGAATAAAATTTGTGTAAGAGATGATACAATCGAAAGCGTCAAACTTATGATAATTGAGACTACATAAAACTACTCAAAAGTGCAGTTTTAGTAGAAATTTATTTTTGAGTTGGGAAAATAGTGTTACATACAAATATGGGGTGTAACGAGATGTCATATATCCTAGAATTATTGCACATTACATTTATCGAACATAGTATTAATATTCAGAAAACATTGCATTACTTTGTAAAATAAAATTCTTCGTAAAATAAATCCTTTCTAAGTTAAATTTCTTTGCTTCACCGTAAGGCAACAAAATTTGTTGAAAATCTAGAAGGAATTGTTCCATGTATTTCCTGTCCGTTTGTTTTCATTAACAAAGAAAAGTCGTGAATTGAAAAGACAAACATTAGAAAGTGGAAACTGAGCATTAGATTGATTTCTTTTAAACTTTCAAATTTAAAAGAATCTAAACAATAATATAGGAAATCACTCTGATAGTTTACAAAAAAGATTTATGATTCGTTAATTTTGGAAATGAGGCAAGTTCATTTGCGTAAAAAAAGTTTTCGTAAAGGCCCATTGAAATTAAAGTAGTTAAAACTTTTGAGTTTTCAATTATATCCTTAAAAAGTACAGTTAAAAGATTAGGATGCTGATTATGAACCTAAAAGATTATGTTTTGGAAGGTTTTTAAATAATTTATTTCACGCACTATGGGTATGTAAATAGATTTTTGCTATTTTTTTTCAATATATATATATATATATATATATATATTAATTTTTTTGTGGTTATGCACATTTTTGTAAAATTCTATTTTAAATAAACAGTTGAATTTTTCTAAAATTAACTTGTTTCTTTAAAAATATCTTGTACTACAGGTCTGAGAGAAAAAATACTTTTTTAAATAATGAAAAATATGATCTTAAAATTCTTCGAATTTACAAAGTTTTTTAGTAAAACATTTTAAATTTTATTTCTTTTAAGTCAAAACAAAAATTGCTTCATGCGCTGAGAAAAAATATATACTGCTTTCACCTAGAATGAATAGTTAGTAACTTTACGAATCTCTAAACTAGAACTATAGATGCCCGAATTATGCGAAAAGGTTGAACGACTAAACTGAATAGACGGAATAACTTATCATTTCTAGTCTCTTGTTTTCTAGGTGAGGAAACGATATTGAATATTTTCAGTAACAAGAAATTATCGCTTGATTTCGGGAATGGTTGCTAAATCAAACCTCCTGTGTTCGCATTTATTTGCAGAGATTTTCAAATAAATTTGACGTCAAGAATGTAGGAAAACGCTTTTGAATTCTTCTAGGAAACTCTAGAACTCTCTAGCAAAAGAAACTAGAATTTATAAGGATGACATGGAACTATATTTTCTAGAGCCACAATTTAGATTCTAGATACCAGAACTATATATTTTTTTCACAGTGTGTTATTATAAAATAGTATGTTGCTTGATATCATAAAAAAATTTGCACTGAAATATTCAATAGTTTTTTTTAGAAAAGTGTACTAAACAGACACATTGTTCAAAAAATATATGAAAAGTTAATTAGTTTTTGAAAACGAATTTATGCATAAAATTAATTTGTTTTGATACATATATATGGGAAATAATATGTGCATTTACTGTAAAAAAAAAAAAAAAAAAAAAAAAAAAAAAAAAAAAAATGTTCTTTTCTATCTCTATTATAACTAAAATACATGATGTTAAGTATTTCGCAAAAACTGCTTCATTTTACTGGTCGAGATGATATCCCACGTCCTTAAAGCTAAATTAACATAAAATTTACATTCTTAATGAATTGCAATAATAATAATAAATACACTGAGAATTTCATTATCAATTATTTTACCTATAAATCAATTTGGTTTCAAAATATTGAATTTATGTTGAAACAACAATTTAAATTTCATAGAAGAGGACGTCATATTTAATAAAAAAAATTTTTTTGAAAGAAAATTTGTGAAGTTTCCCCAATTTAAATGACTGGTTTACCTCTGACTTTTAATGTTTTGGTTGGGTCCAATCCTACTCACACAGGACTCTAATATATATATGTTGCGGCCAATACCCGGTTCCTGGTCAATTCTAGAACTGGCCAAGCTTCCTGGCCAAAACCCGAAATACAGGAAATGAATAGCGTATTTCGAGTTTTGGCCGGCCATTTCGCGAACTGGCCGGGAAGCCTTGGCCAACACCCGAACTATGATGCATAGGTACCATTTTTTTTGTAATTAAGATACTGTAACATTAAAATGCACAGTAAAAAAGATTCCCATTGATTATATTGGAACGAAATATTTTTGTAGGCCCAACTAAATTAACCAAAAATAGTACACAATTACCTTTCAATATCGAAATTAATTGATAAACCAAATAAGATGATAATTACAAGTTAACCGGAACCTTTACTCGAGTTAGAGCACGGACAGGCTGACAGCTAGACTATTTGAATTAATAGACACTTTCAACTATGTTAGAAAGGATTAAGCCGAGTGCCTATATCTATTTTGCGAATTGGACAATCGCATCTGGCCAGTTCGCGAATTGGCCAGTCATTTTTTAACGTTGCTGGCCAATTCGGGAATTGGCCGGTCAGTTCTAGAATTGGCAATTTCGGGTTTTGGCCGCAACATATATACCTACATATTTAGTAATTTTTTTAAATACAGTAGGCTATCGTAGAGATCTGCACCAGCCGAGCCCAGCCATTTCTTTTTTTCTGAAGACTCAGGCCTTACTTTTTCCTGAAGGATAGGACAGGCATAATTTATTTTTTCCGCACAAAGCCGGGACTGATTTCACTCTTCCTAGTCCAAAATATTGAGTCCCATGTAATCACCCCGCATAAAAATATTTTTTTTGATGTGACCAAGTCTGTTCAAAATTCAGTAAAATTTGGCTGTGTCCAAAAATTTTTGCAAAAAAGGCATGTATTTTTAAATCGCCATTATTCTACAATTAACAAGAGTTAAATCCATGAAAAAAGAACCTGCCTATGACGGAATATTCTTTAAACTGAAAACTGGAAATTTCTTTTAAACATCTTTAAAACTGTTCATTCATGCAAAATGAATACAATAGCGCGCGAGAAAATAAAATATAACATACATTTTCACCTACTAAAAAAGGAATTTGTCAATAGCATATTTTTTGTAAATGCGATTCCGTTGTAGAAGATTTTACTTTTACCATATATGTATTAATAATATAAATGACAACAGAAACATTCAGATACAACAAACAGAGATTAATTAAAAACACAAATATTGCAGCCTATGGCACTTTTGCATAACTGAAGATTATAAACAAGAGAAAAAAATCTAAAATAAACTTTTTTGCTCAGAGTCCCCCATAAAGAGTAAAAATCCATGTTCTGTAGAAATTCAATCGGGCCGGCTAGGGTCCGGCACTTTCACTTTTTTCTGGACCGAGCACAGAAATTTTAACTTTTATAATGAACCGGATCGGACCAATATTTTATTCATTCAGACCGGGCCGGACGAGGGCTTAGAAATTCCGGCTTGGCAGACCTTTAGGCTATAGTGTATATTGGACTTGATTAGAGACAAGAAAAAGTGCAATGTACGCAATGCATGATATTCCTAAGTTAATAAAAATGATCTAATAAATATTTCGCAATTATTCGCAAACTTTTAAATAATACAAATATCAAAAATAATTAAAATCAAAACTTATGATTGGTTTTAGTACAAAAGTGATAAAAATGATGAGTTAAAAATACAGAAAATAAGTTCTTTTAAACATAAAACATTGTGGAAAATGATAAGATTCGTTGATATTTATGTTCTAAGAAAACTATTTCATCTATTTTTTAGCATATTTTTAGTAAAATAAATCATAAGTTTTGATTTTAAATATATTAAAAAATATCAAAGGGAATATGAATTTCCTCGATTTATAGTTAAACTATATTTTTTATGTACGAATACCTAAATTTATAAAAATATAAATACATAATTAAACTTATAACAATTGGGACTACATAAACTTACTCAAAAGAGCAGTTTTCGTAAAAATTACTGTTTGGTAGATATGAGAATATAGTGTCATATACGAATAACAGATGTAACAAGCTATTATATATCCAAGAATTAATATATATTGCATTTACACAACACTGTATTTGGTATACGAGGGTTTTTCGTTGGTCTTTCTTTGATCATTAATACGTTCTTTCTAAGTTAAATTTATTTGCTTCATTCTAAGAACAAAATTTGTTGAAAATCTTGAAGGAATTGCTCTGAGAGATTTCATGTCCGATTGTTTTCATTAACAAAGAAAAGTCATGAATTGTAAAGACAAATATTGAAATGTGGAAAGTGAGATTTAGATTTCTTTTAAGCTTTCAAATTTTTAGAATGATTCTAAAGAAAAACATTGAAAACCACTCCGATAATTAATAAAAAGATTCATGAGCCGTTGATTTTGATAGTGTGACAAATTCATTTTGTGTAAATAAATAAATAATAATAACAATTGCTTATTGCTAAATTAATATAAAATGTATGCTCTAAATCAGTTCAAAATATATATTTTTAATATTGTGGAATCTTGCAATTCTTTTTTTTCAACGATATTCAAACACTTGATTTCGAATGTGAGGTAAGTCTACTTTTAAGAAAAATATTTTTAATGTTGAATTAATATTAACAAACACAATGGAAATTTCATCATTAATTATTTTTCCTATAATTTATTTGGCTTCAGATTATTACATTTATGCTGAAACAATAATTTAAATTCTACGAGAGAAATTATCAACAGTAATTCCAAAGAAAATGACATATTTTATAGGGAAAAAAAGATTTTTAATCATGAAAAAAAAAAAAAAAAGAAAGTTCTCTGACTTTAAAGGACTAATTTACTTTTGTCTTTAAATTTTTATTTTGGGGGTAATCTGTAACTACCAGCACAGGAGTCTAGTGCATGTGTATCATTAAAAATATTTTACTATTTTTTTCAGTAAATTCTCGTTGTATCGGACTTATCGACAGACAAGGAATAAGCCCAATCTATCGCAAACCATTATATACCTAAGATAATAAAAAACTCAGAAAGATGGTAATTTAGTAAATATTTCACATTTGCTCCCAAACTGTTAAATTGTACAAACTAATAAAAATACAGATGTACATAATGAAACATATTGCAAGTGACATTACGTAAAATTACTCAAAAATGCAGTTTAGGTAGAAATTATGTTTTGGGAGACAGGAAAAGATCTTTCTTACGATATACGATTTCTTTTTACAATAAGCGGTGTAACGAAGAGCCATGGATCGAATAATTATTGTATGTTACATTTATCGAATTTTACAATGATATTCGTGAAATATAGGCCTTTCTTCGAATTTTAACATGTCCTTTCTAAGTTAAATTTCCGTAAAATAACTACTGAAAAACTATAAAAAAGTCTAGAACTTTTTCTCTCCCTTTGTTTTCATTAACAAAGAACTGTCTTAAAATAAAAAGACAATCACTGAAAAGTGCAAACTGAGTATTAGATTCGAATTTCCTTAAACTTTCAAATTTTTAGAAAGAATCTAAAGAATAATATTGAATATAATTTTGATAGTATATGAAACAATTTATGAGATGTTGATTCTGAAAATGTTTCAAATACATTTTTTTTGAAAAAAAAAAACAAACAAATTGGTAAAAGCTAAATTAACATGATATGTACGTTTTTAATGAATTCATAATAAATATTTTAATAACTCTATAAATCTATTACTGACAATTTATTTTGTCAACGATATTTCAAATACGTTGAGGTTGAAAGTGAAATAAGTCCCCTTTGAATATGTATATTTTTTAATGTTGCATTAATATCAAGAAACATAATCAGAATTTCATCATGAATACATCATGACTAAATTAAGAGATACAGCTTATCAATAATAAACAGACAATCATTTAGAATGTATTTTTTCTAATTTTTGCCGCTTTTCCTTATAAATTTCATTTTATCTTTTGATTTAATATGTTATTTGATGAACAATGAAATAAAAAAATATGTTAGTAAATAAAATAAAATATTCACTTCTTTTGTTACTATAATTATCTTTCATTCAAAAGAAATCAAAGTTTTTAGCCAATCATTTCTTTTAAAAATGCCGTACTCTCATTGGCTCATACGAAAACCATGAGTGTTTTCAGTTAACAGGGTAATTCCATTAAAGTATATTGAAGTTACACGAAATGAGACCACAAACATATAAAATGTCGAGTTCTGCTTATTAATATTTTGAAACCCATTAAAATGGAAACCATTAGATATCTATCAATAATATAAATCCCACTTCCAAAATCAAAGGCTCATATTCTTGGTGCATTATATGAACATATTCCAAAATGCATTTCCATTTTTATTGAGATTGGTGAAAATACATAAAATCAAAGAAAATAAAAATATAAAAAATGAAATGAAAATGTTGGGAGATTTTGAGATTTTGTTTAAGCACTAGAGTGGTTTATAAGTAGAATTGTATTAATGACTGTTTTTAAAAACTTTCTTTTATACAATGGATTTATCAGATTTTCAAAATCGAAGGCTCATGATGTATATATAAGTGTATTCCTAAATGCATTTCCATTTTCATTGAGATTGGTAGAAATGTATAAAATGAATGAAATTGAATTGCCTTGTTTGCAAATTTTGAGATTTAGTCTGCACACTGAAGTGGTTAATGTGCGGAATTGTATTTAGAACTGTTTTTTTAAACTTTGTTTTATAAAATTGATTTACCCCTCACTCACAAAATCGAAGGTTCATATTTTTCGTCTACAAAAGAATATATTCCCAAAAGCATTTCCATTTTTATTGAGAATGGTGAAAATATATAAAATGAAAGAAGATGAACTGATTTGCTGCCCGATTTCGACATTTTGTTTACGCATTAGGGTGGTTAGCATGAGTAATTGTATTCATAACTGTTTTTTAATCTTTGTGCTTTAAAATGGATTTATTTCACTTCAAAACTGGCACCTAATGTGCATTATTAAAGCGTATATAAAATCTTGAAATTTAGCAATAAAGCAGTTCCTTTTCTTTCAGTTTATGTATTTCCCCATTCATAGTAAGTTCATGTTCTTAGTGTATACATGAACCTATTGAAAATGCAGTCTAATTTTTAATGAGATTGGTGCCCGTAAGACATGGTGACGTCACTGCGACGTCGTTGTGAAGTCACATTGTGACTTTGTGACCATCGATTGTCGATGTGAAGTCACAGTGACAAAAATGTGAAGTCGTTATGGCCGTTTAGAGCTCGTTTGTGACTTTTCACAAAGTGGTCACATGTGACAAATTTGTGAAAAATGTGTCATTTGTGACTAATTTGACACTAACATTGTGACGAAACTGTGACAAAAGCAACGATATTTAAATTGGCAGAAACATGTTTTTTAAAGTAAATAACATGTTTTGAAGAATATTTGTAATTTTCTAAATTTTTTTAATAAAGTCACATCTCAGTCACAATGTGGCGTCACTGAGTGGTGGAATTTTGGTCACAGACGTTATGTGACTATGAGGGTGGAAATATATAAAATAAAATAAATTGAACTGCCTAGTTAGCAAATTTCGTTTACGAACTAGAGTGGTTAATATAAGGGAGGAATTATATTAATAATTGATTTTTATCTTTGTTTTATAAAATGGATTTATCCCACTTTCAGTATCGACCGCTCAAGTTTTGGTGTATATATAAAAGTTTTCTAAAATGCATTTACATTTTTATTGAGAATAGTGGAAATACAAAAAATAAAAGAAAATGAACTTTGGCATATTTTGATATTTTATTTACGCATTGGAGTGGTTAATATGCAGAAATGTATTAATAACTAATCGTTTAATCTTTATTTTAAAAGAAATATTTTTCGAAAGACGTAAGAGATTTTTTATTTTTTCTATGTTTTCCTTAATGGTGTCAATCTTGCAGCATACTTTATTGTATTTATCTTAGTAAAACTGGTTGTTAACGAATATGGAATCAATATTTTTTCAACTGAGTAATTAAAAAAGTGTGCAGACGGAGATTCGAACATAACAGTCTACGTATGAATGTTATTCTTGTACGTATCAATGTAATTCTAAATTCTATCAATGTCTATGTATCAATGGCTCATGTAATTCCATTACCTGTGATATAGCTTGATTAACCGTTTATATGGCAGATCAAATGTATCATTCAATGTATCACTTGGATTACTCAAGTAATATTATCAAGTATTTTCAATATAAGAAATATAAGATTGAATAAGATTACTTCAGTGAAATGTGTACACCTGTTATCGGTTCATTTAGCTCAATTGTCAGAGCGTTTAGAATTTACTCAAAAAGGACTTATGTTAGACTCCTAACCTGGACACCTTTTTAGCAATCATTTGGAAATTTTGCAATTCGTATAGTATCGTAATATTTTTTTTCTTTGACGTTTTATGAAATAATATTCAAAACTTGTCTTTTACATTAAAGCTATAAAACAAAATAAGAACTACATAGTTATAAGATTAAAAAAAATTGCTGCATCGTATATCAAATCACACATTGTATTTAAAATTTTAATTCGTTGCTCGAAGGTCAATTTGTATTAAAAATAACGGCGACTGAAATAAAACTTAATGTAACGTAAAATTAAATTGATGATTCCTTTCATGATCGGAGTCGTCTAAAAATTTAGTAATCAATTCTTTTACAACATACAAAATTAGACGCTCTATGCTACTATATGTAAAAATGAATTTTTTTCTAGTTTTTATCATAAATATAGGGTCGTTTTTTGTTCTCGAAAATATTGGCTACTTAAGTAATAGTTACTGCTTATAAAGATACATTGCACAAATGATCCATTTGTTTATTTTACATTCAAAATTCATGAATAAGTATGCACTCAATAGCAATTTCTTTCAGTAAACGAGTAAATTATTTAATTCAAATTTCGAAAATAGCAATCACATTAATTTGATGAAAACTTCATTCTCATTTATATTTAGAGAAGGACTGTGACACCAGTCTGAATTAATTAATTTTCTTTCGTAATGTATTCATTCAGTCAGTCTTCCGTTATTCAAATCGTAATTCATTCCGATTTGAAGTGTCTCTGTAACAGATATAATTAATTATCTGATTGTTTAAATAGAAACGGAATGTACGACTTCAAATCTGATTTAATGCCAAATGATATAAAAAAGCAGATTTCTTTTTAGCGAATTAAACGTAAATTCTTATTTTTCCCTTGCAGTATAACAATTGTTTTCAATAGGTAAGTAGTAAAAAAAAAAAAAAAAATTGAACCCTTGATTAATAATTATTTTAGTAAATATTGCCTTATTAGTTTAATTGAAAATTACATTTTGACAACTAAGCTCACAGATTAAGAAAAAAGTATCATTTTTGTAACAATCTATTATTTTTGAAGTATCTTTATGTATTTTATAAGCCCAACAAATTCATGTAATCTAATTTCACTTTGTTTTATTCATAAATCGTTGCAATGTATTTAGCTGAGAAGAAAAGAGTAACTGCTATTTGATTATTTAAATCCACCGCCTGTGAAACTTTCATTTGTAAATTAAGATCAATGCATTAATCAAAATGAAATCGAGATGATTAAAAATTCACTACATTAGACTGACCAAACTGAAGTATGATTTTTTATTTTTAACTATCATTATTGTTGGCTAATTATAAAACTAAATATATACTTCTTCATTTATCCACTAATATTGAAGTATCTGTATGTATTTCATAAATTCAACAAATTAATGTAATTTAATTTTACTTTATTTAACTCACAAATCGCTATACTGGATTTAAATGAGAAGAAAAAAGAAACTGCTATTTGATTATTTAAGATCATCGCCATTGAAGCTTTCATTTGTAAATGTAGACCAATGCATCATTTAAAATAAGAATTTGAAATAGAGATTATCAAAAATTAACTACTTCAGACTGACTAACCTGAAATAAAATAAAAATAAAAATAAACTAGCATTATAGTTGGCCAATTATAAAACCACATACAAACGGCGGTTTTCATGCCAGGCAAGTAAACTGGCGAGGTGCAAAAAACAATTATTTCAAACACTATATAATCAATCCATTTTTTTTCAGTCGTTTTCAAAGAATACGTTTGGACCTGATCTTAGAGTTTAAAAATTAGTGGTCCACTACTGGTACGTGGCCCACTGTTTGTGCATATACATATATTCTAAATTTATCTATCTATCTATCTATCTATATATATAGAGAGAGAGAGCCGTTAGATAATACTACAAATAAACATATATATATATATATATATATATATATATATATATATATATATATATATATATATATATATATATATATATATATATATATATATGTATAATATTACAAATATAAATTTTAAATATACATGCCATATAATGAAATATTTAAACCATCATTTATTTTTTTAGTATTTCTTTATAATCATCAAATGATTAAACAAATGTTAAAAAATTTCTATATTTTTAACCTACTTTTTAGTTTTAAAAACATCTGTTTGAAATACTTTCATGAAGCCATTTCTGGGACCGATTTACTGTAGGTTTGTTTGGAATTATTTCGTAAAAGGGTGATAGGTTTAATATTTTAAAATTTTCTTTTAACTTCTTAATTAGAACGTGTGTCATTTAAAGATATTAAAATAGCAAATAAAGCCTTTGTGCAAAAATGTTTAAAGATAAAAAAACAACGATTATAAATGCACAAATGAAGTAAGAAAAGGTAGCAAACAGCCGTTTTGAATCTACTATGGAGATTTTTCATCAGTGCAAAACTCAGCGAGCTAGAAAAAGCAGAACTGAGCTAAGAGACAGAGAGACGCAGGATTATATACCCGCTACGGAAACGATCCCTCCTAAAGGAAAGCAACCAATGAGAAGAGAGCAGCCTAACAACTGGCTGGACAAGTAGCGACATCTACCGGAGAATTAACAAAACAAAAACTAAAAAGCGAGGGCAAAAAAAGGTTTAAATTAAATTAAAGATTTCCAAATGCTAGGAAAATAAGGCGTACTTGATAAGTCATTGACTAAGGAGTGAGAATTTTTAATGATGTAGTAAGCTTCCCAAAAATTAAGATCAAGAATGGAAGGACACTTTTGGATGATGGTAGCTGAAGAAAAGTTAAACTTATGTTGTAAAGACCAACAATGTTGAGCAATGGAAGAGCGTTTAAGCTCTTGATTTTTGACATACCTTTTATGTTCCGTTAAACGAAATCTGAGAGCACGTTTAGTCTGACCAATATGAGAAAGGCCACATTGGCAAGAAATTTGGTAAATACCCCAGTTATCTAAGCGATCAATGGGATGCTTAAGATTTGAAAAGGCAATTTTATTAACAGGAGAAAAAAAAACATTGAAATCGAACCTTTTTAAAATTTTAGCAACTTGCTGACTGATTTTGGGGGGGGGGGAAAGGCAAAACAACCAAAGTATTGGAATTTGAATTAAAGTTTTTTCTTTCAGATTGGGTGGATTTTGTTAATTTTCTATGAATTGAATCTATAATATTAGGGGAATAACCACGATCAACAGCAATAGCTTTAAGATAATTAAGTTCATTACTGAGTAAATGAGGAGTTGTTGTCATTATCATGCATATTGCCATTATCATGCGTAAGGGGAAAAAAATGAAAAATATATTTAGGTTAAATAAATTATTACTTAGGAGAATTTTTTTTCTTCTGCCTACATAACTTTTAGATTGCAATTTGTCAACCTGATTTGAATAAATCGATTGATTTAATAATGAGCTAGTAAAACAAACTAACAACAACAATAAAAAAAGCTTACTATTGTATATTTTATTTGTTGTATTTCTTTCAAGTAAAATGTCTTTCATTTTTAAGCATTTTGAATGAAAATGAAACCTTAAATGGGCTATATACGGAAAGAAAGTAAATTGAAACAGAGAGACTTTAAACTAAGAACAGGATTTTGTTTTTGTTGTTTTTCTAAATCTGAATGTTTTTTCTTTAATTATTTCATTCATGAGTATTTAATCAACGAACAGGAAGCATTTCTTCCATCATCTTTACGGTAACAATGTTTTAATATTGTTTAATTTATTTAAAAAATAATTCAGTATAAAAATTATAGTTTTGATACAATTTCTATGAGAAAGAATGTATGTGTGTGAGAATGAGAGAATGTTGCATTCTCTTTGAAAACTCAGTGTTGTGTTAATATGTAAAATAAATATGCAAAACACTACATTTATTCTTTACATATAATATACATCATATTATACAACTAACATTTTTTTTTTTATGAAAAAAGTAAGATAATGTTTTATAAGTATTACAATGTTTTAAAAGTAAGGTAATTTTATTATTATTATTTAATAAATTGGATTATTTAAAATCTAAACTAAGGTTAAATTTAACAGAAATATTAAATTTATTGGTTATTATAATATTACAATACACATACATATTTTTTGACCATCACTTTAAATGAACCGCTACAATTAAATCGTTCTTTAAAGAAAAAATAGCCATGTGTCGCTGAAATCCTACTCATCAGAATGACATCAGTTACGATTAGAATAAGCACCCGCCTTCGACGTACTGTTTTCAGATAATAATAATAATAAAAAAATTGCTCTGTTTCAAAATTATATTTAAAAGTATATTTAAAAATATATTTTTAAATTTATTTTTTAAAAATCAGGTCTTTAAGGACTAACTTGTTAACAGGTCAGTTTTGTTACATTACTCTGAATGTGTTGGAAGAGTTTCATAATCCATGCTTGACGCATAATTTTTTCTTTCATGTTTAATCTTTGTCTAATTTTAGCACAATTCTTATCTTAAATAAAACATAGTCTTGTTTCTCCTAATGCAACAGTAAAAAAAAATAATTATTTAAAACATAAGCTTTTAAAACAGTCTAAAGAGACGGTCAATTACTGATATTTGTTCATATACATAAATATCAAGATACTTGATATGCAAGATATTAAAACAAGTCGAAAAAAAAGGTCGTGCTATAAATAGAGGAAAAAAATCCTCCTAGTAGATACTTCACTTTTCTAAAAAGGGAATGATGCGATTTAAAAATTAACTAAAAACCGTTGAAATAAGATTTTTCTTCTGAAAGGTAGACGTTTACTAAGTTTACTAAATTACGTAGGATGTTTTAATTTATTATGAACTAATAAATTTACTGGTTTTTTGAAAACTGAAATGTAATATATTTTTTAATATGACATTATAAGTGATTGGTTAATTTAAGAATTTAACGATTACTTCATTTATTTTGGACGAAATATATGTATGTATATATATATAATTACTTTACTTTTACATAACTCTTCAGATTATCATTAAAGAAAACTAATTATTTAGTTTTTTATCATCCAATTGAAAAAGCTTCGTATAGTCATTTTAAATAAACATTTGACGATTTAATTTTTCTAATTTTGGTACAGTTTGTTACATAATTTTTCAACATAAAACAGTTTATTGATTTTTCCCTTTTTATCAAGTCATTATACATTTCTATATATTCTATATCAGGGCTGTTCAAAGACATGGTTCCATTTTGAATGTTTCCTGCCATTTAGAAAAAAAATACTAATTATTGAAATTTATTAAAATTTGTCGCATCAATTGCGTTGTTATTTTTAGGTACGTTCATAATTTTGTAAATACATAGCACCTGTAGTTGTCGTTCAGTTTATCCGACTGTTCGTCTGTCTGTCTGCATATAACAATGCAGAGACTATCCAAACGAATCATTTGAAATTTAAAATATGTAATTATTACATAATTTTGTCGAGTCATTTCAAATTTTGTGAAAATCGGATGCGTAGTTCAATTACAGGGACAATCAAAAGTATTTCACTACAATATGGTTAATGGGGAAAAAATATTAATGGGCATTTCAATGGTGTTACACATATCGAACAGAATAATATTGATATGAATCTTTTAAGTATATATTATAATATACATTCTGCAGAATCTGTGGTGCAAGAATTTTTGTTATTGATTTACTGGATCACACAAAAGTATTCCATTACATAATGATATAGGGAGTATTTTGTTTGGTGCGCGTTTTAATTATGTTAAATGATTTAACATTTTATGAAACTGATATAAGCTTCTGAGGATTACTATAAGTTAATTTCTGTATAATAGAAAGCAGTTAATATTTACAGGGACACATAAAAAGTTTCGGCTACCATACTGTATCCGAAATATTGTATAGTATTACACCAAGACCTGAATATTTTTAGATGCGTTCTTAATTATATAAATACATAGCATCAATAGTCGTTGTTCAGTCTGTCCGCATATAACAGAGCAAAAACTTCTCAACCAAATCGTTGGAGATTTAAAATATACAATAGTTTCATAATTTTGTTGCGTCATTTCAAAATTTTTAAGAATCAGATGCACAGTTTAATTACACGGACAATCAAAAGTATTCCATTACATTACAGTCAATAGGAAAAAATAGTTTTAAGTACATTTTAATGATGTTACACTCTTTTGAATTTAATAGAATTGATATGAATCTCTGAAGTGTGTTCTAAAATATATATTCTGTACAGTCTGTGATGGAAAGAATGTTTATTACTAATTTACAGGGCCACAGACAAGTATATTACACTACATAATGGTACAGAGGAATACATTGTAAGGGGCGTGTTTTAGTTATATTATACTATTTCACATTTTCTGAAACTGATATATGTTGTTAAAGTTTAATACATGTTACTACGGTTCACGTGCAATTTCAATTTTGTTTATTTTTAAATCCATTTCTTATTTATAGACCCTAATGATATTTCAGTGATAAGTTAGTTTAGTTTAATTTGTATTTTTGTGATTATTTTTTCATAAATAAGAAAAGTACCTAAAACTTAAAACGGGTCTCATATGATTAGGTTCTTCTACTTCGTCACATGTGAAACAGATATTCAATGTTAATCTGCTTTTATTATTTTCGAAAAAAAAAATCCGATAAAGAATGTCATTAACTCAATTTTTGCTGATATAAATAGATAAACATTAATATTTATCTTATGCGTAATATGCTTTGACAGGGGAAAAAATTGGCAAATATCCCGAGAAGGAAAGTTTTTTCATCCTCGTGTCAATTTTTTTTTTATCTCTGTTACAGTAATCCTTGTGGATTAATAAAAGCTGAAAATATATTTATCATTTAAAGTCCGGTATGTTTTTTAAATGTTAGATCTGATTGTTGCATAATTTTGTCTCGTCATTTCAGATTTTATGAAAATCGGATGTACAGTTTAATTACACGGACAATCAAAAGTATTCCATTACATTACAGTCGATAGGAAAAAATAGTTTCAAGTACATTCTAATGATGTTACACTCTTTCGAATTTAATAGAATTGATATGAATCTATTAAATGTGTTCTAAAATATATATCCTGTACAATCTGTGATGCAAAGAATATTTATTATTAATTTACAGGGACACAGAAAATTATTACACTACATAATGGTATACAGGGATATATTATTTGGCGTGGAGGTTTTGGGTATTGGGGGCTTGTTTTAATTATTTTAAACTATTTTACATTTTATAAAACTGATATATGTTGATAAGGTTTAATACAAGTCACTACAGTTCACATGTAACTTCAAATTTGTTTATTTTTAAATCCATTTGTTATTATAGACCCTAATGATATTTCAGTGATAAGTTAGTTTAGTTTAATCTGTATTTTTGTAATTACTTTTTCATAAATAAGAAAAGTATCTACAACTCAAAATGGGTGTCAGATGATAGGTTCTTCTACTTCGTCATATGTGAAACAAATATTCAGTGTTACTCTGCTTATATTATTTTCGAAAATAAAAAAATCCGATAAGAATGTCATTAACTCAATTTTTGCTGTTATAAATAGGTAAACATTAATATTTATCTTGTGCGTAATATGTTTTGACAGGGGAAAAAAATTGGCAAATATCCCGAGAAGGAAAGTTTTTTTCATCCTCGTGTCAATTTTTTATCTCTGTAACAGTAATTCTTGTGGATTAATAAAAGCTTAAAATATATTTATCATTTAAAGTGCGATAGATCTTTTAAATGTATATAAACGTTAGATCTTAAAAAAAAAAACCGTTAGACCTTCATAGAAAAATTTCAATTTATTAATAAGGTACCCTGGGGTAATAACGCCACGTTAAGGTTCTACCAATTTTCACGGCTTAGTTTTAGATTGTATTTTTCAAACAAATATAGGATATGATACAGCAACTCATTGACTATCTATATAAAATAAAATAATTTAACAGATATGTATTCATAAAATGTAATGGCGTTTTTTCTTGACCAATGCTATTTGGCGTTATTACCCACTTATATGGGTAATAACGCCATGCAAACAAAACTATGAAATAAGATGGAATAATTGCATGTAGATAGCCCAATCCTAAAAATACAAATTCTACAAACTTAGAAATGGACAAATTGCATCCTAAGCTATTGAAAATGTTCAACTTTTTGTGAAAGTGTGAGAAAAATAAAGGTGTGGTGTGAGAGGGGGGGTGGATGAGGCAAAAGAATATCAGACCGTGAGCTTCTTTCTGCTTAAAAAGGACCACTTAAATAGAAATATGAGAAACATTGCACAGTTTAAACTGTGTTTATTTGAATCAGTATTTAGGATGTAGCTCGGCCACTGTAGGGAATCAACCGGGGTATTAATGTCAAGGATTGGCGTTATTACCCCGGTATAGTTATTGCGCAGTACATTTTAAATTACAAATTATCTCGAGAAGATATCCAAAATCTTTAACAACATTTTAAAAGTACGTGAAATGCACTACAAATTTATGTAATTAACAAAGTATTTCCGGATAAAAAGATAGTCTTCACATCACAAAACGTATCTCGCAAATTTTAGATCAAGCGTTAATTTTAGTTGTTTGTAAAAACAATAAGACATAAAAATGAAACAAATTAACTTGAAGCTTTTTTTTGCGATTTATATGACTCAAAACCCTTCTGCGCAGATCACATGGGTGTCATTTACCTGATTATTTCATAATTATGCAAAATATAAGCACTTGGCGTTATTACCCCGCCTGGCGTTATTACCCCAGGGTACCTTAGTTTTATCACTTTACAAAACTTTTTTATTGAAATAAAAACTACCTTAGCTTAGTAATAGTATCTTTGGTTTACTTAATAATGGGATGATTGATTTAGTTATTTGGGAACCCCAGAGGCCAAAAAGTATAAACGAAAATATTAATAAATTTGAGTTGAGGGCACAGCCTATCTAGAAATGAGGCAATTGTTGATCGGGGCTACATTTTCCTGGTTCAATTCACATTTCCACTGCTAAAAAATTTATATATGATTTTTCAATGCCAAAATCGAGTTATAAACAACCACCATGAAACAATTAAGATGATGAGTTAGACTCTTTTGAGAAGTTGATACAAATAATGTGATGGGAAAAACTCAACTTTGGATCAAACTGGCTACTTCGAAAAATTCAATTTGAAAATTAGAAAATTTAATTTTACATTTTTTTTCGCCAAATTTGTGAAAGAAAAAAATCGTGACCAAAGGTTGAACAATTAGAATAATTTTTCATAAAAATATGTATGATAACCCCATATAATGAAACAAATTAAGCAAACAGTACAATATATATATATATACAGTCGAGTCTCTATAAAACGAAATCCATCGTTCAGACAAAAAATTCGTTATATAGGAAAATCCGTTGAATAGAGAACGGCAAAAAAAATTTTCATTTTATGTTTAAATTTGAAACAGAATTGTTTTTGAGGAGTTTAAGTTTTTGAAATATTTAGCGGAATTTTTTACAGAATCTCAAACATTTTCGCCACTTACTTTTTTTTTCCCCCGTGTCTTATTTGGTTATTTCAAAATTATTACTTTATCAGAGAGAGTTATATTTAAACTAGAAGCAATTTTATGCAAATGCAGTAGAAGATAACACCAGCAAAGATGACATTTAGTAACAATTATTCATTCAAATGATCTCTCACAACAAAACATGCTCCGAGTCGCCACAAACAACAAACATCCTGTCTAAACTCTAAAAGTACTAAGGGAGATAATTTAGATAGATGAAAAACGAACTTTTCCGAAATGCCCCCTTATCCCTTCCTTATTCCTGCCTCACTATCCAAACCAAGTAACAAACACCATTTTCAAGACAATAATGGAATAGTTTTATCTTTTAGGATGCTTTGTGATAGTCGCAAATCGCTCCACTAGCAAGTAAGGGCTTCAATCTTTTTCAAGAACGTATGCTCATCTTAGCTAAATCAAAGTCAAGTGTAACCATGCAAAAATATGTTTTTCATGGGGGGGGGTGGAGTTGAATGCCTTTTTTTTGATATGAGGAATGATATAGAGGAATGTAGCTATGAAATATAAACCAGAAATGAACGAAAAAAAAAATTACTCCACAAATAATTTGAAGTGTTTTCTGAACTTATTATAGAACATTTTCGAAAAAAATTCGTTAAATTTAGATATATATTTCACTATATGGAGATAATTTTTAGTGTAATCATGAAAAAAATTATAAAAAATTCGTTAAATAAGGAAATTCGTTGGATGGAGTTTCGTTATAGAGAGACTCGACTGTATATACATTATGTTTTTTTTTTTTTAACTGACGCTAGTGAAAGCAATCTGTAGCATATTTTAATAACCAGAACTGCTTTAAAATTTATAAAGGGACGAATAAAACCAAACGAAAAAAAGATTCCAAATATATATATATATATATATATATTTATATATATATAGTTCTAAACACCACCGATACGGAGAAATGTGGCGCTGTGGTAATTTATGCAATCGAGAATTAGCATAAAATACGGGCAATAAATGAAAATGAAAATTTTTGTTTACGGAAGCGATAAAAGCGCCAATATTTTACGCTGTGCGAAAAACTGCGAGATACAATTTCAGCTCAGGCTGAAAATGAATCTCACATTACCGCAGCGTGCGTTACTTGTGAAGTTGTATTATTGTAACCAGTGCAATGCACCAGCCGCTCTTTGTTTATTTCGAACACGCCATAAACTGGCCAAAGGATCTTTATCCGTTAATGTATTGAAAGTATAACTTTGAAATTCAAAGAAACAGGCTCACTAACAGTTCAGCTGGGTAAACGACGTAAACCGGTGTCAGAAAAAGTGATAATGTATGTTGCAACTGCGATCAATAATAGGACACGGCGTACCTCTGCTGTTTATAGTAGCAGCGCACGAAGAGTTTCGTGAGAACTGGATTTAATTTTTTTGACAGTATGAAAAGTCATGCGGCAAATTTTCCAATACTATCCCTTCAAGATCACCCTTATTCCAACAACTTCAACCCAATAATTACGATAAACGACTTACATTTGTTCTGACATTTCTTGTAAAAATGGAAGTCGATGATGATTTCCCGAAGACTTTCATGGAGAAATATATACTCATATACTCATATACTCATATATACTCATAACTGTAGAATTTGGGCTACTGAACAACCTCATACAGTTCAAGAAACTTGTTATATTCACAAAAGCTCACTGTTTTGTGTGGCTTTACAGCCGAATTCATCCTTCGACTATTCATTTTTGAGAGCAATACTATGACTTGATTATTGACGTGTACCATTAACACAGAAAGATATCATAATATGCTGTCTAATTTTGACATTCCACAACTTCAACAGAGACAATGTCTGGAGCAGATAATTTTTATGCAGGTTGGTGCATAAATACAGTAGCTGTTGCGCCATTACTTCACTGAACAAAGATTTATCAGTCGCTGTTTTCAATATGTCTGTCCGCCTCGTCTCCGGATTTAATTCCATGCGATTTTTGACTCTGGGGTTATTTGAAATCAAAAGTCTATCTTAGGGGAGTAACAAATCTAAGTAGCTTACGAGACAACATAATAATTGCAGTAAGGGCTATTCCATGTGACATGTTATGCTCGGCCGTCGAAAATGTTGTACAAAGAATGCCAGTTATGGTGCAAAAGAACGGTAGTCACATTGAATGTGGTCGAATTCCTCGTCGGGACAGGGAATATGATGAATAAAACATGGCATTTAATCCAAATTAATAATTTTGTCTGCTTCTGATGTTTTATTTCAATGTGCAGAACCAAATCCCCTCCCCCTATCGGAAGAGATTGGAACTTTTTTACGGGGGGGGGGGGGATCTTTTTTTCCATAGTTATCTTAGATCATTTATAAAGTTTTGTATCATTTCAGTTTTTAGAACGAGCTACAGGTGACTCTGAATAGCGTCAGTCACCCTGTATATATAATTAATGCTCAAAAATATCTGTTTTCATCTCATTTCATCTTTGCACTGGTTCTCATTATGCATGAAGTCTCGTGACATTAATTACCAAGTTTTTTTTTCCAAAGATATTTCTTTCAACAATCATTTTGAAAATGTCACCGTTTGTACGATAAAACGTACTAATAAAGTACATTATTAATTTTATATAGATGATGATTCCCTTGTGAAGTTGATACAAAGAATAACACGGATGGGTGAGATTCAGTCGTCTACTTCTAAACCAACCGGCTACTTCGAAACATTCAATTTATAAATTAGAAAATTTAATTTTATGATTTTTTTTACTAAAGTTTTGAAAGTTAAATGAAAAAAAATCAGTTACAAATTTGGAATAACTGGAATAATTTTTTATGTAAATTAAGATAATGAGTTGGACTCACTTGTGAAGTTGAAATACATCTTAACGAAACGCAATTGGTTAAATCTTAAAGACAAAACTGAATACTTAATTACTTATAAGAATACCGATTTGAATAAAATCGGGATGGTTTGTGTAATATACATTTCAATTTGACAAATATTTGTGGAATATTTCATACCATTTTCCTAGTAACATCGATATGTATTATACTGAGACAGTATTAAGCTAAAATGATAAATAAAGTCACTAGTAAACAGTATAAACATCTGGTTTGTAAAAAAGTTTCATGAAATGAGTTTTATTATAAATGTTTCTTAAACATATCAGCAAATATCACACTTTTAAGCTAAAAATTAATATTTCTTATGGAGGCTATTTTAGAAAATCGCTTCTTAAATTGTACATTACATTATTGGCTTAATGTTTTATAAAAGAAAATTTTGTTTGCATGAAAGACTAAACCAGTCTATTTATTTTTACGATTGTGTTATCATTTCTGTTTTATAAATTTTACTGAGCTTACAAAGTAAGCTTCCTTGATGTTTTTAAAACGGCATGTTTCAATTATAAGTGTTTCATTTGATTATCATTTAAATTTTAATTCTCAAAAAACGTAATTGGTTTTAAATCTTAGAGATCAATTTAATAAGGCTTAATATTTTTACAGTTAGAAATTTTTAGCGATAAGAACAATGATTCGTAAATGGATTAAGCATCTGTTGTGTATAAAGCATCTGTTGTTTTAAATGCTTGCTGATAAAGTCAACGAATGTTACACTGGCACACTATTAGGTTAAAAATTAATTTCATAAGCAGCCTATTTCGAAAATTTTTCTAAGAATTGTATATAACAAAATTGGTTTGATTTATAAAAGACATTTTTTATGCATGAAGGATTTAACTAACCTATTTAATTTAACTACCTTGTTTGTATTTGTGTTTCTGCTTTATATAAACTTTGTTGAGCTTAAAATGTTTGCGCTCTTTTCTTTCATTTATATACCATCATATTTGTAACTTTGAGTGAAGGAATCAATTTTAACTATTTAAGGACTACTTTAAGATCTTAACACTCTATATTTAGAACAATTTACAGATTTAAATAGCGTTTTGGTGAATTGTATTATGAAGTAAGAAGTTAGCTTAGATTAAATCTCTTTAAAACATGACTTGACATTTGTTTCTGTCTTAAATGTATTTCTGAACAGCTATTAAATAAACGGGGAACTCATTTTTTTATGAATGGGATGCAAAATTAATTTTTCGTATTTTTTATGTAATTAAAATCTAAAACTAAGTTTAAGTTTTGAACAAAATAATGTAATATTTCAGAATATGTGTAAGAAATTGTAAATTTTATATTTCACAATAATAAAAAATCAGATAAAATATTTAACTTGATAATTATAAAATCAAATACAGCGATTTACTTTATTTTTTCGTTTATTTTGATAATGAAAGAAGGAGTATTACTAAGTCTAAAAAAATTTTAGTGCACAGATACTTTTAAAATTTTAGATATACGACTTTATTTTACATACAGACAACATTATCCATATTTATAATGTAATAGTATTCTGGTAATACTAAAATTTAACTCTGGATATATTCCTTGTAATTTCAATAATTACCGTAATGCATCATACGGTTGATAGTTGTTTGCTTAAGCAGATTTTTTTAAATTCCCTTTTGGTAAATGTTTATTTATAAATGCCTTTTTTAATGGGAGTAGTGAGGGAGATTTTTGCTTGCAGGGAATGTTAAAGCAGCCTACGTATATTTACAAATTTCTGTATCTCTGATTTTATATTTAAAAATTTTATCAAGCTTAAAACCTGCAGTTTATTTAATGTTTTAAAAGTTAACATTCTATAATCTACAGTCTTTGCTTTTATAACCAGTTAAATTTTGACTTTCAGTAAAGGAATCGATTTAAATCTAAAGAGCTAAGCTAAGTACTTAAAATCGGTATAGGAAGAATTTTTCTTTTTAAAATTTAAATAGAATTTCGTACGGATTAAATTCTCTAACAGAAAGTTAGATGAAATGAAATCCCTTTCCTTGATGACTACACATTATTGTCGTCTTTAATAGCCTCTCTAACCGTTATTAAATAAAAAAGGTTCTTATTACTTTTATGACTCAGAAGCAGAATTAATGTTTAACCCTTTCAGGGGCAAATATTTGCGTTTACGTAATGCTGAATTCTAACCGGAATATCAGAAAAAAATTCAAATGAACTAAAAGCATTTTTATTGCATTTTTTCGCATTATAGTCATAAAATTAAAATGGAATTAAATATTTCTGGTGGAAATATGTAATAAAATTAAGTGGATCATAATATATATCCCTCAAGCGGTTAACATCGTTTTTATTTTCGTGTGTGAGTGCTAAAGTTGTGTTTATACTTTTGACAATTATCTTTTACACTGTTAAACAATGAAACAAACAAACAAAAAGTCAAACATTTCTTAATTTATTAAAAGACACAATTGCGCATAAATAACGCCTGCAGTCAATTTTTGAAGGTATATGCAAATATTATACACTGTTAAAAATTTCGTGTTACTTTCGAATATTTTATGCGTTTTAAAAAAAAGTTACTTAGACATTAACTTTCATCTTGTTAAGCGGTGGAGTTTTGTCACACATTCTGCACGTGCAGGGAAAGTGTTTTATAATCTATGCTTATTGCATGATTTTTCTTTCTTGTTTATTTTTAATATTTATGCTTCATAAATCTCAGCTCAAATCCTTAAGGCAGTTGAAGTCAACTTCTTTCAATCGCCGTTCTTTGCTTTGATTACCTTCGGAATGGATCGTTTTAAATTTTAAGTTTTAAAGGTTATAATAAATGCTTAACAACTTTGGTTCCACGACAGTGATCAAATTTTACAGATTTAAATAGAATCTCATGTGGATTGTGTTATGGAACACAAAGTTAGTTGAAATGAAATCGCTTTCCCTCATGACTTGCATTAGTGCCTGCTTTGAAATTATTCTAGCCGTTATTAAATAAGCGCAAATTTTATAGTACGTTTTAAAACTCAACAGAAAAATGAGTGCTTTAATGGTAGTTTTATTTCACAAAAATAATATAAACTGTGTTAATTTTTTATAAATTCCCGTTAATTTTGAAAACACAAAGCTGTATAACCCATTAGTGCCTAGCGTACCATTTTTCTGACAGTTTCAAAAAATTCAAGTAAGCGCCTTTCACACCAGTAAAAAGAAGGATAAATAAATACTTTCTTTCTCGAGACGAAGTCCTCGATAAATTAAGATAAAAGTTTTCCTTACTTTAAAAGTGGTGGGAAAATGCAAAATTCGAATTTTTAAGATGAAAATAATTCAGGCACTAATGGGTTAAGTAAGCATCCTAAGATAAATGGGAGAGATGTCGGCAAGATTAAAGGCAAGATCATGCACCACCTAGCGGAAGGAGTGAACTACAAGAGGATTATTAAGTAGATTGTAATTTCTTTCGTGCGAATGGCAACGAAATTTTTTTGTTTTAGTAATAAATAAAATATTACTCTAAAAAGTTGAGAAGAGTAAAGTTTAGATTTGAAATACGCATAAAATTAATAAGTAGTTAATATGTAAAGACAGAATTTTGTTGTCTTATTTTTTACTAAATTCTTTATGAACTTAATTGTATAAAATGACATACACGGTTGCATTTCTGATAAGAATACAACGTTTTTCAGAACAAATGCAAATTTAACATTTTAACGTCAATTGTTTTAGCAAGAAATAAATGTCAATCTTTTTAATCTTTTCAACATTTCATTTGTAATGAATTCTGTATCTCATATTTACTGTTTAAAAAAATATATTAAGTTAAAAAAATATTAGAACCTGAATTTACAGTACAATTGTGATATAAATGCAGACATAACGGTTCAAATGACAGTAACCTAACTTATTTAAGAATAAACTTGCCTATATTTATAATACAGTTTTGCAACATTTTATGTATTATAGATTTTAATATTAACTTATTTCCTATATGTACCGGTACTATTCAAATATTTTATGCGTTTGAAAAAATATTTACTTGGACATCAACATTCATCCTGTTAAGCGGTAAATTTTTGTTACACATTCTGCACGTGCTGGGAAAGTGTTTTATAAATTAAGCTTGTCGCATGAATTTTCTTTCTAGTATATTTAAATATTTCTGTTTCATAAAAGTTATTCAGCTTAAATCCTTAAGGCAATTGAAGTCAAATTCTTTCAATCGCCGTGCTTTGCTTTGATTACCTTCGAATCGATCGTTTTAAATTTTAAGTTTTAAAGGCTAAAATAAACGCGTAACTTAATTTTACAGGTTTAAACAGAATCTCATGTGAATTGTGTTATGAAACACAAAGTTAGTTGAAATGAAACGACTTTCCTGATGACTGTGCATTAGGGCCTGCTTTGAAATTATTTCTAGCGGTTATGAAATAAGCGCCAAATTTATAGCACATTCTAAAACTCAACAGAAAAATGGCTGCTTTAAAAGCATTTTAATTTTCACGAAAATTATGTAAATTGTATTAAGGTTTTGTACAATTTCCTCTTATATTTAGAAACATCAAATGCATGACATATTTTTTTAATAAATCTTACATGCGAATTTTTGAATGCATTTATTAATAAGTTTGAAATTCAGTTTTGTAATTTAATTTTATCTTAAACTAAGACTGGTGTAAAACTAATATTAACTTTTAAATAAAATCAGTTTCCTCAGTAACAGGTATTAAAGTTTTCCATTCATTTTAACAATCTTATTTACTTTAGTGTCCGCGTTTTAAAAATTTTATCAACACCAAATTCTTAACGATTGCATAAGGAAGCTTTCTTCAGTTGCAACTCTGTGCTTTTATTAGAGTAAGAATGGATAGTTCAAATTTCAAATGTTAGTTTAAGAATTCGTACTAAGAAATAAAATAAACACTTAAAAGCTTAACTTAGAGGAAATTTCACAATTTCAAATAAAATACCGTGTCATGAAAGATGAAATTAGCTTAAATGAAATGTCTTTTCCCTGATGATTGCGCATTAGTACTTGTTTTGAAAATATTACTAATCATTATTTAATAAACGGGGATGCCATTGTGTCTTTTATAACTAAAAAAATAACATTTTAACATCAGTTTTGTTATTATAAAATAAATGTTAACCTTTTGCACATTTAATTTCTGATTAATTTTGTATCTCATATTTACTGTTTTAAGAAAGTATTCAGTAAAAAAAATTAGAGCCTGAATTTACTGTACAATTGTAACATAAATTCTGACATAACATGTTAAAATGCCAGTAACCAAACTTATTTAAAACAAATCTTATCTTTATTCATAAGCCTGTATTGCAATATTTTATGTATTATAGATTTTAAAATCAATTTATTTCGTATATTCCCTATGTGCTTGTACTATTCACGTATTTTATACGTTTGAAAAATTATTATTACTTAGACATCTGTCATTTTTTTTAAACGGTAAAGTTTTGTTACATCTACTGCATGTGCTAGGAAAGTGTTTTATAAATTATTCTTGCCGCATGATTTTTCTTTCTTGTTTATTTTAATATTACTGTTTCATAAAAGTTACTCAGCTTAAATCCTTAAGGCAATTGAAGTCAACTTCTTTAAATCGCCGTTCTTTGCTTTGATTGCCTTCAGAACGGATCGTTTTAAATTTTAAGTTTTAAAGGCTAAAATAAATGCTTAACAACTTTAGCTTCACGGCAGCGTGGAAATTTTACAGATTTAAATAGAATCTCATGTGGATTGTGTTACGGAACACAAAGTTAGTTGAAATGAAATCGCTTTCCCCTGATGACTGTGCATTAGGGCCTGCTTTGAAATTATTTCTAGCGGTTATTAAATAAGCGCCAAATTTATAGCACATTTTAAAACTCAACAGAAAAATGGCTATTTTCACGGCAGTTTTATTTTCAGAAAAATTTGGTCAGTAAGGTTTTGTACAATTTCCTCTTATATTTAGAAACATCAAATGCATGACATATTTTTTTAAAAATCAATTTTACATGTGAATTTTTGAATGCATTAATTAATAAGTTTGAACGTCTGTTTTATAATTTAAATTTATCTTAAAGAAAGACTGATGTAAAACTAATATTAACTTTTAAATAAAAGCAGCTTTCTCTTATAACAGATATTAAAGTTTTCCATGCATTTTTACAAACATATTTACTTCAGTATTCGTGTTTTAAAAATTTTATTGACATCAAATTCTTAACGATTGCATAAGGCAGCTTTCTTCCGTTAGAACTCTTTACTTTCATTAGAGTAAGAATAAATTATTTAAATTTCAAATGTTAGTTTAAGAATTCGTATTAAGAATTAAAATAAGCAATTAAAAGCTTAACTTAGACGAAATTTCACAATTTCAAATAAAATACCGTGTTATGGTAAATTAAATTAGCTTAAATGAAACGTTTTTTCCCTGGTGACTGCGCATTAGTGATTGCTTTGAAACTATTACTAATCGTTATTAAATAAACAGGAATGCCATCATGTCTTTAATAACTCAAATGAAAATTTAACATTTTAACGCCAATTTTGTTGTCATGAAATAAATGTAAACCATTTTAATCTTTTGCACGTTTCATTTCTGATGAATTTTGTTTGTCATATTTACTATATTAAGGAAGCATTCACTTAAAAAAATACGAACATGAATTTATTTAACAATTGTAACATTAACTAAACTTTAGTAAAAAGAATCTGTATTTATTTTCCTTTATTGCAACATTTTATACATTATAGATTTTAAGATAAATTCATTTCATATATGTGCTTGCACTATTCAGGGATAATTTGCCCAAAAGTTGCAAATTTCATATTTTAGCTATTGAGTGTCCGTCTGTAATGTCAAGTAAGACGGTAGGCATAGCATTGTATCGTACAACAATAACTCTTAAATTTAATATCAACACTGTAAAAAAAATCTGTAATTCTGCAAATGTAATGTTACAAAAATACGTATACTTACTAAAATATTATCTGTACACTGTACAAATAAAGATGTAAATGTGCAAAAGTAGTTTTATTACGCTACAGAAGTCTAGAGCTCTAGTAAAAAATATACTACAATTACAATAATCTTTCTAAAATTTTATCTGTAACAAGGGTTGCAGTTACATAAAAAAATTCTAGACATCCCAATTTCCCCCTAAAATCTTCGTAAAATTACAGATTTCTTGATTTACAGTGCAAACGTGTATTTGTTACATGAATTTTTGTTGTTCTCGTTACATAAAATGTTTTAGAAATCCCAGTTTCATAGAAAAAAAAATTGTAACGTTACAGATTTTTTTTTTAACACTGAATAAGAAGAAAGGTTTGCAGTTGAGGAAGAAAAAAATAATTTTAAAAATTTGGGCTCAACAAATTTTAAATAAACTTAATGCAATGTAATAAGTTTAAAAATCAACTTATGTAAAGAAAATAGATTATCTGCGTTCAAGCTCTATAATGGCATTGAAAACACCATACGAACTGACGGGAATATAAGTGTCATCTATCGTCATTTTTATTCAAAGAAAGAATGTATTTAAATAGAGTATTTCACAAATCTTTGTAGATATCCTCAAAATGCTTCTTTTTTTTTAATCTTTTTTGTTTCTTGTTTAAAAGAAAATTTGACGGGAATTTTTGGACTGCAAGGTGTGGGTTCCAAACATCTCTCTTTAATCACTTCCCTGATTCTCCCGTACGCCATACGGAGCTATATTATTTGCCAATTATTATTTATCTGCACTATGTACGAGCATCCATATTCCAAATATAATTTATTATTCTCAACAGTAATTTTTTATTGCAGATTTCGCATTATTTAAGCCTTTTTCTAATTCAGCTAGGCAAAAATTTCTCTTTTGAAAAACCAGTGATAAAAGATTAAAGATTCTATAAGAAAATAAGCATTGTTTGATTTTTTTTTTTCTAAAATAGCAATCAATTAAGTTCTTAAACATCTTCGTTTATTCTTAAATATTTGAATTTTAAATGATTATTATTAACTTGAACATGTATGATGCCACATCTCGTCTCTATTTCAAAATCATTTATCTACTGTATTTTGCTAAATTGATAGACAAAATTTTTATAGTTTTTTTTATTCCAAACTTGTAGCAGACAGTTCTACACATAATAGATGAGTACAAAGTATGAATACAACTAGATATTCAAATAATATTTCCGTTATTTTTTAATATAGTTACTAAAAATACCTTTCTTTTTTCAAATTATTAACACTCATTTAATTTTTATCCATTTTCTTCTTTTTCGTGATTGTTATAACAACATTTTCCCGTATAATGGGCTGCCATAAGTATTCCTACATTTACTAATATTATTCATTTTTTAGAAGTACCTTTGCACGTCGATTAATCGAAGTTTCAGTTAACCGAGCCGATAACGAAGCCTGATTTTGTTTGCAGTACCCATGTGACCCTATTGATCGCCAAATGCAATGTGCTATCGGACAATCAGATCTCCAAACCACTGCACTGGCAAAAGTGTTTTTTTTTTTTTTTTTTTTTTTTTTTTTTTTTATTTATTGAGATGCTAAACACAATTATATGTATTTTTTATCATTTAGAAGATGTTTTATTGTTTTTTATTCCAAGAGATGTTAAATTCGTGAGCACGGCGAGTTTTTATTTACAATTTCTACTGAACGAGATTTTTAACATCCGAGGTACTAGCGGTACTAATTGGCTCGGATTATCGAGATTGAACTGTACATGTTATAGGTTGTTGTTTTATACAATAGAACTGTACCAATCAAAAAACAAAAATTTCATACATTGAAAAAATATACGAATTCGCTTTGAATTAAAAATACCAATTTCCTTTAAAAACACTTTTTCTGCATCATTCATAAATCAAAGATCGCAATCAACTTTAAAAATGCATCCGTACTTTTAAAATGTGTAAAAATAAATATTTTAAATGAATGCATTTCCAGATTATTATCGGTGCTAACAACAAGTATCACTTACAATTTTCAAACAAGTGATAATGCTGCTACTTCAACGACGCTTTAGTTTTTCTTTTTATCTGGCACCATTGTTTCAACAATTTCACAGTCAGGAAGGAAGTCATGCATCAAAAGTGTTTTATGTGTAAAATGAATTCTGGTCTTTTGAAACAAAATAATGTGCTGTGAAAAGTCACGATAAAAGCATGTTGTTAAATACTCATAAATCTCGGCAACAAAGCTAATCTAGCTGAAAAATTCAGAAAATTTAATATTATTTTTGCAAGTTTTGGCATAGAATTTATTTGTATTGTTTGCTAATTAAAATCTGCTTAAAAGCATTTTGTTTCAAATTTGATGTTACTGCCTAGTTAAAATGTCGTTTCTTATGATGCCCTCCGATAATTTTTATAAACTACATGATAATATAAAATAAATGGTAAAAAAATAGATTATCCTTTACTTTTTATTTGGATAAAGCATCCTGTCCCCTAAATTTTTTTCACTGATCTTGTGTTGTTGGGACAGATAAGTATTTCTTTTAAAAAAGCTAACCACTACACTAATCTAGCCGATAATTTTAGAAATTTTAAGTCTTTCTTGAAATTTCTAATATAGAATTTCTTTGCATTGTTTGATGACTATAGCTGTTTAAAAGCGTTTTGTTTCGAATTTGACATTTGTTATAATGCTTATATATAATGCTGCTTCTTCTGATGTTCTCAGATAAGTTTTGAAAACTACAGTATAATTCTAAATAAATGGTAAAAATAAATAAATAAATAAATAGGTCATCCTTTATTTTTCCCTGTCTTCTAAATGTATCTCACTTACTTTGAACTGTCGAGATAAATAAATGCTTCTTTGAAAAATCTGACAACTGTACTTATCTAGCCGATAAATTTAAAAAATGTTAACATTATTTTTAGAAATTTTAGAAATTTTTGGTATGGAATTTCTTTGCATCATTTGATAACTATAGCTGTTTAAAAGCGTTTTGTTTGGAACTTTACATTGTTACGATGCTTACACAAAATGCTGCTTCTTCTGATGTCCTCAGATAATTCTTGTAAACTACAGGATATTTCAAAATAAATGATAAAAAAAACAGATCATCCTTTACTTTTTATTTCGAATAAGTATCCGGTCTCCTAAATGTGTTTAATTTACTTTATTCTGTTGAGACAAATAAGTGCTTCTTTAAAGAAATCTGACCACTACACTAATCTAGTTGATAAATTTAGAAATTTTAACATTATTTTTTGAAATTTTTGGGTTCGAATTTTCTTCTATTGTTTGATACTTATAGCTGTTTAAAAGCGTTTTGTTTTGAACTTGCCGTTGTTACAATTGCTTATATTAAATGCTGTTCCTTCTGATGCCGTCTTCTGATAATTCTTGCAAACTACCGGATAATTCAAAACAAATGATTGAAAAAACTATCGTCCATTACTTTTTATCTTGCATAAGCATCCCATCTCCTAAATGTGTTTTCCCCATATGGTAATGTTCAAACAGAGGAGTACTTCTTTAGAAAATCTGACAACAAAACTAACCTAGCTGAAAAATTCAGAAAATTTAATACCATTTTAACATATTTTACATGATTACACATTAACATGATTTTAACATATCATTAACATATATTAACAGTATTAGAAGTTTTGGCTTGGAATATGTTTTGCTAATTAATAAATTTTTAAGAACATTTTGCTTCAAACAGTCTATTACAATGTTTATATAAAATGCTGTTTCTTCTGATACTCTCGTATTATTCTCTTAAAATACAGGATAGTTTGAAACGATTGGAACAAAAAAAGATCGCTCTTTACTTTTTATGTTGCATAAATATCCTGTCTCCTAATTCTGTTTTACCCACCTCGTGTTGCTGTGACAGTAGAATGCTTCTTTAAATCAGCAGTAGAAATGTCTCTAAATAACGGTTTCCGATATACTTTGTGCGTATTCTATCACACCTAGATATTTTTTATCTGATGCCATCATTTTAAATAACAATAACAATTCTGACGAACTGTCAAACGGAATTTAGAAAATTAACCTCTAATGTTATGTGCTTGTGAAATAAATTCATCACACTAGTCATAAGTATTTGTGTTTTATTTTCTGTTACATTCATTTTCCATTACCCTGTATTATAAGAAAATAATAAATCAAAATATGTGTATGACATTCATCCTCCCTAGCTTGTAAAATAAAATATAATTAAGCGTTACTAAACCTCCGTGTAGCGAATCACGTGGGAGACTAAGATGTGGTAGCGGTCCGCACGGTGGTACAGTGAGGGTAAATTTTGTACAGGCCGGGCAGGGTCAAGAAAAGATTGAATGGGCTAGACGAGCCGGGTTAAGTCAAGTAAAAAAAAAATTCTCGGGTCTACCAGCCCGAAATAAAAATCAAAGCAAAGCCGATAAAATATCAGTTATTTTTAATGAACTTTTGCGAGAATAAATATAAATATGCGTGACGTGTCGATGGTATTTTGACAACAATGAAACAGAAATGTAACAGGTCCACCGTAGAGACCGGCATCGGATATAGTGTCCGAACCTGATTTATTTCTTTATTTATTTATTTTCAGCAGACTCGTTCCGTACTGCGATCAGACTTGCATTTTTTCCCTACATAGCCGAGCTCGGCAGAGCTGAACTTAATTATTCTTAAGATGTATTGGACAAGAAACATGTTTTGTAAAAATACTAATACTGATAATAAACTTCTGTTTACGTAATCTTTGGAAATATACTACAATATGGTTTTCAAATTCACTGCTGCAAAACACGAAACTTTGACACATTTTCTGACTAACTTTTAACTGTAAAAGCTTAAAATTGACAAACCTGATTATAGAAGGGATTTGAAATCAATTAATGTTTTCCATTTTTGATAAATAAATTACTTATTTACACACTTTCAACAAGATTCTTGTCGCAGTTTCAAATGATTTCCTATAAAGTCGCTTATGGAAATTCGATTCAAAATGCTAGTTTTGACAGTATTTTCTCAAAAATTCATTGCCTTTGTCAAAAAAGGGATAATGCCATTTAGATACTTAGTTTCTGCATCTCAACACCTGCCAATGTTATGCGTTTCCGAAAAGAAATGTCAGAAAATAGCTCTTTTGGATTTGAGAAAAACCTTAATAAATGACATATAAATATTTTCACAAATTTACTTTGTATTACACAATTTCTAAAGTTTTGATGTTTTTAACTCTACTTTTCTTCTTTTGTTCTAAACTGCATTATTTTTTTAATGAATCCTTTTTTAAATATTGAAAAATCTAAGAATCTAAATAATAGTTAATGTTGCTATTGTGCATTTTCTCTTTTGCAAATCATAATTTAAATATACTGTGAATTTATACCATAAATATGTATGGGAAGGAATTAAAGGAATCTTATTTGTATATTAAATCTGAATTTTTTGCAGAAATTGTGTTGGGTCGGATCTATTTCACTGACTTCTGTATGGGCCGGACCGGACCAAGCTATGAACTAGGAAAATATAAACGGGTCGAGCCGAGCCGGGCTCTGGCCTGAATTTTTAGTGCATCTGCTTATTTAATTAATAGTAACTTTTTAAAATATTTATATCGAAATTGATCAAATCTATAAATTCTACTCAACCAAGCTATATTTTAGTCATATTGTATTGTAAACTCAGATTAATAATTCTTATGTATTTTTTATTTACGGAAAGCAAAAACCAATGTGATAATATGAATTTTTATATAGATTTTGTAACTTTTATACATAGTAGATTTTTAGAATCTCAGTTTTAAATTTTAACAATTTTACTCCTTTGATAACAGTCTTATCTATTAAATACATGAAAATATAAAAAATAATCTAAGAATGTATTTCACACATTAGTAACAACTCATATTCATTCCACGACACCAAAGAATAAATCCTTTCTTTAAAATACAACACTACTGAATTTTCTGGTCCACACATTATACTAAAAACTTAAAAGAAAAAAAAAATTGAAAGGTCTTGTGGGGAAGACTTATTACCAAATTATATAAAAATTTAATGATGAATGACTGGAATATCCTCTTCCGGTAGGTGATATGGCCATTATCTCGAACGCCACTGACTTTTAGTTGCCTCCTTGTTACCTTCCATCAATCTCTAACCCCCGGATATCATACATCAAAAGCCCTTTCGCTTCAATACCTACTCTTACATCCTCTCTTTTGACAGGTTATAATCTGTTCATAACGAGCTTAGATTAAATGTTTAGGGGTATGAGAGAAAACATGCGTTGAAAATTTAATATTAAATAAGTGATTATTATTATTATTATTATTATTATTATTTTTTCGATCAGAATGTCTTGTTTATTATGATTACATTTTCCCCAAGAATCCTGTTTACATTTATTTGTTTCGCAGATTGTTTGTACTTAGGTATGAAATAACTTCATAATGTGTTCATAACGAACTTATTTATCTTAGAATAAATATTTACGTATATGCGAAAAAACATGTGTTGAAATTTTAATATTAAATAATTGGTTATTATTATTTTTCGATCAGAATACCATGGTTCTTATTTTTTCATTTTTTTTCTAAGAATCAAGTTTATGTTGTTTTATTTCGCAGTTTATTTATACTTAAAATAAAATAATTTCATAATGTTTTAATAGCGAGTCTATGTATTCTAAATTAAATGTTTAGGGATGTGATACAAAACATGCGTTGGAATTTTAAAATTATAACAATACTACTTATTAAATAAATAGTTATTATTATTTTTCGATCACGGTGTCATGGTTATTATATTGATTTTTTTTTAGAATCAAGTTTTAGTTGTTTTGCTTCGCAGTTTGTTTGTACTTAGACATGAAATAACTGCATAATGTGTTCATAACGAGCTTATATATCTGAAAATAAATGTTTAGGGATATGATAGAAAACATGCTTTGAAAATTCAATATTCGTGGTTACTTTTTTTTCGATCAGGGATCATGCTCGTTACGTTTACATTTTCCTCCAAGAATCATAGTTATGTATTTTTGCTCCGCAGATTTTTTATACTTATGTATGAAATAACTTGATTTGAAATTTGATCCATTTATTGAAAGAATCGTTTCAGGAAAATACTTTGTATCAAACAGAGATGAAAATATCTCTTCTTTTTAATTTTCAATTGTGTCTCATATTTAATTATTAAGATGGCAGAACTTTGCATTCAAAACGTATAATTTCAAAAGGAATTTATCTTTTTGACAAATTAAGATGCATTCATGAAAATCCTGCGTACTTCAGATTAAATGTTCAGTAAAGATACCAATAACGATCGATTCCAGTTTTTAATTTTCGGGGGAAACCCCCGGAATCATTGCGTTTGCGTTCTTTCCTATCAAAATGCTCACATATGTAACAAGCAAAAGTTTTTTTTTTTTTTTTTTTTTTTTTTTTTTTTTTTTTTTGCCTTAATGGATTTCGAATGATTACGATGAATGCCAAAATTAACTACAACAATATCTACCAATTATTCTGGTGGTCATGTTATCTTTACATGCTTCTTTTTTGTTAATCTTCATAAAATATTTTTACCTATAAACTTTAAAACTCCATTTGGTGTTTAATTTCGAGTCAACGAGGAACGAATCTGCATCATTTCTTATTTTTAGTGAATATTTAAATATTAACCGGGATTAACCCGGGCTCATAAGTACAGTGCACTGAAATTAACTGCAACAGCTCTTGGTATTTTATTTTGCAATTTGATATGCAGATATTTTTGGCGAGTAGATTTTTCTGAAAATTATCACTCTCCATATTTTTGTATTTTATGTATAAATAAATATAGTCAAAATGTATGAAAACTTTTATTTTGTTGAAGTTTAAATTGGTTCAAATTTTGCAAATAATGTATGAATTATAAATATGCTGGTGGAGTATACCTCGGTTGTTATTACAGCAGAATATTAGACGTCAGGTACTTTTTTTGGTTAGAAGTTAAACCCTGATTGTATATTTCTTTTTAAAATAAACACCAACTAGAATGTCACTTTCCTATTTTAAAAGAACTAAGAACTTTAGTTTAATAAATGTTATTAAAGTAAAGTTTCCTTCCCCCTCACGAATTAAACGCAGCCATTTATTGATTAATAATTAGATTAATCATTCCGGTAGTTGATACAATCATTATCTTCAACGCCACTGACTTCTAGCTACCTTATTGTTGCCTTCCATCAATCTCACCTCAGGATACCATGGATAAAAATGTTTTCGCTTAAATACTCATCGCTTCATTCTTTATTTGATAGATTAGAAAGGGTTTATAAAGGACTTATGTATCTTAGGTAAAATGTTCAAGGATATTAGCGAAGACAAGCGTTGTGAACTTATTATTAAATAAATAGCTTTCTTGTTTTCTCATGTTTATCATGTTTTCATTTTTCTATGAGAATCACATTTTTGTTTCCCTTGAACAAATTGCTTTATTTTAGGCAAGAAATAATTTGGAATTATTTACCGACAGAGTCGTTACTGTAAAATATTCTGTAAAGCGTAACATGTGACAATGCAAAAATATTTTTTCCTCTCTATCAGTGTCTTCATATTTAATTAATGACTAAAATAATTGAATTTCCTTCTCAAAATTAACAATGTTCTAGCTCACTTTTATTTTTTGACAGACAAAATATTTATTAAAGATTCACACATCTTAGATTAGATATAAAAGAATATAAATATTTTAAATTATATTTTTTTCCAATATAAATAAAATTGTAGCATGTTTAAGTTTGATATTTTCAAAAATAAATGTCCAAAAATATCTAAAAAATCGCAGAAGGCTTACTATTAAATTACATGAAAATTATGCATGTCTGTATCGCCAGTGCTATTGATTTTTAGTTACATTTTTTTTCCTTCCATAAATCTAACTAACAAATATCAAACACGAAGCGTTTTTTTTTTTTTTTTTTTTTTTTTTTTTTTTATAGCTATTTTTCACTTTTGGCAAATTTACCATGTTTTAGTAAGGGACTTTCTGGAAAGAATTTCTGTATTTCTGGAAAGAAAATCAACACTAGTATGCAGCTGTCTACACATGTATTAAATTGTAAAATTGTATATCCCGTAATATTTTATTAAGGAATTGCATAATAAATTCAGAAGTTCAAGAACAAATCACACACAGACAATATAACACAGAGATTGTAAAAAAAATGTTATATTAAGCTTTTATATAGTCTCCTCCCAATTCAATACATCGCTTGGTACGAATACACATGTTCATAAGCGCCTCCATTTTAACATCATTGAGTTATGTACGAATACACATGTACATAAGCGCCTCCATTTTAACATCATTGAGTTATGATGTCACAGTCATACCTTCAATTCCATATATCGACTCGTACCGCTGCCCCTTCATCTTCAGTTTGAAATTAGAAAATAAAATGTAGTGCGGGAGGACAAATCTGGTGAATAGGATAGATGGTTGACTCACACAGCTTGACTTTTCGCCAAAAATTGCTGAACAAGAAGGTTTATATACTTTTAAAATTACAGGTTGCGTATGGCACTTCTAGGGGTGAAACGCTTGTCTCGTGAGCGTTTTCAGATCGATTTCAGTTGATTTCAGATCGCCTAATAGGCAAAGCGTAAGCAATTTAAGCCAAAAGTGTTGAAATCGCTTTCCGAAAGGGAAATTTCATTATTCAGTTAGAAAAATTTTAACTTATGCGATAAATTTGCAAATCAGTTCTAAATGAATTTAAAATAAGAAAGTGAAAGTAAAATTATTTCGCCTGTACATTAAACTGCCATAGAAAACAGTATTAAAGTACAAAGCATTGATAGCTTTTAATTGTGTATAGCAAAATCAATATATAGATTTTGTTAATGATATTTAATATTATACATCAATGATGAATTTTCAGTCTACTTTCTATGCAGAATAATTAAGTTTTGAAATGGTCATTAAACTGACTTTTTTGTTGCCAACGAATATTTGGGGTGGGTAAGGTGAGGTGAACGCTACGTTCTATTCAGGATATATCTCAGATTAAATGTTCAAGGGATATTAAGGAAAATAAGCTTCGCGAAATTAATATTAAATAAATGGCTGTTATTATTTTTCGATTAGGCGGTCTTGTATATCATGTTTACGTTCTTCTCCGAGACCGTTTTTTTTTTATTGTTTGTTTGTTATTGTTGTTTTCTCTAAAAAAACTGTTTCTCTTTAGATTCGACATAATTTGGTATTATTTATTGAAAGAGAATTTTCTAGAAAATACTTTTATTTAATGCAAAATGAAACATTTCTTTTCATTTTTTTTCTCATACTTAGTTGGTGACTAAATTAATTGGATTTCTGTCGTCAGTGAGAAGATGTTATGTTCATTAGTTGAAAGACAATCAAAAACAAATTGGGGGAAACTAGGGAGGGTTGACCCACTTTCTGCAAAGTTTTTAAATACTGAACCTAGAATAAAATTAATCATATCGTTTTATTCGTTATGCAATAATACATCAAAATAAATACGCCACACAAATGCAATACATAAGAAACTTGAAAAATAATTGATTCTAATCGTGAGAAAATAATGGTCAAGTTACCTGACATCTGGGAGGCTTGATCCACTTTATTTTACGTAGGTTGATCCAAAAAAAAAAAAAAAAAAAAAAAAAAAAAAAAAAAAATACAAGCAGAAGCATTTGAAACGTAATTATTGTGGAGCGAATATTTCCATCCAGGGTGGTTGACAGATGGATCTAGTGACAGATGGACGAGTAAGAAGCGTTAGTACGCAGACACGTAAGAGCAACAATAATGACACGACATCTAGAAAAGTGGTCTCGCATAGAGGTGCGAGCCGTAATTCTTTCTTATGGGCCAAGAATGTGGCCGCATCCGAAATTAACACACAAATCGTTGAGATATACGTCATTCTTCTGGATGACAATGCTAGGCCCCATACAGCTAGCCAGACTCAGAATTGCTGCAAAGGTTCCAGTGGGAGGTCTGGAATACCCCCCCCCCCCATACAGCCCCGATTTGGCTCCAAGTGACTATTTCCTTTTTCCGGTGTTGAAGCGAAACTTATCTGGAACACGGTTCACATCAGACGATGCAGTGAAAACAGCTGCCGAGAAATGACTCAATGAGCAGGGACCCGATTACTACCAAGACGGGATAAATAAGTTGGTCTAACGTTCTGACAAATGCCTAAACAGGTTTGGCGACTATGTGGAAAAGTAAAGGCCAGATGTGTCTCTTGATTGCCATTTGTATCTTGTATCTATTGTTAAGAAATACTTTTTCCTATGCCTTGTAAACTTTTTTTTGGATCACCCCTCGTATATTGAAATATTTATTGTTAAGGCTGCTGGTCATTCACTTTCCAAATTTATTTGCATAATGTAAAGTCTATGGGCGTTTGATGCATTTTCATATTTAAAATATCTCCTCGGGAAATTAATATTTTTAACTTCTTCTTTCGGTAATCTCTTCTTAAAGGATGTCACTTTTTTTCTTAGTTTTCAAAGTATTTCTAAAATCTATATCTAGTTTTATATGAAATATTAAAATTTTACTTCTGTTTCGTCAGTTTTTAACACATTAAATATTAATTTCAGCATAGGTTTTAGAAATATTTTTAAAACTAAGAAATAAAGTGACATCCCTTAAGAAGAGATCACCGAAAAAAAAAAGAAGTTAAAAATATTAATTTCCTGAGGAGATATTTTAAATATAAAAATGCATCAAACGCCCATAGACTTACGGAGTTGAATTCGGATAGTGCGTGACCTGCAGTCTTAAGGAATCAGTTTTTAAAAAAAGTAAAATAACTTAATGCTACAGGGTTTCTTTATGATTAAAAATTATTTGGGGAAAGTGTGATGTGTAAACAAACCTGCTTAGACGGAATATATGGAGCAGGGGAAAGATTCCATTTAAAATACCCACTTTTTGTGACACTTTATCTGGAAACACTAGTTGATGCGTATTTTGGCTTTATCTTACTGTGTTCATCTTGTTTAAATTTGTCTACATACCTTCCTAAAGTGTTTTAATCAATATTATGTTATTTTAAAAAGGCAAGAACATTTAACATTTTTTAAGTCTGCTACTTTCATACTTTCTAGTCTTTTCCATTTTTTGATTCTATTTACCTACTATGGGTGCTATTTAATTGAAATAATAGTTCCTATCAACTTTCCCATTTGTGTTTCATGAAATTTTCTCTTTCTTTTCCAGCAATTTTTCATACCTTCCTTTAATCACTTTTTTACATTTTCTATTTTATCACTCCATTCTACTGTAGCTTTAAAGAATAAATTTATATTATTTTAGAAATCTAACCATTAATCTTTCGTTACATACAGTGTATAATAATAAGATTTCCAAAAAGACTTAATTAAAGGCTATGGCTAAACATTCCTTACATTGATTGGTTCCCACACACATCTTTTAAAAGAATAGTACATAGCTATTTTTAGCCTAACTTACTATACAATCTTTATGAATAGAATGAAAGCTCAATATTTTTGCAATACTTAAAACTTGTTTATATTTACTTAAACTTCTGTGGTGTATTTTATCTGAGAAATTCTTCGGTTAAGCCTCCACTATGGTGTGGAGGCCTTCCCTAGTCTTGCCTACTTTTTCTAGAAATGTATAATGTTGATTGCAATAACCGGTGCTATCTCTTTTGCTTTTATTCCTTATGTATAACTTTTAAATATTCTTCAATTTAATTTTTACATCATAGATAGGATAAAAATGTACCTTAGAGTTAAATTTGTTTGAAAGCTGTAGATAAATTCATTGAACTTCTATGACTTTTTAAATAATTTTTCAGCAAAATATTTTCAAAATCTAGCTCAACAGTGTGTATTTGCTACAATAGTGTAAAGGAGTGACTGGAAAAGTTATCTTAATTGGCAGTTGAAATTGATTTTTTTAAGCCGATCAATCATTTTAGATCAGCCATAATATACAGCAATTTAACGCTAAAATATGTTGGCTAAAAGACAGATTTTTATTTTATATTAAACAGAAAATTAATATAAAAAACTGATGGCAACATTGCTGCCAGCAGTTTTTGGCGTAAATTTAAGATTTTTTTTGACAGTGTTAGGTAAATGTTACTTTCCTTTTTTAGTGGTATCAAAAACAAATGCTTTAAGCATCTTTTGAGGATGCATATATGCATTCATGGTCCCGAAGGGGTTCACGAGGATTGAACTTACGTTTACGTTTGTGATAGGTCGGATTTAGAAAGGTTGAAAATAAAAAAAAAGGTATAATAGCTGCATGTTACATGAAAAGAGGATGTGAATATAAGTCAGTATTCTGAAAAGCACTTTTTATTCCCGATAATCCTGGAAAAAATGCCAAACTTCTGGGATATATATAAGTCAAAATATTTAAGGTTTGTTGGTTAAAGCCGTTTTGCATATCATCATTTAGTTAATCTTTTGTAACACAAATTGTTTAAGCAAAGTAAATATTTTAAAATCTTCAAAAAAGAAAGAAAAAACTCGATTAAAGAAGTTAAAAAAATCGTACTTTAAATTTATAAAACTATTACAACAAGCACATTGTGATTTAATGACTTTAAAAAAAGATTATGTAAATAAATTGGTAGTTAAAACATCATTCACAATGTAATTTAAATGTAATTTTACCCGTTAAACATCATTAAATATGACATCTAATTTGTCAGATTATTGACAAAAGTCAGTTCTATAGAAGTTTTAATCAGGGTGTAAATATATCACAAGACAAAGTAACGAAATTCTAAAATTTTATGACTCTAATTCGAATTTATTTTCATATATACAAACATGCAAGTTACCTTTAGGAAAATAAACAGAATCGATTGCTAGTAAATGCTTCTTGTCTTCGCGTTTGCGTGACAACACTTTATTTTATTTAATTATTATTTGTTACTGCTTTTTTTATTTATTTTCCGTCCATGATTTAATCTCCTGATTTCATTCGTCAAAATCGCTTTTGCTTCAATATTTATTTCAACCCAATCTCTTTTGACAAAGTGTAATGCGTTCATAAAGCGTTTATTCATATTAGATTAAATATTAAGAGATATTAGTAAAAATAAGTATTGCGAACTTAATATTAAATAAGTAACTGTAGTTATTTTTTTTGTAGAAGTTTAGATTTATCATGTTTATATTTTTCTTTGAATAAAGTATTTTTCATAATGCACAACACAGTTCACATTATTAAGTCTTTCTGGAATATATTTTATGAGTTTTTTTAAACCCAATAATTTATTACTGAATTCTATTCTAAATTTAACATTGAATTTTCCTTCGCCTGAATGTTAGTTAGCTAATTGATTTTATGCAGTATAGCTTCATCCAATGTCTTCATTCAATGAAATTTAATCACATAAGCATGAAAATCGTTATTAGGATAATGCCGATTTCCCATCTCATTCATTTAGAAATGTACCAGCAATTAAATTGAATAGAACATTAAATGGAAAGTTTTTTTTCAATTGCCAATACAATGTGATGATCGATATTGTTACATCGAGAGAGAATTTTTAACAAATTGAAAACAAGAGTGAGAAATCGAGGATCTAGCATAGATTATGAAACACTTTCCAACACATTCAGAATACTTTTACAAAACTTTACAGCTTATTAAATTTAAAGATGTCTAAATAAATAATTTAATAAATATATGACACATTTGAAAACTCAATTTCTGCAATTGCCATCAATAGTCGAAAAAATTTCGTATTCTTGTGTGCAGCACTGTATAAGATAAATGCATTTTTATCTTTACTACATAACATGCAAAAAGTTAGAATAGTTTAGAGTCAACACATATGTAAATTCAATTGCAATATAATTATAATTTAATTGTATGTAGTTAATTATCGTTAAAATTATGTGTCTTAAAACAATTTAGCAGTACTAAAACCGAACCCTTCCCGTTTCTGTTACTTGAAGAAATTTCTGCATTTGAATATGTGTACCGATAATAAATTGCATGCAGTTAACATGCTATTATATTGTGGATAATAGAGATTACAAATTTGCCCAACTTTGATTCAAATAATGTATAGCCCAGTTGAAAAATTTTCCTTTTCTACAATTTCCCCTAATAAATGGAGGATCTTTTGTGTAGCCTTATGAATATGATGTATAGAACTACGTCTTGTTAGCAATGTGATAATCACTTACTAAATTTAAATGATATCATACTAACTGAATATTTTCTGACTGAGCAAAAAATTGACAGCTCGGAATTGTACCCAGATCCTTGACTTACACTGCCAATACTTCATCGTTTAAGCTTAGTGGGCCGACAAGCGGCGAGCATATTTCGCTCAATTAACCTTATTAATAATAACATCTGGTCTTTCATTTAGACGTCTCAACAGAATAAACTACACAATGCGCAATGTGACAAAAATTAACAAAAGTTTTCGACACTTGTATTAATGTATCTAAAAAATCTTTTTATGTATAAATATTAAATTTTGAATTTTAACTAAACACACTATATACTTTTTAATATACTATCACCAGAAACTTGCTAGTCATTTATTGCCTATAGAGTCAGAATTTATCCCAAAAATATCTTGAAAGAAATGACTTAACCCTGTTGGGTACTGAATGCCTCATACCTATCTGTATCTGTAAATACATATATTTTTTTCCCTCCCCGATATTCCGGCGATTAATCAATATGGCAATACTACAATTTGCATAGTAAATTTTTCAGTATTTTAGGAAAATTTATGTTCAATATATCAAACAACATAAAGACATAATTTAAAGATAAAACTTAATTTAAAGATGCATCAATATGATGAAAAAATTAAATGTGTAAAGGAAAGAAATAGCAGTAATTTTATAAATATTCACATAAAAAAAGATAAAGGATCTATTAAGTTAAAATAACCATTTTTTGTAATTGTTTTAAATATAAACAGAATTTTGTAATTCAAAAGAAAATAAAAAGACAAAATTACAAGAAACTGAACTTTTCATTGCAGTTGGTGAATTTTATTAAAAAAACCGCTTTATTTTTATTGCTCTTTGGTGGCATTTTTGGGGATTCATACTTTCTGTCAAATATTTTAAATAATTTTATTATTTTAAAACTATAAACAGTTAAAAAATATTATAAAACTATCTTTAAAATAATGTACAATTCATTCAATTCAAAATTTTCATAAGTATGATAATACGATTGTTTGAAGCCCAGATTTATATTGTCTTAATTATTTACAAAAATTAACTACTCAAACATTCATTATTAGTGAGGAAAATATAGTATTTTGAAATAAATCTCTGTACTTTCAAATTTATAATAATAAACTCGAGTATCATAAAACTTTTAGAGAGAGAGAGAGAAAACATGGTTAGATATGAAATAACATTTAAATGTATTGTTGAAATAACTTTAACTCAACTTAGACTTTCAGATTTTTTTATATATAATTATCCAGATATGAATCATTATTGTAAAATTTATTATTTTTTAAAACATTACATTTTTATGCGATATAATAGTAATTTTTGAATGAACTAAAAAAAGGAATAGAAAAGTGTATTTTAAAGAAATTTTTTTAAAACGGGATCCTAGATTGAAACGATTCATTCAGATGGCATCAAAAATTTACCCAACTACAAATAACTAAGGAAATGTTACATATCTTATAAAATATTTATTTCCTAAATTAGATATGAAACTTGTTTTCCAAAGAGAACAAGTTGTGCTTGCAGTAATATGACCCGTATTTTGTTTGTATCGCGAAAAAAAAATGTTGAAAATGTTTTTTCTCACATAAAATATAATTTTGCTAATTTTGTAACATAATTATAAAAGTAATATAAAGTAAGATCACAGCATAAAGTAATGAAAAATAGCTTTGTTAATTCAAATAATCAAATAATGTCTCGTTATCTGATTTCAATTCAGTCATGTTTTTTTAAAAAAAAGTTTAGAATGAACTTTATATATTCTTTAATTCATTTATAATTCAGTTAACATATATTAATATCAATACGTTGAAATACGTGCAATGTTTTATACAATAATATAATTTAAATAATAAAAATTTACAATTGCTAAGAATTGCTAAGATATTGAAACAAAAGATATTATAAAAATATTTACAAATTTAATAATAAAATATTTTTTAAATTTATTTTTACCCGTCATCACATGTGCTGGGATAAAATTAAGTTTGTAACAACAAACTGACAAAAACCTGAATAAGCATTTGAAGCTAGTGCGTAAGCGTCATTATTTTACTAAAAGTAGGGGGAACTGGGGTACATTGATACATGGGGCACATTGATACACCCCCTCTACCGCTCACAGGGTCATTTCAGGAAATTTCACAACAGCTCCAAAAGGTGATGCTAGTGTATTCAACTACATACAGAAAATCTTGGAATGATTCAACAGTTTGATGAAATGGGACGGGTGATTTATTGTTTTTGTTGTTCAAAAGTAAATTTGAGTTGTACAATTGAAATGCTATTATACAACTGTTCCAGTATTTTCAACCAAAATGAATACTCTCCCTGGTAAGTACAGCTACTCTTTATCAGTTCCTCATTATTTATTGTTAGATATATTGTGAAGTGTTGGATTTGAGACTCATTTTATTCAAAATCGCTGTATGGGGCACATTGATACAGTTTATGACGGGGCACATTGATACAGCCTAAATCCTTTAATAGTTCATATTTTCATTATCTTTTATTATTTTTTTTACCATACACTCCTTAATCCAACCTTTTTTTCACGAAAAATTTCTAATATTAGTTTTTATTGAAGTGAAATAGCTCTAATTTCTTTATATTAGAACATTTTATAGTATTTCTGAAAACAGAAGACGTAGGAACTTACCCAGCATCTAGTGCTAGTAGAACTAATAAAAGAAAAGGAGGCATTCTGGCAAATCTCGAATTTATATCGATTCTCCAGAGAAAAAAGTATTTTCGACATGAGAAATGTTAAGTAAGAGAAACAAACTGCAGAACAGAAAATGATACTTATATTATAAACAGAATTTTTAATATAATTATCCTTTATTTTCTGTTTATGAACCTATTTATAAACAGAAAAACTGGTAATTTTTTCATCTTTCATGAGAAAGAAGATAATGCTGGGGTTGAAGTGCTAGATATGACAAAGTTACCACAGCCAACAATCAGACAAGAAACAACCAGAACATCAGGTCATAATATATTTAATTTTGATTGCTTTAATATTGCTTAAAAATAAATTGTGGGTGATTTGAATTTTTATAAATAAATATAAAATGGTTTTCTAACTCATTTTTTATGAAAAATATGCATTGGTATTATTTTGTCGTCATTTTTCTTAAACGTATCAATCTGCCCCGGGGATGGGGCACATTGATACAAATGACTTTTTTTGATTTTTTTAAAATTACATGCAAAAATACTATATAAAACAATGATTGTACATTTTTATAACATACTACACAAGTTTTGCTATCACCTCATGGAAAAAAAACTTGAATTTTCTCCTTTCTTGACACCAAAAAAAATCTTAGAAAAAAACTGTATCAATGTACCCCAGTTCCCCCTATATATATAATCATTCTTTGATATATTTTTAATGCGAAAACAATAATACTAAGTAAAAAAAAAAATTTTTTTCACTAAATATGTAAATTCAATCACTGCATTCGGTATTTTATTTATGGAGCTATTTTATTCCAATTTTATGCATTAATCACCGCACTGGTTTCTCACTTTGAAATCCTTTGACAGTGTATCGCACTTTTATCTGCCACCAACATAAGAGAATCCAGAACTAAAGACGACTGTTTTTTTTTTTCCTCCAGCCACATTTCCTCCGTGCTTATCATGTATGCTTTTAGCGATATCTGTAGACTCTCAAGATGCGAAGGAGAAAGAAGGATGAAGAAAAAGTTGTTGGTGCTCATATCACACTCGTAATTCACACCCATCAACCGGGCTGCTTACTCGATTCTTGGGACATGCGTTACACCAAATTCAGTGAGCGGTTCTTATTCACTGAAGTTTAGCAATGCTACTAGATGAAGTCAGTAGTATGTGGAAAAATAGTTCTATAATTTTCTAAATGTTTGATTTTTTTTCTGCAATTGCTTTCCTTCTGCTCTGAACAACATTTAACACTTTATTTACCGAATTATGAATTCATGAAAATTTTGCATTCTAAAGCATTTTACGTAAATTGTTTAAACTAAATTAAGGATTAACATAATCATTTCATAAATTTTATGAAGTATTTTAGAACGATTAAAGGATTTAGAAGGATTAATTATATTTGAATTTACAGGGATTTTGTGCAATATTTATAACCCCACTCAAATCTTTTTTTTTTAATTATTATTATTCTTTTCTTAGTATTTTGTTGAATTATAAAATGTACAAATATGATGTTCTTACAATATAAATATAGAAATATTTATATTGTAAAATGAAAAATCCCCATTCCCATCCCTCAGCACCAAGAAATCTGAAAAGATACGAAGGCAAAAGAAATCATCCATTTAAAAATAATTTTGTTTTGTGTAACCAATAATGCTTTTGGAACAAAATAAAGTAATGTATCTGTAACTCATTCTAAACAGTATTACAATTAATTGATGTATTAAAAGAATTTTATAGCAAGTAATTTTATTGGTACTTATAAGTACAGTCGGTAGATAAAGGGATACAAAAAAATCTTTCATACATATTGAAAGATTTTTCTAAAATCATTTGTAACCGATTTTTATTTTTATATTATTTTTTAAAGATTCACAACAAATTTATTGATTAAAGTATAAACATCACTGAAAATCAGAAATTTTAAATTTGTGATACAATTAAATTTTAACATTAAGGGAAAAAATGACTGAGCGAATTCCTATGGGAAATATGCGAGTTTTAAGACCTGTTTCCTCGAAAACTACAACGCCTACACGCCTACTTAAAAAAATATTTTTTTTTCTTCAGTGGTGCCACTTTTTAGGTGGTTTCGTAATTATGTAAATACGTACCACCTATAATCGTCGTTCTCTCCGTCTGTTCACATATAACAGAACAAAACTAGCAAACTTAATTGTTTGAAATTAAAAATGTATAACTGTTGCATAATTTTGTCGTGTCATTTCAAATTTTATGAATATTGGATGCATAATTTCTTTACAGGGACAATCAAAAGTATTCCGTTACATTATGGCACTGAGAAAAAATATTTTGAAGTGTATTTTAATGATGTTAATCTTCCGAACATGATAAAATTGATATGCATCTATGAAGTATGTAGTAAAATATACATTCATCTCATTTGCTACGCTTGACGTGCAATTTCCACCTTGTCTGAAATAGTAAATTTCCCCCTTTTTTTTACTTTAATGTGAAACTAGAAAACTAACAGCATTTTACCATTTCAAAAAATGGATGCCTATGAAGAAATATGAATTTAAAAAAAAAGTAGACGTGAAATAACATTGTAGGACAGAATTTTCCGGTTGAAATAATAATTTACTTTTTTACGTTGAACATAAAGAAGTAAAGATTACAGAATTTTACTGGATTCTTAAGAAAATTAGGAATAATGAATAGATGTGAAAGAAATATTTTGAGAATAAAATTTCGTTATTTTGTGTCGTATAAAAATTTCCTTAATTATTCCACTGTATTTATAGAAAAAAAAATAAGAAGTCGCATTATATGTGAGTAATTTAGAAAATATATTAAGCTGAAATAAAATATGCCATGATCTAATCTCATTGTTCGACTGTATTTTGAAACAGAAAAATATTCGTCTTTTCTTATACCAAAATATTGATTTTTGTTGATAACAATGCCATATTGTTTACATTGCGCATTGTTTACAAATTTCTTTTATCCTCTTATCAAACTATCCTTTTTTTCTCAATTCTATAAATAAAATAACGAAGATACGCAACAAATCATTTAGTTTAGAAATATTATTAAGCTGATAAAAAATAATGATATGATCTATTTTTTCCCAGTATATTTTTGAAAATTTATCCATTGGATATATAAAATCAGAACAGTTGGTTAAAAAATGCTTTTATACAAAAGTTTATCACATTTTTTTTCTAATTATTATCCATTTATCTGGCGCTGTTGTCAATTAGTTATATATATATATATATATATACTTAAAACGCTAAGCATTCCCTTTCGACAGTCCGTGAGAGCAAACTACTGTATCAAATCACACCATTCTTTTTTTAACGAAAGGTATTTGGCCACAGATTTGTTATCGTACATTTGTTTGTTCAAAAATGTTATTAATTAGCCACAATTTTCAATTAAAATATTTCACGTATGCGCATGCGTAGTACATAAGTACAAGTCTGCCTTTGGAGTGACGCACTGCACATGCGTAAACATCCTCGCTCAGTTGAACTATCACTTCACAGCTAGAAGTTTAGTTTTAAAAGCGTCTGAATCTCAAATATAATTTATTCGGTCTTATTGTACACAAGCTCTTCTTTTTATCACAAAGTTATTATTTGTCTCTTTCAGTGTTATTAACAATTCAAAAATATAGTTTATTTCGGAAGGTGTCGTACTACACATAGAAGATGAACTGAATGATCTGAGGCTAAAAGTTACGATTGGTAGTCCTTCTTATAAATTGCCGTTACACACGGAGATTGGAAATGTTAGCATTTTAAATTGTAGATGGTATCAATATATATATATATAAATCATAAACATTAAAACACAAAACAGTTTCTGTAAAATCAAAATCAAATTCCTGACAACTGCGCATGTGTCAACTGATTCTAGAACTTCTCCATTATAGAAGCTCACTCAGTGTGTTCCTGGTAGCGTAATGGGGTGATCCCGATGTTTTAAGCTTTGAGTTTTTGTAGAGGATGCAGGTTCGAATCCAAACCCGGCAAAATGATTTGTGCAGAATTTTTGTCGATAATTAATTTAATAATAACATATTTCATTAGTAAGAAAAGTTTTAAGATTTTTATTATTATTATTATTTGAATGCTTTATAATTGAACAAAATTTAACACTGAACAATATCTTGAGAGAATAATTATTTTATATTTAAAATACTTAACCTAAAATATTTTACATGCAATTATCAATTACATAAATCGAACTGATCTACAATTTTCGTTATATTTTTTCTACCATTATCAAGAATATAAATGTCTGTAAGAAAGAAAAGTTTTACATTCATTTTTTTTAAAAGGAAAGAAATAAAAATATTAGTATAACAGCTATAAAATAAATTGCATTGATATCCATGATTTAATATTTTAAAAGATGTATAAAAATGTATAAGAAAATTCGAGTAATAAAAAAATTATAATTAGTTAGTTGCATCAAATTTCAAATTAGGATTTTAGAGAATGAGACAGAGAAAATAAAAGTCATCGTAGCTTTGAATGTTTGCGTAAATATTGTTACTTGAGAGGGGGGTGGGCAGAAAGAAAATGGGCCTTAGTAAGCAAAAATAAATACCTTACAGAGTATTTTTAGTTAAATTTCTGATAAAATACAAACATAATTAGTTGTAAATTATAAACTTAAAACTATTTTACTTCATCGAATAGATTAGACCATCTATCGTCTTTAAATATACATATATATATATAAATCACTTATGTAATATAGTAATTCATCACAATTTGAATAGACTAATTTAAAAGCAACTAATTAAAAATTCAAGAATTTTTCTGATGAAACATTCAAGTTATTTATCGTCAAATCTTGACGGGCATTATCTAGTATATATATATGTTGCGGCCAAAACCCGAAATTGGCCAATACTAGAACTGGCCGGCCAATTCCCGAATTGGCCAGAAACGTTAAAAAATGACTGGCCAAATCTAGAATTGGCCGGCCAGTTCGCGAACTCGCCAGATGCAATTGGCCAATTCGCGAACTGGCCAGATGCGATTGGCCAATACGCAAAATAGATGTAGGCACTCGGCTTAATCCTTTCTAACATAGTTGAAAGTGTCTATGAATTCAAATAGTCTAGCTGCCAGTCTGTTCGTGTTCTAACTCGAGTAAAGGTTAACTTGTAATTGTCATCTTATTTGGTTTATCAATTAATCTCGATATTGAAAGGGAATTGTGTACTATTTTTGGTTAATCTAGTTGGTATACAAAAATATTTCATTTCAATATAATCAATGGGAATCTTTTTTACTGTGCATTTTAATGTTACATTATCTTAGTTACAAAAAAATTGGTACCTATGCATCATAGATTGGGTGTTGGCCAAGGCTTCCCGGCCAGTTCGGGAATTGGCCGGCCAAAACCCGAAATAAGCTTCTTATTTCATGTATTTCGGGTTTTGGCCAGAAAGCTTGGCCAATTCGGGTATTGGCCGGCCAGTTCTAGAATTGGCCAGCCTCCGGGTATTGGCCGCAACATATATATATATATATATATATATATATATATATATATATATTATAAAGGATAAATGTGCCCGTGCTAACTGTGAAGTCGTTTGGATGGTAGTTGGAATCATTTAGAAGGTTTTCTTCGCCGTGATTCATAGCAGATTTTTTGGTTAGATAAGGCGAACAGAACTTTCAAAAATTACCAGTATTCATATTGAATTCAAAACAGTATTAAAAGCAATTGGGCGCCTACAACGGTTAGGCCGCTGCTAACTATTGCACATTTTCAATATTTACACCGTCTAATAAGGACAAAAATGTACTTTCAAGTGCAATACGCTTAAAAACTTTATTGCAATTTTCTTTAAAAGCTTTATCGCTTTTTATTTGATTTTCATTGCTGTTGCGTTCGTAATTATATAGGTATGTAGCATCTATAGTTATCGTTCAGTCCGTCCGTCTTTCCGCATACAACAGAGCAAAAACAGTCCGTCCGGAGCGTTTGAAATTAAAAATATATAAGTGTTGCATAATTTTGTCCGGTCATTTCAAATTTTATGAAAATAGACTGTATAATTTAATTTCAATGATAATAAAAAGCTTTCCGTTACATTACAGTCAATGGGAAAAATAATTTCAAGTAAATTTTAATGTTATACGCTTCCGAACATAATAGAATTGATATGCATTTATGAAGTATATAGTAAAAAATACATTTTGCACAATCTGTGGTGCAAAGAATATTTGCTATGAATTTACAGAGCCACACAAAAGTATTCCATTACACAATGGTATTGCGGGAAACATTATTTGGGGCGAGTTTTAATTCTACTAAACTATTTCACATTATAGGAAATTGGTATACGTTACTGAAGTTTACTACAACTGTCTTTCTGTATAATAGAAAGTAGATAATATTTACAGGGAAACACAAAAGGTTTTAGCCCCCCATATTGTAAACGATGTACGGCATACTATTACATCAAGATCTGAATATTCTTAAAATTTTGTTATAGTATGGACGTATCTCATTTGTTACGTTTGAGGCGCATTTTCAAACTTGTTAAATTAACTTTTAATCGTGTATTTTTTTTCAAATCTATCTCTATCGCGTGCTCACGATTAGGAAAGATAAATCCGTTTGCATTTAAATTAATATAAATAGCTCATCATTTGATTCCAGCTTTTATTCCATAACTAAAGTAAAACATTCATAAATTAATAAATAAAACAAAAAAAAAATACAAAAAAATAACCCATGAAACTAAGACAAGTTACGAATTTTGCACTTAATCCACTCAATTAAGAGGCTGATTGTAAATAGCGATTTTTGGCGATTTATTTTGTGTCGGTATGTTTTTTTACTTTTCCAAAAGTAAAATTGCGAAAGTGCATTATTTAGTTTAAAAATATATTAACTAATAGGAAGTTATAACCTAATGTTCTTGCACAAATGCATTGTAAATGAAGTTCGTCATTGTACACTTGATAGTTACACTTAAATTTTCATTTTATTTTTTGTTCATTTCTTTTACCACATACTATTTAAATATTTATTTTATCTATAATTTATTTTCCCCTTGTCTTTGTATAAAACACGTGGAAATTAATGATGTAACTGCAATCTTTCTTAGAATCCAGGGACCCATTACACCTATAAAAATGCAAAAGTATTCTTATTTTGCTGCTGATATCAATCTTAATTGTGGCAGTCCAAGCTATTAAAGGTTCCTTTCTATTAGCGTTATGTATTTGCTTTCTTTGGGATTGCCAATTTTTCTTTGTTTCCATGAATGCAATTATGAAGATGCACGATAAATGATTCAGTTTGGAATTAATATGAAGCTGACTTTTGAAAATGGCATAATCTAAATTTACTATTTCATATATAGTAAGAACATTTCTTGAATGTGTATATGAAAGTGTCTAAATAAATAAATAGCTTTATTAGAAGCTTTTAGTATTTCTAAAGATAATTTTTGTTTATTTATGGACCTTTTATCATAGTCTAATTCCATGAGTTCTTGTAGTCTATGTCACAAGCCCCGATTTTTAATTACTAGTATATTAGAACGGAAAAATGTGATTTGTGTTTTTAGAGTAAATCACTCAACATGAGGCACTTCTATCCATTTTTATTTATTTATTTATTTATTTATTTATTGCGATTTTTGCGACGATTCTATCTCAAATACTAAACATGGATTTTCATTAAATTTCAGACTCAGATAGAACCTTGAAATACGTTATTACAGATTAGATTTTGGTGTAAATTACCTAACCGATGACACTGCTACGTTTCATTTTTCTGGAAGTATTAACGTGTATGCGATAGAAGAAAGTTTTAAGATAGGCACATCTGATCAGTTTTTTTTTCTTTTTTATTTGGAAGGTTGAATTGCAGCTACAAATGACGTGATCAACACAGTATTTTTAGTTTTAACTTTTTACGAATTAATAAATATTTCTCTCTTGGACTGAAGTAAGATCCTGATGATGGTCACAGCATAATAGAAACTTATCGGTTTTAGACTTTTAAAATTTTATCAAATGTTTTGTATGTTTTAGTTTTTGCATATAATGTACATATTTTAATAAATATGTGATGTTAATATCAATACGTAACAGTCCTCTAATTTATTAAAAGATAGATACAATTGACAAATATTTTGTGTGAAGCCAAACAAAAATTTAAACAATTGTTTTTTAAGTTATATTTTAAGATAAATGTTGAAAAATAGTAAAGCGCAGTAAACTATAGCAGATATTTAAATTTCTCAGTATGCGTTTCGCTTCATGATGAAATCTAATGTAATTGTAATAAAGTATATGTCATTAATAATAATAATTATTATTATTATTATTGCACTATATATATATTTATATTTAACTTTGTAATTGTTGATAAAATTTCAATAGGTATCTGCTTCCATTTTGAATTAAACAGTTAATAAAACTTTTTGTTCTAATTGATATATATATATATATATATATAGATATATATAGATAGATAGATAGATAGATAGATACTAGAAATTGAGAATCGTCACTATTCAAAATATTTAACTTTTTTTTAAATACTATAATTATGATTTTGATGAATTGTGAACTATAAATGAATACATAAATTTTTAAGATAAACTGACACATAAATTTTTGAAAAACACATTTAAATTAAGATTTCGAAACACATTTAAATACAGTTTGTATTTTTTTTCTTTCTTATTATGCGGAAGATTAGTTATTTAGTCTTTACTTTCAGATTAAATTTCTTGGCTCTTTTCTTTGCCCAAAACTCGGAAAAATTAATGATCCAACCTCGCTTTTCTCGGAAGCAAGGGACACGTAACACCTATGAAGATGTAAGTGAAAGTCTACATCGCTGCTGACATCAATCTTAATTTTGGCAACATAATCTCCCAACAATTTCATCTTATTTACGTTGTATACAAATTTCTTTTGATGTTGTGCCTTTTTTTTTGTTGTTGTTGTTTCTATGGATAAAATCACGAGACTGCTTCGCAAATGATGTAATTTATGAGATATATTAACCTCCTAACGACCTTTTTTCAGCCCTGAGAAATAATGTAAAAATAAATTTTTCTTTATGTGTTTTGCGTCAAAAGATTTCTCGATTTATAAGTCCATAAATAATACCATTTTTTTTCTGAAAAATTCATAATCTATCTTCAAAACTGTTATCATATATTGCGATGGAAAAGTTGGCAAAATTACGAATTATTATTGATGAATGAATTACAAAAATTCTTCTTTGTTAATGTATTAAATAATAGTTTCCAGCAAATTCTATATAATTGTGTTAAACATTATTCACTAAACTAAAAAATGCATAATTTGAATTAATAGGCTCTGCAATATCTTTGAGCTTTAATAAAATTCTAAATTAATTCATTGCTTAGTATTTTTAATAAAAATAAATATATATGAAATATGTTCATGTAGCTAAAATTGTAACTTATAATTTTTTTTTTCCTTAGATTATCCTTCAAATGTATGACAATTATATTCTTAAAATATCGATATACATACAATAAAAGCCAAAATCAACGGACATTTTCGAGTTTAGACATTTTGTGCAACATATAGAGGAAATACTCGATGCATTCTTTCTTCAGAAATAGTTTAGAGAATGTGCTTGACCATCAGGAAAGGTTTATTTTACAGAGAAAATTTGATCATTAGTGCAATTAGAGAACTAATAAAAATTCTTTTCAAAGATTAACATTTTTGATCTCACTGTAAAATTAAAAATGCTTGAAATGATTTGTACTTGTAATATGTGATTGTAAATTAAGTGCAACATAAATTATTATTTATGTAAACATAGTACGGATGTTTCAGGGGATTTGAAAGGTTTTTTTCAACCTTTGATCGTTGAGTTTTAGCCTGTCGGTTATATCCCTAGAAAATTAAATATAGTTAACTTTTTTAGGACACAAAAGATTCGATGACATATACCTGGTATTCTTATGAAAGAAAATCATGTTGGAATGACTCATATATCCCCTGCAAAACATTCGCGAGGATTAGATACCAAGAAACGTCTGCAAATGTCAAAATCGCGAATGTTGAGAATATTTTCTCGCACATACACTATATGGCCATTGATTATTGGACACTTGCGATTTTAGACATTTTGTTAAACATCTAGAAAAATACATGAGGAATCATCTCGAAACTCTTAGTATATAAATATAATAGTATAAGTCATACATCTCCGTGAAGATTTTTTTCCCGAAACTCCATAGGGGACCGTCAACAAATTAAAAAAGAATGAATATCTTTTGAATAACCTTGTCAAAACTAATGTAGCAAAAGCGCTCAAACTCTAGATTATGATTGAATGCCTTATTGTAATACACTGTGTTCATTTTTATGCAAATAGCATGCATACTCGCAGAGTAATCAAGGTTTTTATAAAAATGGTCCCAAATTTTTCCAAGTTTTTTCCTTATAATTTTCAGAGTTCTTAATATAAAATAATATTTTTTTCAGAAAATATGACAAACAACATTGCACACAGTACCCAGTAATCGGAATTAAAAAATAATGAAAATTGTATACAAAATGAGTTGGTTTACTAAATAATTTTTTACTGCGCATGTGTCAACGATATCAAAATTTCATTTGCATATTATGTTAGCTAAATGTATAGAGCAACTTTTGTGAAAGTCACAAAATCATAACTTGAAAATGCTGAAAATAATCGTCAATTGAATAAGTTGAAAATCCGTTATTCTCAAGATGAAGCAAAAACAAGAGGGGTTGTATCCATATATTCATTGATTAGTGTCAATATAGAATACACAATACGGGATGTACTATTACATTTGGATAAAATCCCTCATTTTTTTGCTTCATTTTGGAAACAACGGATTTTGTCCTTTTTCTATAGACGATTACTTTCAGAATTTTCAAGCTATGATTTTGAGACTTTTACAAAAGTTGCTCTATACATTTAGCTAACATAATATGCAAATGAAATTTTGATATCTTTGACGCATGTGCAGTAAAAAATTATTTAGTAAACCTACTCATTTTTCATACAATTTTTATTATTTTTTAATTTTGATTACCGGGTACTGTGTGCAATGTTGTTTGTCATATTTTCTGAAAAAAATATTATTTTATATTAAGAAGTCTGAAAATTATAAGGGAAAAACTTGGAAAAATTTGGGACCATTTTTATAAAAACCTTAATTACTCTGCGAGTATGCATGCTATTTGCATAAAAATGAACACAGTGTATTACAATAAGGCATTCAATCATAATCTAGAGTTTGAGCGTTTTTGCTACATTAGTTTTGACAGGGTTATTCAAAAGATATTCATTCTTTTTTAGTTTGTTGACGGTCCCCTATGGAGTTTCGGTAAAAAATCTTCACGGAGATGTATGACGTATACTATTATATTTATACACTAAGAGTTTCGAGATGATTCCTCATGTATTTTTCTAGATATTTAGTAAAATGTCTAAAATCGCAAGTGTCCAATAATCAATGGCCATATAGTGTATAAGAGTGTTAGATTCTGTTTTTTTCTCTTTTAATGGAAAAGACCAGTGGAAATACAGAAAATATATTTATTAAGCGTTATACATTAAAAGTACATGCTTTAAATAAATTCGAATAATTATAAATATATTGTACAAAATACCTTTTCTAGTCTATGGTGAAAGAGATTTAGTGATGTGCGATTGTTTTTCAGAAGAGATCTTATGCTTATGAGACTCTTCACCAATGAAGAATCGCGTTATTTTGCTTTTTCAACAAGTTGCTGCGGAAGTTTTAAAATATCCCTGACAATTTTTGCAGAAAATATTTCACCTGCAATAAAAGTTTAAAATTTTAGAAAATTGAAAAAAAGAAAGATTTTTTCCTGCAGAAAAAATGAAATTACTCATCTATATTTTCCCTCAACACAAGGGCTGAAGCTCTTGCAATTTAGGCGATAAAGTAGGCTATACAGTACATAAGTATCTAATGTCACGTAGTTCGTAGAATTAGTAAAACAATGTGAGTTTATTTTGCAAAAACAAATTATTCTTTATAAAAAAAAAACCGAATAACCAAGTTCAGTGTTCGTAAATGTTATTATTTATTTATTTATTTATTTATTTATTTATTGTTTTGTTTTGCGAATAATCAAAACTTTCGAATGTTAAATCCGCGTAGGTATTACCGTATACTAAAAATTAAATGAAATAGAAGCATTACTATGAATTAGTTACATTGCGCATGCGCTAAAGAAGAAGAAAAACTTTTTTGTACAATTTAACAGTAAACTATTTTGGGAAACTTCTATGAAAATAACAGCCAATCGGAAAAATTCAGAAAATCCTCGTTGATAGCTTGCACTGAATTTCAGTTATTTTCTAAAAGTACTTGGATGATAAAATATTTTCTACAAATTGTCATTATTTAATTAATCGATTTTTAACAAAGGAGTTGTGTATATCTAAGTGTCATGGAGCGGATGCTTAGATTTTCATTATTCCCTTTTTTCTTTTTTTCTCTTTTTATGGTTTCGTTCTGATAGTTTTCCAAAAAAAAAGTTTAGTAATCAGTAAAAAAGTGAAAAATGACAATTTCTGTAAAATACATTATCTTTGAACTATTTTTAAAAAGTAGTGATGTTCAGCTAATTGTACTGACGGCATCATTATGAATTTTCCCAGCTTTCGACTGCTTTTTTATATAAGTCGTCATATATATTTGACTAATAAAATATGCAAAAAATTGTTCTTTTTAATGTATGAACAGTAAAAAATATTTCTATATAAATATATCTATATCTATATATCTATATTTCTATAAAAATATTTCTCATACTATATATAAAATGTATAATATAGTTACATTCTAATTTTAGTATGTTGTTTCTATGATACTTTATCATATTTTCTGAAAAGGACATCAAATTTGGTTTAAAACGTGCATGTTATAGTACAATAAAACATACGAAGATATTTTTAATTAAAAAACCTGTTTATTTTCGATTAAATACATGCTACTTTTGCACAAATGTTACAGAAATTTCATACAATCATGTGCTATAGGTGAGAATATTATTTTTAAATTGTATTTGTTACTAATTGTCCTATTTATCGAACCTTTGCTAAAAAATGAAGACAAACATATTTTTTATATTCTCGAAATTTCAGAAGAATACGTTAAGTATTCTTTTGATATTCGAAAAAATATCTAAATTAAAAGTGTTAGGAAACTTTTGAACGTATAGTTTATATGTTTATGATTAGTCTTAAATAAATTAATGCTGAAAATCTTTATTAGTTTTGAAAATAGTTTTACTTAATTACTCTTTCTTTTTCAGGTATGTTTCTTCAATTTTTGTTTTTAACAAAGTGTGTGCCTTGTACCAGGTAATATTAACAAAATTTAATTCAATTTGTTATTTTTATCATATTACGTAGCATGCATTTTGTACAGAGTAAATAATAATTTCTAAGAATGCTTCAGAGATTTGTTAGTCAATAAGAAATTGTTGCATTTATTATTTCCCTTGTATATTATTATATTTCAATAGGTAAAATATTAAAGTTTACTATCTACATATCTAAAAGTTTACTACCTACGTATCTTAAGAAATAATTTTGATTGAAAAAAAAAAAAGTGGCACAAATAAAAAAATTGTTTTTTCAAGTTAATAGTCACAAGATAAAACAACGTATGTAACGATTAACAACAGGACACAGAAGATTATTAGAGTTCTTTGAATGATATAGGGATCTTTGACTGATATTATTGTTTGTGTCAGCCTCTTCACAGTCCTCTTCCAAAGAAAAGTTAGAAGAAAAATACACACGTTTTGTTTTTCAATCTTTGTGATTCTACCAATATCGAATGAAAACAGAAGTTTCTGTTACATTTGCGCTTTTACCAAATGCACAATTCTAAGACAATAATAGGATATGTGAGATGAGATTTGAAGTTTGTCCAAAGTAAGACAACCTTCTTATTATAAAATGGCAAGGTGGTGCGCAAGTAGACGTTTGACAAACTTGGATTGTAAAATAATATTAAATTTCATTTTGTACTGAGTCTCATGTCTTATATTTAAATTGATAGAATTTTAATAAACTAATTATTGAATATACAAATTGGCAGCTTTAAAATAATTCAATGAAAAATATGTTTTAAATCTTAAGATTCATAAATTGATGTTTGTGCGTGAAAGAGGGGAAAAGGTATAAATGTTTTTCTTTCTCTTTGACCAGTTCAAAATTTGACAAATAGTTTTTGTCACATAAAGTACTCTTTATACAAATAAATAAATAAATAAATAAATAAAAATAAAGAAATAAAGTAAAATAAAATAAAATTAGTTACAGATCGAAATGTTAGTTATAGTATAGAAATTAGCGAAAGGGTAATTTTAATGTTATAAAAATACACCAGCAACAAAAATTTTAAGTACTTTTTTGTTATTTTTGAAGTTGTTTTTGTTGTTGCTGTTGTTGTTTAGTTATAAAACAACAAACATAAACTTTTAAACAATAATAAAAACTTTAAGCGCATTTTTTTTTTCAGAATAGCTTTTTTAAAAATAGGTGAACATTACCATTATCAATTGTCATTCACTCAATTACTATCGTTTTAAAAATTACTTAGCATACAATTTTCTTGTGGAAAACATTGGAATGTTTTCAAAATATTCATTACTAGCTACTCTATGTGACTTTACATAATGGAATTTGTGATTGAAAACTTACACTTTATTTTTAGTGAATGTCACTCACTAAACATGTATATTTTAAAAATCGGTTAGGATATGTATTTTCTTAGCTTCTGAATTAAGAAAACAAAAACTTTTGTATGTTGTTATAGACTACATCTTCAAAGAATTTAAGTATCCACGATTTGAATCTCTTTTTTCGAATAGCTCTCTACCATCATATATCAAACCTCCGCTTTTTATATGTTAACCAAATAAAATAATAACAATACGTTCTTCCAGTAAATGTCATAATAAATCAGCATAAATGAATTTTTATAAATGCTTCAATTTCCTAAATATATACATACATATGTGGTATTGTAGAAAATTTTGCGATAAACGTTCTATCCAATGTGTGGTAATTTCATTTAGTGATATGTGAACTAATTCGATGAACACTAACATTTTGTCGTTCGTTAATACAGGTCGTGAAGTGATCGAATACGCAATAGAATAATTGCGACTCGACGATTTTCCATGAAATAACTAAGGCATCTGCATAGCTTTTAATCTTTATTAACAACACATCGGTTAAAACAGTTCTCACCTTAGTTTTAAATCATAGTGAAGAAGAAAACTGTAGTTATGCGGGAAACTCTCGATTTTTAACTATTAATCAGAAATATTTTGCGATATCGACGTCATATTAAAGTCAAAATACATTTTTCCATGTTCACTTATGCATTTTTTTTTTTCAAAATAAGAACATGTTTAATATGCTTTATAGAATTTGCAAAGGCAAGTCAAACTGAAAAAAAGTTCTCGTGAATTTAGCTATTATAAAATTAACAGTATTTTTATTTATTCTTAAATTAAAATTCTCCGAATTTGAATTTCGAACTCGAATGTTTAACGTTAAAACCTTAGTTTTTGATCAAATTTGAGAAATCCGGAAATACGTTGAAATCAACTCCTTGTTGACTTACCAGTTACAGAAATGCCCGACAACTACAGCTTCAATTGCTAATTGTTGTGAACATCTGCAACTTAACTTTAAACGAAATAAATTACTTCTAAAGCTGTTATTTCTCTGGATTAATATTGGTGCGTTCCTCGCTGAAAATAAAATGAGCATTTTATGTCTGAAATAATTTATAGTTTTCCTAATGAAATTTTTGAATTGAAACTTTTAACGAAATAAGAATATAATATTTAATAAGTAAAATTATGCCAATAATTTTGAATTAAATCTTAACGTAAAATTATGTAATAAAAAATTTTGATTTTTTTTGGTGCGTGTGTGTGTGTTAGGTTATGTTTCTAAAATGGGCTTAGATTATTTAGTGGTAAATGTTGGAAACTGTATAATCTTATAACATTTCCGCTATATATTTTTACAATGTTTGCTTTTTATGCCTTTTATTTTTCATATAACTTTTTAAGAATGCGGATGTTTGGAATTTTTAACACTCTCAAAAACAACTCTTGATAGTTTTAAACATCCTTTTATTGACCATAAACTATGCTAGGAACACTTTTGTTCTTCTGACAGGTCATGTTTTAGAAGAAACTATGTGTGCAAGGGAAAAAAGATAAAACTGCCTCACTCTCAGATTATCTTTACGTACCATAGTGGAATAAGATTTATAATTTTCATTATTTATTTCCAAATCTTCTTCAAAGCTTGTTAATAATTCTTCCAAAAAATACTCTAGAGTTTACATATAGACATATAGCGATTAAATAAAACTTTCAGATGAAGTAAACTTTCAATGATTTCAAATAACAATTTTTGAAAATATGCAGTAAAATCAACAAGAAAGGATTGCTCACTTATAATGATACTTAAATAATAAATGATTTATATATTTTAATGTAAATGAGGCAATGGGCCCTCATTGCTCCAAGGGAAGAACCCCCATCGCCTCCCCAAGCGACAGCATGAATTCAAAACTGTGCGCCAGACTAATTAATGGGTAAAGCGTTTTAATTTAATTTATTGCATGTTTTTCAGAATTATATAACAAAAATATCAGAAAAATTTTGTAAAAAATAAATAAATAAAAACTTTTTTTGATTTTGCTTGAATCTGATGAATAAAAGTGTCCCGTGCTGTTGCAAAATTGTATCTCAGAAAATAATATTAATTTACTAAATACTGGCATAAATTTACAATTCTTGAAACACTGCAAAAAATATGCATAAGGATTTGATTTGCTGTCATTTTTTTCAGCGCTTAAATACAATGAAGGTGTGTGTGTGGGGGGGGGGGGGAAGGGGTTATAAGCATTTTCAGTTTTTTCAGTTTTTTCAGTCATATTTTCCAACAATGATTTTTTTTTAATGATATTTTACTAAAAAAAGTATAGTTTTTATTAAAATTGCTTTTTTCAAAGTATTTTATGCGACAGGATCTTAGTCATTGGGATTTTTTTCAATTAATAGGTCAAATGTAATGATTGACACAAAGCATAAATCAATTATGAAAAGTGAAAGATAACTTAACTGAATTAATAAAGTAGATTTTAAAATTAAGGATATTCGATTAGATATCTACGTACTTGAATCTGGAAAGTCTAAAAGAAACACGAATAGTCTAGAGGTTTTTTGTCCATTCCTCTGAAAGCTAATCTAAAAGCATTCAAGTTTTAATTTGAAATTTTGAAAAGATTAAATTCATTTCCTGGAAGCAGAAATGATCATTAATGAATGATTGTGAATGATTTGATTTCAATGGCATCATTATGCACCAATATTATTTATAGATGCATGAAGAGGAATGGTATGAACAAATAAATGCAAAACTAAATGTCACGACATCGAAAACTTTTTATGTTATATAAGTCAAGTAAAGTGCAAAGTTTAAGGATTTTATAATATTTAAAAGTAAAATTTATATAAATTTTTGGTGTGAATGTAGTATATTGTGAATACTTATAGTAAAATTTATGTAATAGAATTTTAGCATATTAAAAATTGGGGAAATAAAAAAAAAACTCAATTTTTTTCCAAATAATTAAGAAATTGAACTTCAACATTGAGAATTTATTATTAGATAAAACTATTAAGACTGCTACGTGGCAAACGCATGTTCTGATTGCAGACGCCATGTTCAGTGATGTATTTTGACGTCCAAATACTCAAATACTATTATATTCAAAGTAGATGATGAATTAACTTCGTAACTGGAGGTTAAAATGTTAATACATTTAATATTATTTTAAATATTCTTATTTGTTAAGCACTATAGACTGTGCTCTTTATTTCACTTTATTTTTTAAGTACACACGTGTATACAGCTATGGTTATTACTTTAAGACAGACGACTCAAAAGATAAGGAGGTCGTAAATAATTTTAGTTGCATTCATACTCGTCAAAGTTTATGATTCAAATTTTACTCTATTATACTTTTTTCAAACTATGGCCGTTTTTATTAACTATTTGGATAATAGTTGTTGTCTTCGGTAAATCTGAAGTATATCTGAATCTTTTTATTGATTGAATTCCGCAACTCATTCGTTTTCTGATTGGACTGATGAACATGATCAGAACATGACTGATCATGTTCAATCAGAACAATCTGAACATGCTGATCTGATTTGATTCTGACTTTTATTCGATTTCTGATTGGTCCATTTTCTCTCTATCTCTCATCTCATGTCTTCTCATGAGATAGTATTGTGGTGTGTATGGCGCATAGCGCCATTGGTCCATTTTTAATGTTCAAAAATGGAATACTTCTGTTGCCACAATAAAAAAAGCAATAAAAACTTTTTGAAAAATTAATGATTTGAAAACAAACTGTGATAAAGATTTCAAACAAATTTAATTTAAAAGTGGTTTTTTTTTTTTTTTTTTTTTTTTTTTTTTTTTTTTTTTTATCTACGATACGGTGTAAAAATTTAAAATGTGTGATTTTTAGAAGCTTAAAAATTTTCCAGTTCCAATAATTGTAAAACTTAAATTTAATTTAAAATTTTTTCATGATGGGTCCAGAAATATTAATGTTTAATCCATGTCATACGTAATATGAGGCGTTCAGAACTCAGTCTGATTAACTTCATCAAATAAAAATATTCATTTAAAACAGTTAAAGTAGTTTATCTATAAACTACAGATTTTTTATCCTTTGTCTAGGAAGATTAATGTTATTGCATGGTGTACGTAATATCTCGTTATGATAGTTATGGTCATAGTAAAAATTATGTTTATTATTAATTTAAATATAGAATTTATTTATGAATCTTTAAAATTTTAGTGTTTGAAAATATCATTTTCCAAATAGTCGTTGTAATTTGTTAAAAACAATTATGTTTTTTATCATTTTATCTTTATATTTATAAACATTCAAATAAAAAATGGGAAACGCTTTTGATTAAACTCATATCATGTATTGAGACCCAATGTTTTTTACAAATCTTTTTGAACAAAGATAGAAAACCTATAAAAATTCCCTGCAAATATTGCTTTATATACATTTTTTAAATACATTTTATTTATAGAAATGAATTTAATTTCATAATAACGAATTTTACATTGTTAATTTCACGCTAGAAACGAATTAAATCATTACATATGTTGCTACGAATTTATAATTATTATTATTTACTACGCCACCAAAAATGTTATTATAATACTATGTTTTTTTCAAAATGAAATTAGTATTTTATTGCGTAAGATTTAAAAAAATCAATATTTTTCCTTATAATTTACTAATTTGTATTTTAAAGTACATTTAAGAAATAAAACTTCGATGTTAATCGTTTGAAAAGGGGTAACAAATGAACTAATTTGTATTTTAAAGTGTTTAAAAAACCCTTTTTTATTAAAAGCCTGATAAGTAATCTCAAAAATTGCATTTAAACATAAGTTTGAGACTTGATATTCTCAAAATATCTGAAAAATACCGCTTTAATATCTGCCGAAGTCCACCGAAGGATACCGTGCCGAAGTCTGCCAAACTGAAGCGACGTTAGCCGGAGTGTTAGATTTTTTTCTCGTTACGGAATTTCTAGATTCTTTCGCCGTGCTCAAAGCCCGCGATAAAAGCTATGCTATACCTTAATAAATTACCAAACAAAATTTGGCCGCACTACGAAAATTAGATCGCGAGTTATAAGCATTATAAATTTTACGATCCTCACCGTGGGGGTCTCCTGTCACCAAAAATTAACATTGTCTCATTAAAAACTACCAAACGAAATTTGGCCGCGCTACGAAAATTAGATCGCGAGTTATAAGCATTTTAAATTTTGCGACCTTCACCGTGGGGGGGGGGGGGGTCTCCTGTCACCAAAAGTAACACTGTCTCATAATAAATTACCAAACAAAATTTGGCCGCGCTACGAAAATTAGATCGCGAGTTATAAGCATTATAAATTTTCCGATCCTCACCGTGGGGGTCTCCTGTCACCAAAAATTGACATTGTCTCATTAAAAATTACCAAACGAAATTTGGCCGCGCTACGAAAATTGGATCGCGAGTTATAAGCATTTTAAATTTTGCGACCTTCACCGTGGGGGGGGGGGGGAATCTCCTGTCACCAAAATTTAACACTGTTTCATAATAAATCATTAAACAAAATTTGGCCGCGCTACTAAAATTGATCGCGAGTATAAGCATTTTAAATTTTTCGACCCTCACCGTGGGGGGTCTCCTGTCACCAAAAGTAACACTGTCTCATAATAAATTACCAAACAAAATATGGCCGCACTACGAAAATAAGATCGCGATTTATAAGAATTTTAAATTTTTCAACCCTCACCATGGGGGATCTCCTGTCACAAAAAATTAACACTGCCACATAATAACTTATCAAACAAAATTTGGCCGCGCTACAAAAATTGATCGCGAGTTATAAACATTTTAAATTTTTCGACCCTCACCGTGGGTTGTCTCCTGTCACCAAAAATTAACACTCTCTCATATTAAATTACCGAACAAAATATGGCCATGCTACGAAAGTTAGATTACGAGTTATATACATTTCAACTTTTTCGACCCTCACCGTGGGGGGGGGGGGTCTCCTGTCACCAAAATTTAACATTGTTTCATAATAAATCATTAAACAAAATTTGGCCGCGCTATGAAAATTGATCGCGAGTTATAAGCATTTTAAATTTTTCGACACTCACCGTGGGGGGGGGGGGGTCTCCTGTCATCAAAAATTAACACTCTCTCATAATAAATTACCAAACAAAATTTGGCCGCGATACGAAAATTAGATCGCGAGTTATAAGCAATTTAAATTTTTCGTCCCTCAAGGTGGGGAGTCACCTGTCACCAAAAGTAATAGTGTCTCTTAATAAATTAAGAAACAAAATTTGGCCGCGCTACGAAAATTGATCGCGAGTTATAAGCATTTTAAATTTTTCGACCCTCACCGGGGGGGGGGGGGTCTCCTGTCACCAAAAATTAAAACTGTCTCATAATAAATTACCAAACAAAGTATGGCCGCGCTACGAAAATTAGATCGCGAGTTATATGCATTTTAAATTTTTCGACCCTCACCGTGGGTTGTCTCCTGTCACCAAAAATTAACACTCTCTCATAATAAATTACCGAACAAAATTTGGCCGTGCTACGAAAGTTAGATCACGAGTTATATGCATTTCAACTTTTTCGACCCTCACCGTGGGGGGGGGGGGTCCTGTCACCAAAAATTAACACTGTCTCATAATAAATTACCAAACAAAATTTGGCCGCGCTACGAAAATTAGATCGCGAGTTATAAGCATTTTAAATTTTTCGATCCTCACCATTGGGCGGGTCTCCAATCACCAAAAGCTACATTATCCTACCTTGTTTTATCTTAAGACGATTTTTTTCTATACACATTCTATCAAGAATTTTTATCATTGAAACTATAGATTTATGGTAACTGAAATAAGAAACATATGTTTGAGATTTGATATCCTCTAAATATCTGAAAAATACCGCGTCAATGTCTGCCGAAGTCTACCGAAGGATACCATGCCGAAGTCTGCCGAGCTGAAACGACGTTAGCCGAGTGTTAGGTTTTTTTCGTAACGGATGTGCTAGGATTTTTCGCGTTACGGAATTTTTGGATTAGGTCGCCGCGCGCAAAGCCCACTATAAAAGCTATACAATAGCTTAAAAAATGTGCTGCTGTAAATTCCATAAATACAATTTCTAAAGACGAATTTCGAAAGTTTCTTTATCTTCAGGCTATGGAGCTACAAAATGCAGCCTGTCTTAATGCTAAATGTAGGCATCAACAACAATGGTTCTTCTGTAAGTTATATTCTAATAATGATCACATTCGCCTTTGAAGGCTACACAATTACATGGGGAAAATATAGCGAATTTGAAGACTTTTATAGAAATTTAATTAACAGCTGAAGCAAAAATTAACTTTTAGCCACAAAGCAAAATATAGCTCAAGATCCGACAAATTCTGGGCGCCGGGTCACCCGGGCGACTAAAGAATTTCTCTTGGCGGCTAACTTTTTTACCTACTTATTAATTTAAAATATACTCATTTTCCTTAAAAAATTCCAAGTGTAAAAATATTTGTTTTTAATAGCGTGATTATTTGCAATAGAAGAACGGCACTTCAAGAAAGAAGCAATTGTCCTGATCCTAAAAAAATCAATTAAAAAGTCCTTTTTCAAATCAAAATCTCAAAGACATGGTTGTGTACCTAATTTCTTGATGCGAATTAAAGATTAATTTGTCTACTGTTTTAATCTTTAATTTCATTATTTGTTTCTATTTTTACAATGTAAAAGTAATAATACCTTAAAAATTTTGCTCATTTATTTATTTAATTATGAATAGTTAACTTGTTTATTGCAAATTGACACATATCACTCAAAAATAACCGAATACGATTATGAGTAGCTAGTGCTCCATTTTTCAGTGAATACGTTAATGTCAGAAAAATAATTCTTCAAGCTGGCTCCGAACAGTTATTCCTGCCGCTTAAGAATTTTCAACTCTTGTCAGTCCCTGATAATGCTTATCTTTCGGTTTATTTTCAAAACTGTAAAAATGCTTTATTCCACTATCATCTTAAAACTTTATAGCTTAAGTTAAAAAAGCAGATGTATAAAATAGGTATTGCTTGTGTCAATAGTATGCTTCTGAGAAATGGTTGATAAACAAAATGTTAGTGACAATAAAATTACAAGTAAAATATAGAGGCACTAAATTACCTCATTTTTTAGTGTTTCTAGCACTGAAAACAAATAAATAAATAAAAACTGTAAATTTACTAAAGTTTTTTTAGAAACTGGGATTACTAAAACTTTTTATGTAACGCTAGCAGCAAAAGTTCATGTAGCCGATACGTGAATTTTTGCTATTACCGTTACATAAAAAATTCTGGGAATCCCAGTTTTCCAGAAAAAGTTTAATAACTTTGCAGTTTTTTTATTACAGTGAACTTAGTGCTGTTTCAGAAGCCAATACACATTGTTCTGCGTCACTTTTAAGGATGAGGAAGGGAAAAAGGCAATATTTATCAGAATCTGCTTTTAATATGACAGTACACATTTTTACTCATGCGTACATCATTCAGCTTTTTTGTGGCTTTATGAAGTAAAAAATTATGAAGGGTTCATTTTGTACAGTTTTTAGCAAATTCCAAAAAATACTATTTTTCTTCCTTAAAATATGCTATTTACATAACAGGGATAATTTTAATGCACAGTACATTCGTGTAAATACTTGTAAAATTTTTAAAACAGTCATACCACACAATAAGATCGTGATAATAATAATTGAAAATATGGTAGCAAATTACCTCGAGCTATCTTATTTATATTGATGTTAAACTTAACTTAGGTTAAAACTTTTTTTCGCAAAATATTTATTACTTTTTTTACCCACGTATTATTTATTCAAGCTTTATTTTACGTGTATTCAAATATTTCTTCAAACATACATAGTATAGATGTAATTACGCCTACAGAAATTCACATATCTATATTTACTTAGAAGTAAATGAAGTTCATATTTCTTTCATCAGGTTAAATTAGACGAAGCTCTCTACTATTTTTATGGGAAATGAGTGATTTCTCATAACTGGACATAATATAGAATGGTTATAATTAATTTTTTTTTTTTTTTTTGAAAATGGTTATAAAAAAAAAATACTGGACCTAACGTAGTTGTTTAATTAAAAAATCGTCTGCTTTTTATCCCAGTGCTTTTCCCTCTGCGTAGGGATAATATGTGTTTTTCCCTCTGCGCAGGGATATTATTGTTCTATTATGTTTACTTTATAGTTGAGTTTGTGAATCTCTACGATATGTGCATTGTGTTCCCTCAGCGGATTTTATTTGTGAAATGTGTTATTAAATAATGTGAAAAGTGATTATACAGTCTACTGCTTTCATTAAAATATATCGACACAACATTTTGGTCGCAATCGAGTTCGGAGTATTGCGAAATTTAAGTAAAAAGTTAATAGAATAATTCGTGAGTGAAATTCATTCTAAAGTAAAATGAGCTAATTGGAATAGTGCCAAATAGAATAACGCAAGAAAAAAAAATGGATAAGAAAATATTGACTGATAAAAAAGTTTTAAAATCTTCAATTACAAGAGTGAAAAATAAATTCTTCAAAACTGATTTGAGTGTGTGTGACTTAGAACAAATTCAGTTATTTAAAAAAGAAATTGAAAAATTAGATGAAGAGTTAAAGAATTTATTTAAATCGATTTTTTATGCATGTGAAGAAAAAGACATTGATTTATTTATAGAAGAGAAGGATGAACAACAAGACATCTTAGATGAATTAACTGTAAAAATTGAACGTGAAATTAATGCTAGAAAAATAAATAAGGACAATCCAAAAAAGGAGGTGAGTGAAATGAAATTGCCTAAACTTTCTTTACCAACTTTCAGTGGAAATATTCATGAATGGTTAAGCTTCAAAGATTTGTTTACAGCAAGTATACACGAAAATGCTAATTTATCGCCTGCTCAGAAACTGCAATATTTAAAATTATCGTGTCATGGAGACGCGTTAAAAATAATAAAATCAATTCCTATTGAAGATTCGAAATATAATGTAGCATGGCAATTATTAACGGAACGGTTTTCAAATAAAAGAGAATTAATATATTCTCATATAAGAAGATTATTAAATTTTCCATTCGTGCAAGGCGATTCACCGGCAGCAATACTTAATTTAGTGGATATGACGAATGAATGTGTTCGATCTTTCGAAATCTTGGATCAGAAGGTAAGTGGCTTTTCAGAAACTTTGTTGATTTATTTACTTTTGCAAAAACTTGACTCTAATGTTAAACTGTGGTGGGAACGGCAGTTAAAAAATGACGAACTTCCAACATTAGATCAATTAATAAATTTTCTGAAAGATTATGCTCGTTCATTACAATCTGCTAAAGGAAATAGTGTTTATAAGAAAAACAGTTATCCTAAATTAACTGCGATGACTGCTTCTATTAATAATAACGAGTGTAAATATTGTTCTTCACCTAGTCATAAAATACCTAAATGTAGTGAGTTTCTAAAATTATCTGTTCGTGAAAGAGTGCAATTTGTAAAAAATAAAAATCTTTGTTTTGCATGTTTATCTGCTGACCATAAATTAACCAATTGTCAGTCAAAAGGAGTTTGTTCAAAATGTAATTTGAAGAGTCATAATAGCTTATTACACTATGAAAGACGAGAAACTAACTATCCAGATATAAAAACCCGAGTAACGCCTCAGTCCTCATATCATACTAGTGAGACTTCTTCTGAATCATCTAATAATGTAAATATGTCCATAAATTCATGTCTTGGGGAAATAAACTCAAAATCATTTGGCATACTTGCAACTGCGCTAATTAATGTGAAAGATAATTATGGAGGCAATAAATTACTGAGATGTATAATAGATGTCGGAAGTACTAACAATTTTATAAGTGAGCGTGCAATACAATTATTAGGTATAAAAAGAAATTCTGCTAATTTACAGATTAAATGCTTGGGAATGGGATACTCCGAAGAGACACGTGGTGTTGTAAGATTGGAATTTTCTCCACATTTTGATAAACAAAACACACGATTAGGTACTTTTTATATTTTGAAAAAGATAACGAGTAATCAACCAGTTGTATCATATGATATTAATGCATTCAGTCATTTAAAGAACATAACACTAGCTGACCCTAAGTGGAATGAACCGGGACCAATAGACTTATTATTTGGCGTGTCATTATCATTATCTATAATTAGAGGAGAAAAAATATTTGGAAAACCAGGACTGCCTTTTGCAGTAAATTCAGATTATGGGTGGTTAATAACAGGAGATAGTGATACTTTTTCAGAAAATAAACCAAATATTATAGTTAATTTTGCAAATGTTGAAACAGATTATGTAAAAAGGTTCTGGGAGTTAGAAAACATCCCCTCAAAAGAAATATACACAAATGAAGAAAAATATTGTGAGGAAATTTTTGATTCAACTCATTCACGCGATACTAATGGAAGATATATTGTGCGTTTGCCATTTAAAAAGCAGTGTAAAGAATTAGGGGAATCAAAATCGTTAGCTATGAAAAGATTTCTAAATTTAGAAAAACGATTTAATAGAAAGCCTGATTTGTATGAAAATTATTGTATATTTATGAATGAATATCTTGAAATGGGACACATGGAGAAAATACCAAAGAGTGAAATTCAAAAACCCGTTAATGAAATTTATTATCTGCCACATCATCCAGTAATCAAGGAATCTAGTACAACAACCCGTCTTAGAGTTGTGTTTGACGGTAGCGCAAAAACTACAAATAATGTTTCTCTTAATGAAAATTTAATTGTAGGTCCTAGGGTTCAACAAGAGTTATTTTTTATTTTGTTAAGATTCCGCACACATGCTATAGCTATTAATGCTGACATTGCAAAAATGTTTCGTCAAATTAAAATATTTCCTGAAGATCAAAATTTTCAAAGAATTCTCTGGAAGGATAAATTTTCCGATGATATAAGTGATTATCGTCTTACTACAGTTACATACGGACTAACGTCTAGCCCATATTTAGCTACTAAAGTTCTACAGAAATTAGCGTTGGATGAAAAATTAAATTTTCCACTAGCGTCAAATATTGTATTACGTGATTTTTACGTAGACGACTTACTTACAGGTGCATCATCTCCCGAAGAAGCTATAAAATTAATATCAGAGTTACAAAAATTAATGAAAAGAGGCGGATTTGAGTTACGCAAGTGGGCCTCGAATGACATTAGTGTACTAAAAAACATTCCTGAAAATTTAATTCAGTCTAAATCAGATTTATCAATTGAAAACGATAACTCAATAAAGGTGTTAGGATTAAAATGGGACTCAAATCTCGATGTCTTTAAAATTAGTGTCACCATAGAACCAACATTAAAAGAAGTCACAAAGAGATCCATATTGTCAGATATAGCAAAATTTTTCGATCCACTTGGTTGGATCTCCCCCTTTATAATTTCTGCAAAAATTCTACTTCAGGAATTATGGAAAAGTAATCTGGCATGGGACGAACCTGTTCCACTTCTGATTAAAAATAGGTGGATAAAAATTCGGGAAGAACTCGCATGTTTAACATCAATTACTGTGCCTCGTTTAGCAATTATTCCTTCAGCTAACACATTTGAAATTCATTCATTTAGTGACGCTTCCTTAGTGGCATATGGTGCAGTTGTTTACTTAAGATCCTTATCAAATGATTCGGCTGTATCAGTTAGAATATTAGCAGCAAAAACAAGAGTTTCACCTTTAAAAACAATAACTTTACCTAAATTAGAATTGAGTGCCGCCCTGCTGTCAGCCCGTTTGGTAAAAACTGTTCTAGATTCATTGTGTTTGGACATCTCTAAAATTAATTGTTGGACGGATTCAACAATAGTTCTTTCTTGGCTATCAACCGAATCAAGAAGATGGCAAACTTTTGCTGCGAATCGTGTTTCTGAAATACAGCAACTTGTTCCGTCTGAGTGCTGGCATCATATAAAGGGAAAGGAGAATCCATTAGATTGTGCATCAAGAGGTCTATCACCATCGGAATTATCATTGCATGATCTGTGGTGGAATGGCCCCAGTTGGCTCAGTGATCCATCTTTCACTTCTCCAAAATCACAATTAGGGAGTGTTTTTTGTGACGAAGCTTTATTAGAACAAAGGAAAAATTATTTTTGTGCTACAGCCCAATTAAGTGTGGAAATGCCTATTCTCTCAAATATATCATCATTTACTAAGCTGAAACGTGTTATTGCTTGGTGTTTGAGATTTCTTACGAATTCTCGTTTACCTGTTTCAAAAAGAAACTTCGGCTTTCTTACACATACAGAAATTCAGAGTGCCTTAAAGGTGATAATTAAACAAGTGCAAGAGTCATCATTTCCTGACGACATTAAATGTATGACTTCTGGTAAGTGTTTACCTCGCAATAGCAAACTGATTAATCTTTCTCCATTCCTTGATAAAGAAGGAATACTCAGAGTTGGAGGACGTCTTCGTCATTCAAATCTCACACAAGAACAAATTCATCCAATATTGTTACCAAAAAATCATCCAGTGACAGTGTTGATTATCAGATATTTTCACTTATCTCATTTTCATGCTGCCCCTCAGCTATTATTGTGTGTTATCAGACAGAAATTTTGGATTTTAAGTGGACGAAGTGCTGTAAGAAAGTTCGTAAGGAATTGTGTAATCTGTGCTCGTGCTTCTGCTTCTACAGCTAAACAAATCATGGCTGATTTACCTACAACTAGAGTGCAACCTACCCGTCCGTTCCTTATTACAGGAATTGACTATGCAGGACCTATATTGTGTAAATTTAAAAAAGGTAGAGGTTCAAAATCTTTTAAGTGTTATATTTCATTATTTATATGTTTTTCTACTCATGCAATTCACATTGAATTAGTGACTGATTTATCTACTCAGGCTTTTTTAGCTTGTCTGAAGCGATTTATATCCAGACGAGGAAAACCAAAAGAAATTGTAAGTGATTGTGCCAAAAATTTTGTCGGTGCGAGCAAGGAGTTGAAAGAATTGTATAAATTTGTGGCTTCTTCTCAGCATAATGAAGAAGTGACAAAATACTTAAATTCGGAAGAAATAAATTGGCATTTCAATCCACCCTCAGCCCCTCACTTTGGAGGACTTTGGGAGGCTGGCGTTAAATCGATGAAATTTCATTTAAAAAGAACCGTTGGCAATTCAGTTTTGACATTTGAAGAACTTTCAACTCTTTTAGCTCAAATCGAAGCATGTTTAAATTCTAGACCCCTTTGTCCTTTAAGTTCAGATCCTAATGATTTACAGGCCTTAACCCCTGGTCATTTTTTAATTGGTGCTCCTCTTACTTCAGTACCAGAAGTAGATATTTCAGAGGTACCTGCATCAAGATTGACCAGGTGGCAATTAGTGCAGAAAATACAACAACACTTTTGGAAAAGATGGAGCAATGAGTACCTTTCGACCCTTCAACAGAGAGTAAAATGGTTTAAAGAAGAGCCTAATATTAAAATAGGTGATTTAGTTATAATAAAAAATGAAGGTCTCTCCCCTTTACAGTGGAAATTAGCTAGAGTGATCAAAACTCACCCTGGATCTGATAAAAAGGTTCGTGTAGTTACCCTGAAAACTGAAAATAGTGAATTAAAAAGGCCAATAACTAAGTTGTGTAAATTACCTTTAGAGTAAATTTTTGAAACCCTTTCGGCTTTCAAGGCCGGGAGTATGTTTAATTAAAAAATCGTCTGCTTTTTATCCCAGTGCTTTTCCCTCTGCGTAGGGATAATATGTGTTTTTCCCTCTGCGCAGGGATATTATTGTTCTATTATGTTTACTTTATAGTTGAGTTTGTGAATATCTACGATATGTGCATTGTGTTCCCTCAGCGGATTTTATTTGTGAAATGTGTTATTAAATAATGTGAAAAGTGATTATACAGTCTACTGCTTTCATTAAAATATATCGACACAACAGTAGTAAAACTTGGTAATAGTTTAAAAGAAATCATAAAAATTTGTCTTTAAAAAAAAAAAAAAAAAAAAAAAAAAAGTTTAAATATTTACGATTGTGGGGAAATGGTGCTGAGTGCAATATTATTAAACGAAATAAGGATTGGAATCTAACTTAAACCTTTTGTTACAAAGGTTTAACATTTGTTGTCCCCTTAAGAAGCACCGATCTAAACAAAGTTACCATTTAAAGACGTTAAAGAGGACTAAAGTCGAGTGTCCCATACGAATAATAAAATCCGTTCGTGTTCTTAAAATTCCAAACCAGAAATTAGCTATCACGAAATTTGGAATCGCAAATTACTATCGTGAACGCCGCATTGAACATGCTTTGTAACACGTTTCAGAAACAATTAAACACATTTTAAACCGATGTCTTATTTTGTTTAACAACATTGCATACAGCGCCCTAGCGGTGAGTATTTGAATTTCCATGTCCTCCTTTAAACTGTTACCAAATTTGTCAGCATTTCGTCCAGCAGTTTTCTTTTTATAGCCATTTCACCTTGTATATGAAATAAAAATGAAAATTCGCGAAGTTCACAAAGATTTTTGCATCCTATGAATACCAATCATTACAAACATAGATCTCTGCCGTTATTGACCGTTTTCGTTAATCTTGCAAGCCCGATGTATGCATATATTTCACAAATTTATTTTATTTTGGTCAAAAGTTTAGTGTAAAAACAATATTATGAAAAAATTGACATTTATACTGAGAAATATTTGCATGTCACTATTTTTAAAATAATGATGACTTTATTAAAATTTCCTTATAGTCATTAATGCAAGCTTTTTAAAGAAAATGCAGTAAAAATCATTTTCCATTATTTTACCATACTTATGGAGAAATGTTAAAGAGCAACCGATAGACATTGCACTACAGTAATGATACATTGTAGGTTACAATCTTATGAATTTTAAGTATATGTACATGATGTAACTATCACAACAGCATGTATATAATGTCATATTAGTTCAATGTTGCTTTAAAATTTGTATTCCGTACAGTTGTTTTGTTTTAGAGAAAATACGTTAATACACAAACACTAACATACACCAATATATATATATGTACATATATATAAATTAGAAAGTTAATAAATTGTATTTTTGATAATAAAATAACGTTAGTATTTATATAAAATCTCACAACAGTTAAAACATTGTTACATAAACCATTTATTACAATACAAACTCCGTTATAATCTTATTAATATTTCACCCATATTCATAATTTCTCTTAAAAATTAAACATACTGAAAACGCTTATGAAAAATGAGACTATCAAGTCTCACTGAGAGTCTGTACTTTCCAAAAAAGGCAAGGAAGACAGATTTGATTCATGCGTTTACATTAAATGAAGTGTACCATTTCTCGATGAAATAGATGACATCCCTTGTCCGGATTCATATCTCATGTATATGAAATAAAAAGAGGAATCCCTCAAGTTCATGTTCTTATATTCCATAATCTTAACTTTCTTTTCAGTAAAACCTAGGATTTATCAATCTTATATTTAATGCAGTTACATAAGTACGAAAGCCTAATATCTTGCATTAAAGTGCCTTCATTGACCTTAATGTAGAGTGTAACACTAATATTTTCAAAACATTAACTTCCAAAAAAAATATTTATTTTTTTATCTGCATTCCTAAAATATTGACATGTTAGAAAGTAATGGATAAATATTGTGTGACAATAATGATATATAGGTGAAGTTTGACCAATCTTGTGTAGTTTAAATATATGTATAAGATATAATTATCTGAACTATGACCGCACAATGTCATATTATTCTTATATGTATTAATAATTATTCTTCGTATTTGCCTTGCTGTTAGGGGAAATATACCGTTATCAAAACCTAGACTTTGTAAATGTTATAGTTAATGCAGTAATATATCTATGAAAGTCCAATATCATGCATATATTACACGCATTGGCCTTAATGTAGAATGTATTGCTAATATTCTTAAACCATTAACATTTTATTAGAAATATTTATTTTTATATCTGTATACCTACCATACTAATAAGTATTATGTATATTTCTTGCTCAGTTCCATAATTAGTAAATGTTGGAATTATATCTAAAATATTCTAAGTATGATTTAAAAATACCAAGATTTCTTGGTAAATATTGATTAAAATATCATTTGTATGTCAAGTCTATACAGTATTGTCATTTTATATTAACAGGTTTAGCAAAAAGTAAGTTGACCATTTCAGAAATCTCAAAAATGCGATCTATTGGTCCAAATGAGATGAAATTTGAACTACAGATGATTCAAATGATGCGCTTAACATATATTAAAAAATATATAAAAAAAACAACATACAAAAGTGTTCCGCTGAGGTGTGTTATGATACACATAAAAATATTTAATTAGGTTTATAAATAATAAATAATGTCAAAACACGGAAACCGGTCAATAAAAATACAAAATTCGCCGTAAGATTAACCGTACTGTGGAATACGGCATATCCAATACTCGGGATACAACTGACATCTCACACACTCCTCTACCATGCGCAGACTGAGAGAAATAAATTCTGTAAAATCGTTCTATCAGAACCAACAGACCTTTGTTGCAAAAGAATTTCCCCGTAAGAACCAGATATGAAGAGATTAAGGTCCAATGTCTCAATTTGCCCTACGCAACAGAAGAAAAAAAAATGATATAAACAAACAGCTTAGCATTCTTCAAGGTAGAGGAAGAAAGTGAATACAGTGTTCTAGCATCGAAAATGTGACTACCATGGTTTTTTAAGCCAGCAATCAGTCTCGCATACAGTGAAAAAAAATCTGTAACCCTACAGATGTAAGGTTGCCGAGATCTGTATGGTTACTGAGATTCTATCGGTACATTGTACAAGAAAAAATTAAAAAATATAAAACTAATTTTTGTAAAGATACAGAAATCTGTGACTTTACAAAAGAGTCTACTAAAATTACAGTTAACTTAGTATAATTTTATCTGTAATCTGGGTTGCAGTTACATAAAAAATTCTTGGAATCCGAGTTTCCTAGAAAACTCTTTAGTAACCATACAGATTTTTTGATTTTCAGAGCAAATCTGTATCTGTTACATGTATTTTTGTTGTTACTGTTACTGCAAAAGACATAAAATGTTCTAGGAATCCCAGTTTCCTAGAAAACTTTTAATAAATTTACAGATTTTTTTTTTTTTTTTTTTTACAGTGCAGTAGTGTGAGGTGCAAGTTGTTTCTGGAGTACACTGTAAAAAAAAATCTGCAAAGGTACTAAACCTTTTCTAGGAAACTGGGATTCCAAGAACTTTTTCTGTAACGGTAACAGCAAAAATTCAAGTTTCAGAATCGATTACATGAATTTTTCCTGTTATCGTTACATGAAAAGTTCTTGGAATCCCAGTTTCCTAGAAAATGTTTAGTACCTTCACAGATTTTTTTTTTTTTTTTTTTTTTTTTTTTTTTTTTTTTTTTTTTTACAGTGTATGGATATGCCATATCCCACTATATGAAAACTCTTGCGGTAGATTTTGCATTCTTATTAACGAGTTTAACTTTTTTAAATGTTATTTATTATTTATAAATCTTGTTGAATGAGTTTACGTACATGACAATGCTGACTATAATCAAAATTTATATTTTAGCTTTTTATAATTTCTTTTAAATTAATGTTAAGCGCATTGTTTAAATTATCTGTAGTTCAAATTTGATCTTTTTTTGACCAAAAGAATGCCTTCTAGAGCCTTTTGAAATGCGCAACTCAGTTTTTGCTAATTCTGTATAGCATGTTCTGTATGTAAAATAATCGTACAGTCAAATGTACCAATGCAGCTTAATGTAAAATAGTATTAAAATGTTTTTATGTTAGTCAAATTTTTTGCCACGTTGTAACCAATGATGCTCCTATATTGATATTTTAACTGGCAGAAAAAGGAAATGAAATAAATGTGATAAACACTACCGATGTAAATTATGATTAAAAAAATCATGCTTCAAAAGAAGATAAAAAAAAATCATTCCATTTGTACTGACTTAAAATAAAGAAATGAAAGTAAAAAAATGAATAAACACTACAAATAGAAATAATGGTTAAAAAGTCATATTTTATAAAAAATAAAATAAAAATAACCATGCCATTTGTACTGACGTAAAATATAACAGCCTTTAAAACAATTTTTCAGATACCATTTATTACAATTTTAACCCAGTAATAATTTATTAGGGACTTTATTTCATGTATATTCATATTTTCTCTGAAAGATACGACAGATCGAATTATGGCAATGAAAAATCACACTACCGAGCCCATATTTAACGAGAAATGGAGGAAGGAAGAAGTATTTGATTCATGGGGTTAGATTAACCGAAGTCTACCATTTCTCTCTCGGAAATGGATGATCTCTCATGTCCGGACATATATATGTAATAAAAAGGAAAATTCGTGAAGTTCTCGTTGTCTTATCATATTTCTCTATAAATGGAGCGAGACATCACACTGAAGATTTTAATACTGATTTAGGTTACGGTTTACAGTATGTGGCAAATGTCAAAATGATGATGATTTATGACATGGGGAGAAATTGAAGTAACGACACTTATGATTTCCAAATATTATGAATACAAGATTATTTTCTGATTTCAACAATTTAAAAAAGGATTGTTTGGAATCTAACTCAATATATAAGAGGAAAGTTTGATTGTCATATCATTTTACAAAAATATGACAAACAATATGTGTATAATACATATACACATACACACATGCTTATATACATATAAATATTTTAAGAAATCGTTTAAAAAGCATTTTTTGTAAATTGTATTATAAGCATGCTGTCAAATATGCACGTTTTTTTTTTTTTTAAGTACAGTTATAGATGTTTATTTTATAAATTTTTGCAGTAACGTCACATTAATTAAAAAAAATAATAATTGCAATGAAATACTTGCACACATTAATGCGACATCTCTCTGAGAGAAAACTTTAAATTCATAATATATGCAACATAATTAAGTCTTAAATTGATACACAAATGTACTTTATTATAATCCCCCTTATATTTAACCAATAGTATGAAAAACAAATCAAGAATGACCACTTCAGTTCCGTGTCAAATAGTGATGCTACAGACTAAATGCTCATTTTTTTGACAAAAGCAACGCTAAATATTGTATATGTATGTTATTGTTCTACTGATTGTTTTGAACATAGCTCAGATTAATAAAGAAATGCTTTTTGATTTTGGCAAAGGAAAAAATTACTTTCTTTGTGTGACATTTATTGGCAAAGTTCTCTAAATATTCCATACTAGCACAACGGTTACCAACCTTTATTTGTAAACGACCCATCTTTAAGTTAAAAAAAATCGCGACCCACTTAATATGAGGTATGAAATATCAGTATGGAAATTTTTTATGACCTCTATAAGCTATCGGCTATCCTCGAAGAAGGCAAATTTTCATACGAAGGATGCACTATCAACAAAAACAAGAATTAGCATTTCCAATATATGTAAATTTAGGGATAATTAAAACAACAAATGTAGTGAAAAATACGCTGAATTATCATCAAAACTCAACTTTACAATCAGTGGGATTTCTAGCACTGACTTTTACTTATGGAAGCATCTATGTCAGAGAAAAAAACTGGTTAATTTTAAACTTAAATCACTTTCTACACGCAGTTTGTTTCTGTTCTTTGTTTCAACAATAACAAAATAGAAATAAAGCGCGACCACACAAGTATGTAGTGGTGAACCACAGCAAGGATCTCAAAGCTGGTTTAAATTTATCTGGGTTGTTATAATGATTGCGTCTCTACACTGTAAAATATTTGACCCTTTTGCTGCATCGTCACTACACCACTTTTATAGAAAACGATTACTTCAGGCTATCATGAAGCATTCGCATGGGTAAAAAAAGAGAAATTCTATAAAAGCGGGGAAGTGACAATGCAGCAAAAGGGTAAAATTTTTTACAGTATAGTGATTTATCTCACAATGAGGTCACAACATAATACTGACTGAATATTTAATAAAGCACTGTCTTTTCAAAAAGTTTTAATTTTAGCTAATCGCTTTCATGATTATTGCAGATGTAAAATATTGTATTTGTTACATTAGTTTTTCAACGGACGAAATAAAAAAATATTTTTGTAGCAAATCTCGATTGTTCGGCGACCCATAAGTTGGGACCCATTGTAGTAACAACTTTTCCATATTTTTTTATCACCAACCCAATCTGCATCAATTATTAAGATGGTCTTTTTCTAATCATTTATAATTTTTTCAGATCTTTTATATTTTTTATTAGCATTGCATGGCATTTGACTCCGCTCCTCTTACATTTTCCTTTCCGCAGCTAAGGATATTTGTAAATGCCAAGATGCCCATCCTAGTAACAATTTCTGGATATACCAGTACACTCACTGTTTACTTGTATTTTTTACTGTCTAAAAATAATTTGTCATTATCATCTAATTTAGGAGTAGCGCGTTTCCATGGAAGTATCGCAGGACTGACTTAACGTCTTTGAGGTTAATTTTTTCAACTTTTTTTCATTCATTTACAATTATTTTACTTATTTTGATATAAAACAAATATTTTATGCCTATTTCTAATGAATAGTTTGCGTTTCCCATATTCTTAAATTACTATCCTCATTTCAGCTTTTCAATTATATCATATATATGTCCCTCTTTTCGGACGATTAACAAATCTTCCACAAAACATTATGTATGATTTAATTTCTTCCTTTCACGTTTAGAGAGACATGTCAGTAATTTGCACAAAACCAAGTTTATTTTTTATTATTTTTTTTAATGAATCAATTTATTTTATGTTTACAAAACAAGCATGTTTAACAAGCTGCCTTAGCTGTTTGTTTTAAGCCGTAGATGGCTTTTTAGCTTCAATATTTTGCTTTCATCGCCTATGTATTTTTATGGTCTAGACAAATAGTGGGTTCCACTACAAGTTCTAGTGGGATGTTCACAGTTTTTTAAAGTTTAAGATAAAGATAATGATATATTTAGACTTCAAGCAAAATAATGGTCATAGTGCTACCAAACTAATCAAAGAACGACACAGGTTTAACAATTAATTTAATTTTTTACTGTTACTTTAACTGATTCATTTTAATAAAAAAAACGTGTATTATTCTATATAATATTAATCAGAGTATAAATTTAAACACTACAGCTTCCGCAAATGAAATTAATTCCATTTAAGATATTTATATCGCTTCCTAATAAAAATAGTTTCAGTTTTATTCATCTTATTAATAGAAACTATCTAGGCTAACAAATTTAATTTCTTGCTTCATAACACAAATGTGTCGCCACAATTTCTATCTTAGCACTTAAAAAATTCATCTCATTTTCCAGACGTAACAAAATCGTTTAGAACTGTCTGAATGTTTATTGAAAATTACACTAAGTGAGAGCTAGCTAAACGTCCATTAGCATTCTTACACTGGCCAATAAAAAAGAACATTTTCCTGGAGTGATCCATCGTATCATTAAAAACAGATATTTAGGACTCATGCCAACTTTGTCAACTCCAATTAATCTTTTTGCCATCTGAATCCCTTGAAGACTATCATCTGTCAAGTTTACTTGATTTACAGAATATATGTATATTATTTTATTTATTTTTTACTCTTTTTCAAGCTTTTTCGTTGAGCTGAATTGTTGTTTTTCCCAGAACTTCTGACTCACAAATATCTAAATAAAATTCTTGAAGTTTTACAGCATTTTGTGGTAAGCCAGGGGACGTCAATGAATCATTTGATGAGAAAAATAGAATTCTTAGAAATTTCAAGAAGGCAAAATTATTTTTAAATTTGAACAAAATATATACTTTAATTATTTTTTTTCAAAGAAGAACGTTTGGCATTAATTTGCATGTTTTTTAATAAAGAAATCAAGATATGAAAAAATGAAAAAAAAAACTGTCGTGTTAATTTTTTCTGTTGCAATAAATTAGATATAGTAGCAGCAACTATACAATTTAAAAACACACTATAAAAAATATAAATGCTTCTGTAACTAAGGAAATATTACAAAAACATATCACAATCTATTCCGAGCTATCCGCGATTTTGAAAAAAAAAATCTTTTGTTCACAGTAACCTCAGAAATCCGCAGATTTCGTAGATTTAAAATGAGTCTATAAAGCAACATTTTTTTCTGTCCTTAAGGAACAAAATCAAGAACGAAAAACCACATCTCTAGCATAGATTATGAAACATTTTTCAATACACTCAGAATGCTGTAAGAGTGTTCTTAAATAAAAAAGGGGCAATTTTGTGACACATGCTTTAATTTCTTTTTGCTCGGAAATGCATGAAAATAGCAAGTGTTGTTATTCAGAAACTGTCTAATTGCACTCAATTTGTTTTTTAAAAAACGCAATAGATATTTCATAACAAGCCTTCAAAGTTGACGTTTTTGAACACATTGACGAAAGCAGAAAAACCGGTCGAAAAGCAGGAGAAAAATGGGTGATCATGTGATCGAAATAGCTTAGAACTGGATAGGTAATTTAATTATCATAAAATGGAAAAATAAGTTCAATTCGAAATCGCTTCCATAGTCAGGCATTTCAATTTTATATCTTTCTGTTAAAAATGATTGTATAAATGTGTCAAAACGTTTTGCGATTGTTGAGCGGAGCAGTGGAGAACTCCCTTAATGAAACTTTAAAATTCTTTAAAGTATCTAAATAAACAAGCGATGATCGCCCCGGTAACTCAGCTTTTGCTTGAAGCAATTCTCCCAAACTTTTTCCGTTCCTTTCACATATCCTTTCCCTTTTTTTAAGTATTTTTTTAACCGACTTGAAGGAGGAGGTTATGATTTCGACCTGTATGTATTTCTTGTTCAATCATAAATTCTTTAAATATAAACCGATTTTGAAAATACTTTTTTTGTTTGAAAGTATAAAATACCCACGTGGTCCCATTTTAATTTCATTAAATTCTGACGATAAGATTTTTTTTTTTTTATATAAAAAAAAGTGTAAATGTGATGAAAAAAAATAATGATTTGGCGCAAATCATCTTTCATTGTTGCAACAGTTTTTAAATCATAAGCGCATTAAAACCATGCATTCATATGCGTTATCGCCAAGTTGTCGCCAAGCTTGATTCTTTTTTTGAAATCGGTTAGTATTTTTTTTTTTAAAGCATATTTTATTTATTAATATTTTGGAGTTCCCTTATTTCACATAAACATGCCTTCTTCACTCCCCCCTTTACTCAGTTTTATTTTTCATTATTAATCTTCATATCTCTACCATGTAATATATCGATACAAATTACATTGTCATTTCTAACATTTTTGTGATTTTCGCCATTACCAATATTATATTCACGTATCCCCAGATTAAGAGCCGCTGACTTAGGGTATAAATGCAAGTCTAAGGGAAAGTCTAAATAAACAATTACATACTATGCTAACAGTTAGTTCAATTTGACGCAGCATAGTTGAAATTTCTCATTCAGCGATTTCCGACAGTAAACGGAAATGCACTTGAGATCTTTTGTTTAGACATGTATGCGCAAATTTACATACAAAAAATAATTGGCAAAAAAAAAAAAAAAAAAAAAAAAAAAAAATTAAATTTCAAAGCACATATCACAACTAAAAACACATATAGATAAATTATTCTTCATAAATATTACTACTATAGCCAAATTTGTTGATGTGTCTCTATAAATGAAGGGTAAATTATATGAGCACCAGATTGTACAATAGGTATTTTGTAGCACATCTCAGCGATATATACAAATTGCAATATATCTAAAATAGCATAATACCATTAGAATACACCGCAAACAATTTTTCTCCATCAGCCATAATGTAACGAAATTCTTTTGAGTGTCCCTGTAAATGAGCTGTTAGTAGAAAACATTTCATTTTCAAAACCGAACATGCAAGTTCAAAAATCAATAAGCTATACCAAATTCGGTCTATTTACTCGAGTTAGAGCACAGAATTGACAGACAGGCAGACTAACCGAATTCATAAACACTTCAATTGTGTTTGAGCGTGTTTTTTAAAAAAAAAAAAAAAAAAAAAAAAAAAAAAAAAAAGACAAAACATTAGCGTTTTATATCAGATTTTACAGTGCATTAATTAACACTCGCTTAATTAACATGAAATATCTTTTTTTCGGATGCTATGATCCTTAAATAAGTCTTTTCAGCTGGGTTAATACAATCAAAAATTAACAAAATAATGTTGTTTGAAATGCTATTGTTAATGTTATTAATTTAACATCTTCATTGTATTACTGGTTTTTTAAGCATGCATATGTTTATTTTAGAATTGATTGGCAACCCCTCTAAAATTTATCTAGTGTATGGAGAAAACAAAATAATGTTGTTTTAAATGCTATTGTTAATGTTATTAATTTAACATCTTTATTGTATTATTGGATTTTTGAGCATGCAAATGTTTATTTTAGGATTGATAGACAACCCCTCTAAAATGTATATAGTGTATGGAGAAAACAAAATAATGTTGTTTTAAATGCTATTGTTAATGTTATTAATTTAACATTTTTATTGTATTATTGGATTTTTGAGCATGCAATTGCTTATTTTAGAATTGATAGGAAATCCCTCTAAAATGTATGTAGTGTATGGGGAAACAAAATAATGCTGTTTGAAATGCCAGTGTTAATGTTATTAATTCAACATCGTTATTGTATTACTGGTTTCTTGAGCATGTAAATGTTTTATTTTAAAATTGATAGGCAACCCCTCTAAAATGTATATAGTTTATAAAGAAAACAGATTAATGCTCTTAAAAAACTATTCGAAAATTTCGCTCTTTTCTTTTTATAAATGAGCAGCAAACAAGTTTTTCATTCAAAAATGCTACATTAATTTTCAGAAATCTGTTGGTGTTTGAAAATTCCGACGATAAAAAAACGCTTTTTTGGAATCGTGTTCTACTCGACAGAAATTATATCATATTTTTGTAAATTTTTGCTAAATACAAAAACATAAACAATTTCCCCCCTTTTTACAGTGTAGTCACGCAAATTATAGTTATTTCTAAATAACATAGCATAGGATTTTTTATTTTGAATTTTCTGTAACATGCATAGTATATTAAAATCGAGAATACAGTGTGACTTCAAAAATCCGGCATCAAGACCAACTCCCCCCTCCCTTTTTTTGAACACTTCTAACTTACAGTAGAAAGAAGAATTACTGGATGAACACATGTATTTTTAGGTAGATTTCATACGAAATACTGCCGATTGCATTCGCACCAATGTTGGAATTTCTGAAAAAAATTTGCAGATTTACGCCGATCATGACCCCTAGACCTCAAAATTACCATCAGTAAAAAAGTTTATCTATCTATCTATCGATATAATTTTTATACATAATGTCTAATGCTGCTGTGCGCATTTTCATTGTGTATTATTTGGATTTCTACTTTGTAGTAATTTGATACCCTTCTTTAAGAATTTCCATTTGATTGCTACTTATTTTTCATCAATCTGATTTATTAATGTTGTAATATATTAACGAGTTATTCTACATATTGATGCTGATTTGTAGCATTATCTAATGGTTCTATATAAGCATTCAAATTGCTATGATGCAAAAGCACAAGAAATTATGAATGTATATTTTTATTTTTATTTATATTTCACTATGATTTGTAAAATTCATTCTGAAAATCCAATTCCATTTATGGGTATCTTATATATTATTAAATTAATATATAATCATATAGCTATATGTTTAACATTAGCAAATTATTTAATTTTTATACATAATGTCTAATGCTGCGGTGCGCATTTTCATTGTGTATTATTTGGATTTCTACTTCATAGTAATTTGATACCGTTCTTTAAGAATTTCCATTAGATTGCTACTTATTTTTCATCACTCTGATTTATTAATGTTGTAATATATTAACGAGTTATTCCACATATTGATGTTGATTTGTAGTATTATCTAACGGTTCTATATATATATATAGAGAGAGAGAGAGTATCAATTCAACATGAAAAATTACAGCACTATTGGCGCTTAAGCAGCTCATATATATTCCACATACATACAAGTTATATTCCACATTATGAAATGAAAGTTCAAAATTTCAAGGATAGTGTGTATGTCAAAAAGATAAACAATTAACGATAAACAATTAAAACAATTAAAAAACTATAAACAAAATACAGGCAAGAAAAAACAGTCTGTTCTTCTTCAGAGGGAGGACAGACGAGACTTCACCCCACCCCACTCTTTAAAAATAGAAATGTTTTAGGTTTTAGGTAAAATAATAGTTGTAAAATAAAATAAAGATCTTATTTGTATTTCTATCCTTCAAATTTTGAACTTTCATTTCATAATGTGGAATATATATATATATATATATATATATATATATATATATATATATATATATATATATATATATATATATCACTGTTTTATGGACACGATAACTTTTATAATTCTGCACCAATCTCCACCAAACTAGTACATAAAATCAAAGGGGATAAAATCTCGGCTAAGTTCGTTAATTGGCAAAATTGGACTAAGGGGGTTGAAGTAGAGAACATTTTTGTGAAATCAGAAAAAACCCAATAACTTCTTAATGAAAATAGATATCGAATCAATTTAAAGTTTATATTACTTCTAAATAATGGGCCAAAAGTTTATGCATGACAGATTTTTGATAAAGTTAAAAATGGGATCAAGGGGCGACAAAAATTGGGTTTTTGAGAGAAAAAAATCAAACTTTGTCAATTCTCACAATATCAAATATAAATATTTTTTTTATAAATTTTCTCAAAATTATCTAAAACTTTTATACCTACAATTTTTTGATAGGACTAACTCTTACTGGTAAAAAAAATAAAATAAAAACGAAAACAAAAAAAGGGGGGGGGGTGGAAAAAGAAAAAAATCAATAACTTCGTCAATTCTTAAATTATCAAATCTAATGAAATTTATTTTACATCTTCTCTATAATATCTACAAATTTTATACTGACAAGTTTTTCATAAGGCCAATTCTTATAGCAAAAATAAATTAAACAATAATAAGAGTTGAAGAAAAAACCTCAAATCCAAATTGTTTATGTTCTGACTCATTTTTAAATTAATTTTTATTTTAAACGCATCCAAACGGCAGGTCCACTTATTTAGAAACTGTATAATGTAATGTATTGGCCAGTTTCTTGATATAGACAGAATTTATTTCAAAAAAGGCTTCCAAAATGAGTATTTTGAACAGAATTTCCCGAAGTGATAGTGATTGAAAAATTGAAGAAATATTCATATAACAAATTGCGTTTGTACTGACTCATTTTTAAATCCATTTTTGCTCTCAAATGCATTCAATTGACAGTTTCTCTTATTTAGGAACTGTATAACGCGCCGTATTGGCGAGTGTTTTGATGAAGGCAAAATATATTTTAAAAAACAACTTTCAAAGTTGGCACTTCTCACAAAATTTCCCGAAAAGATCTTGATTCAAAAATTGTTGATGTATTCAAATAACAAATTTCTTAATTTATGACTCATTTTTAAATTCAATTTTGCTTTCAAACGCATTCAGTCGACAGTTTTTTTCTTATTTAGAAACTATATAATGTACTGTATTGAACGATTTTTTAATGAAGTCAGAATATATTTCAAATTATGCTGACAAAATTGGCATTTGAGCCGAATTTTACTTAAGATGATTCTGATAAAACTAGAAAATTGAATTTAAATTTTTTTCAAAAATAGCCATATAAAGTTGCTAAACTGGATTTCTCTCTAATCCTAATTTACTTTTTGTTGTTGAAATGAGTACTCTTCGAAATCTACCTCCGCCTATAGGCCAAGCCGACAGGGATTTTTCTTTTCTGAATTTTTGGAAGTTTTCATATATTTACATATTAGAACTAGTACGACGTCTTCTTCAAAATCTGAAAACCTTGCTTCTAAAATAAAGCATTTAAATTCATATATCGCAGAAAAATTGAATTGTGCAAATTTAGAAAGGCTTTGAGAATACATTGTGGAATACATTGTGTGCTGAGTATGGAAATCTACTCATGTGCATCATCTTACATCATCTTACAGTTTTTTACATTAAAAAACAGAAACAAAAAATATTGCAATTTATTAGAATAATTGGTTCCAAAGGATTCCAGAGAAAAAGCGCTCATAAAGGGAAAATTTTCACAGTTTATTGGTACAATGGATACAGGATGATTTAAAACTTATTTGTGTAGATCCAAGTAACTTCTCTGTACGTTACTCCGTTTCATTATCTTTTAAATAAATATACTTATGTTAACTAAAAAATTCTGAATTTCATTTCATTTAAAAATATACTATTAAGAGATACAAAAACAAGATTAGTTTTATGTACTAGATTCAACAACGTAATAGCTACTTAAAGCAATGTGATGCAACAACATGATTTTGTTATCATTCGAAAAACTCCTGAATGCCTGTGATAATGTTTAATACTAACCCTTTTTAACCATAATTTAATGCATGGCAGAGTGTTATCGCGTTGCGCTTTAAATAATTCACCGTAAATGATGGTAGAAAAATCTAGTTAATTCTGAGCACGCACAGACTGCGAAGAAAATTCTCAAAATCTAAGGCGAAGTGGAAGAAAAATATAAAGAAAACTTAAATTACTATTGTTGTTAGGAAGAATTTGTTTCTTTCATGGTATTTAAAAAAGTAAAAAAAAAAAAAACTTTTTTAGGGGCAAGGTACCTACCTTCAAACTCATTTTTTAATGCACTTTAACTACTATTGAAAGATACATTACATAAATTATGACAAATATTTGTGATACAACATTTTTTTAAAGACAAAAACAAGATATTATGCTGAATATTTTATGCATTATACAAATCTATATAAAATACCTCATGCGCATTCCATATCAATTAAATTAGCCAAAAAATTTTTATATGCCACCCTGGCTTATATATACAAATATAATTGTGCATTGAAGTTCATATATTTGAATATAAAGGTAAAATAAAAATATTTTCTTTTCACAGTGTTTTGACTATGATTTTTCTTACACTTCGCTTGTATGCTTTGAGATTTCTAGCACAGTTTACTATCAACGTTCAGCTTTATTATTATTATTATTATTATTATTATTATTATTATTATTATTATTATTATTATTATTATATCTTTTTTCCTGTAATGGTTAAAAATTAAAAGAAATTAATCCACCTACAAAATGAGTTTCCTCTTCTTAATGAATGAAATACTTTGACAAAATTTATATTTATATTTTTGGGCAGAAAAACAATTACTCATGTGAAACATAAATTTACTCATGTGACTTGTCGACGTGTGATGAAGTATATACATACATATTATTAAAATGATTATCAGAAGGATTTTTTTTCTGTTTTGTGTGGTGCGATTAACTTTAATAATTAGTTGCATAATAATGCAATATGCTTACATTTTTAGATATTTCAAATATCTAATTAAACACCTTCATAACGGTGTAACATGTTACTCCGTTATAATTAGATCTTTTTTGTGTGTTTTTTTACGCAACTTGCTATGCATTTTAACCATTATTTTCTATTCGAGTTTCTTTCTTTTCTGTTTTCAATTTTCAAACACACGCTTAATAACAACATTCAGATTATCGATTCTTGTTGTGGCTAAATATTAAAATAAATTAATTACCGTGCATACTGGAATTTTCTGTTTTTGAAAGATGAAAACAGTGAAAGAATTCTTATTTATCTTTTTTGGCCGGAAAAATAGATTTAAATACAGCATAAATTTTCATTACGCAGTTGAAACTGTAGAAAAGAAAAAATCTTTTTTAACAAAAGGTTGTTTATTGATTTTGTAGGTCGAATTTCTCTAGATAACTTAGAGAAATATGTTTCTCTTTAACTACTGTATTTTAGTGTAAATTTTCATCTTTTTTATTTGTTAATGTCAAATCATTAATGAAGACATCGAAAATTAGAATGAAAATTAATAAGCTTCTGAAAATATGAAATAAAATAAATTCGGGCAAGATTATCCTATTTATTAGCGAATAATTTTAATGTGCAATAATTACATATATTCAGGAAACTGTAATTTTTATATGGCATTACACGTTCCTTAAAAAACAGCAGCATGTACTAAATTATCCTCTATGATAATTTCGGTGCCATAAATCACAATCTAAGTAATAAAACTATTGAATAGTTTTAATTATCGCCTTTCATAAGTCTCAGGCTTTCTCATAGCGACACTTAACTTATATATTTTATTTTTTTCTGTTTCAAATATTCTAACTTTCACGTAATAACAACATTTAGCTTATCGATTACTTTTTGTTAGCTAAAGCCTGACAATAAGTTAATTGGGTATTAAATTCCGTATTTTCAGAAAAGAAAATTGAGAGAGAGAGAGCTATTTAATTTTAATTCAGAGAGGAAAAAATCTAAAAGGAATAAATTTTAAAAGGATTATGAATTTTCACTGCAGTATTTGATTATAGATGGCTATTTTGTTTTTCCTTTTCAATCAGGAAACAGCTTTGAATTTGGCATGCTCAAAGATTTCAAACTCTTTTTTATTATTATTATTAATACCATGTGAAATTTATAAAAACTGTTTAAAAATAATTCTTTTAGACTTAAAGGTAAATAACAGACTAAAATATTGCGCAATTAATTAAATTTAATTTAACGAGGCAAACTACCATCTGTAAACTTGGCAGACATTTTTACCTTATGACACTAATTTTAGATAAATACGGCTTTTAATGAGAAAAAATGTTCTTTTAAAATTTACTGCTGGTACTGTGTCTTGTGGGTAAACAGACACTGTTTCTCACTGCGCCATTTAACTTTTTTTTTTCTATTTTCAATTTCCTAATACTCACATACGATGATGATTAAAAAAAAGTGTGGGGGGGGGGGGAGAAGATCTAAATATGACAAAGAATTATTTATTAATAACAGACTGACAATATAAAGAGAAATTAGGAGGCATATTTGCCTATCACTTTTGCATATAATCACCAAATTTATTTAGGAATTCATCTAAACGCAGAACCAACTTCAATTCAGTTTGGTAGAGATCATGCCCTACCCCATTGATCCATTTTTTAGCAGCTGATTTCACATCAGTGTCTGAAAGTATGAACAGAAACTTATTTTACAGTTTTTCTTAAATTTCGATAAAAGGAAGTAATCACTGGGTGCCAAATTTGGGCTACATTGGGGATGATATGAGACTTCCCGCTTCACTTTTTCGAGGAATATTTGAATTTGGCGAGCAGTATGTGTTTGGCATTGTCATGCAGGAAGATGACACCATCACTTAACATGTTAGGACAAATTATCTGTCCATGAACATTTTCCCCTAATTCTAATATTTAAACATAACCTGAAAGAAAACATAACTGCCAGTCGAATGTCTGTTTTCAGTTTCTGATTGAAATGTTTGAGAAAGTCTATGTCTTTCTCTTTATCTCTCTTTGTACTTATTATTATTATCATTATTATTGAAATATGTAATTTTTTATGCTTCAGGTGAAACTATCTAACTGCTAAACTATTCTAATTGTCACATGTTTTATCACTCTGACTGAATGTTACTGCGCTACATAACACTTTTTTTTCCATTTATATCAATATTTTATATTTTTTAATCTCTTAACTTGATTAATAAGAATATTTATATTATCGATATTATTTTTATTATATATTTACAGATTGTTTTGGATTTAATAAACGATAAAATATACTAAATTCTATTTTAAAAAAATTGATAATGCAATGGAACATAAACTTTTATGGCATTATTCTGTAAAAACCAAACTAGGACTTTTGTTTTTTTACTAAAACACAATTTATTGATTTTGCAAGTTCAGCATTCAAATACAAATTAAACAATTGAGTTTGGTTTAAAATTGTAATTTGATGTATTCGTTTCGCTCTTCGTGTTTGATAATTTTAAATATTAAACCATGATTAGTGAAACAAACCGTATTTGTATTCGAAAAAGATTGAACTACAAAATAAATAGAATCACGTAAAAGATCTTTTTATCAATGTAAGAATCACATGAATTTAAATGTTATTTATACATAGTATTTTACTATAAAACACTGAAAAAAAAATCTGCTAAATTAACGGTAAAAACTGCTGGTAGCAATGTTGCCAACAGTATTTGGAGTAAAATCAGATGTAAATTTTTTATTACATCTAATTTTACGGCAATTTTACGGCAAGAACTGCTGGCAACATTGCTACCAGCAGTTTTTGCCGTAATTTAACGATTTTTTTTTTCAGTGTTTTACAATAAAATACTATGTAAAAATAATAGTTAAATTCATGAAATTCTTACACATTGATAAAAAGACCTTTCACAGAATTGCTGTATTTTTTCCGTAAACTTGACGGATTTTTTTTTTTTTTTTTTTTTTTTATTTTTTTTTTTACAGTGTAGAATGCGAATTTTTGTTACACCATTCTTAATGTGTTAGAAGTGTCACATAATTTATGCTCGGTTCATGATTTTCTGTTCTTGTTTAATTCCTGTAACAATTTCTGCTGTCAATTAAATAAAGTGATTCTGCTCTTTTTTTAGAAATTTATATTAAGGGATAAATATACATATTCTTTTTAAAATAATCAATTTGATTTTCGTAAATAAATTAATTATTCATATGCTATGGAAGTGTTATTTTTTCCTAAGAAATCATCTTTATATTCAAGTAATTCACAAGATAATTTCGTTACATTTGTTAAGAAAAAATATTACCTCATTTTCATTTTCGTTTTTTCTGTTTTGCTAATTATATTAAAGAATAAAATGTATTAATTTTTTTGTTTCATTTTCAGAGAAAAAACATGTCTGATCTTTTTCTTTAATTAATAAATAAATTAAAATGGGATTTATGTATGGAAAAAAATGTCCTTGAACATATTCAGATATTTAACTACTATTTTTAGAATGAAATTTTATTTATTAAGTAGCGCCAATATATATGCATTTTTATGTCTTATCTATAGTGTTTACAACTGACATTTATATTAAATAAACATCTTAAGTATTTCTTTTGGAATTCCAATCACGCAGTTAGTTTGTTTAAATCATATTTTGGTAGAAAACTAATAACATATTAATCTACTTCAACAGAATATGATATTAATAACATTTGCTGCAAATCTGCAAATGAATTGGTGAAATTTGAGATTGATTTTATAAAAATCTTAATTTTTTCCGTGAGTATATGATCTATCCTCATAAAAATGAATAAAACTTATAAAAAGAAACCTCTTACTTATATGCTATTATTCCAACGCTTTTGCGACACTAGTTTTAACTGATTTATCCAAAGCACATCCGTTTTCTATTAATTTATTCACGATTCCTTGTGGGGTTTCGGAAAAAAAGTAAATAAAAATAAAAATAAATAAAAACTCACGGCAGTACATGCATCTATTGCAAGATAATTCCTCGTGTATTTTTCTAGATAATTAACAAAACATCTAATATCGCAAGTGATAGGTCATCATTGGCCATATAGTGTAGTATTATATGCTTGCATCCGATAATTTTCAGTATATAAAATTGATATTATCCATTTTCAATAAATAAAAGTAATTGTTGTATACTCTTTGCATCATTTTGAATTGTGTAAAAATGGTACGGATCTCAAAAATGTTTTTTTGTTACACCAAGTTAGAATTAGTTGAAACATAAAACAAAAACTTAAGCCAAAATGGCAAACTAAAACTAACACACAAAATTTTTTGGAAATATTATAAATTATGAGTTGTGTTTTACATGTTGATAATATACTTACAAAATATCTTATCTATGCTATGTATGGTATTATAAAAAAAATTGGTTGTAGTATATTTATCTATAACTTATATTGGCAAGTACTAATAATAATTTTTAATTGATTTGAATACGATAATTGTGATAAAATGTATTAAGTAGTTAATAATAAATTGATTATTTTCTTTCTAGAGGAAGATATATATTTTTTAAATAGCAAATTTATAAATTATATAAATCTGCAAATTAAAAGCTGAAATTGAGTCTTAATAGATCTATCATAATTTGTTTTAAGAAATTAGAAAAAATACTTTTATTTTATTTTATTTTTGCGTAGTAGAAATCCAAAAATACTACTACTTCATTCAGCAGAATTATTTTTGAGTGAATCTGCTGAAATATCTACCGAGCGGTGTATTTTTATTCCTCCTATTTCATGAAATCAGATTTTGAAATGTGCAAGCCCTTTTGTATGGTACAATTCGCCTATCCTTTATTGTTCGTTAATGAAAATGCTGATTTTGCACTCAAAACTGCAAATCGACGTTTAGGCTTTAGGAAATCAATCTTTTCACGTTACGTCATAAATCCGATAAACATACAAAATTTTCGTGAGAAAAAAATACTTTTCTCATTTTTTTTCCTTCTAAAGTTTCAAGATGTTGAAAACAATTGAAACTAAAGTTTAGGAAAGAAAGTTTTTAAATTTGCAAAGTTTTATTTATGTTCAAGAATGGCTAACACAAAAATTACTTTCAAATAATAACTTTTAAACTATCAGCACTTTGAACACATTATATGCATACTATTTACTTTACTTACGTCCTACATACATGCATTTTAATGTATTTACATCCAACTTATAAAATTCCAATATAGAACAACCTTCAATAGATACTATAGATAAATAAACTCTTTTTTTTAACAAATGATTAATAAAAGATATTCTATAATCTTTATTCGGAAGAAAAGATTCCCTATATTTTTTTTTTCTTCGCTATTTGGATGGTTTTAATATAAATGCCCTGACACTTGCTTTTTTATGAATTTAATACTTACACTATAAAAAAAATCTGTAAATTTACTAAAAGTTTTCTATAGGAAACTGGTATTCCTAGAACATTTTATGTAATGGCAACAGCAAAAATTCATGTAACAGATAGAGATTTGTTCTGAAAAACAAAAAACTCTGTATGGTTACTAAGAATTTTCTAGGAAACTGGGATTCCAAGAACTTTTTATGCAACTGAAACCCAGGTTACGGATAAAATTTTAGTAAGTTAACTGTAAATTTAGTAGACTCGTTTGTAAAGTTACAGATTTCTGTAGCATTTACAAAAATTAGTTTTGTAGATTTACATTTTTTCTTGTACAATGTACAGATAAAATATTAGTAATCATACAGATTTCGGTAACTTTACATCTGTAGTATCACAGTTTTTTTTAGAGTGTAGATGGATTGTCTTCATGATACGAGCCCCGAAATTTTAGTTGTAGAGGAAATTGAAAAAAAAAAACTGTTTACGCCTGTTCTTGGTTAAATTAGGTCTGGCTGTTCTGTTCAATATCAATGTATTTGAAAATGTATCTTGATAATGTAAAGTAATAATTGTTTCTGTTTGGTTTTCAGCAGTGAGTAAAGCAACCATATACACAGCATAACCATTAAGAGTGTATTCGAAAAAACGCTTTACCACCTTCAACAGCTCAAAGTTTTACGATACAATTTCAGACATATTTTTAAAAGTAAGAACATGAAACTTGCTGAGGTGATTTTTGAAGAGTCGTATGAGGTGCCGTGTGATGTCATTTTACGCGCAATTAATTAGAATTTGATTTATAAACAATTATCTTCTCAGTGTGATCGTTTTTTTCGTTTACAAATCTCCTGTTTTGGAAAACTCGGCTCAAAATGCCGTTTTTTATTGCATTTTTTGCAATATTTTCTGCATTTATCAAAAAGTTGACAGATACGGCACCTTGAGTAGTTTCTAAATAGGAGAATCTGCGAGTTTGATGAGTTTGAGAACAAAAGTGAATTGAAAAATAAATCGGAAAATGAGCTGTTTGAATCGAAATATACCCTTAATGGCTGGACACTTTGAATTTTAGATATTATGTCAAATTTTCAAAAATTTCCTTCTCAAATTCTTCTAGAACCTCAGGATAATAAAGATTATGTTTGATCTCATATTTATCAATATTAATTTGATTAAGAGGACAAATAATGGGCTGACAAAATATCGAAGAAAAATAATAATTTGGGATCACCCTGTTTGTAAAAATGCACGAAATGTTCAACTGCTACGGAATATAAATTTGTGGATATTGTGCAATGTGCTTGTTTATTTGTATAATACTAGAGCATATATTTTTAGAGACATTGTGGTGTTTATAAAAAAGTTCATGGAATTCTTCGTTGTTTTTAGCTTATATCATGCAGGTTTTTCAACCAAACTCAAGTCCGTTTCAGAAAAATTGGTAAAATGTAGTAAAATATAAATAAATAATGCAGTTGAAATATAAATATATAAAATATTTTATGTAATATGAGTCGTTGTATAAAATAATTTTTATCTGTTCATAGGCAAAGGATAACATCAGTCATTTTGCATAATGTAATAGTCAACTGTATGGAGCAACTCATAAAAAAAATCAAAATCGTGAAAATTGAAAAAAAAAATATTGTCGATAGAGTGAACTAATTTTTATTTACTCTCTAAAAGCAGCAGGATAATATTTTTTTCCCCACTTAGTTGTAATTTTTTACTTATTTTTAGGAAAAGGTTAAGAATTAAATAATATCAATAAGTAGATATGGAATAAATACTTCCTTTTATCATTAGAGCTAATATTCATAACAATGGGTTTTGAACTCGCTAGAAAAAAGTTTGACTATTTCTGGATTCACAGCTAAATTCAGACATTTTTCTCCGGAAATGATTTTTGTGGCTCTGGCAGGAGTCATTAAAAAATTCTGAGGGAGGGGGAAAGTAAACTTTTTAACCATTGAAAGCTTAAAATCTCAAATCTTCTTTGGGAGACATATACCTTACGGGTTACCCCTGAATTCATCACTGGCTGGCCTAATTTTCGCATCCATTAACGTTCATTAATGTAAATGCCAATTTTGCATTGAAACTTGCAAACTGAAGTGGCATTCAGCCTTTCAGAAATCAATCTTTTTACTTTATGTCATAAAATTATATAATAAATGTAGATTGAGATTTTTCTGACAAGAAATTCCAGTACTAAAATTTAGAAAAAAAAGGAAGAGCTTTTAAAAATATGCAATACATTTTTATGGCCTAAATTAACTGTAACAATGGGGTAAATTTTACACTTAGAATGTTTTTCGTAAAGGCTTTGAGCAATAAAAATATTTATTTTACGACTCTTTAAATGTAAATGCACAGAAAAAAGTTTTACGATAGAAATTACTTCTTTTTATAGTTCAGTCAGTTACTAACAGAGTATCAATCTTCAGTAACATTTAGCAAATTCTTTAACGGAAGTTAAAAAATATGCATTTTATTAGAATACACACAGCAAGAATAACTTCAGAAGTTATTTCGTTTTTCATTTTTCAGATGTTGTTAACATGTTGTATTTATTTTAGAATTCAATAAAAAAAAATAATTTAATTTTTATCTTTAAACTTTTCCTCTATTATCCCATCAATGAATCGCAAAATAAATTGGAAAAATATTTCGTGGGTATCCATTTAAAGGTGTTTAAATATAAACAGCATCTTACATAACGCCATAGTTAGTACATTTCCAAATTCCATATAAGGTACCCTGGGGTAATAACGCCAGGCGGGGTAATAACGCCAAGTGCTTATATTTTGCATAATTATGAAATAATCAGGTAAATGACACCCATGTGCTCTGCGCAAAAGGGTTTTGAACCATATAAATCGCAAAAAACAGCTTCAAGTTAATTTGTTTCATTTTTAGGTCTTATTGTTTTTACTAACAACTAAAATTAACGCTTGATCTAAAATTTGCGAGATACGTTTTGTGATGCGAAGACTATCTTTTTATCCGGAAATACTTTGTTAATTACGTAAATTTGTAGTGCATTTCATGTACTTTTAAAATGTTGTTGAAGATTTTGGATATTTTCTCGAGATAATTTGTAATTTAAAATGTACTGCGCAATAACTATACCGGGGTAATAACGCCAATCCTTGACATTAATACCCCGGTTGATTCCCTACAGTGGCCGAGCTATATCCTAAATACTGATTCAAATAAACACAGTTAAAACTGTGCAATGTTTCTCATATTTCTATTTAAGCGGTCCTTTTTAAGCAAAAAGAAGCTCACGGTCTGATATTCTTTTGCCTCATTCCCCCCCCTCCCACACCACACCTTTATTTGTCTTACACTTTCACAAAAAATTGAACATTTTCAATAGCTTAGAATGCAATTTGTCAATTTCTAAGTTTGTAGAGTTTCTATTTTTAGAATTAGGCTATCTACATGCAATTATTCCATCTTATTTCATAGTTTTGTTTGCATGGCGTTATTACCCATATAGGTGAGTAATAACGCCAAATAGCATTGGTCAAGAAAAAACGGCATTACATTTTATGAATACATATCTGTTAAATTATTTTATTATATATAGATAGTCAATGAATTGCTGTATCAGATCCAATATTTGTTTGAAAAATACAATATAAAACTAGGCCGTGAAAATTGGTAGAACCTTAACGTGGCGTTATTACCCCAGGGTACCTTATTATTATTTCCTTGTTGAGTTCGTAAATTGGGAGTTAAATGTATTTTTCTTTTTCTTTTAATGTCTCACCCCTACCCAAAAAGAAAAAAAAATAACAACGTTTGATAATTTATATATATATATATATAAATAATAATAATCGTTTGCTATTTAGAAATATATGTAAAGTACAGTCCAGATGTATCAAAAGATAAAATTAGAAATAAGGTTACATTTAAGTGGAAATTAGAATTATGTAAAAATGAATAAATCAATTAATGAAATGTATGTTTTTTAAAAATTTTTATTTTAAATTTTTTTTATTCATATGTCATTCTTTAACAAGATTTCTAACATGCCTCAAATGTTATAGTAAACAAAACATTACAAAAATATCTTAAAAATATTTCTTGTAAAAATTAATCATTATGTTGAATGCATTATGTGCATGTTGTAGCTTCATATTACGTATGATATTTGGATGTTTAATCTAATAGCTATATCACCTATAAAAAATATATGGTAAAAAAAATCACGAATTGCAGGGATTTTCAATTATATTTTAATGTTTTTGTTTGATTGACAAATTTTAGGATGAAATTAATTTCATTTTATTTGACAGGGAAAAAACAATGCCTAACGTACAGTGGATAAAATTTAAAAGTTATTTAAATTTCAATTTTAAATATTTCGGAAAACATTTAATGCCTAGTGTCATTTTATATATATATCTGAATGTCCATAGTGTATGAAATATGCGCTGTTAAAAAGAAAAAAAGCATAAAAAATAAGTACCTGATAATATGTAATTTCATGCGTATACGCCGTACCTCAGATAACTCTATTTCGTACGAGAATTTATTTTCAATAAAATGTGATTTACTTCTGCTTGTCAATTATTTGATTTCTTTTTTTCCAATAAAATTTCAAGTTTGAAGAAAACTTAACTAAGCCTTAATGCGGGAAATTAGTTACTTTTTTGTTTGGTTAGTTTTTAAGTACAATTCATACACGTACCTATGACATTGCAAAATATAATTAATCATACGTCTCAAAAAAAAAAAAAAAAAAAAAAAAAAAAACCTTGTCGGTAAAAATATTCAAGTACTTTCTTCGAAAATAGGAATTTGGGAATATTTTGTGAGAGTAGTTGAAGAATAAAACTTACACTCTTGAAACTTAACCTTTCCGGCACGGGCAAAATCTGTAATAAAATGAGAAATTATCAACTGACACCGGAATTCATAAACGAATTTTTTAGACATTTTGAAATCCTTAATTGAAGCTTTTATTGTAAAAGCAAAATTTTAGTAAAATATTACTGGTGCCGTTTGCAAGTTTGGAATTAAAATTAGGTATCCCAGACCGGGCACAATGTGCCGGAAAGGGTTAATTAAATATGTCTTACGGAACATGTATAGAATCAGGGCTACATTAAATACCAGGCTTGCTCATTCCTTATCACGACGTCACAAAAGGTGGCTGGCCGCTATCTGCGATTGGTACAAACAGGGCTTAAAGTGACGCACCCATCGTTTTGTACCAATCGCTGGATGTCATTCAGCCACCTTTTGTGACGTCATGAAAGGAATGAGCAAGCCCGGTATCTAGTGTTGCCTTGATAGAATACGTACTTGTCCCATTATATTTGACTTTTATTGTTACTTACTTATTTTAAATGCATTCGTAAAAAGAAATTTACATAGTAAGGGACTTATAGAAAATAGAAATACTACAATTAAACTATCTCAAAAAACGGACTTTGTCTATATATATATATAACTTTGAGCCCCTACGGATCTAGAAAGAAACTTGTTTAAAAAGGATTTTATATGAACCCTTGACATTTCATTATTGAAGATTTTATTGTATTTACGAAAGAAAGAGGTGTTTATATATTTTTACAAAATTGAGACTCGTTCCCAAAGCAAAACAAATACAACGAGAGAGAGAAGAAAAAAAGTTTATCTTTTTTTTTTTTTTTTCTTTTAAAGTTCCGTTTTTAACAGGATGACAACATTAACACTTATTCATAATTTTTGTAGCATAAACTTATGGACATGAAGGACATGTTCTTTCGACAAAGTGTTATGTCTTGAAAGAACCATTTCAGTTAGAAATCGCAATGTTTTTCTCTCGCCAGAAGCGACAGACAATGTCAAGACATCATTCATCAAGCGACCCACTGCGTTGGCAAGGCAACAAAACTCCTCGTGAGTAAGACCGCAAGAGCATTAAACTAGGTGGAAGCAATCTTTGCAATCCAAAGACCCCAAAATGTCATCTCCGTGGGTTACTACAAATGAAATGATAATATGACAGAATAACATGATTGCAAGTGAAGTGCTTTTTTTTCCCTCTTTGCATGTCAAAAGAAAAAAAAAATCTAGGAATAAATGCCAGCTAACTTACTGAAATCTAGGAATAAGTATGAGCTAAGCCTTTTGTTGTTACCACTTTATTCTTTAAAGGACAGTTAGATGAGCTTTGAAAATAACGTCCTCAATATGGATTATATATTTATATGTGTGTGTGTGTGTGTGTAAAATTCTTCTCTAAACTATTCAATTATCAGGAACATTTGATATCGTGCAGTCACGTAGATTACGATATAAAGGCACTGAATGGAAACCTTTCGATATGTCCCACTTAAATACGAATCATCTGAAGATTTTCGATATTAGACAAAGTCCTTTTTTAGAAAAAAAAAAATCTTTATTTGTGTTTCAAAGCATCGCCACAATTCCATTAATTACTCCAGTTTATACTTAGTACCACTAAAATATACCTAAATAATAACAGAATAGTGTTATCGTAATAGATATTCGCCCATTAAACGTCGTATTTCACCAAGTGACAATTAAAAAATGAAGACACGCAAAAAATAAACCAAAACTGATTCCGAAGCCAACGTAACTCTTTATACATAAGTCCTTAACGCGGGAAAAAAGGTATTTCACGACAAATTCCTAATTTACCAATTAAATTTTGAGAATTTAGTTTTAATATATGAAATTCAACCCGCTGAAACAAGCAGAAAGATAGTTCTCATTCACGGCCGCATATAAGTCAACTGGGAACTGCATTTAAACAAAACCACTATTCTAGGAAATCTAACAATTTGAGAGAAGAAATAAATAGATATTACGCAACAGATACAGAATGAATCTAAGTAATGGGATTTTTAAAGAAAAGAATTTTTTTGAAAGATTAATGTTTTTTAGAATAAAATAATGTTAGAAAGGGTTGATTAAAGGTATTGAATTAAAAATAATATGTTCAGATGTTATAAAAAGAAAGGAAAAAGTTCAATATTAAGAGAATTTGTAAGTAATATTAACTAAAGGTTTAAAGCGAAAACAGTTTCATTATTACGTATATATACGAATCAGTGGTATGAATTTCTTCAAAAAATTTTAATTATGTAGTTTGGTATTATTTAACTTTTAATTTTTATTAAAATTTAGTGCGATTAATAGTTTAAGGAAATTGAACTTGTACTAACTGCAAACCACAGATCCTGAACATGTCATATTTGTGGGTTATCACAAATGAAATAATGATATGATAGAATAACATGGTTGTGCGTGAAATGCTTTTTTTTAAATCGTTAAAAGGGAATAAGATCTTCTAGGAATAAATGCCAGCTAATTCGATGAAAATTAAAATTTAATAATAGCTAATAAAACATCGTTTTATTTTTATAAATTTATACTTTAGTGAGATAATTAAAAAAGCATCGAAAGTAATGTTCTAGACCGGAAGGTGGCGCACAGACAATCAACTCATCGAGTGTACGGCTGAAATTACAGAATTAGTTAAAACTCGATTCGCATATTAAAATGCAATCAATCTGACAAATCATATCTTAGTGGAAAGCTCTTGAAAACCCGATTTTAGCGGTTGAAACGTAGTGTTGCCATCGTGTTTGCCTTCTTTCAGTCCTCTATGCTTTTATTCCTCAGGGAGCAGAAAGACACAATAATAAACATACGAATCAACCGCTAAAATCAATTTTTTAGTTGGGTTCAACGCCTAAAGTAAAAGTAGTAATGTAGTCACAAGTAAAAATCATAAGCAAAATAAATCTGAAATTTTATGACTGGCTTCTTTCTTAAAATAAGTATGATAAAAGACTTTTAAGACAGAATAAAGTTTGTCATATCATAAGCGCAATCAATATCCGAGATAACACTAAAACAATACAGCTTTTCAATAAAAAATAATTCAATTAAACATATGTTCGGCTAGTCAAATATAGTCATGTTTAATTCCTTTTGTTCGAATGGCTTTTTACTACCAATCTATGTTATAAAGGCCAAACGTATCTGTGCGTAACACATACGTCATTTTGCGAATGGCAACACTTTAAAATTTGAAATGAAAATTTAAGTTTTGCATTTTTTCTTTTGCAAATTTTTAAACGTTGAAATACGGCACATTTTCAATTTTTATACCACCCTATAGGAAAAAAAATTACTTTTTAATGCAGTTTGTTGGAAAGCTGTATCTTTATTTGGTTTTGAGTTGTTAATTTTTTCGTAGTTTTTTATACCGTTTTTGAATTGTGGCAAAGGACATACTCCATTTTTATTAAAATGAAAATGAAAAAAGCCGAAAAAAGCAAATTAATGTATCTTTTTGTTGCCATTTTTGTTTAAAGTGAAAAAAAAATCGTTTTAATTCGTTTTTATTTATTACTTAAAGAATTTTTAGTTTATTAAAAACTTTCTAAACTCGATACAACACTTTTTTTTCCACTCTGACGTCACAGGAATATTGTATATCGTGTTTATTGCACGCAGGTTATTTTAGAAATTTTCATTTACACTTAAAAGAATTTAAATAAATTAGTATCTATTTATAGCCAATAGTAATCGAGATTTCAAATTTTGAATTAAAATGATTTTGAAATGATTAAATTAAAATACCATTAAAAAAAAAAACGTGAACACGGATAAGAGATGTGCATATGTAAATTTTGAAGTGGTAAAAATAATGTCGGATTTAGATTTCATGGGGCAAAAAAATCTATGATTGAGTCAACGTGGAGTACGTTTTGCAATTTTACATTTTGGAATACCGTGCGTAAGAGCCATAATTGATATCTTAATAATAATACAAGATCTTTATTATATTTTAATGTTTACATATCGATTAAGTTCAATTTTTAAAATTTCTACAGCTGAGTTTTATAGAAATAGTATTTTGTTAACTTTAGTTTAAATATCATTTGTTTAATAGTTAGACTTACTAACACAAGGTGTATTTTTTATTGTGACTAATTAAGTAGATTTATGATAAATCAATGAAACAGTTCTTTCTTAAACATTTTCTTTCGTCGAAATTCGACGGGTTCCACTTTGTTTATATAAAAGTTTTATTTTCCGTTATTACGGAATTTCGATGTTCTCTCTTCTCGAACTCAAACTGAAATATTGATTTTGTTTCGAACCCTAAAATTTTTAGCAGTGATAAATTGGATAAGGACTGTTCGTTACACGTATTTTTACAAAAATCTTTAAATTTACATTCTGGTTTTACTAAAGTATTTACAAAAAACTCGTTTCGCATCATTTTAAATCAATATTCGAATCCACATGCGAATATAATGCATTTGGAATGAGTTATTCTTATGAATTTAACTTCTTACAAAGAAGCGCAGCAGACTGATGATGATCACCCGCTCAAATATGAATATTAATATGTTAGTTTTAACTAAGGTTCTACTACGCCCTACCTCTGTTTTTACTTTGTTTGTTCCCTATACACACAGAACATAAAAGTGAAACATTTTGTAATAATTTGTAATAATGCTTTTCCATTTAAAGAATTGAAAATTATCATTAATTAAGAATTGAAAATTATCATAAAGTTTTCATTACAACGATCATTATCTCTTCTTTAAATGACTGTACACTAAAGCGTTGGGCGATTTATATTAATGTAATTCAAATAAATGGATTTAATTAATTTTTTTAATAAGAACCTGAATTTTAAACAGGAAAAATGTTTTCTGGTTTAAGTTGTTTCATTAATAATATTATTATGAATTCATTTTTTAGCATAGTATTTATCATAAAACATTTTATTTTTGTTATTGTTGTTGCTCAAAGTAAACTTTTCTTTTTTAAATAACAATTATTACTAATAATTATGTTTCTGTTATAATAATCATCAGCATTTTTATAAACAATCAAACGTTGAGCAATTTATTGAGAGTAACAATGATTTTAAGTTAATGAACTTAATAAATTTCGTTAATCTTATCAAAAAGCTTAAAGCGAAAAATTTCTGAAATGTTACGTTTTTCAGTTCCGTAGTATTTTTAATTAAAAATTGATGAGCTACGTTTATTTCTTAGCATTGATGTTTAATCATAAGAAACATCTTTTATTTTCTTATAGAAAACAACAACACAATGTGTATCTTTTTTTTTTTTTTTTTTTGAGCCATCATCATTCAAAATATCGTTGCAGAATGAAAAAATGTTTAAAAACGTTTATTTATTTTTACTCATTAAGTACTTTTTGTTACATTGTAAAAAATGATGATGTAATTCCTAGTTAAAATTATTTTGTTTTCGGCTAATTAATCATTAACTAATAATACGATGGAAAAAAGCTCTTCTTTCATCTGGTATCTTTCAGTTCTTTGATTCCCCATTTACAAATAAATTTTTTAATTTATTTTTTTAACTTCGTAAATTTATGAATTAGGCATAATTTACCTAGAATAAAAAATATTAAAAAAATGCATTTAATGACTTTTATTCTGGGATAAATTACATATGCTTTTGTGTCGCTTGAATATTTTGTGTAATGCATCAATGTATATATTTCACTTACATTGAATTTATAACCTACAGTTTGGAAACAATCTTAGTTTTTGGAGTGACGATTCTCAGTTGTTTTTTTTTACGATCACACGTCCTATTAAATTCAGAGTGGGAGAGTAAATTCAGAGTAAATTCAGAGCTCTATTTAATCACAGAATATTATTTCAGCAGATGTATGAATATAAATCGTCATAGGTTTTTTACAGTCACGTGATTCATTCAGAAAATCAGATTTTTGATCAAGAGTTTCTTTTAGAAACAGCTGAAAACGTGCTATTTACCCTTTGTTCACTTATCAAGTCTCTCAAAGATATTGTATTTTTCACTTCAGACAAACTTTAGACGAATGAAATTTAACATAAATTTATATATGTTGATAATTAAGTATTTATAGTGAACTAAATTGCTATCACGTAGCATTTTTGCAACAGTTTTCTAAAGGAATTTAAGCCCTGCAGTACAATATAATTGGCGTAATGACAGCAGAAGGACCGGACACACAAATCAGACACTGGAATAATGAAATGCCGCAAAAGTAAAATACAGTGGTAGCACTAACTAAAAACATTTATAAATGTGTTTTTCAAGAAGTATTAAATTACACGTGTTTGAAGGAAAATTCTTTCTGTTAATTATTTTACAATTTAAAAATTTGTAAATTTCATAATGTTAAAATGGTTTACGCCCATTTGTGTAGCACCAACTATATGCGTTTTTAGGTACATTCATAATTATGTAAATACGTAGCACCTATAATCGTCATTCAATCCATCTGTCTGACTACATATAACAATGCAAAAACTACCCAATCTAACCGTTTGAAATTAAAAATTCTATGAAATCGAATGTATAGTTAAATTACGGGGACAAACAAAAGTATTCTATTACATTACGGTCAATGGGAACAATATTAAAGTTAATAATAAGTTTTAAGACATAATAATAAACTTCAAGAGCATTTTAATGGTGTTAAATTCCTCTAAACTTAATACAATTCGTATGCATCTATGAAATAAATACTAAAAAATACTTCCATACAATCTGGTGCAAAGAATATTTTTTATTAATATACAGGGCCACACAAAAATATTCCATTAGATAATGATACAAGGGAAAAGCACTTTAGGATGATTTTTAATTATATTAAATTATTTCATGTTTCACAAAATTGATATAGCTTGCTGAGGTTTGCTATAAATTAATTCCTGTTTAATAAAAATCATTTAGTATTTAAAGAGTCACGCAAAAGATTTTGGATTCAGTTTTGTAACTAAAGTACTATATATTTTAAAAATTTCATTATAGTACGAATGCACCTCATTTGTTATGTTTGACGCGAAATTTCTGACATTAATTGTGTTTTCATAGAAGTTTTAAATTTATTTCCTTTAGATTTAAAAACTTGTGAAGTTCAAGTGTTAAAATGATTTATGATAGTATTCATTCTGGCTAGAGCTGCTGCCAAATCTAGCGAGCGAGCGAAAGAGGACGGGTCCATGTAACTGTTCCAATATTAAAGCTGTATTCAAAAAATATTTTCCCGCGCTCAACAACTCAAAATTTTCTGACACATTTTCAGACTTATTTTTAAAGGCGAAAACATGAAATTTGCTGACATGAAATGTATAAGCGGTCGCAAATTTTCATTTTTCGCTCATTTAATTAGAACTTGAATTATAAACATTATTTTCTCTGTAAGAAGCTCTCTCATTTTGGGAAACTCGGTTCGAAGCTTTAATCGCTCTTTTTTTTCCCAATATATTTTGTTTTTATCAAAAATTTTATAAGCATGGTACGTTATATGATTTCAGAATAAAAGAATTTACCAATATAACGCTCTTAAAAACAAAAATGAATTTAAAAAATAGGCAGAAAATAAGTAATTTGGATTGGAGTACCTCCTTAATTGCATTGCAATTCACGGGGTTTGGTGAAGGTTTGTTAAAAACGGCCGCACCACTTTAGCCCTCTGACAATCATGCAAAAGAACAAAATTGTAATGTTGTTTACTCTTCATTTAGTTTTAAAATTTAAAAAAATGATAATTCTTTCAACATTATGTAAAAAAAAAAGCTCAATTGCAATAATGAAACTAATTCTTAAGAATATTAATTATTGTTCAATGCATTGAAAATGCATAGAATCTATAGAATTATATTACTTTAAATCTGTGGCTTCCAGTAATAGCCAGGTAAGGCACATTTTTAATATTTTGAGTAATTAACGTTTAAAGTTTTCAAATGTTTTTCTATCATTACTTTTATAAAATAGATTAGAACTTAATAATTTTCACTACATTCAATTAGGGTATAAGAACCCCCCCCCCCCTTTTTTTGCCAAAATAGTTATATAAAAATGGTTTTTATTAATTGAGAACCAATTACAAAAATTTTCAATTTTTAAATGAAAATTTATAGTCGACCTATAACGGGAAGTATTTGATTTTCATTTTTCAGTACTATGGCAGATGATAGTACTCTTTTAGAGTTACATTTTCCCAAATTATCTCGATTTTTTCAAAAATGTGCCTTACCTGGTTATTACCGGAAGCCACAGAAATAATTTAAATAGCAAATAAAGCTATAGGTTTTCTATCTTTAAACACAGAAATAATGCTGATATTGCAGTGAAACATGGAGCGTAGGGAGCATATTAATATGGTGTGGTCAGTGAAAGGGTTTTATTAAGTTTAAAATATTTTTTTGGGCATTAAATTTGGATGTGTCAATCATACAAGAAATATTTTAGTTAATAAAATCAATATCGTTACTAGACAAGTAATAATACAACTATAATGTATTTCCAAAAACATTTTAAAACATTTAATTGTGTTCTGAAAATAATATGGTTCACCATTCTAATACTTAGTTGAATCGATTCCGATCCTTTCTATGACATATCGAAGTTATCTGAATTAACTTACTTTGCGTGCCATTAAGGTGTCCTTTTCACTTGCTAACAAATAGCTCACAAGATTCTTGCAAATTCGAAGGTGGTTCGCTTTAAACTTCTAACGGAACTTTGCTAGCTTTAGTTTAAATTTAACTTGCCAGTAAGGCGAGATACACATTATGCTGAGCATTCACTCAAGTGTGAATATGAATAAACTAATTTTAATTGAGGGTCTGCTGTACTATCCGCGTTAGCTACAAGGACAAAGTTTAATGTATAGCTAAAATTTTCAAAAAGTTATTTTATTTCTATTAATTCTTCGTATTCTAATTTTTATTTTTATTTTATCTAGGATTTCTAAAGAAAGGAAACAATATTTATATTTTCTCTGTAATAACAAATTTGTATATTAAATATTAATCATAAATATGTTAAATAAAAATAATTGGTTCAATTATGTTTAACCTCAACTAACTTTATTTGAGTGTTAGTTAATTTAGCTAAATGTCATATTTAGTTATCTAGCTAAAAGAAACATTTTAAAGCATGATATATAAAAGTCATTGTTAATATATTTTTTTAATTTCATCATATTATAAAAGTTTTTTTCCGACATTAATAAATAAAAAAAAATAATAAAATAAAGTGCAGCATGTATACCGGGTGTCCCAAAAATGACTGATGGATTTTAAAATTCAATAACTTGCAAACGGTGACAGCTATTTTAAAAATTTTGCAGGAGGACTATGTATGATGTCAGGAGTTTTTTTAACGTAATTTTTTATTTTAGTTCGAATTTCAAACAATAGGTGGCTCTGACGGCGATTGAAGGCCAGGTGATCAGTGTTAAGTGAAGCGTCGACCTGGCCTTCAATCGCCGTCAAAGCCACCTATTGTTTGAAATTCGAACTAAAATAAAAAATTACGGTAAAAGAACTCCTGACATCATACATAGTCCTCCTGCAAAATTTTTAAAATAGCTGTCACCGTTTGCAAGTTATTGAATTTTAAAATCCATCAGTCATTTTTGGGACAACCGGTATGCGATCCATTAAATCATTATATACACTCTATATGAGAATAATGATAAGCTATTTTTGAATTGCAATGTACCATTTTGAATTGATCAAAAAATCGATTTTTGATTTTAATAAAATTTTGATTTAAATAAAATCCTGTTTAATTGTGAATATTTTGACGTATCGCAAGATGTTATTATTTTGTTAATACAACCTGCATAATTACAAACACAAATGAAAACTTTCAACGTCTTTTATTCCATGGTCATATTTTCTTCCATTTCATGTTTTAAAAATGCGAAGCCTTTTTTTGTATTTTAAAATAGAAATTTAAACATTTTTTCTACGAGTTCATTATTATACATGTGACACAATTTGCGTATGGCATAAACCATAAGCTTATTATTATTTAAAATATAAAACAAAAGTACATAAAGATGTATTAGATTACGTCGTTTTACACTACATGTATGAGAAAAAAAGTTATATTACATGTACTATTAGATATATCAAAAAATCCATGCACAGTCTTGTACAATGCATATTCGAAAATCTAAAGAATAATAATTGGGTAAAAATATTAATATTTAAAAGAAGTAGCAAAGATTTTTAAAAAAATCATTTTTTTTTAAATTTCCAAAATTTTTAATTAAATATGTGGGATTTTTTATTTATATTTTTAATTATTTTTTTGCAAAATTTATTTACTTATTTATTTATTTATTTATTTTGAAAATTGAAATGCAATGAGTTCGTCATTTGAAGCAATTTTTTAAAATAGAAAGAGTTGTTGAAAAGTTAACTCTCCTCTTATTGCAGAAAATATGACGAAACAAAGTAGACGACAGTAGTTTACAATTTTTCATTTCATTTTTTTTTTTCCAGAAGATATTCTTTTTTTAGTCCGTTTATATCTCTTGTTCCCCGACTTTCACTGTCAGAATTTTTTTACTGACAATCTCTTTATTAATGTTTGCAAAGATCTATTGTTATTGAAGCAATTTGTTTTACTCCCTAAGTCTAAATTTGCTGCAAATAGTTCACTTCTATTCCCGGTTTTTTTTTTTTTTTTTTTTTTTTTTTTTTTTTTTTGCTTAAATTAACCACTGACAGGGCAGTATTTACTGTAGCTTATTGTCTTTGACTCCATTTGCTATAAACTTTTTATCTTGGAATAAATAGTAACAAATTAGAAGTTGAACATCAAGCGTAGCAAATGAGATGCGTTCATACTATAACGAAGTATTCAAAATATACGGTTACTTCAGATACAATACAGTATCCGAAATCTTTTGTGTGTCCTTGTAACTGCTAAATACTTTTTATCATACGTGAATTAACTTCTAGTAAACCTCAGCAACATATATCAATTTCATAAAATGTGAAGTACTTTAATATAATTAAAATGCACCCCAAACAAGTTTCCTCTTGTACCATTATGAAACAGAACACTTTAGTGTGGGCCTGCATATTAATAAAAACATTCTTCACACCATAGATTGTACAGAATATATAGTTTAGTATATATTTCATACATGCATATGAATTGCATTGTGTTCGAAAAAATTTAAATCATTAAAATGCACGAAACTATTTTTTTCCCTTGGTTGTAATACTTTTGATTGTCTCTGTAATTGAACTATACATCCGATTTTCATAAAATTTGAAGTGACTCGACATAATTATGTAATAATTATGTCGTTAAAATTTCAAACTATCCGGTAGGGTTGATTTTGCGTTGTTACATGCGGACAGACGGACGGATTGAACGACGACTATAGGTGCTATGTATTTACATAATTAAGAACGCAACCAAAAAAAGAATACATATAATGAAGTTATTTAAAATTTATTCCCGAAATATGCATTTTAGTCCGAGAGAAGTACAGGACATAAAATGCGTTTTATATCTCTCCTATTTTTATGGTACTCTTTACACGAAATAAAAGTTTATGTGCAAAATATCAAATATAATATCCAACAAAACAGTAATAAAATATGAAATTCAAAATATATAACCTTATTTTTACCATTATTTAAAATCTATGAATGTCAGATAATATCACTATCTCTCTGTCCTCGGCTCTGTGAATGTGAGATATAAGAATTTAAACACGTAACAACTTTTGTAATAACTTCCCTTTCTTACAAAAAAAAAAAAAAAAAAAAAAAAAAAAAAATATTATGATTACTTATATTAATTTTTTTTTGAAAGACGTATTTATGAACATAGCAACTAATAAAAACACTTAAAGCATTAATTAAAATCCACAACTGACAAGTTTCGACCACCCTGTGATTTACATCAGGCTCATATAACAATATGAGAGTCACAAATTTAATAATTTATTAGAAACTATAAAAATTCTTATTGTAGTAGAGGTACAAACCCAGTCTCTATCATATCAGAATACAAATCGGAATGTATTTTTAATTTAATTTTAGTATGTGATCCGCTCAATTTATATCATTTTGCTTTGGACACGTTTATTAAATATTTTTACATAATCTTTTCCAAAAGTAATAGTGAAGTTTTCTTTCTATATGGTGGCCCCGATTTGATGTTAGTGTGATTTAAAGAAGATGTGTGACCCGATTTGTTTTAAAATGTAAAATGAATGTAATATCTTATTCATGAACGACTTTTGTAACAAAAAAATTGAGGTTATGAAAAATAAAAAATCCGTTTACATGGGATTTTTAAATTTCATAGTTTTGATAAGAATTGGACATTCTTTAAAAAAAAATATATATATATATATATATATATATGTATGTATATTTCTTCAAATTCGTTTAATTAATTCAGAGTAAACTGCAGAAATATGTACATATATATTTTTAAATTAATTTATATTTATCTGCATGTAATCTCTCTATTAATCTCTTTGTTTTACCATCTTTTGACTATTACCCTTTTCTGATGTGATATACTTTTAAAAAAATTCCTCATAAAGAAATTATTCCCTAATAAATGACTTTTGTAACTAACTTGATATACAATTGAACTTGCCTTTAACCACTTAAATAATTCTTTATGTAAAATAAATTGAAAATATAGGATAAAAACCACTTTTTAAAGCTAAAATATTCTTAATATTTCGTCTAAACATTTCAGCCATTAAATAGTATGAAATTGTATTTAAAATAGTTAGTGGTGTGAAAAAGCGTTAAGGGATGAATCAAGTAAACGCTTCTTGTACGTAACGACGTACGGGCAAATAATTTAAGTGATTAACGATGTTCCTATTTAACGAAAATTTCTACATTTCTACAAATTTTTATGTTGATTTTTTTTCTTTGAGCACCATTAACGTGCAAAGTAATCTCCGTGTTACAAAAAGTACATTCTATATTACGAAATTTTTTTCACTTTCGTGTGTCTAGAAGATTTAAACGGAAAAATTGCTGTTACGATGGACATATGAATTTATTTCAGCGTGTTCTATAAAAATGAAATTATTTATTTTTTTTAATCATTTTCAATCAAAAGAAGAAATTCTAAAAGACTGCGATACAACAAGAAATGGATTCCAGTTAGATGAAAATGTTACAGATGAAATTTTCGGATCCTTATATAAGTCCGAAATTTTTTATGAATAGTGATGAACGTTTCATAAGAAACTTGTTGAAGCAATATTACAGGCAATTGAAATAATACACTTTGTTAAATTCCCCATAAAATAAAAAAACAATGCAGGACGCGTTTCCAGCTAAATCAATGCAGATCATCATCAGATAAAGCAGACACGTGTTCGTAAGGGCACAAGGTCAAAGATGAACTGAAACAAAGTGGGTAGAGATTGCAAAGAGTGCAACAAGTGGCGCAATGAAAGAGCAAATGTGGAAGACGAAAGTAAAGCCAAAATAACAGAAGATAAAAAGGTAGACAAAAGTGAAAATAAAAATAAATGAAAAAAATTAGGGGAAAATAAGAATAATAATAATAAAATAATAAAATATTAATAATAGTATAAAAATAAATAAAATATATAGAATAAGAATAGAGTTATATAAGAATATTTATTTTTACATTATTATTATCATTTATTTTTATTTTTCTGTGCTTATTTTCTTTATTTGATTTTATTCAGTATTTATTTACTTCATTTCATTTATTATTATTATTATTTGAACTTATTTTTTCCATTTGTTTTTATTTCCCCATTTTCCCGCCTTTTTCTCTTCTGTTAGTTTGGCTTCACTTTTGTCTTTCTCATTTGCTATTTCAAATAGCGCCACATGTGTCATTATTTGGTACCCTTACCCTCTTTCTTTCAATTCATCTTTGACCTTGTACACTTAAAGTCTCGTATCTGCTTCAGCAGATGACAAGTTGTGTTGTTTTAGTTCGAAATACGTCCTGCATTGTTTTTTATTTTATGGTGAATTAAACAAAGTCTATTATTTCAATTATTATTTATCACCAGTTTCCTCGGTGTTTTTTCACTTTTCTAATATTACAAATCTTTTTTTTTCTAAGTTAAAAATTTAAAATATTGAAAAAAAAAAAGACGCAATGTTTTGGTTTCTGTTTACTTCTGTTTATTATGCTTTTGTCAGACATTATTATTAATAATTTTTTATGTTTACATTCGAATAAAAAAGTTACTGCCTGCTCTAATTAAAATACATTTCTCCAAAATTTCTATTTTAGGTTTATTTTTTTTATTCCATTCATGTTGATTTTATTATACAAATTCCGTGAATTTGACTTGGTTGCTATTTAACGAATTTTCTTTATAACAAAATCTTTAAAAGTAATGATGAGATTTCGCTGAATGGAAGTTTCACTATAATATTATCATTTTAATACTGCATATATTTATTTCGTTCGGAATGCCTACACTGTTAAAAATAAATCTGTGAATTCCAGGTGAAACTACCGGCAGCAATGTAGCCGAACTTTTACCGTTCCGTTAGTAGATTTTCCGTTGTGGAAAATACAAGAAGGGAAAACTCCGGTGTAAGAATCAGTAACTTTCCGTTGCAAAGTTTGATTTATAATAGTAATAATTTAATATAATTTTTAAAAATGATTTACCGATTAATCTTCAAAAAATTCGAAATCACCGAGGGATTTTAAGCTGCTATGTTACTTTACTTAATTGTTATTTTGGATAATTTAGTTCACTCCTTCCTCAGGACCGAACTCGGGACCTTCAGATTGCGGAGCAAATTCTTACGAACTGAGCCAAAGTTGCGGATGCTAAACGGTACAAAGTATGTCTTTTATGAGTTAGTGGGAAAATCTGTTGTGCTTTTTAAAGATTTCCTTTCAAATATATTCCTTAGAATGTTTGTAAACGGATTATTTTAGACTGATGCATAATACTTATTATTTTTTTAAATCACTTTTAATTTTTTAAATAGTTTAAATAAAAAAAATCACTGTTTGAAACCACTGTTTTTTTTAATAAAATTTTTTTTATTAACAATTTTTTTACAATATATATATATACGTAGACTTTTTTTTAAAATTGTCGTACACTATTTATTTATTTATTTATTTATTTTTCGGCTAATAAATTAAAAGATTTTTAATAAGAAAAAAACAGAAAAAAAAACAGAAAAATGTAATTTAAAAGGAATTTTTATGTTTCATTATTCCATGACGCCAATGGGACTCGAACCCACAATCTGCGCTCGCAGGCGATTAGCGGTGTGGTTCTTTGACCACTCGGCCATGGAGCTCCCCACACAACGGAGTGTCTCCCTTTTTTGTTTTTATTTCCATCCGTTTCGTTTTTTTCAGGAAATATGATGGAACTTTGTGATTTGTAACGGAAAATTCCCTTTAGTTGTTAAAAGGGAGCTTTTCTGTGAAATTCAGGAAAAAAATGTTCATGAATTTCAGAATTTTTTTAACAGTGTATAATAAATTTCCATTGACATTTAGTTCTAAATTTTCATTATATATGGCATCCACGCTATTTTCAAAACCAAGAAACACAGTCACTATATATATTTCACGTTTAAATATAGATAATGTGAAATATTTGAGATTTTTTCTTACTGGTACATAAGGGTTACCAAGTCTCCGGCTTTTTGTGCACCACAATTAATGTTATTCTTTTACATCACCCAAATGTTCCAATTAAGTAAAAGAATATTTTCTCAATTAAAATATTGGTACTCAAATTGCAGGAGTCCTAAAACTTTGTGTTCATCCGTAAACAAATATTTTCAAAGAAAAAATTAATTTCGATATTGTATTTGTCATCAGTATTTATCCAAGTCGACTTTAACGTATTTTGAAACAGTGTATTAAGTGCAAACTAATAGAAATGTAATCAAAAATATGTTAATTATAGGTGTTATTACCGAATCTTAAATAACTTGAAAATTTTTGTAAGCAGTACTTTCAAAAATTTTGTATAGTAATTAAAATTAATTGTTATTTGAGTCTTAAGTATTGTTACCAAACCTTGAATAGTTTGAATGATAATTAAACACCGACTGAATATGTAAATAAACTTAAACCGATATCTATGCTCATATGAATGTAAATTTTATTATAATAATTTGTTTGAATATTGAACTAATAATTGAAAACAATATTTGTTAAAACCCGTAGCTTCCAGTCCTTTGCATTCTTTTACTAATATTTCTATTAACAAATTATTATTCCAGCTTCTCACCGCAAACAGACTGATTTAGAAGAATCTGCGGCAGATAAAACTTGTCAATATAATTTTAGTAAAGATATAATGCAGGCAACAGATGGTTCATAATAGATAAGTATAGGCTTATACGAAAGGAAGTTCGAAAAACGTAATTAATATTCAGTAATGGATAATATTGATGAACGCAAAGTTCCGAATTACCGAAAATTAAATAATACATAATATTTATTTTCGGTAAATTTTTGACAATATGCATAGTACAAAAATTTGATATAGCTGAAGCATATTTTACTGATTACCGTAACATTAGAATAATTTACTGTTAAAAATAATTCAGAATTAAAAATTATGATTTAATTGATAACATTAATGTTCCGCATGAAATATTTTTATTCACTGTTAAAAAAAATCGTTTTTTTTTAATGGAAAAAACAGGTTTTTAGCTAAAATATAAAATTTTCTGTTTCATACAAAAAGAAATAAAAGAAACTATATTTTCGACTATTTTTTCTCGTGTTTCAATGGTCCGACTTATTTTTTAAATAAAAATTTTTATTGGTGTCTAAAAAAGACAATTTTTTTGTATAATTAACAGATTTTTTTTTTTTTTTTTTTTTAACAAAGTATATTTTAAATGCACACGCATCCTCCAACTTAAGTATTGTGCGACTTACGCAAATTCGCAGTTTTGTTATAAATCTCGAAACTTACATCTATGAACACAATAGCGCGTTTGATACATATTTACGTGATACTGATAATTATTTTAGTAATAAAATATGGACATAAAAATCACTAATTTTATATAGTTTTATATATTAAAGAGAGTTATATGTTGGGGAGATTAAACAATTAAATCCTTTTTAAATGAAATCCGCAATCTTCAATATTAAAAGTGGCAGAAGTTTTTAAAGAACAGCACTTCTTTTTCCTAACCGTTCATTTCAAGCGCTGACTCTCCCATTACCGAACTAAATTAGCTGTAACAAGTGCATATTCATTTTCGATTTTGTGTATTAAATAGTAGTATTGACATGACAACTTATTCTTTATTATTAGTTATTCATAGTAGTCACTTTACTCATAATAAATATAATGCTTATCAAATATTATCTTATTTTGTGAAAGATATTTATTTGTGTTGCCATCAGAAATTCATGGAAAAAAGGTAATTTATTCCTCTCTAAAATATTTATAGTTTTGATATGGATTCAAAATTATTCTAAATCTACTGAGCAATGTCAAATTTAGAAATACCATTTCCACAAGATATTTGTTATTTGAAAAGTGTTTTTCGAGTTTGATTTTATATATTTCATACTTTTATAATTTATATCCGAGTAAATAATGCTGCATGGTGTTTTACTTGTAAATTAACACGGCCCAAATAATATATAATTATTTCACTTTCTTCCAAAATTTTAGATAATAATTTACAAATTTGACAGCATAAAAATTGAAGTTACATAAAGGTTTATGAGACGCATTGATTTCTTAAGTTCTGTGATGCATATACACGCTTTTGTAGCTAAAAAAGTTCCCGAATGATCCAATAGAATAAATTTTAATAGCCACGAATGTTATCTATCAAACATAACCCGTGCATTCGCCCTAAGATATGACATCTAAACTATTTATGGGACTATAAAACTAAAACTAAATAAATATTATAAAGAAAGTACTTTGTAAAAAGTAAAAGAGGTGTTCCTTTCATCCAACTTAAGATGGTAAATATATGCAAAGTAAATACATTTTCTGGAATTCCCAACGGGTCTGGCACCACTATTTCAGATTAGAATATTTTCATTTAATATTTGAATCGTAAAATTCACAGCACTTCGTTTAATGATAGAATCTATAGCCATTTTCTGTGATTAAGTAGAACTTTAAAATTCTGTCATAAAACGGGGACACACAGAAGCCAAGAAATACAAAGGATTTTATTTAGATTTGGAGTAAATTGAGTTCAAAGTTCAAAATCAATAACAATAGACTGAATAAAAATATGAAACTGTTGTTTATTTCAGTAACTGTGAAAGTAAAGTGGAATACTATATGTATATATATATATATATATATATATATATATATTAATTTAAGTAGAGATAAAAGAAATTAAGTGGTTAAATAGTTTAACCACTTCACCGTCTGCCACGAGTTAAGTCGGGGATAAAAGCACTGCTCCCGGAGCTAAAGCAGTTGAAAGCAGCACAAAATTAGAAAAACGCTTGTTTTTCTTTACCTCCAAACAAATGGCCTTAATGCCCGCTAAACTGCGCACATAGCCCTTTAGCTTCTGGGGCCTCAATTATGATTATATCTGTACGTACATAATTTAAAAATTTGTAAACACAAATACTATTTAAATAACTCAAAAATATTCTTTTTTAAATTTACAATAAGATAGATTAATTTAAAACCAAGCTTTTTCAAGCATATTTATGCTCATCATCAGCTTTTAAAAAGTAAATAAACCCTGGTGATTATCATAAATATGCTTTAAATACAATGTATCTTATTGTAAATAAAAAAAACACTTTTCAGTAATTTAAAAAGTATTTTGTGTTTACAAATTCTTAAACTTGTTAGTGTAAGGTGAATTTAGGGGGTTTAAGAATTTGATATGTTATATAATTTTTAACGTACATAATTTTTCATTAATCGTTTGTTCGCACAAATTTTTACCGTAGAAACCATGTAACGCTTAAATGTTTTTTTTTCTTTCATATATAAAGGAGATTTTAAATAGCTCTTAACAACAGTTGTTGCTTTGACTCATTCATATTCTATTACTAATATTTCTATAAACAGGTCATTATTGTCTCATTTCCCATCCCAAAACTGACTGACAGAGCAATGGTGTTGTGGAAGATTAAATAAGCCGATACATTTCTAGTAAAGATTTAATGGCGGCAGCAGATGGCTCTGGGTAGATCAATATAGACTTGGACGAAATAAATTTGCCCAACGGAAATATATCAAATAAGCGGTACTGGATTATACAAATAAGCGTAAAGCTCCGAATTATAAATAATGTAATAAAATAATCATCTGACAGTCTCATTTTTGATGAGTTTATGAAAAATATAAACTCTAGACAGTGCTTTACTTTTGGGTATATGTTATCGCTAGATTAACATCAAAAAAAGCTTTTAAAATCATGTTAACTTTAAAGACTATAATTTTATTTACCTTACTACTATTTTTTTAGTTTTGTTTTGTTTGAAATTTATTTAAAATATATTTGGCTACATTCTTTAACCCCCGTCCTTTTTGCATTCTTTTTCCGCACTAAAAAATGAAAACAATAGCTTGCGATGGCAAGATGACGTACCTTGTTATAGAAATGGTTTTCACTCAAAGCAGAACTTTCCAGATTTTTTTTTATAATGATGATGATTTTTTCATTTTTTTTTCAAAAGTTTCTTCATATAAAGACCTAATATTTTTTTCGAGTTGCCACCAACTAAAAAACAACACAATAATTAAAAAAAGAAATGATAACACGCGTCATTTCTTTATGGGTCAATAAAAATTCAGATTCTCCTATTAGATTTTTGAATTTTGAAGTTGACGTCATTCGAAACAGAAAATGCATTATTTTTCATAAACAAATGTATAAATTGTAACTAAATTTATTTTAAAACAACATCGCACCTTTATTTGAATATTTCCGAAGTCAATTACTATAATGCCGATATTTCCTTATAAAAAGATAATTTAGAAAAAAATCCTTCTATATGTAAGAAAAAGTAACGATTTGGAAATAGAAAAATTAAAATCTGTGTAGGTTACCAATGGACAAATGAAAATCTGCATTGATACCGCGAAATTGTAGAGGGGACTATCACGGGGGCGATTCGGTGGCCAAACATCGCCAAATTTGTCACCAACTTGGCGATAAATTGCCAAATCTGGTGACCAAAATTATTCGTCAAAACTGACTCCAACTTGACTCCATTTTAAAAAAATTTCCAAACTAATATGTTTACTTATAACTTTAACCTAATAGTAATATTAGTTTAAATTTATTAGTTGAGGTGGCTGATCAAATTCCTGAAAGAATCAGATAAAGTTATGAAATCATATGAAAAACTGGTGGAACCAGAGAGACAAGTAGAGCTCGATCTATAAAATGATACAGTAAACAAATTGGCAAATATATTCACTATAACAAAGTGCGTAGAAAAGAAATGGTATCAGATTTTCTGTAAAGCTCATGAAATTATTTCAAATTTTTGTTAGCTGAAAATGTGGACTGAGCTTTACTGGTGTCTTATATTCAGAGTCATACTATTATCCACTGAAAATGATTGCTGGGCAAAATAGTTAATATAATCTATAGTTATATTATCTCAAATAAACAAAGATCCACAACGCTAAACGAATATAAACTATGAAGTAATAATTAAAGTATAACATTAATATAGTTAGATTATTGAGGAATTGACATAGAAAAATATTTTTGAACATAAATATTTAATGTATGGTTAAATCGTATATGTTTAGGATTTTGGGTTTACGTGGAGCTTTTATCTTCCACTTATCAAAAACACTTGGAATGGAATTTTGTCCACACCTTGTATTGAATGGAGGTTAATTATTCAAATTTCGTAAATATAAAAGTTTGTTTTCTATTTCAAAAATATTTTTTCACTGAGAAACATTAACCCTCTATGAACTTCTCGTTTTCCTCATCTTGATAGTTGATTTGAGATTAGCAATTTATTAAAAGAAAAAATGAATCGTAAGGTTGAAATTACAGTATTGAAAATATTATATTTAAACTCTTGTATTTTAAATTATTAAACTTGTTATAACTTCACAATAAAAAAATCAATAAGCTCCACTCTGTAAATAGTAATAATAATAATGAAACTGTCCTGCTGCTTCCATTTAAGCAGTGACATGAAAATTTAATGCTCCATTTTAAAAATTGGGTTTTCTATTCAAATATATAAATAAACTGTTGCCACTATAATTTGCAAATTTGGTTTATCAAAGAAGAAAATTTCAAGCAATTAATTCATCTTAATGTTTCCCCCAATAGAAATAATCAATAAATGTAATCGTTGCTACTAAAGAATCCGTAGAAAATTTTTAAAAGTATATAAGGAACAAAAGAAGAAAAGCTAACTGATGTCTTGAAAATGCACCAGACTAATATTAATTCTACACAATCAAACCATTAAGACAATGGGATTTTTTGGTCAAAAGCTATTTTCGTATAATACGGCATGTCTCAAATCACATTAGCTTTATTTCACCGAGTGCTTTGTTAAGTTATCTTAATGTTTCTCCAACAGAAATAATCAATAAAGGTAAATGTTGCTACTATATAATCGTTAGGCAGTTTAAAAGAGAAAATAAACAAAAGAAGAAGAAGTAAGCTGATTCTGTAGAAATGTATCAGATTTATATGAATTTTACCCAATCAAACCATTCAGGCAGTAGAGTTTTTTTGTTTGAAAGTTATTCTAGAATAATACGTTATGCCTCAAATTACAATAAATTTATTGCATGAGTGCTTTGTTAATTTATCCTAGTTTTTCTCTAGCAAAAATAATTAATAAACGTAAATGTTGCTACCAATCGTTATAAAGTTTAAAACTGAGAAGAAAGAAGAAAAGGAGAAGTTATTCTATCGGATGCCGAGGAAATACATTGGATAAATAAATTTCTACATAATCAAACCATTGAGGCAAAAGAATCTTTTGGTCAAAAGCTATTCTCGAATAATACGCTGTGCCTCAAATTACAATAGCTTAATTGCATTGAGCGCTTTGTTAATTTATCTTAGTGTTCCTCGAACAAAAATAATCAATAAATGTAAATGTTTCTACTAAATAATCGTTAGACAGTTTAAAACAGAAAAAATGAACATTTTAAGAAGAAAAGCTAACTAATATCGTGGGAATGTATTGGACTAATAAATTCCTACATAATCAAACCATTAAGATAATGGATATTTTTGGTCGAATTCTATTGTCAATTAATACGTTATGCCTCAATTCACAGTAGATTCCTTTGTAAATTTATCTTAGTGTTTCTCGAACAGAAATAATCAATAAATGTAAATGTTGCTACTAAATAATAGTTAGAATATCTAAAATAGCGAAAAAAGAAGAAACAAAGAAAAAAATCTAACTGATGCCATGGGAGTACATTGGACTAATAAATTTCAATACAATTAAACCAATAAGATAATAGAATTTGTTGATGTAATGCCGTTCTCGAATAATACGCTATGTTCCAAATCACAACAGCTTTATTTCATTGAGTGTTTTGTTAATTTAACTTAATATAGCCCAACTTAATGGGATTATTAACTTAACAGAAATAATCAATTAATGTAGATGTATCTAGATGCTACTAAATACTGATTAGAAAGTTTAAAACTGAAAAGAATTCGGGCCAGAGAAGAAGAGCTCACTAATACCCTAAGAAGGCTTTAGCACAAAATACTACACAACCACAGTAGTAAGAAATGGATATTTTTGGACACATGCTATTCTCGAATAATGCCTGTATCAAATTTCAATAACGTATCTTCTGTTCTTAATTTTTACAGCTTGCTTTAAAATGCAGCGAAAATAAAATAATTAAATTTCAATATATCTATTTCTGTGTATGTTTTCATCTTTTAATAAACATCGTTTTCGTGTATAAAGTTTTGATGTACCACTGATATTCATCACTGATGTACATGTCAGTATATATATATTTCACGATACATATCCGATATTTTTTTTTCAAAGTATAACAAGATTTTTTTTATTTTTGATATTTTTCATACTTAATATTTATTTTCAAAATACCACTGTGCAAGAAATTTTATTATTAATTTTAAGAAAATGTGTAAATAAGAATTTCAATTGTTATTGACTGCTTCATTCTGTAGATAAGAACTTTTTCTCTACATTGAGATTTTTAGCTAAAGAAAAAAAAAATATCTTTCTCAAATTCAGACTTCGAGTACTTATTTTTAATTGTAGAACTGATAATTAAATGGAATAATAATTAATTCAGAATAACCATTGAAAGATAAATTGTCTAATATAAATAATCGGCTACATACAGCTTCATTAGAAAAATTTGGTTGATTTTGGTTCAACTTGTTTTTGTGACAACTGATTTTGGTTCAGTTGGATTTAAACAACTACTGCATGTTACTGAAAGCAAAATAAGACAATCTTACATTCATGCGAAACTTTTTCAATTAAAAAAACAAAATAAATAAAATAAAATAAAACTATTTTGTAATTAAAATTTTCTTTTATAAATTTCTGATTTTTTTAAGCTTGAACTGAATACTACATATATATTTATTAATGTAAAAAGCAAATTGTTTCCGTTTTTAATTAGTTAATCTTCAATTTTTTTGTAAATGAAAAAAAGAAAAAAAGAAACAAAAATATTTTCAGAATAATGTTTGATTAAATTTTTATGTTAAGTGCGATATTTTTTAGTTTCTATTTTATGCTATGCTTGAAAATATTTATGATCAGCCATACGTTGACTATTTTGAAAATATGAGACATACATCAAAATTATCGGAAATGTATCAAAATATTGGATATGTTTGGTATTTTTTGAAAATATCATGATATTTAATAACCCTGTCTTTCATCACATTCTATCTGTTTTGAGATTAAGCTTCCATGAAATAAAAATTCATTATTTTTAATGGAAATAAATTATTATACTGAATGACTTTCCAAGAACTTAAATAGTATATTATGGTCATCACAAAACTTTTTTCTGATATAAATCAAATCGTCTACAATCAAAGTTAAATGACAAAAATTATTACATTGAATGTTTTTTCTAGAACTAAACTAGCTTGTTGTGATAATTACAAAACTTTCTTAAGGCGTAAATAAAGTCGTTTATTCAACCAAAATTGAATGATAAAAATTATAAAAATGAATGCCTTTCCGAAAACTTAACTATTATTTTGTGCCCATTACAGTATTTTTTTTTTCGGACGTAAGTTAAATCGTCTGCTATCAATGTTAAATGATAAAATTATTCTACTGAATGATTTCTAACAATTTAACTATTATGTTGTGGACATCACAAATTTTTCTTCTGACGTATATCAAGTTGCTGAAACCGAAGTTAAATGATAAGAATTATTAATATTCAATGACTTCCGGACAACTTAACTAGTATGTTGTAGCCATGATAAAACTTTTTTCTGATGAAAACTAAATCATCTGCAAACAGATTTAAATGACATCCTATAGGTATAGCTATCACGTATAACTATAGGTGTGGCCTATATATATCTGTAGTCTACATCACGTATAGCTATAGCTATAGCCTATAGATATTCCTATAGTTATAGCCATTTCTGAAGTATCGCTATCACGGAAATCGTGTTAAACAAAACATAGCCGGACGCGTGTTGAACCAAATACTGATTGAAAAAAAAAATCAAAGACTCCAAATGCCTTCAAGGGACCTATTATATAATTATGGTGATGAGCTATGGAACTAATAAAACAAACTTTTATTTTAAAACGGTTATAGATATAGTTTTTTTGTTAAAGAAAAATTATGTGTTATACGATTGTAAAGTGCTCAGCTCGTCTATTTCACCATTGTTACCTATACTTATTTCATTATTTCAATTACTTTTTTCTATCTACCATTACTTTATTACTCTATAATTGTTCTGTATTTTTTTATAAACATCGCTGGGTGGGGCTAGTTGAGCTCAAACCAATTAATAGGCCTCCCCACCTGGCTGAATCTTAATCTGGCCTAAGTACTTAAACTTAACAAGGAGTTATTTATGTCAAGATCTAACACAACATGAAATTTGATGAAATCAGGTGTATTAGATCGTTATATTTATTCTGGAATTCGTGAAAGTACAGCAGAGCATTCAGCCCTTTGGATGATTTACACCAAAGCTTAAGCATCGTCAATTTATGTCAAAGTCTAGTTGAATCTACAGTTTGATTAAATTCGCGCATTAGTTCTTAAATTTAGGCTGCCCAAAAAATGTGTCATTTATACGCACAAAGACAAACTAACGGATAGACATTGTCTAAAAACAGTCAAATCGTGTTCAGGTTCTTGTGAAACTAATAAATCTATCGAAAACCAAAAGTTGAAACTTTTCAGGAATCTAGTACTTTATTTTTACAAAGTTAGAAGCAAACTAGTCGGAAATTGTACATCAAATGTGGCAAATGAGATACGTTCGTTTTATAACTAGATTTATAAATATTCAGATGTTGATACAACAACTTTCGCACTTCTTTTGCAAAAATGCATGGATACAAAATTTATTATGATTATATAGATTAATTTCTGTAATATGGAAATAAAACGATTCCATCTTAAATAAGACGTAATCACTATAGTAACTTTCAATCATTACCTATCACATAATATAATTGAATTAATTACGCATGATAGGATTTAGTATAGCGGATATTACTTTTATTGATATATTTTTAATTTTTGACTCACTTTCCGAAACAATTATAATGATTCAACATCATTCTGTAATGATCATATATATTAAATTTCAAAGTATTCGGTTGAGTAGTTTATGAACTGCTATATGCAAAGAGACAAATAAAGGGGCGGACTATTTCGCTGATTATAGGTCAAACGTATTTATACAAATACGAACGCGCCTAAAAGACAAAAAATAAAGTGTAATTCATTATTTTTCGTGCGTTGTATATATATATATATATATATACATATAATTTTGTGTTGAAGTAACCGCTCAAAATTTAAAATAAATTTTATTCTTAGGTATGTGAGACTTAAATACATGCTGGACTATAAACACAACAGTGGCTTCCAATCATTTATATTCTATCATTAATATTTCCATAAAGCCGTTATTATTATCTCATCTTCCATCCTTAAGCAAACTGATTTAGAAGAGGTGTTGAGGTAGATTAAATAAGTCGATATAAATTTTGTAAAGATTTGAAGGAGGTAGCAGGTGGCACTGGATAGATCAATATATACTTGGATGAAAGAAATTGGCCCACAAGAAGTATATCTATTAATATGTGATAATGGAGTATACGAATAAATGAACGTAAAGTTCGGAATCGAGGATTATGTAAAGAAATAATAATTTGTAATGTTTAATTTCGACAAGTTTATTAAAATACGAAGTGGAATTGTTTGATATACATAAATCCTTTTTTATTGTTAGACTAATTTCAGGCTATTGTTAAAATTACTTATAGATAAAAAATGTTATTTTCACTTTACCTTAATATTTTTCATAAGAAAATGCTCTAGTTTAATTTTATGCCTGTCTATATAGTTAATATAGACATTTTAACTTATAATAAGGTACCCTGGGGTAATAACGCCACGTTAAGGTTCTACCAATTTTCACGGCTTAGTTCTAGATTGTATTTTTCAAACAAATATAGGATCTGATGCAGCAACTCATTGACTATCTATATAAAATAAAATAATTTAACAGATATGTATTCATAAAATGTAATGGCGTTTTTTCTAGACCAATGCTATTTGGCGTTATTACCCACCTATATGGGTAATAACGCCATGCAAACACAACTATGAAATAAGATGGAATAATTGCATGTAGGTAGCCCAATTCTAAAAATACAAACTCTACAAACTTAGAAATTGACAAATTGCATTCTAAACTGTTGAAAATGTTCAATTTTTTGTGAAAGTGTAAGAAAAATAAAGGTGTGGTGAGGGAGGGGGGGTGAGGCAAAATAATATCAGACCGTGAGAGTCTTTTTGCTTAAAAAGGACCGCTTAAATAGAAATATGAGAAACATTGCACAGTTTTCACTGTGTTTATTTGAATCAGTAATTAGGATGTATCTCGGCCACTGTAGGGAATCAGCTGGGGTTTTAATGTCAAGGATTGGCGTTATTACCCGGTATAGTTATTGCGCAGTACATTTTAAATTGCAAATTATCTCGAGAAGATATCCAAAATCTTCAACAACATTTTAAAAGTACATGAAATGCACTACAAATTTATGTAATTAACAAAGTATTTCCGGATAAAAAGATAGTCTTCACATCACAAAACGTATCTCGCAAATTTTAGATCAAGCGTTAATTTTAGTTGTTTGTAAAAACAATAAGACCTAAAAATGAAACAAATTAACTTGAAGTTGTTTTTTGCGATTTATATTACTCAAAACCCTTCTGCGCAGAGCACATGGGTGTCATTTACCTGATTATTTCATAATTATGCAAAATATAAACACTTGGCGTTATTACCCCGCCTGGCGTTATTACCCCAGGGTACCTTACTTTGCAATTTTTAATTTTGGCATTTTAAATCAGTATCGATAATTTTATGTAAGTAATGTCATTAATATGCACTCAGAATGTTTCTACCCCATATATCTATAACATGTTGATATATTAAATTTTAAATTTTAAAATTTAATTAATTCAACAGTAATTTATTTAATATAAATAATTCGGCAGTAAGCATATTAAAAAAATTAGAAAAATATCTACTGTAAAATTATTTTAATATGTTTTTTTTTTCATGCATCAAAGTTTTATAGTATTATAAACTGAAATGTCTATAATAACTATACAAGCACGCATAAATTTAAAACACAGCATTCTTTACTGCAAAACATTAAGGTAAAATAAAAATAATGCTTTTTATCTATAAGTAATTTTAACGATAACCGGAAATTTTTCCAACAATAAAGTGTGCTTCAAATATATCAAATAATTTCAATTTGTATTTTTATAAATTTATCGAAATTAAGCACTTATTGAAATTAATATTTTAATATGTTGTTTTATTAATTTTTCACTCATTTGCTGTTAATAATATTTAATTTTAATCCATCATATGCGTCTTTAGTATATCTCCTTTTTTTTTTTTTTTTTTTTTTTTTTTTTTTTGAAGGGAAGGGGAAGGGGGTGGGCTTTGTTTTAAGCTAGCGACGAAACTACTATCATACGTACTCTATCATATGGTAGATTACAGCTATAAATGAAATAGAGAATGAAATTAATGGTCAGTGATTTTCTTTTTTAAGAAGGTATATTGCAGTTTTCGTAAAATATGTGACAAAACTCATATTTTAAGAAAACCTGAGAGCAATGGAAGAAATATTTTGTTAAGTATTGTCAATTTCAGCCAAAAAATGCACTAAAATCATCCATTTTATTATTATTGTCATTAGTATCATTATTTAATGTGTTTAGTAACACTGTAATGAAATTATTTTCAATATCTTTTTTTTTTTTTTTTTTTTTTTTTTGTATTTTTTACACCAGTTTTTAATTTTTTTTCCAGCAAAATATTTTTATTTATTTGGTCGGTTGTTGATTTAATAAATTCGTCCATTTACTTTAGAGATTTACTCTGGTAACTATTTTTTACTTTATTTTAATTAGGTTTAACTTAATGTGAAATCTTTTTTACAATGTAAAAGAAAAAAAAACTAAAATACTATTTTTTTTTTTTTTTTTTTTTTTTTTTTTTTAGGAAACTGGGACTTCTAGAACGTTTTTATATAACAGCAGAAACAAAAATTTCTTGTAACAAAAAAATTTGCACTATAAATCAAAACAAATCTGCAAGATTAATAAGAATTTTTAGAAAACTGAGATGTTTGGAACTTTTTACGTAACTGCAATCCGGGTTACAGCTAAACTTTTAGTAAGATTACTGTAATTTTATTAGATCATTTGTAAAGTACACATTTTCATAGCTTTACAAAAACTAGTTTTGTAGTTTTAATTCTATTTTTATACAGTGTATAGATAAAATTTTAATAAGCATACAGATTCTGTAACTTTACTATAGAATTACAGCTTTTGTTTTAGCAGTGTATTGCATTACAAAATTTGTAAAAGAAAAAAAATAATAATAAAAAAAAAACACAATGAGGCCTTTTTTTAACAGTGTATTGCATTACAAAATTTGTAAAAAATAAAAAAATAATAAAAAAAAAAAACTCGATGAGTTGTACTTTAAATTAAGTTTTAAAAGAAAGTTCATTAGAATGAATAAAACAAAATAACGTAAATCTTTTTCGGAATAATATATTATTTTTTGTTTGCAGTTGATTAATTATACATACAACTACTAAAACTATAAACTATTTATTTCTCCGAATTATTGCAAAGCGGGACTTCCTTATTTGACGCTAGCTTTGTATATCTGATATTATTTTTGCATTAAATTTGCACCCCTGTATTTTAAAAGTAAATTTAGTACATTTTATATATTTCTCTTGCACATGTTGTCAAACTACAAGTAAAAGTGTTTCTAAAACAAAGTGGTGCCCATATCACGTGGGAAACAACATAGGACATATAAGGATGAGAATACATAATTTGCGTTTTTGGTAACTATAAAATTAGTTATGTATACTGCACAAGCATAAGTTCGTATGGAAATTAAATTATTTTTCAGTGATATTTCTTCATATTTTGCTTGAAATAACTTCTTCTTCGTACATTTCGCTTTTCATGAATTTTAAACAGAGCTAACAAAAAATAAATGCGAAAATATGTATTGAAAACAAATATCATTTAAGTATTAAAGAAATGATGTTATTCATATTCCAAATAAATTCATTTGTCTATTCGTTTATCTATGGTTTGACTCCTCTAAAACCAAAATCAATAAAAATATTTCCAGCAAAAATTAGAAAAAAATATGTTCCTGATTACACATTGGCACAAAAATGTATGCTCCATTTCAAGATCGATTCTTCTATTTAAAAATATGAATAAACTGCCGCCAGCCTAATTTGCAAATTTAAGTTATTAACGAAGAGAAATACAAGGCAATTATCTTATTTTAGTGTTTCTCCAATAGAAAGTAATCAATAAAAGTGAATGTTGCTGCTACTAAGTGATGGTTAGAAAATTTAAAATGGAATAGAAAGTATCGATAGAAAATGAAAACTACATAACACTCTGAGAGTACACTAAGCTGATAAAATTTGAGATAATTAACGAAGTTAAACAATAGATTGTTCAGTGCCAACTTGAAAGACCAATTGTTTTACTGTTCAGAGATATTTATTAATTTTATTCTGTTTATCAGTTGAAACTGAAAGTGTATACTTTTAATCATTACAACTTCTAAATGAAAAGTATATTTCAACTGAAAGACGCTGATATGTGAAGAATAAATTGCTTCAATGCAATAAATATTATAAAGTACTGATAAAAATTATATTTTGTTGTTACATTACAAATTCCATGAATTGTATTATTGTGAATATTTTTTCTTTTAATGAATTATTTTTTTCAGATTAAAACGCAGTTTTCTCTTTCAGTTAAGAGTTTAAAAATGAAACTCTAAAAACAGGCTGTTTGTTATTTTTAATCCTATACTATTAACGAACTCAACTAAAAAAATGCACATCCATATACACTATTTTATTTTATGTACATTTGTATCATAAATGATACGTAACACATTTCATACATTTCTTTTTCACGTGTTGTCAAAGTAAAAATAAAAATGTTTCTTTAAAAATGTGGTGCACATATATAAGAATGAAAATACAAGATTCGCGTTTTTGGTAACTATAAAGTTAGCAATATATATAACGCACAAGCGAAAGTAAGAAAATTGAATTATTTTTCAGCAGCATTTCTTTATCTTTATTCTTAAAATAACTTCTTTTTCGTATTTTTTTCTCTTTGTGAATTTTAAGTAACAGTTTAAAACAAGTAAATTGGAACATAAGTGGCAAAAATATGTATTAAAAACAAATATCATTTAAGTTTTCAAAAGAAAAAAAAGGATATAATTCTTTTATCTATGATTCCAAGTATATTCATTTATCTATTCGTGTATCTATAGTTTGGCTCCTGTATACCAAAATCAATAATAATCTTTCTAGAAAAAATGAGAAAAAATATGCAGTTTTCGGTACATAAAAAAGCTTAATTTAACTTTGGTTGACGACAATAACTTTAAACAAGAAAGGAAAAATCATGTGTCAAGTATAAGTTATGAAAAACTTTTCAACACATTCAGAATAAGATAACAAAACTTCACCTTTAAACAAATTAAAATATTACGCCTTATTTCACTATATGAAAATGTGTAACGCATTTCAAAACCAAATTTCAGCGGTTTCCATCTAGAATCGGAAAATTATCGGAATTTTTAGCTGCCCTTTATATGATATAGATATTTGTTTCCATTAACAACATGATTTCAAAATTTAGTTCAGGAGATACATATATTTTAGTTGAAAATTCGCCTTCAGCAATTTCCTCTAATAAGGATAATGGTATGTGAATACTTCTATATACAGTACTGTATACGAGGTATAGAATTTATATGTAAAGAGCAAAATGTAAAAAACTAATTACATTTAAAAGCGTATACGAATTTTAAAACGTACTCTCCAGTAATTATTACGCAAAGACAGTACCGTAACCAATTTCTTTTGTGTCCTGTAAATTAATAAAAAATGCTATGAATGCTCTATTTTAACGTGGTCGATGTGAGATTCAGTGATTTATATTAGTTTCAATACATTTGAAATAGTCTATTGTCATTAAAGTACTCTCCAAATGATTTTTTTCTCATATACTATGATGTGATCGATTTATTTTCAGTGTCTCTGTAAATGAGCCGTTAATCGCACATACTTCATATGCAATAGCAAGCATGCTTTGGTGCCCCAAATAAGCGTTATCATTTGCAAGAAAATCCGTGTATATTTTCGGAAGTTAAAGCACAGGCGGACAGACAAACTGAATGCATAAGCACTTTTCAACTTGCTTGGAAAATGCTAAGAAACTGAAGTATATTATAATGAAAATATTAATACACATCTTCACCTTTGTTTGTCACAGAAAGAAATGATAGAAGTTTATATTACATATGCCAGCAGCATGAATTTGTTGCTGTACATTTTGTAGTGCGATTATCAGTCATCGATTCCTTAAGAACCGTTTTTCTTCCTAGACTTTTTGGAATGTTTTCACATTTCATACAAAACAAGGTACATACATTTAGATTTTTACTGCAATATTTTTATTTTTCGCAAAATTATTACCGACAACTGACTTCTGATAGGGTGAAACACAATGTATTTGTGACTAAATAAATGGTTTGCTAAAGAAAAAAGCTGTAGTAATTGTTTATTTTTCGTCTGAATGAGTATTATCATCCCACTTATTTTTTTTTAAATAACTTTTTTTTTTATTTATATATATATATATATACATTTTTTTCCCCAAATGCATGGCATATATTTTTAGAAAAAATACTCCTAAAACTCGAAAATATCGAAAATTATTTTTTATATATAATAGTTTAGAACCAAAGCATTCGACTTGACATCAAAAATATTCAATCTGAAGAAGTTACAAAAGGAATTATCTAAAGCGGATTATCTTGCAGAATCCTAGAATAATCTAATAGAGGTTATCTATTCATTTGTTTTTACAGTTAAAACATCTGCTCGAAAAGATAAACTTTTATTAAGTATTATTATGTATTTATCATGAAATAGATTATACTTTACATTAAATCTATTTTGTTTAATCAATATTAATAAATAAATTATTTTATTAAGTATTAATTAGATTAGTTCATGTTAATACTCATTACAAACTGTTATTTGGAGTATAACAAAAAAATTACTGCGCATTTTAATTTTTTGTGCTCTAAGTATACTCCTCTCAGGGATATGCAGGGATATGTTATACATATTTATTTAATTTTTTTTTTAGAACAAGTGCAAGAGAAATTTCCAAAACAATATGCTTTTAAAGTACAGGTTGGTCATAAAAAAACTTTGCCGATATATGGAGCTCTAGAAGCTTGTCCGCTCAACCGATCGAGGTGAAATTTCAGATATAGCTATTAAGAGGTATGAGCTCAAGATTCTGTGAACGGCAACAAAATGGCGCTCACGGTTACGGTTATACTTACAGAAACTTGAAATTTTCCAATGGCAACACCCATTTTTTTTCATCGCAAAATGCTCAGCGCATGCGAAAACCCTAAAGATCGTTGGAACGGTATGGTTAGTGCAGTAAACGGACGCGTTATGCTCGCACAAAATCTGCTCTACGAACGACCCCCAAAAAACACGACCAAGGCGCACGAAGAAAATTTGAATGTGACAAAGACAAAATACCAATCACAAAACGTCGTTTGCCAGATTGTCAGCGTAGAAAACGGATAAAAAGTGGGGTGGGAATGTTAGTTCTTCCGTCGGAGCTCGCAGATGCTAACAAAATGACTTCGTTAGTTGTGAGTTGGTAAAACTATTATCAAAATTAGATGAATGCTGCAAAAACCTGGCGCATTTACCGTCGAAACTATCGCCAAATATGTGGCTTGTGCATTTCACAAGCTCTTTGGGATTTAGTACTGAAATTCGAAGAAATTGTCTGCACCTGTGATAGTCCGCGATCCGGACGACCAACTGTTCCTGAGGATACTGTTATGGAAGTGCATCACATAGTGACCAGAGGACGCATGCAAACTACAAAAGGTGCATCTCGTGTATTTGATATACCGAAATCAATGGTCTTAAAATTACTGCGCTCTGTAATCCGCATGTTTCTTTACCGGTACCAGCAAGCCTAGATGTTAGATGTGAGAGACCATCAACAACATATAAACTTTGTTAAGGAATTTCTTATCCAATATGATGGAGATAACGATCGACCTCTTCGCATATTATGAACGGACGAGGCACATTTCATCTTAACTGGTAACGTCAATGGTCTCCGCGATCCCCCGACCTCACTCCTATGGATTCCAGGTTCTGGAGATATCTAAAATCTACAGTGTACATGAGCAATCCGCAAACTTCGCCAGATTTGAAAAATTCTATCAAACGTGAGATTGCAAACATCCCTCATGCGATGTAACGTTCGGCTGTACTGTCCACAGTCGCAACCATGAAAAGTGTACTTGCCTGTGATGGCACCCATGTGGAAAATGTGTAATCAAAATAAGTTTTTTTCTCCGATCTGTATTATAATCAGAGATTAGTGTACTGACTCTGTGTCATATGAAAATTTCCTCCTTGTCCCCAATCAAGTTTGTTTATGAGGAGGGGGGGGGGGGGAGGATTCGCAGAATAGTTATTTGTGCGTGCATAACATGTCCGTTTCTTGCGATACACATACGGATCCAACGCTCTTTAGGGTTTTCGCATGCACTGAGTATTTTGCGATGAAAAAAATGGGTGTTGCCATTGGAAAATTTCAAGTTTCTGTAAGTATAACCATAACCGTGAGCGCCATTTTGTTGCCGTACAGAATCTCGAGCTTATACCTCTGAACAGCTATATCTGAAATTTCACCTCGATCGGCTAGAGCTCCATATATCGGCAAAGTTTTTTTATGACCACCCTGTACATTGGGGTATCCGTACTGTTTCAGTCACAAGCGACCATTTTTATGCTTTATTCATACTACTACTTTTAAAAAATATTTTTTTTAGTATACTTTTCATGCAAATGTTTTCAAAGCTCTTCTAAAAGATTGTACAAAAGATCTCACAAGCTTTCTCTAGGAGAAAGGTGCCATTAAAGTTTAGAATCCAAAATGTCAAATGATTATAAAAGACGGAAAAATTGGCCAATTCGTTTGCAGTTTATGCTAAATTTACTCCTCATGTCAGTATTGTCTTGAAAATGAAATTCAAAATTCCAAAAAAGGCGACAGAAGCCGCTTTAGACTTTGGATAACGAACAACTATTTTTTACGGTTATTTATTTATTTATTTTTTTTTTTTGTATCTCATTAAATGCTTTCAAAATCTTAGATTTAAACTTAAATTTTGAGCTTAGGTTAAGTAATTCAAACGACACTGTGTTCAAGATAGGGCGGGAGGAGGGTTCAATTCTTGAACACATTTCAATTTGTGCTACTTAACCACTCCCAACGATTCAGTGCAAACAACCAATTTTTCCGTTTTTTATAATAATTTGAAATTTTGGACCTTAAACATTAAAGGCACCTATGTCCTTCCGAAGACGTTTGGGACTCTTAGATTCTTATTTAATATTGTTTGTCTTGATGTGTACTATCACCTTAAAGTTTTGTTCAAGATTTATTCTGTATATGCATGCTTCTACTCGTTCTGTCCAAGTTTATGTCCCATTTATATATCTGCTCAGAAATTGAAATAAAATTTATGTCTGTGCAAAACATAATACAGCAACAATTTCTAGAAAAATATGATGTTAAATTGAATATGCAATTATCATTTTTGAAGCTGCTGCATGTGCAAAATTCGAATTTCGTACGGATCCTAAAACTTCCAGATCAAGAAATTCTGCGGTACCAGTATTTTCTTACAGAAAATATTTTCTTAATTAAGGCGAAACCTCGTATTGTAAAAGTAGATTTACTGTTTTTATTTTGTTTAAAAAATACCGATATTTCACCTGTAAATTAACGGCACTTGTACGAACCCTGTTAAATCAAAAGGCTACTTTTCAACAATTATTTAGAAACAAATCATTTTACATGTTTAACTGAAGCACTGAAGTGCAAATAAATTTAACCATTCAAGAATTAGTTTTCATTTGGAAAATAAATAAATAAATAAATAAAATTGTCCCCAGATAATATACATAATAGCTTTTCGGTGCAACAATTTTAATATTTCATTTCAAAAAGATATATATATATATTGTCATTTACTGTACAAAAAGATTAATAATGTACAATTATTATTTAAAAAGAGAAAACTTTATCAATTAAATATAATATTAAATGTAAAATAAAATTACTATATATAAAACAGTTGGATAGATAAAATCGATAAACTTTCTTCCAATAAAAATGAGAAAAAAAAATCTTCGTCTTCCCATTTCTTTCAGAGCTGTTTCATGAAAATTTATGTCTCATTTGAATATCAATTTTTCTGCCCAGAAATAAGAATAAAAACGCCTCTACCGTAAAATTCATTTACTAATGGCAAAAAAGTGCGAAATCATTTAGCTAGTTTTAATTTTTCCATAATGCAAAATAATCGATGAAAGGGAATGTAATTACTAAGTAACTTTTAGAAAATTTAAACGCGAAAGAAAAATCATGTATCCAATATAGATTATGAAACACTTTTCAAGACTTTTTGATTATTGTTGAGAAATTTCTTTTTCTCCTATAATTAAATATCTTTAAAAAATAATTGAAAAATACAATGAATGTCCGTTTTCATAAATTATTGTAATAACAAGCAATGTGCGAAAATCCTTCCGTGCAGTTATTTTTATGATTTATAAAATATAGACACACGACATAGACGTATTGTATCAAAAATGAGTTAAATTTATAAATGCATACAACAGAAGATACGTATTTTCAGCAATTATCGCTGGTTGACCGTTTGAATTTTTATGAGTGTCTTTGTAAATAGATTATGAATTTTATGCACCCCATAATGCATAGAAAACATTTTGTAGCGCATCTCAATAATGCATATCAACTTATTTATGTTTGAAATAATGTAACATCGTTCAAATAAACGACAAACAGTTTTCCACTATAGATCCTAATGTAATTAAAGTTTTCTGGGTGTCTGAGTAAACGAATTATAATGATTACTCCATATTTATAGAAAGAATTTTGTAGTCCATCTCCATAACACATAACAATTTCATTAAACTTAAAATATTGTAAAATCTTAAAAATATACTGCAAAATATTTTTCTTCTGTGTGACTATGGAATCATCAGTGAAACGCATCGCAGATAGCTTTTCTTTATAGATCGTAATGTAAAGAAAGTCTTATGTGTGCCCGAGTAAAAGAATTATAATCATTATTTACCCCATATTCGATAGAAAACATTTTGTAGTTCATTTGAGTGATGCATAATAATTTCATAAATTTTAAAATATTGCAAAATATCAAAAATATGTTGCAAAAAAATTTCTTTTTTATGACTATGGAATCACCATTGCAATATACCGCAAACAGCTTTCTTCTGTAGGTCACTATTTACGCTATATACTCTATAGAAAGCATGTATAGTCCATATCTGAGATGCATAAAAATTTCATAAAGTTTATAAAGTATTGTAAAAGCTTAAAAATATGCTGCAAAATTTATTTCTTCTATATGACTATGGAGTCGTTATTGAAATACATCGCAATCAGCTTTTACCAATAGTTAATAACAGCAATAAAAGTCTTCTGTGTGCCGAGTAAAGGAAGTATGATCACTATTTACTTCATGCACTATAAAAAGCATTCTGTAGCCAACATAGTGATGCATAACAATTCATAATATTTGAAGTATTTCGTAACATTTTAAAAATATACCGCAAAAAATTTTTATATTACAATGAAATAAGGTACCCTGGGGTAATAACGCCACGTTAAAGTTCCACCAATTTTCACGGCTTAGTTTTAGATTGTATTTTTCAAACAAATATAGGATATGATACAGCAACTCATTGACTATCTATATAAAATAAAATAATTTAACAGATATGTATTCATAAAATGTAATGGCGTTTTTTCTTGACCAATGCTATTTGGCGTTATTACCCACCTATATGGGTAATAACGCCATGCAAACAAAACTATGAAATAAGATGAAATAATTGCATGTAGATAGCCCAATTCTAAAAATACAAACTCTACAAACTTAGAAATTGACAAATTGCATTCTAAGCTATTGAAAATTTTCAATTTTTTGTGAAAGTGTAAGAAAAATAAAGGTGTGGTGTGGGAGGGGGGGATGAGGCAAAAGAATATCAGACCGTGAGCTTCTTTTTGCTTAAAAAAGACCGCTTAAAGAGAAATATGAGAAACATTGCACAGTTTTAACTGTGTTTATTTGAATCAGTATTTAGGATGTAGCTCGGCCACTGTAGGGAATCAACCGGGGTATTAATGTCAAGGATTGGGGTTATTACCCCGATATAGTTATTGCGCAGTACATTTTAAATTACAAATTATCTCGAGAAGATATCCAAAATCTTCAACAACATTTTAAAAGTACATGAAATGCACTACAAATTTATGTAATTAACAAAGCATTTCCGGATAAAAAGATAGTCTTCACATCACAAAACGTATCTCGCAAATTTCAGATCAAGCGTTAATTTTAGTTGTTTGTAAAAACAATAAGACCTAAAAATGAAACAAATTAACTTGAAGCTGTTTTTTGCGATTTATATGACTCAAAACCCTTTTGCGCAGAGCACATGGGTGACATTTACCTGATTATTTCATAATTATGCAAAATATAAGCACTTGGCGTTATTACCCCGCCTGGCGTTATTACCCCAGAGTACCTTATTTGGAAATGTATATTTCATTTAATAACATCAATTGAATATCAGTTTTTTTATTGTTGTTGTTCAGAAGTAGAAATAAGAATGCCGCCATCGTTTTGAAATAATTTCATTTAATAACTCAGAAAAAAGCAAAGTACTTAACTAATTTAATGTTCGCCCAATACGAAATAATCAATAAAAGCGAATGTTGTTACTAAGTGATTGTTGGAAAACTTTAAATTGAAAAGGAAGTATCGAAGAAAAATGAAAATTAAACGACGCTGAGCTAATGCATGAAACTGATAAAACTTGAGACAATTAAAAGAGGTAAACAATGAAGTTTGTGGCCTGACGCTTGAGAGGTTCAGTAAATCGATTACCTTATTATACTGAGAGTTCTCTTAATTTTTCATCTCTTAATTATCAAAAGTTATAATTCAGGTGGAAGATTTGCATTCCCATGTTGCGTAATTAAATCTGAATATTTGTATTTGTAAAATTGATATTTAATAGTAAACAAAAAGATAAATTGATAAAAAAACGTTTCAGTTTCTTTCAGAAATTAATTTAATAGCCAAACATATATTCGTTTAATATATATTTTCTTCTGTTTTTTTAGACAGTCACTTAAAATATTTTCAAAAGCAAAAATCGTCAGTTTTAGTATTTCACATCAAACAAGGCTTCGCTTGCACATCATTGGTATTCTATTAAATTTTAATTTCCGTTTTCAATAACTCTAAGAAAGTCTAAATTTAAAAAATATTACCTCTTAAAAGAGTTTATTTCTCGATCGGAATTTTTGAACAATAAACATGCTTTCTTTTGAACAGAAAAAAACTTCATGAAACATCATAAAAAATATTCTTATATGAGCCAGATCTTTCGAAAGATTTGAGTCTTTCTTCGTCAGGCACAAAGAAATCTCATGTTTTCTTCTGTTTAAGATTCCCTATTTAAAAGGTAGAAACGGAACCATTATAAAATTCCTCATGTGTCTGTTAGTCCGTCTGTCACTCCGGTTTGTCTCGTAAAGTTTGGAACATGGAAAGTCCAAACTTTTCAGTTATAAAGGTTACCAATCCACATACTTATGGATTATTAGCCATTCACAAATAGTATTGAAAAAAATTCTAATTAAGTTATTTGAAACATATATATATATTTTTTTTGTTGGGTACCTTTCGGAAGATCTTGTAATACCAAATTCAAAAATGTGGGTTTTTTAAGTTTAGGTAGTATATTTTCACAGATATCGTCGAAAATATTCTTTAAAATATATTCCACTCCGTCTATTACTGAATCTACTGATACTAAATTTAGGGGGGGGGGAAATAGGGGTAGTAGTAGTTAATTTAAACCTTGTAGGAAAACTATAGTATTAATGTATTCAGGCAGATTTTGAGAAAGTCCCATTTATTCGTTGCGCGCAAAATTTTCGTTGCGGCCGCTCATAGACGTTGAGAGAAGTGCGGGATATCTATTGGCGCGGAATTTCAAAATGATTCTTGATAATGTGTATTGATAAGAATTTTCAATAACTGGTCAAAATATTAATAAAAAAGAAAAAGAAAAGTTTTTTGTTAGACTGATGATTTTGAGCTCACATGCTACACACTAATTATATATTATACTCTTATTTCAAAGAGTAATGACTCTCAAGAAATAAATTAAGGGGATTAAACTCCGTTTTCCCCCTTTATAAACTTAACCAATAAACGAATAAAACAAAGGAGATTAATGATCCTAATGTACTCCATAAAAACACCGCACACACAATAATATAGCCGTTACAGGCTCGTCTCCAATCAGCTGTGCATCCAGGAGTCAGTGTTTGCACTGGAAATCTGTCGGTATTATGGACCAAAAAACATAATTCGTAGAACCATATGACTCAGAATAGGACGAACGAAATAACGAAAATTCAATACAAAAAGTGAAAGCTATTGAAAAATTCTTATACGAAAGTTATTTAAGTTGTAAAATTTATACATCTGTTTTTTTACTTCTACGTTTGGATTTAGTTCCAAATGGCAATGAAACATGGTGCTATAGGTAATTAGCACTTAATCGAAATCAGATCTAAAATTTCAAACATTGATGCAAAGGAAAGAGGTTAAATTTTTGGAAAACGTCTCATTCTCCAATACAGTCTTGTTCTTAGGTATCTACTTTACACATGTAATCTCGTTCATTCGCATCAATGCAGGATGATTTTAGTTTTACAGCCATTGAGAACCTAAAGTTTCTAGTTCTGTCTATTACTAAAATTTAGAACTAAAAGAAAAAAACTGCCGTTAAAGAAAAAACGGCTGACCACTTATTTAACATTCCTGTAAAAATATTTTAATAACTGTCACCATTTGCAAGTTTTTGAATTTTAAAATAAATCAGTCCACTTTGGGACATCTTATGAATCCTTATGTTGACGTATCATCTGTACTGGCGTAGCAAAATGTGTAAAAGAACACAAAACTGGCATTTGTCTTGTTAGAAACTTTACGACTCATTTTAGAAACAAAAGGTAAAAGAATTAAAATAAAATATATTTACTTTTTTAAAAATAAAATTTATTATTCACCTTAAAAACTAGAAAAGAGAACAGAAAATAAAATGTTTTTACGTACATGAAAATGTCCTCGCCTGTTAATAAAATTTTCGTAAAATAGAATTCAAATTATTTTTTTATCATCATCGAAAAATATTTCATTAGGGAACAGAAGTTCTGAAATTTTATTACTACATCATTTACATTTTCTAGTTGAAAATATGAACAAAAGAAAGAAATTGACAGAATTCTCTGTATAATAAAGCAGTCAAATTAGGGAACTTTTCAATATACAACTTTAACAACTCGATTGTTTTAATTTTCTAAAATTTTATTAGTGTAATGTACTGTCTTTACTCTATTTACATTTTCTTTTTTATTTTCCTTCGGTGAATTTTAGTTTTTAATTTTGAACACTTACATAGTAACAAAATCTACTAGTATCGGTTACTTAGCATCTAGTTAATATTTAAATAAGTTAATTACCATATTGTATTTCTTTTGCACATTAAATTTTATTTGTAAATAATTTAATTTAAAAATAGAATTGGTAACATTTTTATGCATGACACAGAGCATAAAAAAACTTAAGTTAACGATAATTTCCATGAAATTCTAAATTAGGAACAGGAAAATAATGTTTTCCATTTTTTCAAAAAGATATTATATTGATTCAGAAATAATTAACAAGTCGTAAATTGTACGTCAGAAGTGGAAAATGAGGTGTATTCTTATTATAACTAGTTTTATAAATATTCAGGTATTAGTGCAAAAGTTGCTGCACTCATGTAAAATTGCATTCATAATAAAATGCAATGTAATACAACATAATGTTACAGAAGTGTAATGTTTAAAAAAATGGAATGCAACACAAAATTTATTGCGATTATATGAGGGATGCTCTGGAACTAAGTTTCATCTTTCTAAGGGTGTGTTCAGCACAACTTACCGGTTACTTACAGATTGTAGACAAGTACGAAATGAAAATCAAGGCGAAGTGTGACATCAGCTACAGTTCAACAGGATAGTTTTCATTGGTGCCACAAGTTCACTTTCGTACTGCCCTACAATCGGTCGGGTAACATTGGTTACTTTAGTAAGTTGCGCTGAACACGCCCTAACTTATTCTCGTAAATATACTCGGATTTTCATCCAATTTATAAATCTTATTAAGGGTCATCGAGGCATGTTTGGTATTGTATATGAAGTATCTGAAATTTATAGTTCCCTTACAGGGGCACCCAAAAGAATTCACTTACACTAAAGAGACAAATCGTTTGTAGTGTATTTTAACGACATTACATTATTGCAAATGTATTGAAACTGATATAAATCAAGTTTTCTACGATTATGTTAGAACAAGACATTCGTTGCATTTTTAATGCATTTGCAGAGGATACAGAAAGGAAATCGGTTACAATATTATTTTTGAGTAATAATTCCTAGAAATGAGTTTTAAATTCAAAATCGGACATATAGTTCAAATACAGGGGCATTCAAAAGTATTTCGTTACATTGCGGCTGATTGATTGAATAGTGCAATTGGTTTTTAATGATGTTTCACACGTCGAAACGTAAAGAAACCGATATTTATTTATGAAGGTCACTAAAATATACATTTTGTAGAATATGCTGCTCAAAGAATATTTATTATTAGGGAATCGCTTTATTTGCGGCATATTTTTTTTATGTATAACCCTTTCATGCATAATAAAATTGATATACGTTGCTTAGGCTTACTTCAATTTACTTCCTACGTAATAGAAAATGCGTTTCCGTATTGTTGAATTAGATATAATATTTTAAATTATTAAATGATGCAATTTTGTTACATTATTCTGAATGTGCTGGAGAGTTTTTTGTAATGTATGCTTTACGCATGATTTTTCTCTTACTTGATATTTTTTTCACGCGGAAACTTTACCCCCTCCCCACCAATAAACAAATTAATAACTAACTACATAAATAACTGCATTACGAACTATGCAATTTGAACTATTTTTCGACATAATAACCACCTACATTGACACGTTTGTCGTAACTTGCAACAGTTTGGAGAAACCTTTCTTGTAAAGCGCCTTTGTCCTGCGATGCAAGGGATTTTTCTCATAGCCTTCTCCACATCAGCATTGTTTTAAATCTCGATAGGGCAGATTTCATTGCAGGGAATAGATGCAAGTCCTATGGACAAACTGCTAGGCTAACACCAGATCAGATTCGTCATTTTAAATGGGAGAGATTGGCTCACCCGGCCTTGCAGGGGATTCCTAGCCAAACCAAACGTGACAGTGATTTTATATGCTATTTTAAAAACTAAAAAAAAAACTTAAAAAAAAAACAAAAAAAAATCTGAAAAGTTTTTTTTAATGCTATGGCTTTTACCACCTCTCTCTTGCTTAGCCTGTACGATTATTTGCGAGTGAAATTAATTAATACAAGATAATTAATACATAGACTGAGCGTGATGTTGAATACAATGGATCAGAAATACACAGCACTATATACATAATAATAATAGTAATGAATAAAATAATAATAATAACTAATTGTTGGGGGCCACCATAACACTTACCCATCATGGATATGCCTAATATAATATATGAAAATAAAACATGTGAAAACTACTTATACAATGCATTGCAATTCCAAGACAAAATTTAAACGTATATTTAAATATTGTTAATATTCATAGTAATGCTCTATTAATGAATTGCTGATAAACCAATTCCAACAAATTATATAAAATGTCAAACTACTCAAGTAGTACCGAACTGCATAAAAGAAACATCATTATAACTCCATAAATAATAATCATATTAACTAACAGTTACTGCGTCGAATTAAGCGTCTCATTTCCAATTAAAATATATCTCAGAATTGAAATTTTAATGAAATATAAGGTCATGAAAAATCGAGAAATGCAGAAAACAGGATTACAAATATCTTTGCAACTAATAATCCGATCGACTTTGTTTTTTATGAAAAATTTGTGTTATTTTATTGCTTTTTACGTCCACTCCTTGAAATAAAAAATTTCGAAAATTTTTATATACCTTTCATCAGAACGAATTTTTCGAGAGTCCGAAAAGAATAGTTCCGGATAATGGAGGTTACTCATATTAAATAAGCTTCGTCCCATTCTTACATTCTAATTTATTACAGAATTTCAATTCTCTATCTCAATTTGTTCGTGAGATAGAGCGTTTACAGACAAACTGACAGACAGACGGACGGCAATTTTTTTTCTTCTAAAAATATGTTTTTTGAAATCTCAACTTCTGAAACGTATAAATCCGACAAAAAAAAAAAAAAAAAAAATCGATTTTCAAAACGATTGCAAGACTTATTTCGATTTTCAAAACGATTGCAAGACTTACCCTATACTACGTATGATGGGTAAGTAATAATAATAATAACATATTTAAATTATAAAATCTTAATTTTTTTCATAAAAAGTGTAAGGATGTTAACTTCACTACATTTGGAATAGAAAATGTGCGTGTCGGTACCGAAAAGTAAGAAATAACAATTATGAATAATAAAGTAGCAAATAAAAATAATTGTGAATAAAATGTGAATGACCGAGTCCTACTGCTACAAAATTTAGATTACGAAACTCGCTGGATATCTGTTTGTGGAATATTCGTGTTATTACACATAAATGAGGAAATTTTCTCCACGTTCAATTACATAAAATGTTTAACAAAATTAACATTTTCATAACTACGCTTTCTACTTTCAAAGGTGATTTTCAAAGTTTTCGAAAATATAATCTTAAATTGTCCTATGAATTACATATGAAAATGTCGCTTTGTTTCATAAAATTTTATCTCATTTCGTCTGCTTATTTTCTGAATCAGCTCGAGTAATTATTGCGAGATACATGAATGTCGTAAGGTAGCATCTGTGACACTTAGTAACAGCTTGAACACCAAGCTATCGCTGCATTTAGAGTGAGAACGCTTTTCTCAAAAGCTAAAAAAACATTAATTAGAAACGTAGGATATTGGATTTAAGCAGATTTTTGGAGTCATGTGTAATATTTTATATGTGTATTGTAATTTTGCATTTCTACCTAAAGCATATTTTAGCAACCGTAATGTTTTCAACTGTAAATAAAATGATAATAAGAGAATGAATAATTATAATTAATAAGGTGAGTCTTTTTAATTATGCTTTAACTAATATTCTAGTTAATTTTATTCACTTTTTTCAGTACTTAGGATTGTTATTTTAATGTTTCAAAGAGTCTTTTATGATTAAAAATTTTTCGTAACAAATCAGTTTTAGGGGAACTATTAACTTCATGCAGCATAATTTGCATTAAATTCGTATTTGTGTATTAAATTTAATATTTCATAAAGAAAACAGATTAATTCTTAGGTAAAAAAAGAATCAAAATCCTTTTATGGTGTTTACTTTTGATAAGATGGAAATAAAAAGAAAGGAAATTAAAATTTACGATTAAATAAAAAGCGTCTTTATTTTTTAAATACTATAAATTAAGTTAAATTAAAAAAAATGGAATTCTGAATGTCGCATGATTTAACTATTTATATATATATATATATATATATATATATATATATATATATATATATATAATGGACACTTTATAATTGCTTGTTTTACAAATATATGACTATGTACGAGTGCGCATAAATAACTAACGCACATGTTAATTTTTAACTAAGAACGTAATTAGAAAAATGAATTTATTTACTAAAAAGAGAAATAGACACTGACTGAACAAGTTCTTGTGATTCCGCGTAAACAATCTTCAGTTTCAGTCACCAGCAAATTGGCCTCAGTGCTGATGGCGTCAACGGTGGATGAGAAACAAATTGTGATAAGATTTCTTTTTGTGAAAGGAAGGCAAATTTTAGAAATTTATTTAGTGGTAGTGGAAGTTTACTGTGGACCCGGGCTCATTTTTTGGCTCTCGCTAATTTTCCCCTCCAGTTGGGTTTATTGCATTTATTGCGTGCATATTTGTAGAATATTTGCTTGTATTTTAATAGTTGAATACTAGCGTTATTTATGTGTGCATATGTATGTGTTGAAACATCCTTCTAACATACTATTGACCCCAAGCTTCTAAAATCACTATATATAGAGACTAGAAATAGATTTAAAAAAAAAAAAAAACAGTAAATAAAAACTTTTTCACAATTTTATTTTATTTTTTTTTTTAATTTACAAAATTTATTCTTTTAGTGTAACAACACTACGAGCAAATAAATGAAAAAATTCTTTCAGCGTTAAGTTATGCTTATTATTAAACATAACTATCATTATTTAAGTACATTTCCTGCTTCCGAAGATAGTTTTCCAAAATATATTTTACCGATAAAAATTATTACAAATTTCCCCAATTTTGCTAAAATTAAGAAAACTTATCAAGGTACCAATTTGAAAATTTCAGCTAAAATCGATTTTTTTTCGACTATAGATGATTTTGTAAAAAACTGATGGCAACAGAATAAAAATTCGGAGAATGAAACCAGGCCAGGACAAACATCTATTTTCAAATATTTCAAAATAATATACGGAGTATAAATATAAGTAAATAAGGAAAGCAGGTGAATATGACATAATTGAAAGAATTGAAAAGAAAATGAATATGACGTCATACAGGAAGTATAACAAACATTTTCCAATACAATAAAACCTCCGTAAAGTGACCACGTTTCATTCTAATAAAAATTGGTCGCTCCGAGAAATGGTCTCTTAATGGAAGTGATGTTCAAATCTAGATTGAAAATTAATTGTTGAAAAAAGTAAAAATTAATTCTATTAAAATCTATTTTTCACATTAGGAAACATAAATAAAAACTTAACTATCAAAACAAAGATTTAAAAAAATTAAATTATAATTCTATTAAATAATAGAATTCTTCTTATAGTTCTATTAAATAATATTAATAGATTTACTGAATATAAATTTACAATTATTCATATATATATATATATACACATAGCATATGAATTGCATTTGAAAATGTTGCTTTGTTCCGGAAAGTTTTATCTCATTTCGTCAGCTCAATGTTTATTTTCTAGAGTAATTATTGCAATATTCATACATGTCGCAGACGGCAACAGCTTGGGCAAGTGGTACTGCTGTATTTAAAAAGACAAAACGTTTTCTCAGACGGCGAATAAACAGTAATTGGAAACACAGAATATTGGATTTAGTTAGATGTTCAAAATCCAATGTAATATTTCACTTGTGCATTGTAATTTTGTATATGCATCTAACGCATAAACATTTTCGAGTTTCTTTTTAAATGAAAACGCTAATAACATATGGATAATTATAATTAGTAAGATTAAGACTTTGATTATAACTTACTGTTTTACATATTTTATGAGATATTTTCAGCATTTAAAGATAAAATTTTAATGTTTGAATTGGCTTTTATATATTACGAAATTTAAACGATGAATTACGCTTGATAAATATTGGGTTGGGGAAAAAGTAATTTCGTTTTTTCGCAATGGATGGCTTTAAAGTCGCATATCTCGAATAATATTTACTCAGTTAATCCATACTATACAGCGTTTGAAAGGTAATAGTCTCTAAAAATTTTAAATATAAAGACAGTGTCATCTGATTAATAAGTCAAAAGTAAATGCGTTTTAAAAATGGAGATTCCAGAAGATAATTTTCGTGACATTTTGCTTTTTTACTTCCGAAAACGGAAAAATGCGGCGCAGGATCATCGAAAATTGTTTGGTGTATATGGTGATAGTGCTTAAGTAAACGCCAGTTTCAGAATTGGTTTGTTTGTTTTCGTTTCGGAAATTTAGATGTTAAAGATGAACCCCGCACTGGCCAGCTAATCGTTGAAAAAGTCGATGAAATTTAAAAAATAAATCGAGGTTGACCGACATATTTCTTCCCGCGAAATTGCTACAGTACTAAAATCGACCATAAAGCAGTTTTGAACCATTTACATAAGATTGCATACCAAAAGAAACTCGATAGAGTTCCCCATTAAGTTACAGTGAAAAAATTAATGAACAGACATTCCATTTGTGACTCTTTACAGGACAAAATCGATCCGCTTTTTAAACGAATGATTACGGGTGATGAAAAGTGGATCCCGTAAGACTACAATATGCGAAAAAAGATCGTGGTAGAAGCATGGAGAAGCTTCACAAACGGTGAAAAAGCCTGGAATTGACGCCAAGGATGGTAATGCTGAGTGTTTGGTGGAATTCGAAAAGAATTGTCCACTCTCTTAAAACGAAAGAGTGGATTTGGCTGCTCAAGAAAGAGTTCTAATTTATTGGATCGTAAATGAGTTGATTTTTAACCGATTCAGTCATCTTGGTTTGATTTTTTCTCTTTCTAATCCACTCATACAGCTTTAAAACTAAACAACTCAACTCAATAATGAAACAGCCCTTTTCCCGCGCTGATTTTCGCCGCTGACTCGTCACGTGACCTTGCAAGATAAGATGGAGACTTCCGGCGTTCGCTAAACAATTTGCTGAAAATGCCTTTTTTACGAAGTAAGTTTTATATAAATATTTTATTTTAATTATGCTTTCTTTTAATAACTTTCCCTTCTCTTTTTAACAGACTAAAATTCAGAACAGTATCATACCTTGAAATTAAAATGTCGTGTCGCACGGTAATATTGAGGATGTGTTTAATGCATTTCTATATTAATAATTGGTGTTACAGTGCTGCTACAAAACTGTCATGCTTTAATAAAATAAATTAGTATATTTAATTAGAGTAAAAATTGTTAATTGAATGTAAATATCTCGTTATTTAATTGCCTTGTATTAAAGTTTTGTAATTATTATATCTTTATTCATAGAAATTTATCAAAACATTGTATTTACGTCTTGTTTGCAGTGTTTTAGTAAAAACGTGCTCCGGATTACATTATACACATTTCTAAGATTTTTTTTTTCCATTCTTAATGTTGAACTTGTGTTACTGTTTTGTTTGGCAATGTTTCATGCTCTTATTGGGCAAAATTATTGCATGCATGGTCTGTATTATAATAATCTGCTTAATATTTATAAGTTGTTTCATAATGCATGCAGAAATAATAGTTTTCCTGTGCCTGCTTCCCAGGTAGCTTTAAATCTAAATGAGAATTTATAAATAAAACGAAAACAGTGGACAAAAGTTTGTCTTTCTATACTGGTAAATGCAAGTATTATTTCCTAAATATTATGCAACGATACCAAAAAGCAAATCATTCTCTTTAGAAAATACCTTGTAATATCATCCCTTTCCCTTAACATTTTTTATGCATAGCCCAGTGGTAGAATTGATTTAAAAAAAAGTTACTGGTCCCAAAGACCAGTACGCATGAGAGTTTACTGGTCAGAAATAGTCATCAGTAACCCGCTACATAAAATTCTATAAAATACTTTTAACCGTCCCCCCCCTCTTCACACACACACTCCTACTAGAATGTAAAATAAACCAAACTTCCTTTGCAGTTATACAAAATTTTTGGCATAATAAAATGGAAAATTACTTATTTTATAAAAAAGTATGTAGTATGAAAACTAAAACTATAAAATTGTGTATTTAATTTCCGATCATTTATTTAACAGATAGTAAGGATTAATGCATTATTTTCTTATAATTATTTTTTCAAGTAATAATTTATGGTTTGTGTTTGGTACGGTTTTCTCAGGCAGGAAAATTTATTTACTTGTCAGAGATGAAGTGGGTGTGCAGTGGTGTAGCTAGGATGGGTGACATCCCGGGACAGATGTAAAAGGTGTCAAGCCCCCCCCCCCCTCTTCCTCCTCCTTTCCAATCTGTCATATTTTTTCAATCTCAATTCTACATTCTTATAAAAAATAACCATACCATTCCTTATTTACCTTTTGTCCTTCTGCATAAAAAAAACCGCAGAAGTGAATCATCACTCGACCCATAGTCTGCACAAGTCAATGCCGTGTCTATACGTAGAAGAAAATTCTTTCTTTTAAAGTTTGCTTTTGTTACCCACTCGTTGAATAGGTTGATTTTTGTTCCCTGGTGCATATCTTATTTAGACACACCATTCTGTATAAAACTTCACTTTAGCAAAAAAAAAAAAAAAAACTAGCTGTATTGCATCATGAGCTAAAAATCTCATTTTATTTCCTAATTAGTCTCCAAAATTTTATAAAATTGTATTTTTTATTTGCAAATAAAGATTTGGTGTCACCCTTTAGAGGATGACACCCGGGTAATTTCCCTAATCAAGAAGAAGTTCTTTTACAGCTTGACTAAAATCTTAAAGATCAATGAGTTATGTGTCTCTATATTCAAAATCACCATGCATCTTATGACAGATTACTTAAATAATTTGCTTTTTTAAAAAATATTTTATACTAAATATTATCAAATGTTTTTAATCTATTTTAAGTTTGATAAATTCACATGTTTAAGCTTTTTCTTTAGAACAATAGGTATGTTCATCAGCACAATTTTAAACCTATCAATACAAACGCAGGAATAGTGTTAAAAATAGAAATTATTTATATTCAATAATTTGAAACATTTAAATTAAATATAAAAAGAGAGAATGTCATTATGTTTTTATTAAAAAAGAATAATTTTTGAAGGAAAAAAACAGTTGGTTTAAACTAGGGGTGCACAATCTTTTCAAGAAAAGGGCCACTTACAAATATGCCTCGGTGGTCGAGGATAATACAGAGATAATTCAGTTTCGAGGAAGTGATCTATGGCCTATAATCCGATAAAAAATATAGTTTCAGAGGGGAGTGGGAAGGACTTAATTTTGCTTACCCAATCAAAACTTCCAATTCAGTTATTAAGGATATATCAAGAGTTTTTATGTTTGTATATATATAGCACATGCAGCAAGGAATATTTTTAAGATGTAATAATTTTCCTTAACTTTATTGAGGAAAGTACATTATTTTGTTAATTAAAAATGCTAAAAAACAAATATAAGTGACTGGTGCCAATAAAAAAAAAATAAGTAAACTTAATGAAAGTGGAAGAGATAAGAAAACAATCAACAAGATTTTTTCTGTGCCTGATCAATGAAATTCCAGATTTTTTTGTGCTTTATCAACAAAAATTTCAATTTTTTTCCAGTTGTAAATTGATGAAACTCGCGGGCCACAGGTTGTGCATCCTTATTTTAGTTTATTACTTATTTTAATATTTTATTATATTGTAAGCCTTTACAATAGTTTAGATTTCCTTGTTAGTTACATTCAAATTACTGTTTAAAAAATGTAAAGGAAATAATGACCAGAAATCCGCAAAATTCTAAAATCTGCAAAACCTCTGGTCCCAAGCTGTGCGGATTTGAGGAAGTCTACTGTAATAGCAGTATTACTAGCAAAGTGCCAAATTTTGACCTACTTGTGATATCCTTAAATTTGGCAGCAAAAATAATTTGCCATATATAAAAACAATTTAGTGAAATTTTCTATCTTTTAATGCATTTTTTAAAAATGTACAGTATTGTGCATGTTATATTAATAAAACAAGTCTTATTTTTTTTTTCATTTATATTTAATAATAATAATCTGGTTTATGTAAGTCTATAATGTTTCAAACGCTTTTTAACCGGCTTCCTGGTATGTTAGAATCATAAAAGTTGTACATAATGTTTTTGATGACAATATAGCATTAATACAGTTGCAATTAGTAAATTTAATTCATTTTCATTCAGTTAACTCAATATTAGGTGTCACCCCCACAATTCATTGTGGTGTGTCATCGCTTTATTCTTGTGGCCTATAATCTTATAAAATATATGATTTAGAGGACCCTTGGGGGGAGGAGATTAATCCTTTAAATTTACTTACCCAGTCAAAATATCAAATTCAGTTGGTAAAGATATATCAGCAATTTTTACATTTGTATATATAACATATAAAGCTAGGATTATTTTCAAGATGTAATAATATGCCTTGATTTTATTCACGAGAATAAATTTTGTTTTATTAGCAATGCCAAAAACAAGCTTCTTTGAAGGTTTAAAGGGGGGGGGGGGTGAGATCTCTAGCAACCAGGCTGTAGTTTCAATTTATCCACAAAAGGTCGCCATGACTAGAACTCACAACCAACTACATTCTGTCGATACTTCACTGAAATCAAAGAGTAGCTGAACAAAATCCATCAGATGTACAGAACTTACGACTAAAATGAACAAAGGAACGAAAAACTGACCGACCATCAATTTGATCTTCTGCTTATAGGCTGGATCAAGTCTTCCGGAGAGGTCTAATCAATCAGGATGTCGGACTCAGTCAGGGGTGCCCAGAGAGGGGTTTGATGACGCAAGATGCGTCCTATAACTTAGTTTGGGGGGGGGGGGTAATTTGAGAAAAAGTACATTTTTGGGGGGAGGGGATTTTAAATTCTTAATATTTCTTGTTTTTACTGTTAAAAAAATATCTTGATTTTTAATATCACTTTTAATTTTTTTCAACATTTAATTTCCAGAAAAGTCCCTGTATTTTCTTTCTTTAAATTCTAGATAAGGGCAATAACAACTCATTCTGCTATACTCAACTCGTTATCTTTGTAAATATTGATTCTTAAATTTCACTTTTAAATTTTTTCAACATTGAATTTCCAGAAATGTTTCTGTATTTTTTTTTCTTTAAATTCTAGATAAGGGCAATAAGAACTCATTTCATTATGCTTAACTCACTATCTTTTGATGGTGCAGTAGGTTATAAGTAAAATATAATTTACAATTGATATTCTGTTTAGTGGGGGGGGGGGGGGGTCAATGTTAATGTATGAAGATTTTTTTTTGGGGGGGGGGGGGGTCACCACTGGAGTCAGTAACCCTCTTAGTGAGATCATCAGCTTGTTCATTTAAGGGGATCCCCCGGTGTCCCAGAACCCAGTACAGATGAATTTTAGGGGAGAGACCCGCAATGCCCCGATCTTATGCAACCAAATTTAAAAAAAATTCTTCCGATTGTGGAGATTACTGCACCTTTTAGTTCACTAAATTGGAAGGTTCATTGTGGGGTTAGATCTAGCAGTGCTGAACTTAGCCTTCGAGTTTTGAACCAGAGTGAGGAAAGAGTTAAAGTTTATCTCCATCAATGAGTGCAGCTTGTTGTTATATCACGGCAGATCAACGGCCAATTATAAAGGGGACGACAAGGAGGAGAGGGGTGGGATTAATAGTGACAGAAATGTCAGTCGGGAAGTGACCGTTGTCAAATAAATCTTCATCCACACGCAGCGTGGATCTTTATAACTAATCTTTTAATTACTAATAATAAACATTTGAAAGTAGTCTGATAAATAAAATATTCTTCTCCATAGCTATCCAAATAATAAATTTCAAATACTTCTTGAGATTTTGTTTCTTGAATGACAATTTGAAGTCAACATTTTTGGTCATAGATTCAGCAGATAACTAACAGGGGGGGGGGGGGAATCACTTATTAAAATGCTATAAGTAGCATCCAATCTTTGAAAACTCTCTTATTCGACTTCATATTTTGATTTTAATGCTTAAGATAACCTCCTCAATTAAGATTGGGGATTTCTTTTACAGCTTGAAATCTTATGGATTGTGTTATGTTATTGCGTTAAATAATCTGCAGTTTTCAAAAAATTAAGATATTTTCTATTAAATATTGAATATTTTTAATCTATTTTATGTTAGATCAATTCACATGTTTGAAGCTTTTTCTAAAGAGAAATAAATATATTCACCAATGCAGACTGATTTTATTCCTATACCCAAAAACTGATCTAAACCTGCTACATCCAATGCTTATTGCTGATATAAAGTGTTAAAAATAGAAGTTATTTATATTCAATAATCTGACATACATAAATTATTAAGAAAAAGAGAAAATGTCATTAGATTTCTTCTAAATTTTTTTTTTTTTTTTTTTTTTTTTTTTTTTTTTTTTTTTAGAAAAATACCAGTTGGTTTAAACTAAACCGTTGTTTAAACTAAAAGGAGTAAACAGTTGTTTAAACCATAGTTAAAACTAATTGGTTTAAACCGTGCCAACCCTGTCTAATTGTTGTAGGTTCTATCTTGTATTATATAAATATGCAAATATATAGAAAACAACTAAAAATCCACAAAAACCTGTATTGGTTGGGTATTTGCCAGCGCTGATACATTTTGAAAGTAGCAACAAAGGTGAATTTTCAACAATATTTTATAATGTTGCTTTAAGAACTTTCATTTTAAATTTGCTTTTAAAATGGTGATTTATTGTATCAGATGTAACACCATGATTTAAACAAGCAGATAAGTGTAATCGCACAGGATTTATTTATTCTATTTCCATTTTATTCATGATTGGCTGAATTTTCAGTAGTGTAATATTTATAAAGCTAAAATTTTTAGTGTATGGTTCATTTTATGTTTAGACTATGGATGGGAAATTTTATAAAACATTTAATCTGAAAGCTGCAAAATATTTTAATATGTTCATAATCATTCCTTAACATTATATTTATTGCTATTTAACTTAATTTCAATATTTTCTTTTAACACAGGAAGATGGTGATTTCATGGAGGAGTAAAATTCTACTGTGAGTGAGGAGTCAAATTCAACAATCTTATTTCATCTCAAGGATTTTCAAGAAAGTGTCTATTTTGCCTAAGATTTTAAAAGTTGGACAAACCAGTGGACAGATTACAATATGCTCTTTATGTATTTAATGTTTAATGCAAATGGACTGTTATATTTATAAAGGTCCTGTTAAAGATGTTATTGAAACTTGTTTATCTGATGTTGGAAAGAATTGTTATCAATTAATGTTAGGTTTATTTTGTCCTTGCTATATAAAATGTTTTTGTTGTTAAATAAAATTAGTTTTTTTTCTTTCTTGCAACATTCTAAATTGCACATTTGGCTCTACTTTTGACATAAACTGCTGCAGTCTTATACTTTTATGTTTATTTAAAAGTTAGTTGATTTAAGAAACATTGAATAAAATCAAAAATTAAATCAAAAATTCTTTATTAAGAAAAAGTAAGTTATTCTCGAATATAAATTCAAGTTTTAACAAATGTTTTAAATGATATAAAGAATAATTGCACATGGTCAATAATTCCATTTCTCAGTTATTTCTGCATTCAACTTCATACAATAAAATAATTGTCCATAATCAAAATTTTAGCTATACAAGTTTTTTAATGGCATTCCTCCACATTTCCCAATTGCAATGTGCTTATATAAATGCTATGGGTAACAATTATTTTATCTAAGATTTCAAAGCCATTTCAGATTTCAAACTAAACAATTAAAATATTTTTTTAAAATTTAGTCAGTTTAAGAAATATGATTTTGATTGAGATTTAAATCGAGGAATAATTACAACAAGGTATCATGGGTTCATGTTTATCCATTTAAAATATTTTCAATTTCAATTATTTAAACCCTGCACTGGCCATGTGTGGGGGGGGAATACTTTTTTAAATTTAGGTTTTATGTTTTTTAATACTTTCTTTTTCAAAACTGGGTCTGAAACTCCTATTAATATTTTTAAAAAAATAATTAACCAAAATTGCAAAAGTAAAAACTAACCCACTTACAGATCATCCTTAAATATTCTATGCCCCCCCCCCCAAAAAAAAGGTAAACATTTTAAAATCCAAACAAGATATTTGAAAATAACTTCTGCATAGGATTATCTAAACTCTTAAGGGGAACAATCAGCTTCTGCCATTGTGGTGCTGAAGTTGAGTCGTTGGGCTGATATGAAGTTTATTTTTTCAATATTTTTTTAGTAAGATGCCTAAGATTGGTTTATTTGATTGAAATCGTAAATTTTTAATAAAAAAATAATTGTTATTTACAATTAAATCAGAAGCTAATGAAAAAATTAAAATTGTATATAAGCATATCTGAAGCTATAAGTATCATTGGAAAATATGTAAACTTGAAATTGCCCAAGAAAAGAAAGGAAAAATCCCATTAGCACCACAGCATCAAAAGCTGATATTCTGTTTAATGTTGTTCGGGTGCTGTTGTACAGTTATGCAAATTTAGGCAGTTTGCATGAATAATTGTTTTCAAATTTGCAATTTTGAGATCACAAGTATTTTTAATTTAATGAATATATGTACTTTTAAATTTAACAAAAGAAAATCCTGATGTTAAAAATTTCTGATTTGACAGAATAATAAAAAATTCATGTAAGCTCTATTTAATTTTGTATAACGATTCAATTGCCTTTTCCCCCTAAATTGACATAGGAAACAGTTTCATTGAATTAGAAAGAAATGAAAAATGTTTTTATGATTCATTAGAGAACTTTCAGTCATGTAAATTAGAATGTTTTAAGTCTTGTTAATTAAAGCCTTGAAGAAATATTGGAGAATCCATGTTACAGTTTTCCAATCTCTCTCTCTCTCTCTCTCTCTATATATATATATATACCCTTGTAATGTCAATAAACAGAAATTTAAATCCGAAATGAGAATTTAATTGCAACACTTGAAAATGTGGCAATAATTCCATGTTATATTGAATTTCATTGATAAAAATTAATCGAGGATTACTGAATTTAGTTTTAAATGATGTGATTTTATTTAGACGATTTAGAAATCGCTTGAAGATTTTTGTAATTTTAAGCAATTTTGCTTTTCTTAAGAGTGAATTAATTCAATTCTACAAATTCAAAGAGTTTTGGATTAACTCTTAAATGAGTTGATTTTATTCATGTATGAATTGGTTACAAATCGCCTAAGTGCTACTGGATTAAATCAAAAATGACAACATTTCACTCCAACTTGAATTGATAACAAATCGCTCAAGTGCTACTGGATTTGCATTAAATTATTTCACTTCACTCAAATACGAGTTGGCTGCAGCTAACTCAAGTGCTACTCGATTTAATCCTAAAGACTTCATTTCACTCAAGTATGACTTTATTACAAATCACTCAAGTACTACTGGATTTAACCTTTATTGATTTGATTTCACTCAAGTATGAGTAAAATAGAGATCACTCAATCATGAGTTGATTAAAAACAACTCATTCACTTGAGTTGTTTCAGCTCTTCTTGAGAAGGTTCCTTTCAACAGGGGAAAAGAGTGGATTTCAGCTCAACTTGAGTTATTTCAGCTTTTTCGTTTTAAGAGAGCATCATGAGCTACTGGAACCTGGCCGAACCATTTACTCAACTATCTACTGTGAACAACTAATTTGATTAAAGCAGGCGATTAAAAAACCCGGCCCGAATTGATCAATAGGAAAGGCGTTATCTTCCATCACGACAACGCTAAACCACACACATCTTTAATCACTCGGCAAAAACTGAGAGAGCTTGGGTGGGAGGTTTTGATGTACCCACTGTATAGTATGGACAGACCCCGACCGTTACCATTTGTTCCGCTCTCTGCAGAACTCTCTTAATGGTGATAAGCTGGTTTCAAAAGAGGCTTGTGAAAATAATTTTGTTCAGTTTTTTGCCCAGAAATCTAAGAAATTCTACAGTGACGGAATTATGGTTTTACCAGAAAAATGGCAAAAGGTCATTGAACAAAACGGCACATACATTGTTGACTAGTTTTTTAAACTTATATAAATAAATTCAATTTGAAAAATACGAAAAAAAACGAAATTACTTTTTCCCCAACCCAATATTAAATCTGAATTGAAAATGCTATTAAAATAATGGACTCTTATAACTGGTAAGATAAAGTTATTTATTTTAGCTTACTGTTTTACTTTTTTCATAAAGATTTCTAAGTATTTAAATATTGACAGTATAATTATAAGTTGTAATAATATAATTAGCAACAATATAAATAGTATGTTAATTATAAATAGTAAGATGAAGACTTTGATTATAACTTACTGTTTTACATTTTTCATAAAGAATTCTGAATATTTCAAAGTACAGTTTTATTGTTTTAATATTGGTTTTGTATATTACAATTTTTACGCGACCAGTTACGGCTGAAAAATATTAAATGTGAATAAATAATTTTATATTTGTATTTAAGATATTTCGCTATATTTTGAAACATACTGAGCTCATAAAATTTGTTTAGTTACACTACAATCTATAATTACTATAGTTTCAAGAAAAAGAAAATGTTATCGGCATCGATATTATTTGCAGATTAAATTGACAGATTAACTTAACATCAGGTTAACATGACGCTTGTTACGTGGATTTCCACTGTAATTGTTTTAATGTAAGCAAGGGGTTTAATAAATTGTAAATTTATGTATAGTGTCTCAAAAAAGTGATGGGACACTTGTGCTTTATAAAAAGAAACTGCAATAAAATAAATAAACAAACATGTGCAAAATTTTTTTGGGTGTGTTTCATATTTAAAGTTAGTAACAATTATTAAATAACATACATTTTGTCAAAATATTAAAATATTAATTTAGTAAAAATACAATTGTTCAGAACGGAGCAAAAAATGGCTCACATAAGTGATGGGACACTTACTTTTCCATCAAATATTTATCCAAAAATTTTACTTTTTAAAAGGTTTTAATATTTTATTGGATTTCCTTTTACTTTTAAAACATGATTTAATCTTTTTGGGATGGATTCGACTAATTTTTTGTGATTTCTGGAGTGATTTTACCCCATTCTTCTTGAAGCACCGATTTTAGTTGTTGTTTTGAAGAAATGGTGTGTTTGCGAATTCTTGATTCCAATTCTTGCCAAATATTCTCTATGGGATTTAAGTCTGGAGATTGTGGTGGTGTTTTTATTATTTCAGGACAGTTATATAGCAGCCAGAGTCTAACGTTCAGAGCAGTGTGCTTGGGGTCATTGTCCTGGTAGAATTTAAAATCGTTATGAAGGTTCAATTTTCGTGCTGAAGATTTCAAATTTTGCTTTAAAATATCAATATACTTGTACTGATCCATTATACTGTCAATAAAAACAAGATTACCAACTCCAAGTCAAAAAAAACGTTATGAATCGTTATGATAAAATCGTTATGAAGGTTCAATTTTCGTGCTGAAGATTTCAAATTTTGCTTTAAAATATCAATATTCTTGTACTGATCCATTATACTGTCAATAAAATCAAGATTACCAACTCCAACATCAAGTGCGATATTTGACTGAATAAATCCATTTGCGATTTACTTTGGTATTTATCATCAATAATATAAAGAAATAATATTTTTATTTTCTAGTTAAGGAAAGAATAACAAAATTTCTCATTTGGAAAATAATATAATGGAAATATTTTTTGTTTAATTCTGCTTGTTTTTCTAATATTTTTCATACTTAAAATTGCCACTAGAAAAACAAAAGAAAAAATACTTTTAGTTAAATATATCGATAAAAAAGAAAACATAATATGTATTTAAAATATGAAGAAAAGATGGCAATTAATTATTATAATATTCTTTGATAAAGGACTTCGGAAAGCTCGAAAATTTATACATATATTGCGCTAACGTATGTGGCACAAAAATCACGGTTATTTGTTAATTGTTTAATGACAACGCCCAAATGAGACGCATCTAGGACGTGGTAAATTGGGATTATTTAATTTTTGTTCTTTCGCTTCAATTATGGTGTTTCAGAATATCATTATTATTTTATTATTATTATTATTCTGTTGGCTTAAAAATAAATAAAAATCATGAATTTTAATCATTTCAGTTTCAAATCAAAGTTTCATTATTATAAATGACATGAGTGAAAGAATTATATTATTAAAAATTTTAAATGAAAAAAAAAATGCCACGGGTACAATATTTGGCAATGCGCCAAATTAGAATAAAAATATTGAGTGCTTGATTTATTACTCGCACCAAGTTGGTGCTTTTTTTTTTTTTTTTTTACGCCAATTTGGCGAAAACTTCGTTTCAATACCAGTGACATACATATTTTTTAACTTTTTTCTGTTATTTTAAAAAGGAAATTATAATCAATAAAAAAAGTTTAATTGATAATTACAGAATAAAACAATTTATATCATTTTAAAAAAGAAAATGAAAGTAAATAAACAGTTTACTAAATAAATAACAATTGCCGGAATATCTTCTGAGGCATTCATTTGCCTTTTTGTTGCAATCGCGCCAATGTGGTGCGCATATGATATCTGCGCCTAATTCTTTAGCAGAATCTTCTAATTTTGAAAAAAAAATGAGCAATTAAAATAAATTATAAATAAAAGCAATAGGATTTAATGCTTAATATGCATTTAAGGGAAACCAAACTGGTCGCCAAGGACGGCTAGTAAGAATAAGTTTTAAATAAAATGTACACATTTAACTTGTAACATCTTTCTATTATTTTATGCCATTTAAGTAAATCACTGAGCTTTTTAAAGTTCATATTTTATATTTTATGGGAATTTTATTTATCTATTGTTTTTATATTTCTAAAAATTGGAAATAGTAACAAATGAAATGTAACGATATGGCATAAATAGTTCTACAAGGATCCACTGTGATATGTAAAATGTCAACTATTTTTATTTTTACCTATTTTTACTTATTTGTTTATGTTTAGTAAAAGATAACAAAAATTATACATTTTTTAATTCTTTGAAATAGTTGCTGCGTACATAATTACTTTATTATAGTATTATTTATTCCTTATCTGACTTTTTATTATTAGGACATTTTCTTTTTGAATTTTGTAAAAATCTGAAAAAAATAAGGGTATAAACTTACATCTTTAATAACAGCAAAGAAAACATATTTGATAATTATAGGAAAAATAAATCTGATTTTTATCTTTTAATTATATAAAAAACAGTTAAATGTTGTCCATTATGTAAGCGTTTATAGCAAGAAGAAGCACTATTAATTTTTAATTATTTTCTTTGTATTTTAATTGCAGCATTGTTATAACTTTTTGTTTGGGGTAAAGGCAAACAATATGCAGTTTGCATAACTCAAACAAACATTAAATGAAAATTAATTTAATTTGCATGATTAAAATAAAAGCATAATATTTATAAAAAAATTGTATTTGAGTTCTCTTATATTTGTTCTCTAAGAACAAGCAATCACCATTTTTTTTCACATGCTAATTAATCATTAAGTATTTCACTAATTTTTCTGAAGGCACTTGCATTTTTATTTATTTATTTATTTATTTTTTAGTAACTTTCAAAATGTCATTAATGGAAGAAGAAGTGTTTCAAATCCTATTGCAATAATTTATTTTTATTCACTGCATGTATTTTTTTAAGTATTACTAATGATACAGCAATTCCGAGTTTAATTATTTTATTTTCCATTTATTAATCACTCTCTTCTTTGATCTGACATCCTTTTAATTTTTCCTTTTCCTTTGCGGTATTTTCATTAATATGCAGCGTAAGAAGCGTAATTTAGTTTAGCTTAAATATGAATAAGATACATTTAACTTGCAATAAATAAAATAAAAGAAAATGAGTTTATGATTTTCTTTAAGCCTGAATTAGTGTTTTTTATGTCATATTTATGCACTTCAATAACAGCAATATTCCTTAAAAATTGTGTAATAAACAGCTTTAGAATAGCTCTAATTATTTTTAAAATAATGTATTGTTAATAAAAATTATATTATATTCTGATTTAGGAAGTTAGAAAAATGTGGAAGGAAATTTAAATATTTATTTCTTGTTGTTAGTATTGCGAAATATACTTCAGTAGCGACAATCACTGTTGCTTTCATTGTTGTAAAAGCATTATTTTATGTTTGTGTACATTGTATATGCGGTACATCATGATATTTTTACCTATTGTGCATACTTAGTATTGTTTGTACGTTTGTATGTTCTATATATTGTAAAATGTATTTAAGCCTCCGTCGGTTGCAATATGCCTGTCAGACATAGCACAATTATTTCCGTTCTCCTCTCCTCCTCTACAGTGCTGAGGCACTGCACCCTTCACAGCAACAATTCTTGTAATTAGGAAGGCACATGCCGGTTGGCTTCTTTCCATGTAGACAATGACGGCGGTTTCTAGCAGTGTTGCCAGTGGGATTTTTTAAAAATTCAGACTTCTTGAATGGCATCACTTCTTGAAAAAATTAAATTTGCCATAATTAATGACTTTTTAATTAATGCGAAAAAAGGGAAAATTTACCTTTTCAAAAAAGTGGTGCTGATACAGAAATCTAAATTTTAAAAAAAGTAGTCCACTGGCAACCCTGCTACCATTTACTTTTATAATTTTCAAGCATCGTATAATGAATGACACATTTAGTTTTCCTTTCAAATAAGAAAACAAAAATAACAAAAAACAACAGCCTCTTTTTTGTGAACAATTATATTAATAAAGATACTTTTGTTTAATTATGTTGTTTTTCGAATATTTTCATTTTTATAAGCCATTGCTGCATTCTGCAGGGGAGAAAAAATGTTCTTCGTCTTCTTTTATATTAAGTAAGGAAAAATAATTTCGCTTTCTGGATTTTGATTTAATATAACCGTATGTACTTTATTTATGTTGCCTGTAACGAGTACGCTGCCATAAAATCACATGAAGCGTAAATTAAATTAGAGAAAATGTGTTTCTAAGGAGTTCATAGTTCATTCTTTAGATAACTGGCTTTGGAACAGTTTTAGAAACTGATTTTTTTTCTATTACTATTTTACTGTATATTGCCTAAATTTCGCTATCCGTTACCTTTCTGTTTTATTTAATTTGACACTACAGATTGATCAAATATTCAATTTCTGTAATTTATATATTGAATTTGTATAATAAATATACAACAATTCTTGATCGATCAAAATAATTTGTTATGATATTGTAATAAGAAGAATATTTTTGAGGATAAGGATTTTAATATAAGGAGAAAATTATAAAAATTATAACTGGATTATGATTTTGCCTGCAAGGTGATTCAAAAGTGACGAACAAATTAAATAATAACAATAATATGATTACAAATAAAGATTAAAGATGCAATCTGCGCAGAACGAATGGAGAAGAAATGCCGGATTTCTTATGACGAAAGCAAAGGCAAATGTTTGGATAATTCCCTTTCTTTAATTAAGGAAGGCCTACAACTCAAAAGTAAGTTTACAATTTTTTCAAAGCATTGTCCGTCATTCTGCGGCACAGCTGTCAGGCGAGGGACTGCCCTGTTCGCAGTAACAATTCTTGTAGTTAAAGGTATATTTCAATCCAAACTGTCTTTTTTCAGATTTATTTTTAGGTTCACTTTTGCTCTCAAACGCATCAAACTGGCAAATTCTCTTATTTAGAAACTATATAAGATGTCGTGTCTGTCGAGTATTTTGATAAATGCAGAAAATGTTACAAAAAATGCGGTCAAAGTTCGTCTTCTGAACCGAATTTTCCCAAGCGGGAGATCTGGGAACGAAAAAAAGGTCATGCGGAAAAAGTAGTTGTTTATAAAACAAATTCTAATGAATTGAGCGAAAAATTCAGTCACACGGCATCTTATAGATCTCTTCAAACATCACCTCAGCAAGTTTCACGCTTTTACTTTTAAAAATGAATCTGTATGTATCAGAAAAATTCGAGCTGCTGAAGGCAGAAAAACATTTTTTCGAATCTACACTTAAGGGAGCACATGTCGGATGGCATCTTTCCATGTTGACAATGACGGCGGTTTCCAGTAGAGTTGCTAATGGGCTATTTTTTAAATACAGACTTCTTGGTTGGCACCACTTTTTTGAAATAGTAAAATTCGCCATATTTAATGACATTTCAATTAAAGCGAAAACAGGGAAAATTTTAAAATGGCAAATAAAACCTTTGTGCAAAAATGTTTAAAAATAGAAAACCAACGATTGTAAATGCACAAATAATGTATGAAAATGTAGCAAACAGCTGCCTCGAATCTACTATCGAGATTCTTCATCATTGCAAAACTCAGCGAGCTAGAAAAAGCAAAACTGAGCTCAGTTTCGCTTTTTCTAACTCGCTGAGTTTAGCACTGATGAAGAATCTCGATAGTAGATTCGAAACAGCTGTTTGCTACCTTTCATACATTATTTGTGCATTTACAATCGTTGGTTTTCTATCTTTAAAGGGAAATTTTACCCTATCAAAAAAGTGGTGCCGATCAAGAAATCTAAATTTTAAAAAAAGTAGCCCACTGGCAACACTGCTTCCTTTTATTTTTTTAATTTTCGAGAATCGTGTAAAGAATGATACATTTAGTTTTCCTTTCAAAAAACAAAACAAAAATAACAAAATATAACAGCTACTTTTACTTGGACAATTATATTAATAATGATACTTTTGTTTAATTATGTTTGTTCTTCTAATATTTTCATTTTTACAAGCCATTTCTGCATTCTATAGGAGAGAAAAAAAAATTCTTCGCTTTTTTTGTACGAAGTAAGGAAAATTAATTTCGCTTTCTGGATTCTGATTTAATATAGCCGTATGTCTTTTATTTATGTTGCCTGTAACGAGTACACTGCGATAAAATCACATGAAGTGTAAATTAAATTAGAGAAAATGTGTTTCTAAGGAGGAGTTCATTCTTCAGATAATTGGCTTTGAAACAGTTTTAGAAACTGTTTATTTATTTATTTATATATTGTATAAATTTCACTTTCCGTTACCTTTCTGTATTACTTAATTTGACGAAATTGTTCAAAAATTCAGTTTGTGAAATTTACATATTGAATTTGTATGATAAATGTGCAAAAATTCTTGATCTCTCATAACATTTTGATTTATTATCGTTATTATTTTGTGGATTTAAATGTAAGGAGAAGACTGTAAAACTAATAACTGTATCATAAACTTTGTCTGCCAAGTAACTAAAAAGTGAGAAACAAATAAAAAATAATAATAATAATATGATCGCAAATAAAGATTAAAAGATGCAGTCTGCCCAAACAAATGGGGAAGAAAAACCGGAGTTCTTATGACGAAAGCAAAATCAAATGCTTAGACAGTTCTGTTTCTTTAATTAAAGAAAGCTTACAAATTTTCAGTGCGCTGTCCTTCATATACCAGTATTGCTGTCAGGTATAGCACAGCACTGTTCATAGCATTAAGCAGCAATTCTTGTAGTTAGGGAGGCATATTTCGGTTGGCATTTTTCCATGTTACAATGACGGCGATTTCAAGCAGAGTTGCCAGAAGGCTACTTTAAAAAAAAATCAAACTATATGACTGGTACAACTTTTTTGAAATTGTAAAATTCGATATATTTAATAGCATTTTAATTAATGTGAGAACAAGGAAAATTACCATTTAAAAAAATGTTTCAGTCATGAGATTTAAATTCAAAACAATTCGGAAATTCCACATCAAGCGTAGCAAATGAGGTGCTTTCGTACTCTAAAAAAGTTTTAAAATATTCAGTCCTTGGTGTAAAAGTATACAGTACTTCAGATACAGTATAATAGCCGAAAACTCTCGTGTGTTCCTGTAAATACGATGTGCTTTCTATTATACAGGAAGAAACTTGGAGTAAAACTCTGCAACATACATCAATTTTATAAAATGTGAAATAGTTTAATTTAATTAAAGTCCTTCCGGCAATGCCGGGAGGAAGAGGTAGCTTTCATATACTTATATATTTATTTATTTATTTTAAGGTAAGTTACATTGTTCAAAAATACTAAGCTCAAATTAGTGGAAATAATCTTATAAAATTAGTGATTTTATAAGATTGAAACTAGTTTTGGTCAAGACTGTATATTAATAGGAATTTTTAGAAATTAGTCATCTTTTATTCAACCTGGTTTTATTTTAAGCGATTTAGAGAGTCACCAAATTCCACGATATCATAAAGTGTATGCCATTTTAAAGCAGCATTGTGGATCGTTCAGATCAGACCGTTTCAAAATGTCAGCCATAAGCAAAATTCAAAGTGCTATAACTCAGTCATTTTTTAAGATATAGACAAAATAAAAAGTGTTCTGGTATCGTTGTTTTAAGTTCTAACACGTAAAAGAAAAATATTTTTCAATTTTTAATTTTTTCGCACTTAACTTTAAATTTTAAATTTTTTTAAAAATTTAAAATGGCCACCATTTTGAAACAAAATGATGGATGGTGCTGGCCAACAAACTCGGTCGAGACATTTGTATGTACTATGTACATCCCAAGTTTCATTGAAATCGGTTCATAAATACGCGTGTTATCACGTGACAAAAATCAGATCGTTTCAAAATGTCAGACATAAGAAAAATTCAAAGTGCTATAACTCAATCATTTTGTAAGATATAGACAAAATAAAAAGTGTTCTGGAATCGTTGTTTTAAGTTCTAACACGTAAAAGAAAAATATTTTTCAAATTTTGATTTTTTTGCATTTAATTTTAAATTTTTAAGTTTTTAAAAAATTTAAAATGGCCACCATTTTGAAACAAGATGGCGGATGATGCTGGCCAACGAACTCGGTCGAGACATTTGTATGTACTATGTACATACCAAGTTTCATTGAAATCGGTTCATAAATACGCGTGTTATCACGTGACAAAAATCAGATCGTTTCAAAATGTCAGCCATAAGAAAAATTCAAAGTTCTATAACGCAATCATTTTTTAAGATATAGACAAAATAAAAAGTGTTCTGGAATCTTTGTTTTAAGTTCTAACACGTAAAAGGAAAATATTTTTCAACTTTTAATTTTTTGGCATTTAATTTTAAATTTTAAATTTTTTAAAAAATTTAAAATGGCCGCCATTTTGTTTCAAAATGGCGGATGATGCTGACCAACGAACTCGGTCGAGACATTTGTATGTACTATGTACATACCAAGTTTCATTCAAATCGGTTCATAAATACGTTAGTTATCGCATGACAAAAATCAGATATATATATATATATATATATGGTTATATATATATATATATATATATATATATATATATATATATGTCAACATTTGAACGGAGGGTGGTTTTGGGGTCTGGGGGTCATGATCGGTGAAAATATACCAAAATTTTCCGGAAGTGCTTTCCTCCGGACGGCTGCAATAGGTAGCTTTTTACTTTTTGTAATGAAAGCTACCTAAAAAGGCGCCCTAAACAATGTTTTCTGCCATACCACTATGTAATAGAATATTTTCGTGTAGGCCTGTAAGTTTATAACAAATATTCTTTGCACTACAGTTTGTGTAGAATGTATAGTTTAGTACATACTTTATACATGCATATCAATTTTATTATGTTTGAAAGAGTGTAACATCATAAAAATGCACTTGAAACTATTTTTTCCCATTGGGCCATAATGTAACAAAATACTTTTGATTGTCCCTGTAATTAAACTATACTTTCGATTTCTATACAATTTGGAATTATTTGACTAAATTATACGAAAATTATATATTTTAAATTCCAAACGATTCAGTTGGTCAGTTTTTACTCTGTTATATACGGCAGACGGACAAATGGTCGGACAGACTGAACAACGACTATAGGGGCTTCGTACTTACTTAATTACGAATGCACCTAAAAAGAAGCCCGGTGGCAACATTGGCTTTAAACAATCATTTTTATCTCAAGCATTTTTCTATTTTGTCTTTGTCCTAATAATAATAATAATAATAATAATTAGCTTCTTTCCTGGCCGTTTCGTACAAACCGCATTTTTTAATATGTATTCTTATATGATTTGTTATATTTTTATGTTGTTTCATCATCTGTTTATTTTGGTTAATTCGCTCTATATGGTTGTACATTATGATCATGAAAATCCCAATCTTATCAATGCTTAAGTCTTTCTTTCCTGTATTTTTTCCCACACTTACAGAAAAATAAATTAAAGAAAGAAGTGAAAAAGATAAATGAGCACTTCTTTTTTCCGTTAATATATCGTCAACATATATTTTGCGAGTACGTTTATCAGGCATTAAACTACTGGCCAAAATGAGAAACAAACAAGAAATATTCACAGTAAAAATAAGTTTATGATCTTCTTTTAAAAAATCAATTTCAACATGCTTGCTTTATTAAATTTTGAAAGTAAAATTTTGAAATGAAAGCATCTGATTTTTTTTTCAAGTTATTTTCTCTGAAAAAAAATAAATTTATATGCTAAGTATTAATTTAGCGTTTGTAACAATTAGTGATTGCCATAATGTGAGCAATGAATGTACTATATCATTATATTTCATAACATAGTTTTAATCTTTAAAAAAAATATGTTTCAGAATAAATTTGCTATTCAGAGAAAATGAATTTTTTAAAGTTTGTTTTAAGCGTTCAGGTATTTTTGAAATAGTGAAAGCTAGCATAATTTTTAAAGATAATCAACTTAAATATTTTTTAATTTGACTTTACAAAATTTTGAAAAATATTTAAAGTACTTTTATTACAAGTAAATGCTCTCATTTAAACCCAGCAGACAAATGGATGTTCTTGCAAAAGTTTCCATTGTTGACAAGGAATTTTAAATTATATCAAAACAGAACCGAGCTTGATTCATTTAGCAAGTCGGAAATTGCATGTCAAGCGTAGCAAATGAGTTGCATTCGTTCTATAACGAAGTTTTAAAAAAGTGTAGATCCTGGTGTAATAGTATAGAATATTTCGGATACAGTATAGTAGAAAACTTTTGTGTGTTTCTGTAAATACTATCTGCTTTCTATTATACAAGAAGTAAACTTTAGTAAACCTCAGTAACTTATATCAATTTCATAAAATGTTAAATATTTCAATATAAATAAAACGCGCCCCAAGCAATGTTCCCCCTATACCATTAGGTAATGGAATACTTTTGTATAGCCCTGTAAATGATGAAAAAATGTTCTTTGCACCACACATTGTACGAAATGTATATTATAGTACATATTTAATAGATGCATTATATATTTTTATGTTTGATAGAGTGTAATGCCTTTAAAACGCACTGAAACTTTTCTCTCATTGACCGTAATGTAAAGGAATACTTTTGATTGTCTCTGTAATTGAACTGTACATTCGATTTTCCTAAAATATGAAATGATTCGACAAATTTTTTCAAGAATTATGTATTTTAAATTTCAAACGATTCATTTGAGTAGTTTTTGCTCTATTACATGCGAAGGACTGAACGACGACTGTAGTCGCTTCGTATTTACATAATTACGAACGTACTTAAAATTACCCTCTGGAAACTCTGAATTCAAAAAATCTTTTTTTTATCTCAAGGATTTGCATTTATTCAAGCGTTCTATTTTGTCTTTGTTCTTAAAAAAAAAAAAAAAAAAGTCGCCATTTTTTTTATCTGTTCGTTACAAATCGCATCTTTTTATATGCATTCGTTCACAAATTATTAATTTTTTTATGTTGTTTCATCAACTGTCTGTTTGGGTTAATCCGCGAAATATAGTTGCACATTATGATCATGAAAATCCCAATCTTATCGATACTTATGTCCTTCTTTCCTGTATTTTTTTCCTTACATGCAACGAAATAAATGAAAGAAGGAAGTGAAAAAGATAAATGAGCACTTATTGTTTCCCTTAATGTACCTTCTTTTTATTTTGCAGATATATTTTTCAGACATTAAACCACTGGCCGACATTAGCTACTGGAAAATAAACTAGAAATATTCACAGAAAAAAAGAGCTTCTGTTATTATTATTATTAACTTCATCATGTTTGATTTATCAATTTTTCAATGTAAAGTTTCGAAATGTAAGCATATAATATTTACAAGTTATTTTCTCTAAAAAAGAAAAAAACTTTCTAGAAAAAATTATATTTATATGTCTAAGTATTTAGAGAATTTAACGTTTGTAACAATTCGCAATCTCCAAAATGTGAGCAATGATGCACTAATATCATTATATTTCATAAAATAGTTTTTAGTCCTTTCTAAAAAAAAATCATAATATATTTTGCTATTCAGACAAAATGAACTTTTTAAAGTTTATATTAAGAGTTCAGGTATTTTTGAAATAGTAAAAGCTGGCATAAATTTTAAAGGTTGTCATCTTAAAACTTTTTTTAATTTAATTTTACAAAATTTTGAAAAGTATTTAAAAAACTTTTATTACAAGTAAATACTTTTATTCGAACGCATCAGGCAAATGAAAGTTTATTGCAAAAGCTTCAATTGTTGACAAGGAACAGTATAGTAGCCGAAAACTTTTGTGTTTTCTGTAAGGACTATCTTTCTTCTATTATACAGGAAGTAACCTTTAGTAAACCTTAGTAATGTATATCAATTTCATAACATTTTAAATAGTTTAATATAAATAAATCGCGCCCCAAGTATCGTTTCCCCTATACCATTATGTTGTGGAATACTTTTGTGTGACCCTGTAAATGATAAACAAATATTCTTTGCACCACAAAATGTATAGAATGTATATGAGAGTACATAATTCTTAGATGCATACCTTTTTTATGTTTGAAAGAGTATAACGCCATTAAAATGCACTTGAAACTTTTTCCCCATTGACCATAATGTAACAAAATGCTTTTGATTGTCTCTGTAATTGAACGGCACATCTGTTTTTCATAAAATTTTAAGTGTTTCAACAAAATTATGTAATAAGTACACATCTTGAATTTCAAGTGATTCGGTTGGGTAGTTTTACGGACAGACTGACTGAACGACAACTATAGGTGCTACATGTTTACATAATTACGAATGCACCTAAAAAATCAGCTTCTTTCCTATCCGTTTCGTACAAATCGCATCTTTTTATATGCATTAGTTTATGAATTATTAATCTTTTTTTTATGTTGTTTCATCATCAAGTCTTTCTTTTCAGTATTTTTTCCCTCACTTACAACGAAATAAATGAAAGAATCAAGTGAATAAGATAAATGAGCCCTTCTTGTTTCCGTTAATGTATCGTCTATTTATTTTGCGAGTACGTTTATCAGGCATTAAACTACTGGCCAAAGTTAGCTACTATGAAATAAATGAAAAATATTCACTGAAAAAATGAGTCTATAATTTATTTATATCATTTTCAACATGTTTGATTTACTAATTTTTGAATATAAAGTTTCAAAATGAAAGCATCTAATATTTACAAGCTATTTTCTCTTTAAAAAAATTTTCTTGAAAAATTTACATTTATCTCTCTAAGTATTAATTTAGCATTTGTAACAATTTGTATTCTTCAAAATGTGAGCAATGATCTGTATCATTATATTTAATAAAATAGTTTTTAATCCTTTAGGCACTTTCCAACAAAAAATTTAAAATGCTTTTGCATTCAGTTTGTCTGTCCGTCTATCCACTCTCTAAATCCTGTACATATACTCGGATTTTCATGCAATAGATAAAGTTACTAAAGGATCACCAAAGCATATTTCGTATTGCATATGAAGTATGTACGATTAATGGTTCATTTACAGGGAACTTAAAAGAATTCTATTACACAGTGGTATATGGGGAAAAATCTTTTGGAAAGTATTTTAATAACATTATGCTATTTGAAATGTATTGTGATATAAATCACTAAATTTCACTATTATCCCATTAAAACAGAGCATTCATAACATTTTTTATTTATTTATTGGAACACATAAAAAGATATCGGTTACAGTATTGTCTTCGTAATAATTGCTAGAGAGAAAAACACAAAAGTATTCATATACCATTTTCCTTATTCGAAGAAATTACTGCAGGGGATTTTTAAACTGAAATATATGTATTTCTCAAATGAGTTAAATTTTGAAACGCATGTTGTTCATAGACATAAATCTCCTAAAAAATTCGGATACTTTTTTCCATTCGAACAGCTGAAATTCGGTTTTTAAATGTATTATACATTTCCATATGGTGAAATGAGACGTAATATTTTATTTTTTTTTTAAACGGTGCTGTTTTGTTACTTTATTCTGAATGTGGTGGAAAGTGCCTCATAATTTATGCTTGACACGTGATTTTTTTTCTTGTGTAAAAATTATTTCTGAATATATTTGTTATTCAGAGAAAATGAATTTTTTAAAGTTTGCATTAAGAGTTATATGTATTTTTGAAATAGTAGAAGCTAGCATAAGTTTTAAAGATGGTAAACTTAAAAAATTTTTAAAAATATTTGGAGAAACTTTATTAAAAGTAAATGATTTTTTTTCAAAGCAAGCAGACAAATGGATGTTCATTGCAAAACTTTGCATTGTTGACAAGGAATTTCAAATTATATCCAAACAGAACCGAGCTTAATTGATTAAAAAAAATCCTCATATTTTTTAATAAAGTACATATGTGCAATTGTACTTGTAGATTAGTCAGTAAGATGATTAAAAAAATTGCTTCCAGAAACAGCTATTCACAGTGTACACAAAGTTCGCATTCTGACAGTAACCGTATCCCGCTGTTGCATCATTTCGCAAGAAAACAAGGCTTACTATTGAGTCTGATATGGCAACACAGCAATTAAAACCTGCTAATAAATAGTCCATTTAAGCTTGTTGGATCTGCTCAAAACTCATACATATCATGACGAAAACTTCTGAATACTCACTTTATTATCTTTGGATGCCTGTTAATGGGCTATAAATTATCTCGTTTTTAAAAAAGAAAAAACTTGACTTAAACGCTGTACGTGTTCCATAATGATGTTTTCTGGAGCTTCCGATTTCTTTATCCTTTTTTACTTTCTTCAATCTTTACAAGAACAAAATATTGGATTCGTGAAAATTTTCATATTCTGGTTTTCGACTGATTTACAGTTTTAGGGGTCTGAGAACCCGATCTACCATCTGTCTGTATGTGCCACAAATTTTGTGGCCACTCTATCTCAAGAAGTAACGCACGGAATTTAACAGAAATTTTCATTCAGTTAGTCCCTGATATAAATTGGTGCTGTTTAGTTTTTGGTGAAAATCGTTCAACAGGTGGTGTTGCTATGCAGCATTTTTTCCGGTGTTTGGAATAGATTTATCTCAAAACTAATACATAGATTTTGATCAAACTTTATATTGAGATTAAAATTTAGAAATTCCAACAATTTAAAAAAAATCGTAAAAATATGGCATTGTACGCCGAAAAATTCATTCTCTGCAAGCCATCTAAAACAAAAAAAAAAATGTCAAATCAAGCATTCTTTGCAATCAGAACACACTATTTTCAAAATATTCAGAGTTCGAAGCTTCTGTATAACATTTTTACAGCTTACCTAATAAACAAACCGTTTACCGCATAATTCTATCTACCTTTGTTTTTGCGAAATTTAATTTTGAAACAGGGGTCTTATTTGCTGGACACACTATATGTATAATAAAGATCATGCTTCATTTAAATTAATAAACTGTTATTACTAGGCAAACTTAAAATTAAAGTAAAAAAGGATAGTTACTTATATAAGGACATTTTAACATTTTTTGTTAAAAAGAAATTACTAACGGCAGATGGTATAGTGATGAAATTGAAAAAAAAAAAATCATTATAATTTACTCATTAAGTACTCCTTTCTTTGAAATGCGTACAAAGTACCTTGAAGCTACAAAGGGATTCTCATTTCACGGCAATTATTCCCACCTTTTGCCTGAAGAATACAGCGGGGGTGTTCTGCAGTTAATCAATTTGCAATAAATGGAAGCTTCGATTCAGGGAAATTGTGATTATTCCCGCATTAACAGGAAATGTATCTGTCGCACTTAATCTTTTTTATGCGTAAACGTGTGGGTGGATTGACTGAAACATTTTTATTTCTTTTAATTTCGCCACATATTTTAATTAGTTTTTATTTATTTTCTTTAAAAAATTTTGTGTTACTGATTTTATAAAGCGATTTAAAACATTTAATAAATAAATAAATAGATGATAATAATGGTAATTTCTCTAATTGGACATTACGTGTATGCGTATGCATGTAACTTTTTTTCTTTTTTCTTTTTTTTTCTACTAATCACGGAATGGATTTTATTGAAAATGTTATTACTCTACAATTCTATCAGGCTAGTTTTATACACTATATTGCCATTGATTATGGGACACTTGCGATTTTAGACATTTTACTAAATATCTAGAAAAATACATGAGGAATCATCTCGAAACTCTTAGTGTATAAATATAATAGTATACGTCATACATCTCCGTGAAGATTTTTTACCGAAACTCCATAGAGGACCGTCAACAAATTAAAAAAGAATGAATATCTTTTGAATAACCCTGTCAAAACTAATGTAGCAAAAGCGCTCAAACTCTAGATTATGATTGAATGCCTTATTGTAATACACTGTGCTCATTTTTATGCAAATAGCATGCATACTCGCAGAGTAATCAAGGTTTTTATAAAAATGGTCCCAAATTTTTCCAAGTTTTTTCCTTATAATTTTCAGAGTTCTTAATATAAAATAATATTTTTTTCAGAAAATATGACAAACAACATTGCACACAGTACCCTGTAATCAGAATTAAAAAATAATAAAAATTGTATGAAAAATGAGTAGGTTTACTAAATAATTTTTTACTGCGTATGCGTCAAAGATATCAAAATTTCATTTGCATATTATGTTAGCTAAATGTATAGAGCAACTTTTGTAAAAGTCTCAAAATTATAGCTTGAAAATTCTGAAAGTAATCGTCTATAGAAAAAGGACAAAATCCGTTGTTTCCAAAATGAAGCAAAAAAATGAGGGATTTTATCCAAAAGTAGTCGTAACATCCCGTATTGTGTATTCTATATTGACACTAATCAATGAATATATGGATACAACCCCTCTTGTTTTTGCTTCATTTTGAGAATAACGGATTTTCAACTTATTCAACTGACGATTATTTTCAGAATTTTCAAGTTATGATTTTGTGACTTTCACAAAAGTTGCTCTATACATTTAGCTAACATAATATGCAAATGAAATTTTGATATCGTTGACGCATGCGCAGTAAAAAATTATTTAGTAAACCAACTCATTTTGTATACAATTTTCATTATTTTTTAATTCTGATTACAGGGTACTGTGTGCAATGTTGTTTGTCATATTTTCTGAAAAAAATATTATTTTATATTAAGAACTCTGAAAATTATAAGGAAAAAACTTGGAAAAATTTGGGACCATTTTTATAAAAACCTTAATTATTCTGCGAGTATGCATGCTATTTGCATAAAAATAAACACAGTGTATTACAATAAGGCATTCAATCATAATCTAGAGTTTGAGCGCTTTTGCTGCATTAGTTTTGACAGGGTTATTCAAAAGATATTCATTCTTTTTTAATTTGTTGGCGGTCCCCTATGGAGTTTCGGTAAAAAATCTTCACGGAGTTGTATGACGTATACTATTTTATTTATACACTAAAAGTTTCGAGATGATTCCTCATGTATTTTTCTAGATATTTAGTAAAATGTCTAAAATCGCAAGTGTCCCATAATCAATGGCAATATAGTGTAGTAAAAAAAATTCACTGTAACGAGTAAAATGTTTTTCAAACAGATAGGTTATTTATTTTAATATATGATTGTGTTTGAAACGGCAGTGATCGGAAAAAATTGCCTTTATAAATATGCGAAAAGTGATATATGAGAAGTAAAATTTGATTAATTGAAAGTATTTTGGGCAAAACTTTCAGCGATGAGTAAACAGAGTGCCTTTAAAAATAAGAAATCAATGGCTACAAGCAATAAAATTTTATTGATAGAGAGGTTTTGGGATTTGGCGAGCCTGCTAATACTGCTCATCTACTGTTTATAGATCACGTGCGAGGGTAACGAAAAAGGCAGGCTACCACGATGTATCACAAGTGTCTTTTTTTACAGACCACTAGAACGACGGGATGCTCATTTCGTACACTTGCATTTGTAGATTCGAACATCATGTGACTCCAGCGATCTGTAAATAAAGATAAATGGAATGCACGGCGGTAGCCTATTTTTTCGTTAGCTTCGGATAACGTGCATGTGACGTCACACACCCCAAAATAGGTGTACTTCACAATTTTTTGTAGGCAGCAAATAAGAATTCTTTTAAAGTTAGTAATTTACAACGCATTATTTCCTACCTATAATAAAATTTATTATATCTACGTGAAAATTACAACCATTTTAGTATATACTCAATTTTTTTTTTTTTTTATTTATTTATTTTATTATTGAATAACATACATCTGACTTGTGTGCTCGACATGAAAGCCTGCTTATAAGTCATCGTCAATAAACAGGGATGAGATAGCACAAGGAAATTTTGCAACACGAGGGAAATACAGCAGGAGCTCCATACAAAGAGTGTATGCAATATGCAATGGAGCCAGCGGGATTCGAGCCCACAGCCTTCTACACTCGCAAACGATTAGCGGCGTGGTGTCTTGACCACTTGGCTACGGAAGCCCTAATATATATTCAAGCAATTTAATTTAAATTTTTGCCAACAGGAAGTTGAGTTGTCACCCAAAATGTCAGTTTGTTGACAAACATGGATATTTTCTGTTGGGCTTCCGTGATTGAGTGGTCAAAGCACCACGCCGCTAATCTTGAGGTTCTGGGTTCGAATCCCTTGCACGCACTCTCTGTGTGGACCTCTTGGTTGTATGTATCACATGTGTTGTAAAATTTCCTTGTGCTATCTCGTCCCTGTATATTGACGATGACTTAAAAGCAGGCTTCATGTCGAGCACACAAGTCAGATGTATGTTCAATAAATAAATGAAAAAAAAAATTCTGCTGACTTGTCTCACTAGTTTAGTAGAACTTTTATATGCGAATATTGTGGAGCTGTAGAATTGAGTTGAAACAGTTTTCGAAAAACTTTCGATCTGAACGTGCGTCCTCTGTACATGCCACAAAAAGCCACACACATGGCAACGTTAAATGAAATGGGGTTGCCATAGACAATACTCTCTTGTACAATCGAAAATATGAAAAGATGGAAATCTCGGTGCAGAAAAACACAATGCTAAGCGTACGAGTCAACCACTATTGTTAATCATTTCCACACATTCATTCGCACTAATTCGCTTCCTGCAGACATGAATGATTAGATTCTCCTATTACTAAACTTCCATAAAATAAAGGGTATTTTCTTGTGCTGGATGACATAGGGTTTTGTGCGGTCGGCTCTTGGACTATTAGATTAAAATATTAAGTTTTTGCAAAATTGCATATAATTGCAATTTTTCAAAATTGCACGGAAATAAATAAATAAATATTTATTTATTTTTCAAAATTCTTTTTTTTTTCTAAAAATAAACTTGAGAGATTATGAAGTATTTTAACTTGGGATTAACTAGGATTAATAAAATATATGTCCTTAAATTCGAACTGCATGGGTCCAGGCTTTATGCGGATTTTATACCCCCTTTTTTAAATAAATATTAATCCTTTAAATAAACACATTTTTATCAAAACAAGCAAAGGCAGAAAGTCTGTATGAATTTTAATAAGAAGTCATTTAAAAGAACATAAAATTATGAGGAGGTGCGGTTTGTTGTAAATGCATCGTCGCGGGATATTTTTTTTTAATGCAGAAAAAAAATAGTTACATTTTTTTAAAAAAGCTATGAGTAGATCGCAATAACGCAGATGCATACACCGGAAGTGTACAGATGAAAATGATTTTTTTTTAAAAAATACCCTTTTTGATTTTTTCGTTCGAGGCTCTCATTCACCTAATTCTTTTACTGATCTTGTTTTTAATTAAGTTAGAGCTCATTAACAAATCTCTGTACTTTCAACATTTGCCTGCTGACGATTTCACTTTTATTTTGCAAATTTATATTTCACTTATTAAAATGCTGCATCAATTTTAAAATTATCTTTATTTTCTTCTATCTTTCTAAGAAGAAAGTATTGAATTCATAAAAAAATTTCATTTTCCGGTTTTTGACGGATTTATATGTTTTAGGGATCAGGCGGTCAGAGATACCAAAAAAAGGTGCTTTTACAAAATGTTTGCCTGTGATTTTGTGACTCTGTATATCTGCTTGTATATAACACATTTTTGTAGTCGCTCTATCTCAAGAACTAATGTACGGAATTTAATAAAAATTTATAATCTGTTAGTCCCTGATATAAATTGGTGCTGACAAGTTTTTTTCATAAAGCGCTAAATAGATGGCATTACTATGCAGCATTTTCCCGATTTCCACGATAATTCAATTAATCTCTAGAACTAATATTTACGGATTTTCATCAAACTTCAGATTCAGTTAGTCCGTGACATGAATTAACGTATTCTATATTTTGGCGCAAATCGTAAAACAGAAGGCACTAATATGCTGAATTTTTAATGATTTAACTCTAGTGAATAACTCTAATCTCAAGAATTAATGCACGGATTTTCATCAAACTTCAGATTCAGTAAATCCTTAAGACCCCTGTTCCTGCCCGCGAAGACACTAACCAGCTAATGCTATTCCGATGGGGAGGCATTTTTCTAATAACTTTTTCTCATTTTAACATTTTTAAATAATTTTTTTTTCTGAATTGGATAGCTGAGGTCTCACTCAAGATCGCTCCTTGACTACTTTTTCAATTTTGGTCGCAGAAATTTTTTATAAAGTTAGTTTCACTTTTTGAACTGGTTTTGAAAGTGAATCCCATTCATTTTATACTCGTTTTTTTTAATGCCCCGTCTGTCCATCAACGACACCTGCACTTTTTCTGCCTTTGTGCTTGTTCCTCGCCTAATCTCTTAGTTAGTTTCAGTGGTTATATCTTTTAATTTAAAATTATCATATTCTAACAATAACGGCCGAAATAAATTTTAAAAATACTGTAAACATTCTTCCTTACCCCTTTATAGTACCCCTTTATTCTTGTTTTCCTCTCGTATTTTCCATAATTCGGACTCAGAGTGATTCGTACATTTCTTGTGGTCCCGACGAGTTCGAATTAAGCAGAGCCGACTATATATTTCTTGATTTTATTTCGGGCATTAGAATCCCTGTGCGGATCATCTAGTGCAGAAATAAAACATAGCTAAACAATGAAATCTCATTTTTAAACTATAGGATTATAGCTTATGTTCAGAAAATTTGAAATATATCAAATTAATAAGTTCGCAAAAGCCTCATAAGTTTCTTATGAAATGTTAAATTGACACGAGTAACAATTAATTTTAATTGAATGAGAACGGCAGGTAATATAACCATCGTATCATAAAACTTGTTCATTACCCATGTAATCATTAATTTTGTTAAAATTAATTTTCCTTATTCTCTTTTAAGACACAATGAGGTGAATATTGGTGCACCGAAATTAATTTTCGTCTTCTTAATTTAGCATCTTTTTCAAAAGTTTTCTAATTTGCGGATAGGCCATTTATCAGATAAGATTTAATAGTCAAGTTGCTTATTAATAAGCCTAACATCAAATTTCCTCCTGATTTTTGACGTGTATTAATGAGAATAACAAGATTAATGTTGCATTCTCATTTCGAATGTTTTATACTAATTTTCTTGCCAGTATTAATATTTCTGATTAAAATAAGTAACTAATTTTTAGGATGACGTCTTTAATAACAAGAAAAGAAATTGCATGTATGTCTGCAAATGTAACACTTGTCATAAGTAGATTACCTTTATAATAAAGTAAAGATATCCTGGCAAAATGAAGAGAGCATTGAAACTTTGATATAATATGACGTTTGACATTAAATAAAAACTTGTATTTCTTTATATTATTTATTCTCTCATCTATTCAAATGATCTATGTGTTCTATTATTCAATATTTCTTATTATTTCAAATCAATTAGATATAATGATATCATTAACTTATAACGACCAAACCGTTTATTAAGGTTTATATTTTCTCAGAATCACTTTTGAAACGCAATATTAAAGCGATTAATAAATATTCATTCATAAGCGAATGATAATTGTGAAATTTTGGTGAAACTCCACTTACATTTTACATTTTCTCAGCGCCACATGTGCTGAATTATTTATTTCTTAATTGGTGACATTTCACACACATCACAGGCTATGTTCGTGGGAAAACGCTGATGCAGTCTGAAACGATGAGAAGGCTGTTACTAGGTGCCCGCCAGATTCATATTTATCTTTTTTCAAAGTATAGTAGATAAAAATTAAAATATTTTTGTTAACAAAATTACCATGCAGCATTTGTTTTCATTCAGTAATCCATAAAGAAAATTATCCATTTTTTTTTCGGGTCAAGAATATAAAATATTGTCATTTTACCATACATTACATGAAAAGAATTTTGTCCAATACATTTTCATTACGAAGAATCATTTCTAATTTTGACTTAGTTTAGTTTAAACATGTTAGGGAGTGAGAAAGCAGACATGCTACATTTATGTTCCAGTTTTTCAATAAAAACAAATTATTTTGTATTTAAAATTTCACTGTGTGAAACAAAAATGTAACATAAAGGTTTCTTTATGTTTAATACTAAATCATAAAGCTAGTTTTTGTGAGTTTAAAAATTTAATTGTATCTGTTTTTAACTAACTGTTCCTCAAGTTTTTTACATAACTGAAGAAGAAGGAAAAATTATTGTTTTTTAGATTATTTTTTTAAGTTTTCATGAGAAGTGTAATATGTTTACTTTCTAACACATATTAAATCTAAAAAATACTATCATCAATAAGTTGTCTACATTTTAAAAATCGGATATGCATCAAAATATCGGATATTTGTGATATTTTTGGAAATATGATATTTACGAGCTCTGATTCTCGTTATAATTGATCAAAATGAAAAGAAAATGACAGAAAGATTAAAAATATATAATATTAATGACAATTATTATAATTTCCGAATAACTCATGACTAAAGAATGGTTTCCATGCTTAGAAGAATGTATCCTATTTTAAGGACAATGGTATCTAAATGAAACTTTTCTCTCTCTTTAAGTGATTGTATTTTCACTCTAAGAGCTTGTAGATCTCCAGAGAACAATACAGGAAATTCTTCCAATCACAAAGTAGAAAAAATAATTTTCTTAGAGATCATAGAAACTTAACCTGATGGAAATAAAAGTAGTTTTTTTTTTTTCCTTGGCAAAATGTATGAAAAAAAAAACTGTGCGGCGTTTAAGTTCGCATATATTTTTATGAATTATTTAGTCGTTTTTTAAAATATGATTTATGCTAGAATCCAGATAGAGTTCGAAATTCGAGAGATTTATCGCTAATTTACGTAAATTTTGCAAAATATCAATAGATTACGTAGATAATATATTTCATAAACTTCAAAATTTCGAAAGCACATTTCAGCGTAAAATGAGCTAGAAGCAGAAAGTCTCTTTATTTATTTTCGAAGATAAATAAAATATATCTAAAAGTGACTAAGGTTTCTTAATACTCAACGGCAGAATGAAAAATCAGTGAAAGAAATTTAAATAATATTTCTTAATTTTAAGAACAAAAATGGGCTTTTATGTCGCCATTTGGCGGATTACGCCTTTCTATATTTACACTCTAACGGCTTCTTCTTTAGAGGGCTCTGCAAACAGCAACAATAATTTATTTGAATGTCTTTGAGCAGTCTTGTACAGGAGTTTAATCCAAACGATTTCGCCCCATAGAGTAATGTAACGAAATTATCTTTGGCGCAAGTACACATGAACTATAATTGATGCATATTCCATTTACAATATACCGAAATTCCCTATAGACCTCAATAATAAATATCATTTTCATGACAATTCGAATATATTTTCGAGTTAGAGCTCGGATGGACAGACAAGTGAATTCATAAACGCTTTTTCACAAACACTACACTGTTAAAAATTTACAGCATTCTGTCCAGTAATTTGACCATTAAAAAAAAAAAAAAAAAAAAACGGTTACGTGACGGTAATTTAGCAATATTATGACCACAAAATGGGCAATAACATGGTCAAAGTAGCGTAAAATAACGGTTGTAACCGTTTTCGATAAAAATGGTCGAATGTCTGGACAGAATACTGCAAAATTTTAACAGTGTGTGTTGGCAAGTGTTAAAAAAAGTTGTGCACTGTATAACACAATCTTTTCCGCCATCATTTTTATTGGACATAAAGTTCTTATAATAGTTTTCTAACTTCATACTGGAGGAAACACAAAACATTTTCATGCGAAACAGATTCCTGTGTCTCTTTATGACTAATCGTGGACTCTTTCAACAACACTTATACACCATTAATAAACGGCGCTCTCCTCTTTGCATCGGTTGATCTTTATTAACATCATTACAGTACATTTTGCATTGCCCACTAACGTCCAACTACCACGTTAAAAAGCAACAAGAGATGATGACACTTCATGATTGGCTAACTTACCTGCTTGACCGTCCAATTCTCTTACAGTGTATCGCAGATTGTATGAAAATTGAAAAAAAGAAACAACGAATTTATATTTACGAATCCCCTTCTTTTCTGAGCTAGTTGAGTTTTCTACATGTTCTCAGCTCCATTTCAGGCAGGAGCCCCTGTTTTATATATAATGTAAATATTTTAATTGCTTCCTTTGTTTTGTTTAGGTGACTCAGTTAGTAATTTCTTTATAACTATCAGCATCGCACTTCACTTAATATTCTCCAACACTAAAATTAAAAAATTATATCTTGTAATTGTTTATACATAAATGGAATATTATAAAATTCCTGTAAAATGTATCTGTAACGAGGTCAATGAGATAAGGAGGAGGAATGGCGATCGCACAAAAATATAACATAAAACTTGTCGCCATTCCCCCTCCTTATCTCATTGACCTCGTTACAGATAAAATCGACAAAATTCCAATAGATCAAAAATCTGGTATTTATGAAATCCCCATCACTTTATCTAATAATCTTAAAAAAGTCTACATCGGCATGACAACGCGGAAACTTTTAACTAGAATTAAAGAACATCGTAGAGATATAGAACAATATAAACAGAATACTGCCCTTGCTCGCTTCTATTTGGCGAACAAGGGTTGCCATATTAATTTTGAGGAAGCCAAAATCATAGTTCCATGCAATAACCCAGTTCAAGGTAAAATAATAGAATCCATCGAAATCATAGCACGTGAAAATAAACCATGTAATGATAATTTATCCTACAACTAGCAGGCTATGCCCGCTGCGCTGTCAGTATTTCAATATCACTGTGGATGAAACGAACTGGTGAGTTTAAATTTGTATTTAAATAATTTGGACCTCCAGCAGCACCTTGCTCATTGCTGAAAACGATTTAGACACCATTGTGATATTAAATTATCTTAAACGTTGCGCAAAAACCAGCTATTTAGAAGTAACTATTTTAGTTTATTACTAACAGTGCACATTTGGAAGTGAAATGAGACCATTATGGCAACAGGATTTAAAATTTTCCCTTATCTGAAGAAATATTAATTATTACAGTAGTTACCATGGTACAACTTCTGAAAAATTTCTTCACAACTTTTCATTATGTGAAACCAGGAACCCAAAGCTACTCACACCTAAAAAGTTTATATATATATATATATTAAATTTGGCCGCGCGATAAAAGGCACAATTATGCAAGAATCATCTTCAAACTCATCAAGTACATGGAGATGGTTAATATCTCAGTGGGAATTGCAAATGTGCAAAATCGGCCCAAGGGGGTGTTAATTGAGAAGAGTTCAAAAATTTGAATACCATCTTAACATGGCTTTCACAAAACCAGCTCTTACAAAACAATAGCAGGAAAAAAAACATTTTTCGTTACAGCAAGTTGCCAACGATAAAAAAAAAAACACACATTAAAATTCTCACTACAACAATTACTTTATTATTGCAAAATTTCCTCCTGAAAAATGAAAACAAAATTATTTGCTCTTTCTTATTTAAGCATTTTCTCTTTAGTTATTTAAGATAAAATTACGTAAATTTGTATAATTTGGCGAACGATTTGGCGAAATTGGTTGACGTGATAATCAAGTAGTAGCCAATTTACACTTTTCATATTTCACAAAAGATTCCTACACAAACATCATATACGCAATAGGTTTAGCAGGATTATCTTGCAACTACAATGTGGCAAAATCCTCGTTTTAGAATACCAAAGAAATTTATGTATATTTTATTATTTTCTATCATTTTAAACAGCAATTAACAATAAATAAAAAGTAACTGTAGAACAAAATAACAAATATCATTTCAAAAAAGAAAAAAATGATAGTAAATAAACAACTTATCATCAGATAAACAACTATAGCTGGGTTAACATATGAGGCAAATAATGCCATTTTGGCGCCAGTGAGATACCTCGATGAGTATATGACCAAATCCGTGACAAAATTTCCATTTGGAAAAACTTTAATCGGTATTTATACAGTATTTCCCTACTTATGTAATGGAAAAACTTTGACACAGATGTCATGTATGCACCACATTGGCGCAATTTTTTTCTGGCGCCAATTTGGAGAACTTGGTTTTTAATTACCAATTTCATAAATATTTTTTAATTATTTTGTATTATTTGAAAAAAAAATAATAAATGAAAAAGTTTAATTAATAGCTATAGAACAAAATGATTTATATTATTTTAAAAAACAAAATGAAAGTTAATAAATAGTTTATTAATAAATAAACATTCATAGTCGGTTTACCATGTGTGGCATAAAATCGCCATTTTGTTGCAATCGTGCGAATGTGGTGCGTATATGACACCCAAATAAACAGATAACATACAATTAACAGATAAAACCATTTTTAAAGGTAATTCTGCTATTTTGTCCTGTAAGACACATAATGGTAGAATTAGATTTAAAAAATATTTTTTTTTTAAATAGAAAAATGTTATTTACGTTTTATCTAATAAAATATTTAAAATACATTTTTATTAGCCTGCGTGAAAGAGAATAGCGAAAGTTTGATTGAAGAAATATTGAAGAGGAAATGGTCAATTAAAAAAACTTGTAAATTTTATTCAGCGGGAATTTTTCATTTCAAAATGTTGAATTTATCTATAGTAATAACGTATAATTGCATAAATTTACTTAGAATTGCAAAATTTTTCCTTCAGTACTACTTGGTTATACCGTCGACCAATTTCGCCAAATTATACAAATCGTCAAACTATTAGCCAGATTATATAGATTAGCATAAATTTTCATTTAAATAACGAAAAACAAATTAGCAGAACATATATAAAAGTAGAAATAAAATGTCGAATTAAAAATCACTTGATGACATAATTAGTACTTATATTAGGCTTAATGTCAAGTGAATGCGACATTTACGATCATCCATTATTGACATTTAATCTTGGAATTTGGGGGTAGATGTTTAATCGATGGGGTAATCTTTCCTTCTTCAGTTTTTAAATTTTAAAACTGAAATTTTTCGTGTAATGAAATTGACGAAATGGAGAAAGAAAAATTAAATTAACAATGAAAACATTTGCAAAAAGAAATAAAAGAGTTATACTCATATCTATATAATTTACGATTGAATATTAAAATATACTCTAAAAATTATCTTCACTTGAAAAAAAAATTATTGCGACCATTAAGAACCTACGTCAGACATTAAGTCAGTAGTGCATTTTCGGCTTAAAAACACATTCTTTGGCGACAAAAGCAAGATGAAAATGGTATAGAAACGAATAGTAACTCACAACTTACAGTGTCTTTTACAATTAGATCTGCTTTTTTCTGCTGTAAGTTATATTAAAAGGAAATTCGATAAAAAAGAGAAAGAAAATAATAAAAAGGGAAATAACTATCATTCAAAATTCATTTAATCAATTTCTGAAATTCATGTTTTTATTCTAACACCAGGGATAAGTCGCCAAAAGTTGAGCCAATTGTTATATTTCGCGTTAATTTATTTTTTAAGCATTACAAATATTTTTTTCATTTTCAAGATAAATATATTTTTATAATATTACGCCTCATTTAAGCGGTCTTTCTTTATTATTATTTATATTATCAGTAGTTATTTTCTGCTATTATTTGCAAGATATTTGTAATATTTCTAATAGATTTAGCCATTTTAATTCTTTTAGCAATTATAATTTTCGCCAAAAACAGCTACTGGCAACCCTTTTGTCAAAAATAACCGAAAAATACGAAATTTACTACGAAAAATCAAAGTTATCCCTGTAAATTTGAATCATAAACCTTCGGAAAAATATTTCCTATCGAATGATACAATCGGCAAAAAAATCCATCGGATAGTTTTTGAAAACACTCGTTTGGAAGTTTCAGAACTTCTGCTTTATAATATATATGATATACCAAAAATATGGCATAACATCATAAAACCTTAAAATTTTTATTTCCTTGCAATATTTTAATTTTTACTCACGTGTAATTGGCAACATTTTTAAATTTTAATTCATTTAATTTTTAATTTAGTAGAAATATCTCTCGAACAAGATGCAAACGTAGTCCTTCCATTTCATATTTTCCTGAAGGCGCCCACAGAAGACGGCGCGAAACGTTGAAAATTTTATTTTATTTTAATATGTACTAATGTATATTAAAATTCCTGTTTTGTGCACCACTGAGCAATGTGTTATTATTAGTTAAAGTTTATGGTGCAACTGTCCTATATATATTTATGATTGTTGAATGTTCACCAAAACAGCTATTTTTTAGAGGGTATCAAAGAAGTATTTTTAAGATTTAAAGACAAAGTTAAATAAAACTGCATATCAAGTCTTTTTTTTTTTTTTTTTTTTTTTTTGATAAAGTTGTTATAAGCTTGAAATTAAATTTAATGGTAAATGTGTTATAAGCTTGTTAATCTAAATTATGATAATGGTTTTATAGGCTAGGAAATTTATATTATAGTAAAGGTATTAGGAGGTAGATAGTTAACTTATTGTAAGTGTTGTTGATTAAGGTAATCTACCTTGGGTTACGGTTTAGACAATCAATTTTATGGTAATACTATTAGAAGCTAGAATGTCTATCTTATGGTAAAGGTGTTATTGAGCTAAACAATCTATTTTGTGGTATAGGTATCTTATTTAAAGAATAAAGATGTCATGAACTAGGTAATCTATCTTAAAGTAAAGATTTATTTTACGAATAAAACTGTCATGAACATTGAAGCCAATCATCTGATGAAGTTTTATTTGTTGGAAAAAGTAGAGTTATAAGTAAGGTAGTAGTCCATCTTATGATGAATTTAAATATTAATTTATTTTGAAGAAGTAAGTCATTACTATTGAATATTTAATATTTTGTAATACTAATTTTTAAAAAATTGTACATAATATTCCAGTACTACTATTTTTTTCTGAGAAATTATCACCTGATAACATTTTAATTACATGATTGAGAAAACAAAAAATGAAAAATATTAATAACTTCAAATTTCTTCAAATTTAATTTTGATTATATAATGCCTTCTTCCATTAATCTTTTCAACTTTCACTCTACAGATTAATTTTATAATAACATTCGAAACATTGAAAAGTGTTCTGATAATCAACTTGTACCAAATAATTTCTCTGAATTGTTTATAACCTGATTATGGAAATTCTATCAAAATACATTTAGGGATTATAAAGGTCAGAAATAGGAGAAAATAATGTTGTATTTTATAATATTTTACGATAATCCTCAAACAATGACTTCAGAATTACTTTCAATATGAAGATAACAAGTAAACATCTATTAGAAAATTAAAAGAACAAATTCCTTTATTATAGTAACTTAATTAATATTTGCATTCAGTTTTTGTTTTCTTTTTTGAAGGATTTTCTTAGTATAAACAATGATTGTATAAAAATAGAAAGTTTAATTCTTATGTTTTGAAATATAAAACAAAAATTCATCAAAATAAAAATCTTATGATTATTAATAAACTTTTCAGCATTGATTATAAATAAATAATTTAGACTCCATTTGTTTATTTCAAAATATACTGGTAATTATTAAGACATTGTAATTACTTTTGATTTATTTTATATTTTTTCTCTTATTTGTTACTTCGACAATCGCAGACCTTTAATTAACTTGGAAGATTTTCCAATAAAGAAAAGAAGAAGCTCATTTAAAATTAATAAGGCTTCACTTATAAGTATAGAATAGGTCATTAAGTTAATTATTTCAAATGCGAAATATTGCGATAAATTATAATGTACGATACTTCAAAGTCTTATATTTGCTCTGATTCGTTGATAAGATTCTTATAATTTAAAAACAATTATCTTGGATCAAAACTCTTAGAAATGTTGTTATTAAAATTAGTTTTTTATCGTATAAATTATTTTTATGTTGAAATTACTTTAAAATTTGTACAAATGGACCAAAATATATTTGGTCCTGCTTGAAACCAGCACACGATAATTCTAAAAGCAATCTTATTCCTACACTTAAAAAAATTGGAAAGTTACTAAAAATTTTTCTGGAAAAATTTTATTCCAAAAACTTTTTATATAACGACAATGACAAAAACGCATGTAACAAACACAAAAACTGCGCATTTGACTGCGAATCAAAAAATTTATAAGGTTATTTGGAATTTTCAGAGAAAATCGGATTCCTAGAACATTTTAAGTATCAGCAACTAGAGTTACAGATAAAATTTTAGTAAGTCTGCCATAATTTTAGTGGCTTCATTTGTAAAGTTACAGATTTCTAAAGCTTTGCTTACAAGTTTATTTGATTTATATCATTATTATTATTATTATTATTTTTGGTACAGTGTATAGATGAAATTTTACTAAGCACACAGATTTCGGTAGGATTACAGTGGGTTACAGTTTATTTTTACAGTGTAAATTTGTATGATGGAATACTAAAATTGATAAATAAAACTCCAAAAAGAAAAAAATAATTAAAGGTTTAGCTGGCGAAAAAACAGTTTCCAATTATGTTATTCATGTGCCCAAAGAACTATGCCTTTACGACTTATAGTTTTCGAATAACATCCAAAAGATAAGTGCTCTTTAAAAAAAAGTGTGCAATTCTACAGTTGTAAAGATATAGAAATCTATATGTTTACTAAAATTTTATGCGTACAATGTACAAGAAAGATGTAAATCTACAAAGCCAATTATTGTAAAACTAGGGAGGTCTATAACTTTACAAAGGAATCTACAAAAATTACAGTGCCTTTACTAAAATTTTTCCTGTAACCCAAATTGCAGTTGCATCAAAAGTTCTAGGCATCCTTCCAGAAAAATTTTTAGGAAACCTTACAAATTTTTCGATTTACAGTGTAAATGTTTACCTATTACATGAATTTTTGTTGCTGCCGTTACATAAAAAGTTCTAGAAATCCCAGTTTCCCAGAAAAATTTTGGAAACTTTACAGATTTTTTTACTGTGAATGTTGTCATATTTGGCGCAATGTAAAAAACTATTTTGGAAACACGAACATCGGTATTTACCTGTCTGTAGACGAAGATATGCAAAATATCCGTTCTGGCAATCGTTTTACAGAACTCTACTTTTTTTCAGCCATCATTTGCCATTATTTTTTCCTATAATTTTTTCATGGTACTAATGATTTCTTTGCACGACTATTTGAACAAATAAGAGAGTTTTGTTCTCAACCGTTTGACAAAATTAGGAATTTTCTTTCTGCAATCGTAAGCGACATTTATTAGTTGTTTCGCATATCATGGGCAATTTTTCTTTCTGCGGCTGGCTGTTGATACTTTTTTTCCCCTACAAATTTGTAAAATTTGCTTTTTTGTGACTGATGACTTAATTTTGCGAAATCTCCTCCCCTCCCCATCCCCCTAGAAAAAAAAATCATGGCTTTCTCAAAAATTAAAAAATTAAACATTCACAGATGAATTGCATGCTTGTTCAAGTAGTAAATTAGGACGATTCCGTTCAAACAATTTTTTTATAATACGGGATTTTTTTTGTGAGATTTGCAATATCTCTACGTTATTTCTAATCTTGTACCTCAAATAAAACTTTGCTTCCTCCACTCCAAGAAATATTTGAAATAGAAGACCTAACTGAAAGCAGTTTTGGGGTGATCTGTGTAAGGAGTTTTTATTGTTACATTGCCTCTTGTACATATTTTCTATTGTGGCAGGATCATGATTACTTTGAAGTACTGGGCACTTATAATTGGCTTTCTGATTTTAAAAAAATCGCGATATTCTTTATTCAGTGATTTGAGCAGAAGCATAAACTCTGAAATAAGATGTGAACATTGAAAAGTCCTTTCAGTTATTATGGATACATTCTTTTCTTCCTTTTTAAAAATAAGCATGCAACTATTTTGTCTTTTTCGTTCAAGGTTCTAATAAAGCTACTATTTTCAGTGTCATTCGGCATTGGTAGCTCTGCTATAAAGAACTTATTGCATATTTTCGTATTATATTTTATTAGGTTAAGAAACATTTATCTTTTTCAGTGTAAGGTTAAAAAGATGGGGAAAATAAATAAGCATTAAATCTCAAACAAAATCACTGGTTCGTAGCTGTGTGGATTTGAGAGAATGGACTGAATTTCCTTTATTTTTAATAAGAGGATTCAAATGCATTTCAAATTGTCTTTTTTAGAAGCCGCATGATAACTAATACAAGTAAAATAACGATTAAATATTTTTCCTTGTGGAAATAATATGTATAAATATACATGGTGCAATATGTTATCTATCACCGACCTTTTTTTTTTTCAACCGCTGGTCGAAAACGTATAGTTCCAATTACAAAAACGTTTCAAATGAGTTAAATATTCATATTATCATAATAATTATATTTTTAATTATAATTCTATAAGTAAATTTTTAAACAACTAGACAACATTATAAAGGCAAAGCTGACAAAATATTATGGAAAAATGATAATAATATTTTTAGTTATAATTTTTAAGTTTGTTTTTCGACAACTAGAGAACAGTGTATAGACAAAGCTGACAAAATTTTATGGAAGAATGATAATTATATTTTTAGTTATAATTTTTTAAGTGCATTTTTAGACAACTAGACAACAATGTAAAGACAAAGTTGACAAAATTTTATGGAAGAATGATAATAATATTTTTATTTATAATATTTAAGTGAGTTTTTCGTGTAAAAATCATTTTTAAAAAATTGCGTTTAAATGTTAAATTAGTACATTTTTACCATAAGCGATAGATTGACTTGTTCTAAATATAATAAAAATAATAAAATGTTTTGCTGTACAAAAAAAAAGTTCAAAAAATTTGTATTTTTAAACAAAATAATAAAAACAAAATCGATAATTTTTGCTCAAGTGCACATTTTAATGTTGGCAGATATCTTAAACAGGTATCTTTTTTCAAATACTTTTAAAAAAAGTCTTCTGTTTGGAAAAAAAAAATATCTATCGATATAAGAAATAGTAACTGCTTTCTTTCAATTTTGATATCAATGCACAATTTCCCCACAAAATTTTATTTATTATCTTCCTAAAATTTCCCGAAACGATATCCTTGTCTTGAGACTAAGTGAATAATTTGACTCCGTTTTTTCATCGATTGCAGCACTAGTTTTTTTGTCCGAGTTGTGAGAACTTCGAAATGATTTTTTTTCTTTGCTAACTGATTGAATCTTCTCACCGGGAATTCGAATTTCTACAGGGTAATATATCAGCAAGAGGTAAGGCACATCTGTGCTGTAAAGAAAAAAGTAGTTTTTTGTGAGGAAAAAAAAAGAAAGGAAAGAAAGAAAGAAAGAACTAAAGATAATCTATAAGATGAAATGCATTAAAAACACATTGTGGGATTTTGGGGGTTATTGACTGTAATTGGTCTTATGTTTTCTCTGTATGTTATTTTAAATTATTAATCTATTGGAAACCTAGTGGCGTGATGATCAACACGCTTTATGGCTAAGCTGCAGATCTTGAATTCGACTCCCAACTGAGCGTTGTACATTCTTCATCCCTTGAGGGTCAATAAAACGAGTACCAAGCTCGCTTGGGAAATAATCGCCGAAGGTTTTGCATTGGGTCGACCACTTGGCTGGGACACATGCTGCATAACACCTCGGGGCCCAGGGTCCAGTGAACAGAGTTTGGCGCTGTAGGCCTGATCCTTCATAGATAGTAAAGCTACAAGTTTAGTTTTTTATTTGTTATTTTTTTCTAACATATCACGATTAAATGATATTTTAAATATCAATCTCAATGTAAGTATACCGGTGTGTATAAAATTAGTTAATTAATATATGAAAACAGACAATTTCTGTACTCAGCTTAATAAATTATTCAAAAATATGGAGTAAACGAAACATAAATTACTTTTTTTTCACACAGATTTTTAAAATGAAGAAAAATTTTCACATCTACATGTCAGAGAGATTTTGAACTGCGCTTAATTAAAATTATGATCAACTCATATGTTAAACCAACTTTTAGACCTCGTCGAAACCTTGGTCCTATACATTCAGAGACATCGAAATCGATTTCTAATTTCTTATACCTTGATTTTTAATTTTAAAATTTTAGTCATCAGTTACTCGTCAATTTGAAACAAGATGTTGGATGAAACTCGTTAACAAATTCGGTCGATACTTTTGATATACACATGCTTAGTGAGATCGAACTCGGTTAATAAATATGCATGGTATCACATGACAAAAAACAGTGTTTCAAAATGTCATACATGAAAAAAAAAATTAACTGTCATTTTTTTTCAGTCATTTTTATAAGTATTTACGGAACCAAAAATGTCCTACAACCCTTGTGTCAAAGTGAAAAAATAAATGAATGAATAAATAAAAATAATTAAATAAAGAAAATAATAATAATAATATAATTTAGCTACTTAATAATTAATTTTTTGTTTAAATGACCGCTATTTTGTAACGAGATAGCTAACAAACTCTGTCGAGATCTTAGTATGCCTCACATAGGCTCTGTCACATTCAAATAGGTTTATAAATATGATAATTACATAATGACAAAAATCAGAGATATTTGTAATATATAGAAATCAACATTTAATCTGAAGATAGTGTTAGGGTCAAAGGGTTATAATCGGTGAAAATATACCTAAATTCTCTAAAATTGCTTTTCTACGGACGGATAGTATAGGTAGCTTTTTACTTTTTAAAATGAAAGCTACCTAAAAAAGAAAAATAAAGATACATTCAATAACCCTAATACCTAAATATATAAAGTAACGGATATGTATTCTTTTCCTCTGTTTGTAATATATTTTTACACTCTGTTACATAGATTAACTTGTTACATTTATGTAGAGAATAGAATTTTGTTATCATTTCCAAATATGCTAGAATAATTTAAAAAAAATGTGCACAGATATGTCTATGACGACAGATCATTTTAATATATTTAGAGCTTAATTTTAAAATTTATTTCTCGATGGAGATGAGATAATAAATCGTCAAATACATTTTTGCTATTTTGACGGTTAAAACTATATACGAATGACAACAACGGAATTACTTTTGCGCCAAACCACGCTCGATAATACTAAAATACTTCAAACACTAAAATGTACAAAATAAAATATAAATAAGTAAAAGAATTATTATTATTATTATTATTATTATTATTATTATTATTATTATTATTATTATTATTATTATTTAAATACGATTTTATTCTATCCTATTTTATTTTTCTTATTGTTATTGCTCTTCCAATATCTAGAATCAGTTTTACGTATGCTGTGAAATATACATATATAATATATATATATATATTAGTGTATAAAAATCTAGAATAAATTTTAAGCTAAAAATTTAAAATTCAGTTGATGCAGAATAAGTAGAAATCAATCTTCTATATTAAAACATGTATTAAATCTCAACCATACATGCTACTTAAAAAAAGTATAATTTTTAATTACTTTTCGAGAAATTTCTTTATTTCAAGGAATATTCAACAACTATTATATTTTACAGTCTAGATATCAATATATATTTTATCTCAAAGTAAGTTATTTATGGCTATTCTTAAAATTCTCTATGCGATATTCCAGACTTCTGAATATATGAATAATTTGTTTTTTTTTTCTCTCTCTCTCTCGTTCGCAACACTAGTTTTTTTGTCCGAGTTCCGAGGCCTTCGGGAAGTGATTTTTTTCCTCCTTCTAACTGATTGAATTCTCTCACTGGGAATTCGAGTCCCCAGAGAGCAATATATCAGCAAGAGGTTGAGGTGCATTCATGCTGTAAAGAAAAGGTAGTTCTTTGTAAACGAATGGAAAAAAGAATTTGAAAGGAAAAAATTATCAGCTAAATGCATTAAAAGAGTATTATTTTCTAGTGTATTTCTCATGATTTCCTTTCCTTTACTTTATTTTATCTTAATTTTTTACTTACCGAACACATAGTTTAAGGAAAATATTGCAATCATGATACGTATGTGTGTTTGTGTGTGAGTCCGAAAAACTGCCTGCTGGGGAGAAACTGGCCTTAGTTACACTGACAAGCCCGCATTAATATGTTCACTATACTAGAAAAAGAAAAAAAATCTGTGATTCTACATATGGAAATGCGGAAATCTGTAATCGTACTAAAATTTTGTCAGTATATGCGTTGGGATTTGCGTTGCATTCATGTGTGTTTGTGCATGCGAATAGATACTTTCTCTACAAATTTCTGTAGCTTTACAAAAGAATATATTAAAACTACAGTAATTTTAGTAAATTTTTATCTGTAACCCAGGTTGCAGTTGCATGAAAAGTTCTAGACATTTCAGTTTCCTAGAAAATTCATAGTAATCATACAGATTTTTTTAATTTAAACTGCAAATGTATATATATTAGATGAATTATTGTTGATGCATTTATATGAAAAGTTCTAGAAATCTCAGTTTCCTAGAAAAACTTTGGTAAATGTACAAGGTTTTTTTTTTTTTTTTTTTTTTTTTTTTTTTTTTTTTTTTTTTTTTTTTTTTTTTACAGCGTAAGTTATAGAGAATGGTTCACTGAGACATAAGCTTAAAATTCCTTATTTAAAAAAAATATTCAACAATTATTGCATTTTACAGTCTAGATATCAATATATATTTTATCTCAAAGTAAGTGATTTATGACTATTCTGAAAATTCTCTACGCGATATTCTACACTTCTGAATAAATGTATAATTTCATTTTTTTTTCTCTCTCTCTTTCGCATCACTAGTTTTCGGTCCGAGTTCCGAGGCCTTCGAGAAGTGATTTTTTTCCTCCTAACTGATTGAATTCTCTCACAGGGAATTCAAGTCCCTAGAGAGCAATATATCAGCAAGAGGTTGAGGTGCATTCATGCTGTAAAGAAAAGGTAATTCTTCGTAAACGAATTGAAAAAAGAGCTTGAAAGAAAAAATTCTATCAGCTAAATGCATTAGAAGAGTATTATAGGACGCTTTTTGATTTTCTAGTGTATTTTTCATGATTTCCTCTATTTTTGTTTTGTTTTACTTTTTTTTCCGCTTCCCGAAGTTATAGTTTAAGAAAAATATTGCAACCATGATTTGCATGTGTGTCTGTGTGGAAATCCGATATGGGCCTGATTAAGGCCGTGGCCATAGGCCCACTGCTGACGAGGACTCACATTTAATAAAATATTCTTGCAGTTTCCAGCAATTATTTTCTCAAAAACAATTTTGGTTAACATGAAGAACGCCACAGTGACTGACTCTGAAGCTAAAAAATGTATGATGTTTTAAGTAATTTTTAAGAAAATGTTATCCTGTAATAAATAAAAGTTATCTATAAATTTTAAATACATTTTCAGTAGTTACTGAAAACAATACATATTTTTTTAGTTTTATATCATATTTTAGATTGTCAGTCATCGATGAATGAAGTGATCTAAACGGAAAGTTCAGTGTCAGTCACCGGTGTCTGGCGTGGTGCTTAACGTGAACATGGCAATTGTATGATAATCTAATGATAACCCCTGGAATAATATCTGGGGGGGGGATCCAGCTACTCTTTTGGCATGAGGGGCCTTGAAAAAGTGCTGGGCCCTATTCTCTGAACAACTTTGATCAGGTTCTGATGATCCGATAACTGCCTGCTCGGAAAAAACTGCTTCTGCCCTTACATTAACACCCCGTGTTAATACGTTCACTACAATGTAAAAGAAAAAGGAAAAATTCTGTAATTTTACATACGTAAATTTGCGGAAATCTGTAATTTTACTGAAATTTTGTCTGTACATTGTACAAAAAAGAAAAAAAATGTAAATTTGCAAAATTAATTTTTGTAAAACTACCGAAATCTGTTGCTTTAGATAAGAATCTACTAAAATTACAGTAAACTTACTAAATTTTTATTTGCAATCCAGGTCGCAGTTACATGAAAATTTCTAGTCATCGCAGTTTCCTAAAAAAATTCTTTGTAACCTTAAATATTTTTTTATTTAAACTGCAAGTGGAAGTGTGTACTTATTAAATGAATTATTGTTGTTGCCGTCACAAAAAAATTTCTAGGAATTTCAATTTCTTAGAAAAATTTTGTTACGCGTACAGGTACTTTTTCAACAGAGTAAGCTCCAGGCTTCACTGAAGCATAATTATTATTTAAAGTAATGTGATTCTACTGATTTAATAGATTTTTTATACATTTAACAATGATTACTATTCTTTTAGGTTAGATTCGTATTCCTGATTATTATTATTATTATTATATTGAAAAAATAACTTTTTTATCGTATCAAAAGTAACTTTTTTATCGTATTAAAAGTAAATTGCAGAGAAAACAACATTGCAATTTTGTTCTTTTGCAAGACTGCCAGAGGGCTGGATATCTCTAATCTTCAAAAATCTGTATAAGCGCACCTTCTCAGGTTAAAGATTACATTATTGTTAAAATTATAATTAAAATCATATTTATACATTAATTTAAAAGTACATAAAGACATCGCGTTGCTTTAATATTATTTTCTGTTCGATGAGACTTCAATTTATGAGAAAATTAAACATTTAAAATCATTATTAAATAAATTAACTAAACGAAGAATTATAAGATTTAAAATTCTAATAGCAGTAAACTGGTCTGCAAAAACGTGAATAATAATGGAAGTTAATGAAAATAATAATGAAAGAAAATAATGAAAGTTATTTACATATATTCAAAAATACTCTTTTACTGCATAACATAGCCCACTATTCAAGGTCATATGGCCCATCATGGGTCTTAAATTTTAAATATACTTTGATTTTTCTTAAATGATTAATCACATTGCAGTAGTCCTGTACAGTGATCACAATCCAAAAGCCCGGTACTACACGAAGATACGTGCAAATGTAAATCAAAGCAGAATAAATAAATGCATCACTTGAACATTTTTTTTCTAGAACCGATTTCTACGCATACGCATAAAGAAATGAATTTATGCATAAAATTCTAATATCGATCATAAGATGAAAATACAGAATACATTGAATACGTCACATATCGCTGTTTTCATAGCAATTATCAACTAAATTGCTACTTATACCTGAAAACCTTATTTGTTTGATTACTATTATACTTCCAATTAGAAATAGCTTTTTTAAAGATAGAAGTTACACTTTTATAAAACGATGTTTATTATTTAGTTGGTTGAGTTTATGACGGCCTATTATCAGCTCGAGGAGTATAGGCCCTACAGGGGGGGGTAACACCATAGGGGGGGGGTCTTTCTAAAGGAACCTAATACAAATTTATGCAAGGAAATCCAAGGTTCGAAGAAAACCACGGAAAAATTATTATTTGGAAATAGCGGTTGTCAAATCTAAAGCTTTGTCAGTTCAGATATTTTTTTTATCATTATTACTGAAAGAAATAGTGAATAACTGCTACATTTTAAATCTATATTTCTTTCGAAATGTTTATTTTCGGTCTTTTCCCCAAAAATCTCCTAACAATATTCCAAAGTTCAGAATAAATGAATAACTGTTTTTTCCCTCATTTATTTACAACACTAATTTTTTGTCTGAGATCCAAGGCCTTGGCAAATGATTTTTTTTTCTTGTTCTATCTTATAGAATCCTTTTACAGAATTCGATTCCCTAGGGAGCAATATATCAGCAAGAAATTGAGAGGCATTCATGCTGTAAAAGAAAGATAGCTAGTTATTTGCAAATGAATGAAAAAGAAATAAAAATATATTTTTTAGTTAAATACATTAAAAACCATTATGGGCTTGCTGCTTGATTTTTGACGTATTATTTATGTTTTTTAGAGATTTTTTTTTCTTTTAGATTTTACAATCAATTTTCTTTAATTCCACCATGTCGTGATAATTTGATATTGAAAAAATGATGTAGAAATGAAAGGATAAATTTAATACTACTCAACGGCTAATAACGCAATGTAATGTATTTAAATTGCGTTAAATATTTCGCATTCCTTGGAGGCAAGGCAGGTGAAATGTAACTTTATTGTGAATTTAAACAGTTTCAGTGTTAATTTTATTAAAGACAAAGGCTATTATTTGGAAATATCCATACTCAAATCAAAAGCTTTAGCAGCTTAGATTTGTTTATTATTATTATTGAAAGAAATGTTGACTAACAGCTATATTTTAAATCTATATTTCTTTCGAAATTTTTATTTATGATCTTTACCCGAAAATTTCCGAAAGATATTCCATAATTCAGAATAAATTAATACAGTCGGCTCTCGTCGGGACCACGAGAAATGTTCGAATTATCCAGAGTTCGAATTAGGGAAAGTATGAGAGGAAAATATGTTTAAAGTAGTTCTATTAGAAAGAAAATGCTACATTTTTAAATTTATTTCGTTTATTATCTTAAAGTATGATTTAATGTCAAATTAAAAGATATACATTCATAAACTAATTAAGGGATTAGGAATTAACATAATGGAAAAAAGGGGTGGAGGTGATGGACAGACAGAGCATCAAGAAAACAAATATCAAATTCATGGGATGTATATTACTTCAGAACAATTCTGACAAAAATGAAACAAAGTTATTTCAATAATCTGAAGAGCGTGAGAAAGTAGGGGAAATCAAAAATTAGAATTCTGTTTAATTCGTATTAAACGAGAAATTGAGTTCGAATAAATGAAAATTTTCAACGTTATTCTGCCATTGAAAATTTCGGATCTTCATGTTTAGTTAAAATTAAGCGAGATTTGATTTATCCAATTTCGAATTAAATAGAGCCAACTGTAATAGATTTTTTCCCCTCATTTATTTACAAGACTAGATTTTTTCTAGGAGTTCCAAGGCCTTCTTCACAGATATTTTTTTTTCTTTCTATCTGATTGAATCCTCTTACATAATTCGAGTTCCTAGGAGGACAATATATCAGCAAGAGGTTGAGGAGCTTTATGCTCTAAAGAAAAGATAGCTAGTTATATGCAAACGAATGAAAAAAAAGAAATAAAAGAATATCTATTAGTTAAATGTATTAAAAAACATTATGGGGCTTTTGTGTGTGTGTGTGTGTGTGTGTGTGTGTGTATGTGTGTGCTCTTTTTATGTTTTCGTTGGAGACTTTTTTTATCACTACAATCTATTTTATTTTAATTCCACCATGTTGTTATAAGTTGATATAAAAAAGATATAGGCATGAAATGATAGTTTTAATATTAATTAGCTGCTGGTAGCCCGATGTGTTGTATTTAAATTGAATTTAATTATTCGATTTCCTCGGGGACGGAAGAAGGTGAAATGTAACTTTTTATACTTATTTCATGATTGTTCAAATGGGAATTTATTTCTTTATTTTACTTATTTGCAATTGTTTGAATTACCTGCGAACTGTCATTTCACTGTGGTTTCATGTGCTTCTCAGTTTTAATGTGGAATGATACCTTTTGGCCTTTATGTTTATAATCTCTGTATGAAATTTTTATATCAATTTTCTATTAATAACTTTTTTTATTGTATTTCATGGAATTTAACAGTTTATTTTGTTTTTGCTATTTTGCTCGATTTTGATTTATTTGTAAATCTGATATCAGAGTTGATTGAGTAATTTGGGAAAGACTCTTAAATGCAGTGCATGTTTTCTCAATAAAAAATCAATTGTGTTTACTTATATTTGTGGAATACTTCCCCCGGTGAAAAATTTTACGGTATAAGTTTTATTTATATTTCTGCTACTCGTGATTTTCATTCATCTTTACATTCCTTTCGTAAAATTTTCAGCTTAAAAATATTGCACCTTTAAAAAAAAAAAAAAAAAAAAAAAAAAAAAAAAAAAAAAAAAAAAAAAACATTTTTGTTTTATTCAACTATTTTGCAGGATTTAAGATATTATAATATTAACATATTAAGTTTTTTTTTCTATATTTTGAGATTTTATAATGGGTTTTGTATGGCGATTAGCTTTATTTTAATATTTTCTTATAATGATTAATGTATTGTTATATTATTACATGCAATCTTCATTAATAATATTGGTTGACATCAATACATGAGTTTGTAAGATAAATTTAAATCCAAATACATTTTACATATACATATATAGCTCTTTATTGAAAGAAAGATTCAACGACTACTATGTTTTACTCTTGGTATAAATTTATATTTACTCACACTTTATTTGTAGCTATTTTTAAAATTCCCCAAACGGTATCTCAGACTTGAAAATAGATGAATAATTTTATTTTATTTCCTATCTCGTTTGTAACACTTGTTATTTTCCGAGTCCTGAGGCTTTCGAGATGTGACTTTTTTCCTACTACTTGATTGAATCTTCACACTGGGAATTTTATTCCCTAAAATGGCGTATATCAGCAAGAGATTGAGGTGTATTCATGTCGCATCGTACTTCTTTCTAAACAAATGAAAAAAGAAAATACTCACAGAAAATTTTCTTTTAGCTGAATGCATTAAAACCGGAATGAAGAATTGGCCTACTGCTAATATTTTTATTTATTTATTTGATTATGAGTTATTATTGTTATTTTTTTTCTTTACTTACATCACGTAGTTTCAAATTTACTCTAGAAAAAAACAATATCGAAATAGATTTATTGTTATTTGATAGTGTTAATTCTTATCTTAAATTAAATTGTGCTTATGTTCATTTTAACAATTTATTTAAATGTATGATTTGAATGAATTAAAAAACGCTCATTAAGTATTTTTATACCGGAATTTATTACATTTTGTTGATTTTTGAGAATTAAAAAAACAACGACAAAAGAAAATGAAAAATAGTGAGATTAAAAGAAAAAATCTATAAATTTTGAATTATCTCCACTCTTTGCTTGAACCACTAAATTTCTTGTTCGATTACTGAGGCCATCGAAATCATTCTTTTTCTTTTTCTAATTGATGGAATCTTCTCGTTTGGAAATTAGAGTTCCTATGGCAGTATTTTAGTAAGCGGTTGGCATGCATTCAAGCCATAAAGATTATTCTTTGTAAAAAATGGAAAAAATCTAAGCCTGAGAATGCTATTACGCACATGGACTTTTTTTTTCATTTTCAATATTTTTTAAAATCATTTTCTTGTAATTTTATTTTTTTAATTCTGGTATGTGCTATAATTTAATTACATTTTTATAAATTTATATTTATTAGATACTATCTGGATTTGATCTTTTTTAATATTAACTCGTCACTGACTTAAAGTTGATTCTGCCTGCACTCAGCTAAAATGACATAGAAATATATATATATATATCATCTTAAACTATATACACAATCCAGTTATATTAATGTGACCATTTTGCGATTTTCGACGTTCTGTTGAATATCTGGAAAAATACACGAGAAATTATCTTGAAACTCCTGGTGTGTAAACAAAATAATACAGGTCATATATTTCCACGAATATTTTTTTTCCGAAATCCCATAGAGGGCCGTCTGCAAATTGAAAAAGAACGAATATCTTTTGGATAACCCTGTCAACACTAATGTAACAGAAGCATTTAAAATGTAGATTATGATTAAATAGATTAATGTAATAAACTGTGTTAATTTTGTGAGGATAGCATGTATACTTATAGAAAAATTAAGGTTTTCATAAAAACAATTCCAAATTTCGCTATTTTTTTTAATTTTCCGCATTTTTAATGTAAAAAAAAGGTTTTTTTTAGAATACATCACAAATAATATTGTACATCAGAATTAAAAAATAATAAAATTGTATGTATAATAGACATGTTTACTAAACCCTGTTTTTCTGCGCATGCGTGAAAGCAATCAAAGTATAATTTACATAATGTGTTAGCTAAATTTATAGAGCAACTATTGTGGAAGTCTCAAAAACATAGCTTGAAAATTCTGAAACTTATCCCTGATAAAATAAGCTCAAAGTCTGTTAACCTCAAAATGAAGCAAAATTATAAGAGGTTGTATCCAAATATAGTTAATACATATTATATCATGCATGCTTTATTGATACTAATCAATGGATATATGGATACAGCCTCTCATCTTTTTGGGAAACAACGATTTTTAGTTTAGTCTATCGAAGATAATTTTTAGAATGTTCAAGATATGTTTTTGAGACTTTTACAAAAATTGCTCTATACAGTTAGGTAACACATTATACAAATTATATTTTTATTGCTTTCATGCATGCGCGATGAAACATTATTTAGTAAACTTGCTCATTATTCATACAATTTTTATTATTTTCTAATTCTGATTACAGGTTATTGCGTACAATATTGCTTGTCATGTTTTCTGAAGAGAACTTTTTTTTATATTAAGAATTCTGCAAATGATAAGCAAAAAACATGGCAAAATTTGGGACTGTTTTTACAAAAACCTTAATTTCTCTACTAATATATATCCTATCCTCATAAAAATGGACACAATTTATTACAATAAGTCACTTAATCATAACCTACAGTTTTAACGCTTTTGCTATATTACTTTTGACAAGGTTATCCTAAAGATATTCGTTCTTTTTCAATTTCCTGGCAATCCCCTATGGGATTTCGGGAAAATATCTTCGCAGAAATATATGACCTGTCTTACTTTATTTACACACCTGGAGTTTCAGGATAATTTCTCATGTATTTGTCTAGATATTTAACAAAAAGATTAAAATCTCAAGGTGGTCACATTAATATGACAGGACTGAGGATAACATTTTCATACACCATTAACTTCGTCATACACATTTACAGTGCCTTCTTGGATACTTTTCATTTAGTATTTGTCGTAGATATTCCTTATAGATAGAGAGCTGTGAAAACTGTAAGGGACGGAAAAATAGTGCGCTAACAAAAGAAAGAAACAAATTTTATAAAATCTCTTAAAGACATTACCGCACCGATCGAACTTTGCAGAACTTTTAATTGCTTGCCACTGATATTTTTCAAAGCAGAAAATTTTACCAATTTAATAGCAGTAATGCTTTAATTATATGTGGTAAATTTTTCAAGAAAAAATTGCTAGTAATGAAATACATATAATAAAGTATCCTGAGCACTTTATGCGACACCTACAGGCACCTCTTTGAGAAGACGTTAAGCATTGAGCAGCGTTAGTCATATTGCTATAAAATGGATATCTTCGGGAGGGGGGGGGGGGGGAGAAAAAACTTTTTACGAGAAATTGACCCAAATTACTATTCTTGTACAACGAAAACTCGGCAAATATTGTCACTCCGTTTAGTCCATTCACCCTGAAAGTTAATCTGTGAGCATCGGCCAAGATTTCTCATTTTGCGGTGATCGTGCTGAGAGATTCCTAACTATTTTAAAGTTTTTCTTTTTTTCTTTTTTCCTATTCGAAATCTAAAATCGGTTTTATAAAAGGAAATTTTGAATTGATTTTGCGCCGTGATATCTTGAATTGATTTTATTCATGAGAATATGGAAGGGGTCTCACATATCAAAATCCAGAATCGATATTTTCAAGAGTTTAAAAGTATGAAAATTAAAATATGAAAATAAACTGATAATTTCGTTTTTCATTTGCTATGTGCCATCATTTTTTTTAATTTGTGGTTTTTAAAAATGATTTTTTTCCTGCTAATTAACTGCTAATTATTTTTTTCTCATTCTGAATTTGAATACCTAGATGGTAAACACATCTGAAAGACATTTGCAAAAGGTCGATATCTATCCATACCATAAAGTAATTATTAGTGTTGATTTGATAGCTTAAATAAAAAAATACCCCCCCCCCCCAAAAAAAAAAAACTAGATAGATGTACCAATCCCAAAACTTTCTTCTATCTCATACGTATAGTTTAATATTTTAAAAAATAGTTACACACGTTAATGTTTTAATAATTTTAATTCAATACTACACCAACTTTGATTTTCAAGCTAAATTTCTGCTTCAGTCAACTAATTAGAGTAAAAGCGATTTTCCGTCTCTGCACGAGCCGATCGACAATAAAATCATAGACAGATTTTTTTTTTTTTTTCAAATTCAGGGAGTACCTACTTACCATACTTAAAAACAATCATACACAAAAAATTTAGTTCAGTTCTATGCATATCTTTATGCACTTTTTGATGGTAAAATAAGGAAAATGGCACAGACATCGTGATTATAGCGTCCCCTTCCAGTGGACTTTTTCAAATTCAGAGGGGACGAACTAGCCGTAGCCAAACGTTTACACACACACACACACACACAAAAAAAATGTTCAGTACGATGCATAACTTCATACACTTTTAGTCGGTACAATATTGAAAACGGCGCAAAAATTGCTATTGCAGCGCCCCTCACGCGAATATTTTTCAAATTCAGGGAGGACGAACTAGCTATACCCAAAAGTTTACACACAGAAAAAAATTTCGTTCAGTTCGATGCATAAATTCATACGCTTTTAATCGGTATAATATTGAAAATGGCACAAAAATTGCTATTGCAGCGCCCCCTTCACGCGGATTTTTTTTCAAATTCAGGGAGGACCAGCTACCCACAGCCATGCACTTACACAAAAAAATTTGTTCAATTCGAGGCATAACTGTATACACTTTTAGTCGGTACAATATTGAAATGTCACAAAAATCGCTATTGCAGTGCCCTTTCCAGCGGAATATTTCAAAAATGAAGAAGGACCTGCCTGCCACAGCCAAAAACATTCACAAATAGTTTAGGTTCAGTTCTAATGCATATCTTCATACACTTTTTGATGGTAGAATGGCGACATACAGACAGAAACTTTATAAAAACAGGTTTTTTGGAATCTCTGACCACTAAAACTAGAGTTGCAAAAAACCCACAGTTTTTGAGAGACGGGAATAAACCCGAGAATTTTGGGGTGTGGTGTGGTGTATTTTTGTCGGCCGATTATCTACACTAGGGATATAGGCCCAGGAGGGGGGTGCCCTTCGTGGGGGGTCTTTCAAAGGAAACCTAACCGGTATTTACGCAAGGTTCAAAGAAAACCACGAAAACTCCGAACGGTTAGGCCGACGGCCGCGATTGGGTTTGAACCCAGCACCTGCCGTCTATCAGTTGAGAGGACAGAACCTTTCGGCCACTGGTGGGGCCGAGAATTTTGGGGAATAAACCCGGAATTTTGGGGAATATTGGAAATTTTGAAGAAATTTTGAAAGCAAACAAAACCAGTCATTTTTCAACTTGAAATTTCAATTTTAAGATATCATTGCTAATTGTTCTGAGAAATTTAAATGGATTTTTTATTAATGAACGAGACTTATTATTTTAACTCTTTGCAACTTTTTAAATTCCTAAAATTCATCAGCTTTACAACAATGGTGACTGAATTAATGACGATTTCAATTATTCTCTTAAAAATTAAAATTTTTTACTTTCTGTTACCTGGCATATCCAGCGTACATTCTTTATTTAATTTTTCTGTTTACGTTGAATCTGAGAACAAGGGTGACGTTTACATTTATAAATAAATCTGTCATTTCCCTTTCTAACTTATTAATATTTTAATCTATTTAGTTTTCACTTAAACTCTACTGCTTTTGTTTACGTTTCTTATTGTAAATATTTTTATGCACTCAATCAGTAAGTTTCATAATACACAAATAGATGTAAAGGCAAATTTATTATATTTTCATACCCAGAACAACCTTGTGACGAAAGCATCTCAAAGTCAGAATTCTTTTCTACCTTTAAATTTTCGAAATCTAGGGCTTATTTAATATTAAGTTTTTTCGTTGTTTTGTTCACTTGTTGCATTAATTTTATTGAAAGTATAAAAATGAATATCCATGGATGGATTTATATTTAAATAAGAATATAGTAGAATCTCGCCACATGTCAATAATTTTTCAGTGTAACAAATGTTATTTGTATTGTAAAAAAATCCTATTTCATCATAAAAAGATTCAAAAATATTAAATAATAAATTAAATATTTCAATGTTTAAAACGTTCTAAAAACTCCCGGAAATTTTCAAAATTTCCTTCCCAAAAAACCCGGTTTATTCCCGGGAATAAACCCGGTTTTTTTCAGCCTTTGCAACTCTACCTAAAACATGTAAATCCGTCAAAAACCGGAAGTAAAAAAAATTTCGATTACAATACTTTCTTCTATTGAAGATAGAAGAAATCTTAAAAACGAGATAAAAGAAACTTTCCAAAAACTTCTAATAGCATTGGAACAGCACTATTTAATGTATTTTTCTTGTTTATTTGTACTTTACTTTCTATTTTTTATTCTTGCACTTCTTTTATAATCTAGATTCGGATTCATATGCATGAAATACTAAAATCGAATTTGTACACAAAAAAGAGTTAAAATCGAATTTACATGTAAAACCTGAAAAAAAAATTGATGTAGGGGGAAATGGGGTACATTGATACAGTTTTTTTCTAAGATTTTTTTTTTTGGTGTCAAGAAAGTAGAAAATTCAAGTTTTTTTTCCATGAGGTGACAGCAAAACTTGTGTAGTATGTTATAAAAATGTACAATCATTGTTTTATATAGTATTTTTGCATGTAATTTTAAAAAAATCAAAAAAAGTCATTTGTATCAATGTGCCCCATCCCCGGGGCAGATTGATACGTTTGAGAAAAATGACGACAAAATAATACCAATGCATATTTTTCATAGAAAATGAATTAGAAAACCATTTTATATTTATTTATAAAAATTCAAATCACCCACAATTTATTTTTAAGCAATATTAAAGCAATCAAAATTAAATATATTATGACCTGATGTTCTGGCTGTTTCTTGTCTGATTGTTGGCTATGGTAACTTTGTCATATCTAGCACTTCAACCCCAGCATTATCTTCTTTCTTATGAAAGATGAAAAAATTACCAGTTTTTCTGTTTATAAATAGGTTCATAAACCGAAAATAAAGGATAATTATATTAAAAATTCTGTTTATAATATAAGTATCATTTTCTGTTCTGCAGTTTGTTTCTCTTACTTAACATTTCGCATGTCGAAAATACTTTTTTCTCTGGAGAATCGATATAAATTCGAGATTTGCCAGAATGGCGTCCTTTTCTTTTATTAGTGCTACTAGCACTAGATGCTGGGTAAGTTCCTACGTCTTCTGTTTTCAAAAATACTATAAAATGTTCTAATATAAAGAAATCAGAGCTATTTCACTTCAATAAAAACTAATATTAGAAATTTTTCGTGAAAAAAAAGGTTGGATTAAGGAGTGTATGGTCAAAAAAATAATAAAATATAATGAAAATATGAACTATTAAAGGATTTAGGCTGTATCAATGTGCCCCGTCATAGACTGTATCAATGTGCCCCGTCATAGACTGTATCAATGTGCCCCATACAGCGATTTTGAATAAAATGAGTCTCAAATCCAACACTTCTCAATATATCTAACAATAAATAATGAAGAACTGATAAAGAGTAGCTGTACTTACCAGGGAGAGTATTCATTTTGGTTGAAAATACTGGAACAGTTATATAATAGCATTTCAATTGTACAACTCATATTTACTTTTGAACAACAAAAACAATAAATCACCCGTCCCATTTCATCAAACTACTGAATCATTCCAAGATTTTCTGTATGTAGTTGAATACACTAGCATCATCTTTTGGAGCTGTTGTGAAACTTCCTGTAATGACCCTGTGAGCGGTAGAGGGGGTGTATCAATGTGCCCCATGTATCAATGTACCCCAGTTTCCCCTATTATTTTTGAAACTCTTGAATCGATCCTGGTACATGATGACAGTTTGATTCAGATTTTACATATAAAATGAAGAACTCTTGAGATGTTGAAGACCTCTGATAAAGATAAAATTATAAAATAAAGAAAAATAATGATGAAAATGATAAAGAAAATGATAAAGCTAGATAAAGAAATGATAAAGAAGAGAATGATATAGAAGAAAATGATAAAGAAAACTCTGAAAATGCTGAAAACCAAATGATTTTTATTTATTGAAAGAACAGACTTAAAAAATGTAATGTCAGAGAACGACACAATCGGTATCGGACGTCACAAGTCCGATGTGGAGAGGGCGAATGAAAAGTTATCAGATATTTTTGCCAGTGCTTCAAGCCAAAATGTTGGAACCTTGGACAATTATAACCCTAAAGAATACATCACATAATGCGAACTTCCCATTACAATCAAGCCAAACGACTGTTAAGTGATGTATCAAATTTTAACGCACATACATGAATGCCAAAGCTGGGTAATAGGAAATTTATATTTTTCAACAGCAACACGTGCGTTAAATAATCTCTGAGACCGACTTTAATATAAAAGTAGATCTTTGAGCCGAAAAAATACTTTGTGCTGATTACCAATTCAAATAAAATCATTCAAAGTTTAAATTGCAGCTACAAAAAAGCATATGATCAAAGAGTATCTTTTTTAACATTCGCTAACGGTATGAAAAATATGCAGACACAGTTAATGATTTTAGGATGAGAAAAAGATTTATTTTTTATTATTTTATTATTTGCGAGAGTGAAATAGGGAACATTAAAATGAATTTTATTTATAAAGTTCCAGAGAGATGAAGAAATAGACATATTTTTTTTTAAAGAAAAATGAGTTTTTATTAAATATAATTGTGAAAGAGGAATTTATATTTTGAAAAGAAGGGATAAATGATGCATGTGATGATTTGTTAATTTCATAATCATAGACGCCCTGAAAAATATAAACTAATGGCAATGGTAAACGAATTAGTCTTTTTTTAACTGCATTCTTAGTTTTTCTATCATGTTTATAGCAACATTTTACTCTAAAGGGAAGGAAAGGGAAGGCAAATCCGAACCGTAGCTCCAAGCTGTTAGCCTGACAGAAGTTAAAATTTATACATGAAATTGATAAATGTCGTCAACTTCCCACTCCTCCCTAAAATCCATGTCGCGGATTCCTTGAGATTCGCGAACCAAATTTTTACCTCTTAAAGGCGGTCGAATATACTTTATGTCAAGTTGAAAACGTTGAAAATGCACTCGTTTCCTAAGGCTACACTAAAATTCAAAATAACTATTTTCTGATACATTTACGAAGTCACTTTTAATCTTTAAACATATGAAAACTAACGGTGCAGAGTTGAAAAAGTACGAAGTTGAAGAACATTTACTGTTTCTCACAACTTTCTCATATTGTCCTATAATTTGCCATAAAATGTTGTCAGATTTGGAATTTTATACAGTATATCCGGACAAAACGGTCTGAGAAAGATCCTCAAGAGACGTTTAATTCAAAGTATAATACATTTACAGAAAAATAAAAGAAATGGAATCTTTTAGTTACTATCTCATTAGTTATAACCTGTACAATTTTTATGTATAAAACGAACTCATAAATATGTGAGAAAATTTAACTTTGTTGGGTAGGATTTTTTCCCTTTTTGAGAACCGCCTTACTAGAGAGGTTGTTTAGATTAAAAATAAATAAATAAATAAATAAGAATAATAAAAAAACTTAAAAAATCATTTTATAAGCTGAATTTTTAAAAAATAATTAAGAATTCTTTAAAAATAATTAAGGATATTTTTTCGATTGATGAAGAATATTTTATATTTCCTTCTTGATTTTATTAATTTATAAATTTATAAACTTTTTTACACTCTAATTACGTTTCTATAAATTTTGTTTACTGACATTTGTAATTTAAAATTATTAGTATATAAAAATTTACGCTCTGGTTACATTACTTTAAGCTGAGGGAGGGGAGGAGGTTAAGGTACAAAATGAAATTAAAAGCAGCAATACAAGTAACCTATAGAATTAACTTTCATTGTTTGATGTATTAAAATAACATTATTGATTTTTTTCCTGGTTTTCAAATCCTATTGTCTATTTTTTAATAATTTGTATTTAATTTTATTTATAAAAATACGGTTAAACATTTCAGTTAAATATGTGCTATAATGTCAATTGAAAACATAACAGTTTTAAGGGTTTTACTTCAAAATAGTTGTTGACTATCTTCTGAAAGAAATTGAAGGGGTTTATTTAGGAATACCTGAAACATCTTCCAATTGATGCTATAGATTCGGGAATATGTGAATAATACGACTCATCTCTCGTTTATAACACTAGATGTTTCTTAAAGTTTGCAAACAATGACTGTCGAAATGAAACTCTTTTTACTCCTTTTGCGAACAGATTTAATTCTTTCCCTTGCACAAGTCCCTAGACGGCAATATATTAGAAAAGGATTGCTGTGCATTCACACAGTAAGAAAAAGACAATTCTTTGTACACAAATGATAAAAAAAGTTTTAAAAAAACTTTAAAGAAAAAAACTACATTAGACGAAAGCATAAAAAAGGACTTTTGAAAGTTTTAATTTAGTAGTATATTTTTTGTTCCAATATATTTTTTCTAAGATCTGGAATCTGTAAGCAGCGTGAATTAAATGCAAATGGAATACTCGTATAGCGGAAGTTAGGACGCCACTCGACTCTCTCAAAAAGACCCGGATGATAATGTTATGTGTATGGGGGAGTTATTTTCAAATATGTCGCTCAACTTTAAACGTTTTTACATTTTTTTTTTCAGTGGATAATTGAGGACGATCTACAGCTGGGTTAGTTTTTACTTTTTTGATTTTGGTCACATTTTTTCATATTATGATAGTTTCAATTTCAGAACCGGTTCCAAAAGTTAAACGATTTTTTTTAAATCTGAAGTAAAAACTAGTCCGGTTGTAGATCATCCTTAGAATCACCATGCAGAAGCACGTGATATGGCGCTTGTAGTAGGCAAATAGTATCATCCGGCTGGCAGTCGATTGTTGTTGTTGTTCATCTATATGTGACATATGTTTGCGAATAAATAAGAGCTATGCAGTTATTCGTTATTTAGTAGCAGAAGAAGTTGGAATTTTATGAAGTGAATCGGCAGTTGAAGGCTGTGTACAGAAAACGTGTTCATATAATGGCGGATTGCTAGGACGGAGCATGTATTTCCAAGAACGAAACTGGCGGTGTTTCGGTAGATAGTGTTGGAATGACCACCGTATAGCCTGGGTGATTTGCCACATGATATTCTCATCTTTGATCCCTAAAAAATGTAATGTTTTTTAGGGGAAAAATACCTTTTTTCTTATTTTTTTTAATTGCTCAGCAATAATAATAATAATAAAAATAATATATCATAAAGTACGTTGGTCATAAATACTCTGTTCTTGAAATTTTCATATATGATCATCCTGATATTCACTCCCAACAATATTTCCGATTATTAAAGTTTAATTTAGTCTTTTCTCGTTATGATACTTTTTCTTATCCGTGTTCTAAGGTAATTACTATCGAAATACAATTTACTGCCTGGCTAATTCATTGAAACCTCTTCCTAAGAATAAAAGTCCCTAAAGGGCAATATATCAGAATAAAGTTGCGTTGCATTCATAAAGGGAAAGTTCCTTTGGAGGAATGCAAAAACGTCTTTTATTTGATAAATGCAAAACAGAAAAAAGTGAATTATTGGAATATCGTCTCTTTCTAAATTTGTAGTGTATGCCTGATTTCTCTTAACTCTTTATTTTCTGGCGGTACTTTAAAGTATCATAAACTTTTATTGTAAAGTAAAGGGAAAATTTCGTGTTAAGGAATGAATAAGTGACCTGTATTTGATAAATTCATGAAAGAAGTATCATATTTAAATGGATATTTTTATTCCTAGTATAAATGTTCACTCTTTTTCATTTGGAAAGTTATGGAGTGGAATGTTTCATTTTTGCAATGCCAATACAAATTTTGTGACTTTGCAAATAATTAACTTTCAAAAACATTTATTTGTACAATTTCTAACTCTATAAAGCACTAAAAGCAATATTTTAAACATTTTATACGAGTATAATTATAATTATTCCACAAAAAATTATAGATACTATTTTGATTATAGTATATTAAATCTTTCTGAAATTTATCTTGATGCAAGAGGCATACAGCCTACTTTTTTCGTAAACTTTGCAATTATACTGTTTCAAAAATTCTCGATTAGGTTAAGAGTAAAGACCAAGGGAGCGAATCGTTTGCTACGAACTAAACCAGTGTTTGTACTGTGGGACTTTGTGTCTGAGGAATTTATGGCTAAAATACCCAGCTTAAAGTTCTGCGAAAGACAGCAGATTATCGTCCAAGTCTGCACATATGTTTGACGTCCAACAAAAATCGCGTGAAATACCTAACGATTGTGGCAAAATGCAACCTAAAACATCGCAGAATCCCCACCTTGTACGCGACTGAAAATGCTCGTGGTTCATTGTGCAAATCGAATGTTAGTCAAACCAAGTATTGGACAATCAAGATTTCTTTTATTTCGTCACTGAATATTACAGAATAATTCTTCATAGCACAATGTACATATGCACTAAGTTCATTCTCTGAAACTTGTAGATAGAATTCAGAGCTGTGAGCCATCTCATTTTGCCTTGAATTTAAACACGTGTTTATTTTATTCGTTTACAAATTGTCTCATTTCAAACCAACAGTACTGATTCAGTCAGGATTTGTTTCTTGAATGCTTTCGTACAGATATTGATTTCCTAACTGTTGTATCATCGCGTTTAACTTCGACATATAGCCTTCCAGCTTTGCGTTTTACTGTATCATATCGGGATTAAACTCTCTACACGGAATTCTTTGACACTCGTACAAGAATTTCTGAAATACATCGACCATTTGATTTTAACTTCTTATCCTATTTACTTTTTCCATTGGAATCTCCTTAGCTTGCGGCATTTTGCAAAACGGAATCTATCACAAGAGAACTTAAATACCTCATGTGTGTGACTCCATTCATTTCTAGTTCCCCCCCCCCCCCGACCCCCGATTTTTTTGTGACTGTTTTTAACAATTTTAGATTGTATATATTCTTTTTCTTTATTTTAAATTTTTTATTCGCAAAGATTGAACATTTCAGCAGATTTAAAGACATTTATTACAGTTTCGTCCAAACATCTTCTAAAATGAGAGTTATACTATAAATCTACATGAACTTGATAACCACATACATCATTGTGCCAGCAACGTTTTGTAATACGCTCTGTCTTTTAGCAGCTCTCTAAGGCTGCGAGCGAACAGCACTAGTTTTTATTACACTAAAAGAGCAATCAATCAATCTTTGTTTCCGAACGAAACAAGGGTAAAATCTCTTTAAATGATTTTTGAGGGACTGACCCTACCAAATTGACAAAGGAAAGGGAACTTTTATCTACCCAATCTTCAGTCGTAAAGCTGTCAACTGATTTCGCGTTAGATTCATCTCTTAAACTTCAGATTCAGTGCACTGAAAAAGCACTGTTAGATCAAAGCGCCGACATGAAAGATCAAAGATAGTGCAAGAAGTTAGTGCGATGTGCGTGGACCTTAAGAGAATTTATTAGTTCCACTGAAGTACCGAGCTTATCAGTTCAATAGGTTTATCAATGATGCACAATAGTAATGAAATTTCCTTGTTTTGCTCCATATTTTCAAACAAAGCAACAAATGCAAGCTTTCTTTGGGGTTAACAAATCTGTGTCTTATTATTTTTTTTTAATAAGCAATTATACAAAAGCTGTGCATGAATGTGCCTGTTTTTTGCAAGATTTTATTACTTATAACCAAAAGCGCCTTTCCACCAAGAAATTTCCAGGTGATTTACTGGACTCTAAAGTACATTAATAATTAGATGTTTTCAGTGCTTCGAGGTTTCCCTAATTATTATTTTATTTTACTTTTGGTTTTAATAGATGGCAGTTACCTACATAATGTAATTTTTCTTCCGCTTTGGAGAAGTTTGGTTTTCTAAAAAGCGATGAAAGAGAATGCGAGAAATCACGAAGTAGAAAACAAGCTTTTAAAAAAAAATACCGAAAAAATGTGAGAAATTAAAGACGAACATAAAATTACTTATCAAATGAAAATCAAATATTGAATTGCTTAAAAGGCGCAAATGCCAACCTAGTGAAAAAGATTCCATGCCGGGAATCGAACCCGGGCCATCAGTATAGCGCACTGACGTTCTACCGACTAAACCACATGGAACGACACCCAGCAAGGGACTTATCACTATTACATGTTGGCAAGGCTACAAACGTAGCACAAGATGGAATATAATCCGCGAGCCACCGATCTGGGGCAATCACGAAACTCAAATTCTATCCAGCATCGATTGAATATATTAATGCGTGGAAATTTTTCTCAGAGAGAAAATTCGCCTTGAATATAACGTATCAAATGAAAATCAAATTTTGAATTGCTTAAAAGGCGCAAATGCCAACCTAGTGAAAAAGATTCCATGCCGGGAATCGAACCCGGGCCATCAGTATAGCGCACTGACGTTCTACCGACTAAACCACATGGAACGACACCCAGCAAGGAACTTATCACTATTACATGTTGGCAAGGCTACAAACGTAGCACAAGATGGAATATAATCCGCGAGCCACCGATCTGGGGCAATCACGAAACTCAAATTCTATCGAGCATCGATTGAATATATTAATGCGTGGAAATTTTTCTCAGAGAGAAAATTCGCCTTGAATATAACGTATCAAATGAAAATCAAATTTTGAATTGCTTAAAAGGCGCAAATGCCAACCTAGTGAAAAAGATTCCATGCCGGGAATCGAACCCGGGCCATCAGTATAGCGCACTGATGTTCTACCGACTAAACCACATGGAACGACACCCAGCAAGAAGAATTTGAAGAATCTGAGAAAAATTTCCACGCATTAATATATTCAATCGATGCTGGATAGAATTTGAGTTTCGTGATTGCCCCAGATCGGTGGCTCGCGGATTATATTCCATCTTGTGCTACGTTTGTAGCCTTGCCAACATGTAATAGTGATAAGTTCCTTGCTGGGTGTCGTTCCATGTGGTTTAGTCGGTAGAACGTCAGTGCGCTATACTGATGGCCCGGGTTCGATTCCCGGCATGGAATCTTTTTCACTAGGTTGGCATTTGCGCCTTTTAAGCAATTCAAAATTTGATTTTCATTTGATACGTTATATTCAAGGCGAATTTTCTCTCTGAGAAAAATTTCCACGCATTAACATAAAATTACTGTTTAAATGAATTAAATTGCATAGAAATTTCCTTTTTTACTAATTGTGAAGTATTTTTAGTATTTTTCTTAGCTCTTTTTTAACTTTTTCTTTATGTAATTATCAAATTCATTTTTAATTAAAATTTTTAAATAATTTTTTTGAAAAAGAATATGTTATTTTAAAAAATATTTTATTTCTAAAAAATGCCTTAGATTATCGATATGAAAGCCGTCTTGTTTAAATATAGCTACATATATTCTGAATATATCGACTCATTGTGAAAGAAAAGAAGGTAGTAGTTTACAAATAAAAATTCGACCGTCATCAATCATTTTTGTCAGTAACTGCTGCGACTTGAAATAGAAAGGCAAAGTAAAGTGAGCATGTATTTTCTCTTAACACGAATTAAACTAAAATGCGTACAATGGATGTATTGTAACTTTTTAATATTTACCTACAGTGCAACCATGAAAAGAAGAAGAAAAAAAAGGTACACTTCCTCCCTCCGAACCAATTATGCCGTAGGTCATTGTATAAAATGCGTCTGGCGCCAACTGATTTGTAATAACATGTGCTAATTAATGCTATAATTAAATTTTGCTTAGAGGGCCGTGTTATGTATAGAAATTTCACTAAACTTTAAATTTGTTTACGCTTCCACTTGACATTATGTTTGGTTCATTGGCTAAATTTTATCTTAGAATAAATAGCAAACGAAATGTCATTCGGTCAGGTAGCTCAGAAATTGTTAAGACTAGATTTAGAACCTCTATGGTGCTAACCTAATTTTTCATTTTTACGAAACATATTGTAAAATGGACATTTTGAGGCATGGATTTAGAATATGATACGATATCTGAGGAACATATCGATGAAATGAACTGTAACTTAGGATTCTCATATGTGGAAGCTTCTAGAAGTTTATTTCATTTTAAAATATTTTACGATTCTTATATTTTTCGAGCATTAATTTAAAAAAAAATATGTAGTTTGAAATTAACTTTCAGAAAAATATGAATTGTAATCTATAAATCTTTTGCTAGAAATCGATTTCAATAAGCTTCAAATTTCTGTATTCCTAAATTACAGTTCATTCTGCAAGGTAGTTTTAGAGGTTAGTGCTGCCATGCTTCTAATATAGCTATACCGGACAAAATCTGGAGGACCTAATTTGTTCAGCTATTCTTACTGAAATTGTGTTAAAATTAATCGATTGAATAAATATATTGTTTTTTCTATTGAGTTTGAGCTTATAGAACTTTTACAGAGATACACAAAAGTATTCTGTTACAGGACTGACTATAAGAGGGAATTACTACAAGTGAGTCATCAAATGTGGAATGCATTTCTAAATTTAATTTTAATATATGGTGTAGTGACTATCTATCGTCTACTAGCAATCATTTAATAGCAATCAAACAATATCCTAATAATGTTCGAATATTGAATCTAAGCCATTTGCACGATATCTCGTTCTTGATTTTTTTCACGACTATACATTTTTGAAAATTCGAGGGAGATCATTTTAACATTAGAAAGCAATTAGTATTATTTATGAAGAAATCAAAATAAAAGTTACAGTATCGTACATAAACTTATAGTACAGGGAACATCGATTATTTTTAATCACATTTTAATAAAAATTTTCTAATGCAAATCTTTGAGTGATGATTTGAGACTGGAAGTAAAGAGAAGATAGTATCGCTGACATTATAATACCATTAGGATTACTGGGCTAATTCATCTTGTCTGAATCTTACAATGCATGAAGTTTGCTAGCATTGAGGTTGATTTACCACTTACTAGGGAACTGCAAGAAGGGTAAGTCACCAATTTTGACGAAAGTGGTATCGTTGGAAAGATCTCATTGTGAGCAAGTAAAAAACTCAATGAAACTACCCGTCGCAAATCAGCTGTTTTCTTGATATCCGACTATTTATGTCACGTAGATAGTACACACTTAATGGGGGACCGCAAAAAATTCTAGTCTCGATTTTAATGAAAGTGATATCTTTGAAAAAATATCATCGTGAGGATTAAAAACTCAATGGAATCACCCGTCAGAAATGAGACTTTTCGAGATATCCGACAATTTGTGTCACATTGGTAATACACACTGCTGGGAAACTGCATTAAGTGACATAAATTGTCAGTTATCTCCAAAACGGCTCATTTCAGGATGGGTAGTTCCATTGAGTTTTTTACTTCTCACAATGATATCTTTGCAACGACACCATTTTCATCAAAATCGATAAAACAGTTTTTTGCGGTCCCTCATTAACTGTGCACTAGTACAGTATGCATTAGCTACGTGACATAAATTATAGAATATCTCGAAAACGGCTCATTTCCGGCGGGTAGTTCTTTTTCTTCCTCATGATGATACCTTTTTGACGATACCACTTTAGTTAAAATCTAGACTAAAATTTTTTGCGGTCCCCCATTAAGTATGCACTAGTTACGTGACATAAATTGTCGGATATCTCGAAAACGGCCGATTTGCGACGGGTAGTTCCATTGAGTTTTTAACTGCTCTCGATAAGATATTTCCAACGATACCACTTTCGTTAAAATCGGTGACTTACACTTCTTGCAGTTGGTAAACTTCAAACCATACAAAAAAAGTAAAGAGGGGAAAGTAAAAAGAATAGTTAGTAGGTTTAGCAACATATTTTGTTGTACAAAAGATGATGATACACGAATTTAGTTAATGCTGCAACCACTACATTACATTTATGTGCACTTCACACCATTAAAACAAATTTTTATTCAAAGACCGAATCAAATTTCTTTGAGATTTCTTCTTTGATAACAAATGAACTTGATGATCAAATTGTTTTTACAAGTGTGCAATCGAGGTTCTGTGGTGGATATTTTTTCAATTTAAAATAAAAAATAAAAGATGTATTAATCCTAATTTATGTAATCCATGACTGAATCAGAGTCGTTCAATACAACCCCAATGGACATCATGTAAAGACGCAATGTTAATACGAACAGAAAAAATGGAGTTTTTTGCATTGTACCAGAAACTATATTGGGCCATTCCACTGTCACGTGCGGGACAATCAGACACCATAACTCCACCAAAATTGTGTTATTGGGCTTAAAATTCTTCAGAAACAGGAATAAACATATTTTTGTAAGCTTATATTTGGTATAACAATATCTCAGGCAGGAACAGATTTTTCCTAAATGGTTTTAGTTATTAATTAATTTGCATGCGTCACGTGCAGGACATCTGAAGTCAACCACTTGTAATTTGCTCTATGATCCAGCTAACATTTCTGCTCTATTAGTTTTGCAATTTCAAAAGAAAAAATATATATTAGAAGCTAAAGGTCTAATGTTCATGAAATAAACATCAGTTTTTGAAAAATAAATTTTTAAACTGCTAAAAAAACTATAAAGTATAGTGTCACGTGCGGGACACGGTTGTCACGTGTGGGACATTTGCAAATATCATTCAAGTAACCTTTTCAAAAATCAGAAAATAAAGGAATACAAAAAAGAAAATACATATTACACATTTTACAATACAAAAATATTTATTTTAACTTTTTTTTCGTACAAAATAAATGTTCAAATTGACATTTTTAAACATAAAATAAAGTAAATGTATAAACAGAAACTCAAAAGTTTTCCATAAATTTGAAACAACCTCTATTTTTTTGTTACAGTGGAAGTTGATATTTTCTTTACCACATCTTTAAATGAATATAGAATTTTATCTGGATACTGTGGCCACTTGTAGAATTTACCACTCTTTATTATGACAGACACTTCAATACTATCATGATTGGTGCTTGTAATAATTTCATCAGGATAATTATTGCCATCATATTTTACAACTACCCATTCACCCATCTTAAAAGAAGTTGCTGATTCTAAAGAGATGCTTAATACAATTGCTCCTGTAGGATTCATAGCACCATTTTCTCCCTTATCTTTTTCATTCTTCTAGCACTAGTAGACTTAGATCTTTCCATTTCTGCTAAATAAATAACAAACTTTATCAATTATAAATGCTTTTGTCTAAATTTACTTAATTTCATAGAAACATTGAACTTTAATATTCTATTTTAACTTAGAAAAACAGAATATAAATAAGCAGTTTTATTATTTATTTTCTGCAGAATAATAACAAGTTCTTAAACACGACTCTTCTTATTATATAGAAAAAACCCCTATAAATTAAGTAGATCAATTCTTACTAGAAAACAGTATGTTCTTATAATAAAAATAACCATCAAAGTGTTCAAATTTTATTAAAATAAATTTATAAAAAAATAGAAATAAAAAATATTAGCATCACATAAAAAAGAAAAAAAAATGTTTAAAAATGTTTAAAACTATCATAAAAAAGGTTTAACAAAATCTTAATTTCGTTTAAGTTACATAGAATATGTTCTTAGGACAAAATAATCATTAAACTGTTAAACCTATGCTATAATAAATCTCTATTTAGCATTCAGAAAACAAAAATAATAGTCTTGCTCCTAAGGTGACATGTGCAGGACAATTTTGTTTTTATATTTTTCTCCAAATAAAAATTTGGCCCAAATTTTTAACTTGCATAGGATAAGTGTACTACACTAAACTGCTTTAGAAATGCCAATTAAACAAAATAAATGAGATCCTTTTTTCTCCTAATTTAAAAGATTCATCTTTTGTGTCACGTGTGGGACACAGAAACAAAGCTTTTTGTGTGTGCTGTAATAATTATTTGAAATTATCCTAGATTTTTAAGTTTAGTGAAATAAAAAGAATGAATATTAGACTTACCTAAAATGTTGATTTCAAAAGTTTCATTGGATTTTCTTTCTTAAAAAAACTTACTCAAAATGCATTATAAAACTCAACATACTTGCTTGCACATGCACGCCATCTTTAAACTGTCGTGTTGCCAACCCACAAAAGACAAATTTTAAATTCTTACTCAAAACATAAAATTTGACATGTTACCATTCGGAAAATACCAAACATATTTATTTACACAAACTTTTTAAAATGACTATCAATTTACCGTTTTTCATGGAATGGCCCTATTGCCTTTTAGCCTTGTGAATCTTCAAACTAAAAGAAACCCAATACATACAAATCTTAATAATGAACTTTAACTAACATAATCTTTAACTATTATAATTGACTTTTAAGTCAGTATAGCAGAAAACACACGTTGTCTTTTGGCCTTGCGGTTTATCAATCTAAATGAAGGCTCGTCATACATTCAAATTTTAATAATGAATTTTAGCAATGAATTCAGTGTACCCGAATACATGTTGGCTTTTAGGCTTTCGAATTATCAATCTAAAAGAAACTTCAGGCATCCAGATTTTATTTATGAACTTTAACAATGAAATCAGCGTACCCGAATACATTGGCTCTTGGACTTTCGGATTATCAGTCTAAAGGAAGTATTATGTATTCACATCTTAATAATGAATTTTAACATAGAATTCAGTTTAACGGAAGATATACTGGTTTTTAGGTGCGTTCGTAATTATGTAAATACGTAGCACCTATTGTTGTCGCTCAGTCCGTCCGTCTGTCTGTCTGTCTGTCTGTCCGTTTGTCTGTCTGTCTGTCCGTCTGTCTGTCCATAATTTTGTCGAGTCATTTCAAATTTTATGAAAATTGGATTGATAGATCAATTACAGGAACATTCAAAAGGATTCCGTTACATTACGGTCAATGGGGAAAAAAGTTTCAAATGCATCCTCATCGTTTGAAATTTAAAACATATAATTATTGCGTAATTTTGTCGAGTCATTTCAAATGTTATGAAAATCGGATGCATAGATCAATTACAGGGACAATCAAAAGGATTCCGTTACATTATGGTTAATGGGAAAAAAATTTCAAATGCATTTTAATCGTTTGAAATTTAAAACGTATAATTTTTGCGTAATTTTGTCGAGTCATTTCAAATGTTATGAAAATCGGATGCATAGATCAATTACAGGGAAAATCAAAAGGATTCCGTTACATTATGGTTAATGGGGAAAAAAATTTCAAATGCATTTTAATCGTTTGAAATTTAAAACATATAATTATTACGTAATTTTATCGAGTCATTTCAAATGTTATGAAAGTCGGATGCATAGATCATTTACAGGGATAATTAAAGGTATTCCATTACATTACGGTCAATGGGAAAAAAAAGTTTCAAATGCATTTTTATGATGTTACACTCATTCGAACATAATAGAATTTGCATGAATCTATGAAATATATACTAAAATATGCATTCTGTACAATCTGCGATGCAAAGAATTTTAATTATTAAGTTACAGGGCCACACAAAAGTATTCCACTACATAATGCTATACGGGGAAACATTGTTTGGAGCGTGTTATAATTATATTCAACTATTTCACATTTTATGAATAAGATATACGTTTCTGAGGTGTAATAAAAATCTTTCTGCATATTTACAGAAACACAAAGATTTCGACTACTATACTGTATCTGAAGTACGCTCTACTATATCAGAAAGATCTGAATATTTTTAAAACTTCGTTATCGTACGAACGCACCTCATTTGCTACGTTAACGTGTAATTTCCAGCTTGTTATTTTTATGAAGATAGGATATAAACCTTAAAAAAAATTAAACTAATTTTTAAATAGGCTGATTTAAAATAACTGAAACCTAATATGAAGACTTTGAGCCAGCCGTCGTTTACTGAAAAACTAGAAAATAAAGAAATAAAATAATTCAATAGCATTTAAAATCTGATGAAATAAAATAAAAGAATTGAATCAGAACTTTCTGAAAGAATATTTCAATATGTATTTTGTAAAAATCAATCTATTACTTTATCACAATAGCTTTATTGATTAAAGAATTATATTAAATGCTGTTCATATTTATTGGAAATTTTAAACTGAGGAATAATCAGATGACTTGTGACTTTATCAAAGGGACAAAAAAATCTAATAACGCTGAAGAAGTATGTTTTAATCAGATAGTTTCATACCGTATTTCTGCTATGCGATAATGAAATCATTTTTCTTTGTCAATAGCGAAAATCAATGACCTGTCACATGATCGAAATAAAAAAGGAAAAGAGGGACAGCTTTTAATCTTAAAGCAGAAAAATACTTATTGGTAAAGGATCACGTTGAGTAAAAACCTATATCAGTTTGGCTGTTTAAATATTTTGAGACGAAAAATGACATTTTTGCTAAATTTAAATAAAGGTAGTTTGGGTTTTATAGAATACAATTTACATTTATTACAACAATATATGTATATGTATATATATAAACTGGAAGAAGAAAATGCATAGTAGTATTTAGATTTTTAAAAAAGCATTATATTTTTCCAGTAAAATGAACTAGTCGGATAATGTGGAAATGTGATTATAAGCAATATTAAAACTGAAAGAGAAAACAAGAATTTACAAGAAGAACCAAGATTATTTACCGAATTAAATGTAGTACATAATCTAGAAATCATCAAATATTTTGAAAATCTGTTCTAATTTTTATTAAAATCACAAATGTTGTCCGTTTTTTCGTTCCTACCACAGTCCACATGAGCCCATGCTTCACAGTTGGTCTTTTTATCCACTCCTCCTCTGGTCCATCTGCACAATATTTTCTATAGCTAAATAGATTTTCCTTATTTAATGTTCAAGCTAGTAAAAAGCGCATTTCAAATTATATGTAGGATTGGGATGATTGTTCAGCTTCATTAAACTCACCTCTAAGCAATTGCCTAGCTTCAATTCATATTATCTGATTAACCAGCGTGAAAATCAAAACCGCTTCACTCGTCGATAAGTTAACATAGACAAAAACTGACTAACGCAGCAATACATGTAATGTTCTACCAAATACTGAGATTGATTAACTTCACTTATGATATGAAGTTGTCTTACAATTTATACGTATTTTACAAATGTTACATTGAAAAAAAATTCAACATATCAGAATAAGGTTTTATTTCACCGCGCCGCTTCAACAACAGTTATTCAAACAGAACATAGCACAGTGATTTATGGGAATGCTAGGAATTTGTGTAAACTAATGGAAAACTATAACTTGTCGCAGTTCAATATTTTCTACTACGACTATCGTACGCTACAAAAGGCACCCTAACATAGTCTTTATTTATTTATTTTTTTTTTTTTGTTGTTGTTATTGTTATATGTTCCCATTAAATAATTGCTTCACATTTCAATATTTTCTACGGCGAAATAATACTAAATTTCTAAATCGATCAATCCACTAAATCCACTTTTCAAAAGTCTTCAATTTGACAATTCCATAATTTGTCGCATTTTAAGTATTTCTATTGAAAACATTTCAATACAAAAACCTTATTTTTGATAACTCTTCAAAAAATCATCATGATGTAAATCATTGCAACACGTTTCATTTTATTCTTTATACAACCTGTCATATCTCAATATTTCTACTCCTAAACACCTCAGCATACAAATGACACTCTTGAAGATTAAAAAAATTAATTAATTCATTTTTTTAAATTTGTTTCTTAATTTAATTGAAAATTTTATTTTGATTCTTGAATCCGGAATTAGATCCTATTTATGTCAGGACATCTTTCTGCAACACGATCATTCAATAGTAACTTTTAGCTGAATTTCCTCTTCCCCAACTTTGCTGAAAGCTGCTTTATAGCTTTTTTTTTCTTCTCAGTGTCTCTTTCACTTTTTTCTCCAATGACATCACTTAAAAATGATTAAATAAAAAAAATCTAAAGCTCAAACGGATAATATTCAAGAAAATCAGATTGAGTGGGCCTTTTTGCTTTTTCCAAAAAGTGAAAGAAAAAGAAAAGATGGAACAGAGAATGAAATTTCAATTATTTCAAATGACATTTTAAACCAATATTTTATGTCTTTATGAACTAGTAAATAAGTGGTACTTTGATAGGATTGCTAATTGCAGACAACTATACTCTATGTCAATGAGTAACTGTGCAGTACATGTTACTGTAGCCCATAACAAAATTTCTGACATAGCACCATAAGGTCATATAATAAAAAATTAAAAGAATAAAGGTTTAAAAAACGAGCCTTTATCTCGCAGACTAAGAGACGAAGCTAAGAGAATAGAAAAAAATCTTAAATCTCGGAATGAAATAAGCAGATCATAAAATGTAAGCAAATTATAAAATAATTAAAAATTAGATTAAAGTGATATAATAAAGTACATGCCTTGTCAGTTCTGTACAAAATAATTCAAATATATTTTCTACTATTAACTGATTTTAAAATGTGTTATAGTTTTCAAAATTTGTTTACTTGGTTATCGTCCTTCAACATATATTGCATATTTTGCAACATATTCAACACATCGTCCTTCAACACTGAAGTTTTCTTACAGTTTTCAGAATATGTCGCAGAGATTTTCATAATCTGTGCTTCATGCAGGAATTTTCTTTCTTGTATACATACTGGGTTTTGTTTTAATTATTATACAACCAGTCAACTTTTAGTATTTTATAAAGCAAATAGACCTTTCCAAAGATAAAAGAAACGCACATTTTAACTATTTCTTTTTTAAATAATTTTAGATTTGCTCATGATTTTTGTTTTTTATTTTAATCCTCATATAGTTCGCCCCACATCAATAACTTCTGTCACAAATCACTCCGTTCACGAAATATAATTTTCAAGATCATTATTATTTTCAATTCTCTATGTAAATTATGTATAAAAATACATTCCATTCATCTCTTTAAATAGCATCGCAAATTAAAATTTTCTACGTCTAACATCTTAGATCACAAAAGTCACCTTTCAACATTAAAAAAATATTCATTCGTACATCTTGGTTTGTTCCTTAAATTCAATAAAATTTTTCACTTTTACTCTCGAAGTTATGTTTCAATATAATTTTCGTCCGAACATTTTTCTACGACTGGTTCATTAAATAGAGAATTTTGGCTGAATTCCATCTGATGGCAACTCTGTTGGAAGCTATTTCACTGTCTTTTTCAACTTTCTTTCAACTCAGTATCACTTTTATTCTCTTTTCTGTTCATATGCACAATTTATAAACCACTAAATAAAAATTATTCAAGTTAATTTCGATAATATTCGAGCAGTTTAAATTTAGGCGAACCACTTCATTTCCTATTTGTTTACGCTTTTCAGTTTTTTGTAAAATCATCATACAATTCAACCCCACATCATTAACTTCTGTTCCAAACAACTACGTTCACAAAAGCTAATTTTCAATATCATTATTCTTTCTAACTCTCTGTATAAATTGTTTATAATAATACATTCCATTTATCTCATTAAATAGCATCGCAATTTAAAAGGCTCTACTTATGACATCTAAGTTCACAAAAGTCACTATTCAACATAAAAAAAATATATTCATTCGTACATCTTGGTTTGTTCTTTAATTCAAGTCCACAAGAGTCACCCTTCAACTTAAAAAAAAAAAAATACATTCATTCATTCATCTTGGTTTTTTTCTTTAATTCAATAATTTTTTTCATTTTTATGTCGAAGCCACGTTTCAATATCATTTTCGTCCGAACATTTTTCTACGACCGGTTTGTTCGACAGAGAATTTTGGCTGAATTCCATCCGAAGACAACTCTGCTGGAATCTATTTCTTTGTCTTTCCAACTTTCTTTCGACTCAGTATCACTTTAATCCTTCTTTTCTGTTCATTGGCACCATTTATGAATCGTTAAATAAAAATAACTCAAGTTCATTTCGATAACATTCGAGCAGATTAAATTTAAGTGAATCACTTTACTTTTTTTCTCTCTTCAAGAGATGAAAAAGGATTAAAATGATTCTGTTCTACTTTTCTGTTATATACAGGACAACGAAAGAAATTTCAATCATTTTGCATAATAGAAAAAACAATTATTTATTTAATCTTTAACGATAGATTAAATATTATTCAGTTTTATCGAAAAAGATTATTAACAATTATGATTATCTAGCAATTTAAAAGTATACTTATTAAATGTTAGTTGATTCAAATTTGTGGAAAAATTTCTCATATACGACAGGCACAGTCGCTTCGTTTTTATCTAAATAAACCTGTCCAAAAAAAAAAAAAAAAAAAAAAAAAAAAAAAGGCCCCACCAGTGGCCGAGAGGTTCTGACCTCAAACTGGTAGACGGTAGGTGCTGGGTTCGAACCCAATCGCGACCGTCGGCCTAACCGTTCGGAGTTTTTCGTGGTTTTCTTCGAACCTTGCGTAAATACGGGTTAGGTTCCCTTAGAAAGACCCCCACGAAGGGCACTCCCCCCGGTCCTATATCCCTAGTGCAGATAATCGGACGACAAAAATAAACCAAACCAAACCAAAAAAAAAAAAACGCAGATTTTAACCATTTCTTTTTTAAATAATTTTAGATTTGTTTACATTTTTCAATTTTTAGTTAAATCATCATGTAATTCACCCCACATCATTAACTTCTATTGAAAACAACTCCATTCACAAAAGCTGATTTTCAATATCATTATTATTTTTAACTCTGTACTCTATTTATAATAATACGTTTCATTCATCTGATTAAATAGCGTCGCAATTTAAAAATTTCTACTTCTAACATCTTAGTCCACAAAAGTCACCTTTCAACATTAAAAAAATATTCATTCGTACATCTTGGTTTGTTCCTTAAATTCAATAAAATTTTTCACTTTTATTCTCGAAGCTATGTTTCAATATCATTTTCGTCCGAACATTTTTCTACGACCGGTTCAATAAGTAGAGAATTTTTGCTGAATTCCATCTGATAATTCAACTCTGTTGGAAGCTATTTCACCGTCTTTTCCAACTTTCTTTCAACTCAATATCATTTATACCTTTTTTTCTGTTCATTGGCGCAATTTATAAATCATTAAATAAAAATAACTCAAGTTCATTTCAATAATATTCCAGCAGTTTAAATTTAGGCGAACTACTTTATTTTTTTCGATTTGTTTACGGCCCCACCAGTGGCCGAGAGGTTCTGACCTCAAACTGGTAGACGGCAGGTGCTGGGTTCGAACCCAATCGCGGCTGTCGGCCTAACCGTTCGGAGTTTTCGTGGTTTTCTTCGAACCTTGCGTAAATACGGGTTAGGTTCCCTTAGAAAGACCCCCACGAAGGGCACTCCCCCCTTGGTCCTATATCCCTAGCGTAGATAATCGGACGACAAAAAATAAACCAAACCAATCGATTTGTTTACGCTTTACAATTTTTAGTTAAATCATCATATAGTTCACCTCACATCATTAACTTCTGTTCCAAACAACTCCGTTCACAAAAGCTAATTTCCAATATCATTATTCTTTTTAACTCGCTATATAAATTATTTATAATAATACATTCCATTTATCTCATTAAATAGCATCGCAATTTAAAAAGTTCATCTTCTTATAATATCAAAGTCCACAAAAGTCATCCTTCAACATTAAAAAAAATACATTCATTCATGCATCTTGATTTGGTCTTTAATTCAATATTTTTTTCATTTTTATTCTCGAAGCTGAGTTTCAATATCATTTTCCCCCGAACATTTTTCTACGACCCGTTCATTCAACAGAGAATTTTGACTGAATTCCATCTGATGACAACTCTGTTGGAAACTATTTCACTATCTTTTCTAACTTCCTTTCAACTCAAAATCACTTTTATTCTCTTTTTTGTTCATTGGCACAATTTTTAAATCATTAAATAAAAATAACTCAAGTTCATTTTAATAATATTCGAGCAGTTTAAATTTAGGCGAACCACTTTATTTTTTCTATTTGTTTACGCTTTTCAATTTTTAGTTAAATCATCATATAGTTCACCCCACATCATTAACTTCTGTTCCATACAACTTCGTTCACAAAAGCTAATTTTGTATATCATTATTCCTTTTAACTCTCTATATAAATTATTTTTAATAATACATTAAATTTATCTCATGAAATAGCGTCGAAATTTAAAAGGCTCTACTTATGACATCTAAGACCACAAAAGTCACCATTCAACATTAAAAAAATATATTAATTCGTACATCTTGGTTTGTTCTTTAATTCAATAAATTTTTTCATTTTTATTCTCGAAGCTGCGTTTCAATATCATTTTCGTCCGAACATTTTTCTATGACCGGTTCATTCAATAGAGAATTTTGGCTGAATTCCATCCGAATACAACTCTCCTGGAAGCTATTTCTCTGTCTTTTCCAACTTTCTTTCGACTCAATATCACTTTTATCCTTCTTTTCTGTTCATCGGACACCATTTGTAAATCGTTAAATAAAAATACCTGAAGTTCAGTTCGATAATATTCCAGCAGATAAGGTTTAAGTGAACCACTTTACTTTTTTTTCGTTGAAGAGAGGGAAAAGGATTAAAACGATTATGGTCTATATTTCTGTTATATACAGGACAACGAATGAAATTTCAGTCATTTCGCAAGAAAAAACAATTATTTTATTTTATTTCTAACGATAAAAATTTAACGATAGATTAACTATTATTTAGTTTTATCAAAAAATATTAATAATAGTTATAATTGTCTCGCAATTTAAAAGTATTTTTATTAAATGTTAGTTGATTCAAATTCGTGGAAGAATTTGACATATACGACAGGCACAGTTGCTTCGTTTTTATCTAAATAGACCTGTTCAACGATGAAAGAAACGCGCATTTTAACTATTTCTTTTTTAAATAATTTTAGATTTGTTATCGTTTTTCAGTTTTTAGTTAAATCATCATATAATTCACCTCACATCATTAACTTCTATTGCAAACAACTCCGTTCACAGAAGCTAATTTTCAATATCATTACTATTTTTAACTCTCTATATAAATTATTTATAATAATACATTCCCTTTATCTCATTAAATAGCGTCGCAATTCAAGAATTTCTACTTTTTATATCTTAGACCACAAAAGTCACCTAATATATATATATATATTCATTTTTGCATCTTTGTTTGTTCCTTAATTCGATAAAATTTTTCCCTTTTATTCTCGAAGCTGTGTTTCAATATCATTTTTATCCGAAGATTTTTCTACGACCGATTCACTCAACAGGAAATTTTGGCTGAATTCCATCTGATAACGACTTTCGTTGGAAGCTATTTCCCTGTCTTTTCCAACTTTTTTTCGACTCAATATCACTTTTATCCTTCTTTTCTGTGCATTGGACACCATTTGTGAATCATTAAATAAAAATAACTCAAGTCCATTTCTATAATGTTCGAGAAGATTAAATTTAAGTGAATCAATCAAGTCTGTCAATAAGAAATTGTGTAGTACATGTAGAAGAAATCATAAGAAAAGTTTAACCATGGCACTATAAAGTACTATAATAATAAAAAAAATAGAAAAATACAGGTTTACAAAAAAAAAAAAAAAAAAAAAAAAAAGTTTTTATCTGACAGAGATAAAAGACAAAGCTAAAAGAATAGTGAAAGTGTTAAATCTCAGTAGGAAATAAGAACATAAAATGTAAGTAAATTAGAAAATAACTAAAAATTGTTAGTTTCTAATTTAAAGTTTAAAGTTTTTTTTCTAATGTAAAGTGATATAATAAAGCATGCTCCTTTTCAAGTCTGCACAAAATAATTCAAATATTTTTATCGCTAATAACGGAATTTAATATGTGATATGCTTTTTCAAATTTGCTTACTTGGTTATCGTCCTACAACATATGATATTATAAAGATTTTTTTTTTTTTTTTTTTTTTTTTTTTTTTTTTTTTTTTTTTTTTTTTTACAGTATTCCGAATGTGACGCAGAGATTTCCATAAACTGTACTTTTGACACTTTATTTTTCTTTCTTGTTTATACGCTGGGATTTGTTTTAATTAATATATAACTGTCATCTTCTATGGCAAATAGTCCTATCCAAACAAAAAAAGAAACGCAGATTTTAACTATTTCTTTTTAAATAATTTTAGATTTGTTTATGCTTTTCGTTTTTTAGTTTAATTATCATATAGCTCGTCCCACATCAATAACTTCTGCTACAAACAATTCCGTTCACAAAAGCTAATTTTCAATATCATTTTTATTTTTAACTTTGCATAAAAATTATTTATAATAATACGTTTCATCTATGTCATTCGCAATTTAAAAAATTCTACTTCTGACATCTTAGACCACAAAAGTCACCCTTTAACATATATATATATATTCATTCGTACATCTTGGTTTGTTCCTGAAATTAAATAAAATTTTTCACTTTTATTTTCGAAAATGCGTTTCAATATCATTTTCATCCGAACTTTTTCTACGACCGGTTCATTCAACGGAGAATTTTGGCTGCATTCCATCCGATTACAACGCTGCTGGAAGTTATTTCTCTGTCTTTTCCAACTTTCCTTTCGATTCAATGTCACTTTTATCTTTCTTTTCTGTTCATCGGCACCATTTATGAATCGTTAAATAAAAATAACTCAAGTTCATTTCGATAATATTCGAGTAGATTAAATTTAAGTTCACCACTTTACTTTTTTTCTTCCTTGAAGAGAATAAAAAGGGATTAAAACGATTCTGTTCCATATTTCTTTTATATACAGGACAAAGAATAAAATTTCAATCATTTCGCATAATTGGAAAAAAATTATTTTATTTTATTTTTAACGATAGATTAACTATTATTTAGTTTTATCGAAAAAAGGTTTTTTTTTTATAATTATGATTATATCGCAATTTAAAAGTATATTTATCAAATGTTAGTTGATTTAAATTCATGAAACAATTTGATATACGACAGGCACAATCGCTTCGTTTTTATCTAAATAGATCTGTCCTAAGAAAAAATAAACTCGCATTTTAACTATTTCTTTTTAAAATAATTTTAGATTTGCGTACTTTTTTTTTATTTTTTAGTTAATTGTTAATAATTGTAAATTAGTTATAATAATGCATTCCATTTATCTCATAAAATAGCGTCGCAATTCAAGAATTTCTACTTTTGACATCTTAGACAACAAAACTCACCTTTTAACATTAAAAAAAAGTTTCTATTAATGCATCTTGGTTTGTTCCTTAATTCAATAAAACTTTTCATTTTTATTCTCGAAGCTGCGCTTCAATATCATTTTCGTCTGAACATTTTTCTACGACTGGTTCATTCAACATAGAATTTTGGCTGAATTCCATCCGATGACAAGTCTGCTGGAAGCTGTTTCGCTGTCTTTTCCAACTTTCTTTCCACTCAATATCACTTTTATCATTCTTTTCTGTTCATTGGCACCATTTATGAATCGTTAAATAAAAATAACTCAAGTTCATTTCGATAATATTCGAGCAAATTAAATTTAAGTGAACCTCTTTATTTTTTATCTCCCTTGAAGAAAGAAAAAAGGATTAAAGCGATTTTGTTTTATATTTCTATTATATATAGAATAAAGAATGAAATTTCAATCATTTCACATCATAGAAAAAACAATTATTTTATTTTATTTTATTTACATTTGTTTTAGTATAAATTTTTTAAGGTCAAAAAACTTTCTACCGAAGTTTAGAAAATTGTTTTTAATATCTGCAGTAAGATTTATCATTGAACTGTTGGACTACGGTGTTTCCGACTTCCAAACAATATCAAAAAGTCGTGTTATTTAACAGTGATTCAGAATTGTATCTCATTTTCTTTCTTGTATACACGCACATATTGATGAAATTATGGAAAATGCAACATAGCAGTGTCATCTGTTCAGCGATTTACACCAAAAAGTAATCAGTACCATTTTTTTTTATCAGGAACTAATTAAAACTAAAGTTTTATTAAATTATGTTCATTAGTTCTTGAGATAGAGCGCTCACAAAATTACTTAACTTAATTCACAAAACTTTTTTGTTTAATAGTCACAATTGAAACTTTTTGCATGTGCACATTTTTTATTTATAATATGTATAAATAAATATATATAATCATTATACATTTTTTGGTCTGTCTTTAGAAGAAAAAATTATAGTATAGTATAGAATTTTTAAGTTCGGTTTTCGACGGATTTGTACGTTTTAGGGCCCAGTTAACCCCAAAAAATGTTTTACAAAATGTTTATTTTGTATTATTACGATTTATATTATATTATGTTTATGAGCCTGTCTATCTGCCTTATGCGACATACATTTTGTAGGCGCTCTATCTCAAAAGCTAATGATCATAATTTAATAAAACTTTAGTTTTAATTAGTCCCTGATAAAAACTGGTAGTGATTACTTTTTAGTGTAAATCACTTAACAGATGACACAGCTGTGTTGCATTTTTTACAATTTCATCAATAGCTATATATATCAAGAACTAACGCATGGATTTTTAAAAACTGGGTTAATTCTTAATATAATTTGGTGCGGTTTAATTATTTATGTAAATCGGTCAAGAGGTGGCGTTGATATGCGGCATTATTCATGATTATTGCAATAGCTCTATCTCAAGAATAATTTATGAATTTTCACCAATCTTTAGATTTAGTTAATCTTTCATATAAATGAGTGCGGTTTAGTTTATGGTATAAATCACCCAACAGATGGTACTAGGATGTATTTATCATGATTTCTTCTATAATTGTATCCGAAGAACTAATGAATTTTTAACAAACTCACATTGAATTAGTCCCTGGTATAAAATGGTCCTGATTAATGTGTGGAGTTAATAGCTCAACAGGTGGCACTATTATGCGGTTTTGTTATGATTTCCACAATAGTTCTATCTCAAAAGCTAATACATAGATTTTCATTAAACTTCAGATGCACTTTTATCATGATATAATTTATTGCTTATTAGAGTTTAGTGTAAATCACCTCTCCGGTGATATAGATAATCGGAAGCATTAATATGTATGAGATAGAAGAAAGTTTTTGATGACTAGTCTTCTCTTCATCAGACTAGTTTTCTCTTACATTTGCACTGTTACTAGTTAAAGTTGGCAACAAAAACGAAACTGAGAAAATGCCTAAACTGTTTAGTTGTTCAAAAAAAAAAAAAAAAAAAAAAAAAAAAAAAAAAAAAAAAAAAAAAACCTTTTCTATTTACTTAGACTAATGCCGCTTTCTTCTGAGTTCATTCAAGAATGAATTGAAACAGGTTTCCAATTCATGACAACTTTGCTGAAATTTTTTTTCACTTGTTTACTTTCTTAAACATTTTAATTTTATTAATACTTTTATTTAGTTGATTTTTTAATTGTCACCTTTTATCATCATAAAAAAAGAAAATAAATAAATTTATTTCCTTTCAAATTAAATCTGAGTCAATCTCCTTGGAAAAAAGGAAAAAAAAGGTTTTGTCCCTTTTTATGCAATTTATTTAAATAAATATATAATTGGATAAATATCTATCATCTGAAAATGATAAAAGAAACAATTATTTTATTTAATATTGTTCAAATATGTTTTAATATAATTTTTCTTTAAAGCATATTTATTCGTTATATCTTGACGTTAATACTAGACTATTTCCTATTTGATATAAATAATTAAATAAATTCTGAGTTAAAGAAAACTCTTTTCCATCCCCGTCCATATCTTATCGTTTTCCTTAGAAACTACCAGTTCATGCAATAATGAATTTTGAGAGAATTCCATTTTATGATAATTTTGCTAGAAACTTTTTCAATGGTTTTCTTTCTTAACTGTCTCTTTGTTTTTAATAACATTTTTATTTCGTTCCTTTTGATTAGCATCATTTGTGAATATTTGTAGAAAAATTACTCAAAATGACCATAACTCCATAATATTCTTTCAAATTAAATTTGAATAAGTCTCCTTGGTAACAAATGCGAGAAAAAAGGTTGCCTTACATTTTTTTGTTACCTATATTTAAATAAATGTGTAATTGGTTAGATTTCAATCGCCTGCAAATTCTAAACTGAACAATTATTTTATCTAACCTTTTCCATGTTTGTTTTACTATAATTTTTTCTAAGGTATTTAAAGAAAATTTATTAATTAAATGCTGGTGTCAATACCGGGCTATTTTATATTTGGTAAAAATAATTCAATTAATATTCCGTTGAAGAAAAATCTTTTCTATCCCCGTATCCATATTATTGTTTTCCTCTGGAATTACTAATTCATAGAATAAGGAACTTCGACATAAATCTGTTTCAAGACAATTTTATAGGAAACTTTTAATATCGTTTTCCTTCTTAACCTTCTATTTCTTTTTAATATTTTTTTTCATTTCGTTCTTCTAATTAGCATCATTTATGAATCATTGTAGATAAATTACACAGAATCCACATAATTCCGTAATGTCCAAATTAAATCATAGTAAGTCTTATTTTAAACAAAGAAGAAAAAAAAATCATACATTTTTATTTAACTGTTTAAATAAATATATAATTGAATAAATTTCAATCGTCTGCAAATTCTAAACAATTTTTTTTTATTTAACATTTTCGAGATTTTTTAGTATAATTATTCTAAGAAATTTAAAGCAAATTCAGTATCTAAACGCTAACGTTAATACAGGCTATTTTCTATTGGTATAAATAATTAAATGAATACTCAGTTAAAGAAATTTTTTTTATCCCCATATCTCTGTCTTGTTATCATTTTCCTCTGAAATTACTAGTTCATAAAATAATGAATTTTCACAAAATTCCATTTCATGACAATTTTGCTAGAAGCTTTTTCGATAGTTTTCTTTCTTACCTTTGTCTCTTTTTTTAACAATACTTTTACTCTATTCTTTATATTGCATGATTTATGAATCATTATGGATAAATTGCTTAAAATCAACATAACTCAGTAATATTTGTTCAGATTAAATCTGAACGAGTCTCCCTCAAAACAAGAATAAAAACGAGAATACCTTACATTTTTATGTTACATATTTAACCCTTAAACGGTAACGTGTTTTTCGGCACCTTTAAATGGTAATCATGGGTCACTCGTGCTTAGCGCTGTAAAAAGTGGTTTAAAGTGCTTTAAAAATTCTAAAAAAATTCATGATATTACATCAACTACCCTTGAACAAGAATCAGCCACAATATTGCTGATTTATTAATTTGTTTAAGCAATATGTTTAAATAAACAAATAAAAATGTGAAAAATGCACATTTTCTTTAAAAAATCATAACCTTGGATAGAATTGACATTTTTTGCTGTTTCAAACGGGACATTGACGATCAAGAATGGTACTTTCCCAAAAAAATAAAAATAGCCGGTATAAAATAAAAAAAATGGTTAAGTTTTGAGCATAAAAATGACGTTTTTTTAACTTATAAATAGGTACAATTTACAATGAAATAGAAATTTGATTAGTTTTTAATCAATTTTATTTATAAAAATGATGTTAATTATCAAACTTTATGTAATAAAACAAAAAATATAATAATGAAAAATTACAGCAACACTGATATCATCATTTACAAACAATCGAAACAGATTTGATGTCTGTGTTCCTCGCACACAGGTCTGTGACACTTGCTGCAGCAAATAAAAGTTTTTTTGTCCTTCTTTGTGTCCAAATGAGTATAATGTATCGATTTTTTCTGAAAAAAACATCAATTCCTAACCAAACAAATTTTTTCTTACCTTACACTTTTCGTCAACGTAAATGGTAACCCTTGTTCTGGGTCACTCGTGCCTTTTCGAAATTTTGACTGGCTCTTACGTCGGCTGTGAATGCACACTAAAACATCGGCGTTTCGGGAGCTAATAGCCTACTAGTGTACTATTTTTTTCAGGGTAGTTTAGTCCCGCTCCCCACTCTCTCCTCTAAGCTAGCAAGGAAAGAAAATTTGACCGAGGCACTAGTGACCCATGGTTACCGCTTAAGGGTTAAATAAATATGTAATCCGATAAATTTCAAGTTTTAATATAAACAATTATTTTATTTAACCTTTTTCGATATTTTTTTAGTTTAATTAATTTAAAGTATTTAAAGCAAATTCATTCTCTAAATGCTGACGTTAATAGCGGACTATTTTCTATTCCGTATTAATACAGTGAAACTCGTTTAAGATACGCCCGCTTAAAATACGATCCCGCTTAATATACGAATTATATTCGGTCCCTTGAAAACTGCCTATTAAACACGTGTAAAATTACCCGCTTAATATACGTACGCATAAGATACGATGCCGCTTAATATACGAAGAAAATTGGTCCCTTGATGACAAAAAACCCGCTTAATATACGAAATGGTGCTTATAAAATCCGTTTATCACGTTTTTTTAGACAGAATATGTAAAATCTTAGTTATTTTTCATAAGATACCTGCTTTTTTACATTTTTCTCGCTAAAATATGTTCTTTTCCACTGGTTTTGCACGCTGAATTCTGATTGGCTCCTTTTTCAACAAAATACGAAACAACAACTGCTTTTATTTCTTTTACCATTACACTTGGGCAGTGGATGAATATGAAATTTCATTGGTTGCTCCCTCTCCTGATTGGATGAGAAAGTTATTGGTGAAATCCGTCTGTATTTTTATGCTTTTTCTGCTTTTTATTTTTTGCATCGCTTATCTAGCTGCGTTTTATTATTATATCATTTTTATTACTATAAATAATCCTCAAGAGTGCTTTTTTTTATGAATTTCTTTTTGTCACTTGCTTTTTTGGGGCACTTTACAAAATGTTAACATCACAGAATAAAAGCTGCATTAAGAAAAATACAAAGATTAGGAGTTAAAGAAGTCCCAAGTCAAGTGAAGTTCGTTCTATTGCGGATATAATCACGGACGTCCAAAATTCCGATGAACATAGGTCTTCAGAAGGAGTAGAAGACGACGCGGATGAAGAAACAGATGTTATACCAACCATATCATCATTCGCAACTGTAATGAGTTCGTTCAGCTTACTTCGACTGTATGCTTCTTCGATGGATGCTGGTCCCGCCGTTGAAAATTTTTCTACCACATCAACAAGGCAGAAAACTTCATCAACAAGGCAGAAAACTTCCTAATAAGATCTCGCCCTACGTTGCACCAAATCAAGATAAACAACTTTCTCTCAAGAAATTAAAACTATATCATGATTTATTTATCATATTAATCAATTTCTCAATTAATTTCAGCAATGAAATTACGCCTGAAATTTTTAGATACATGAATATTCATACTTCTACTAAGCGTAATACCAACTCAGTGAAAAATGTCCAAGCCGGGAATCGAACCCGGAACCCTTGGAATAGCGCTCCAAGTGCTCTACCATTTAATCTACGAGGACGATACCCAGCTCAGCATTTTTCACTTCATATGTTGGTTAAGCTGCAAATCGCAGCACTAGATCCGTCTTCACGAGCACACAATCTGCGGCGTAACATGAGACACTATAGACCCAGCATCGGTAAATCACATTTATTTATCATATTAATCAATTTCTCAATTAATTTCAGCAATGAAATTACGCCTGAAATTTTTAGATACATTAATATTCATACTTCTACTAAGCGTAATACCAACTCAGTGAAAAATGTCCAAGCCGGGAATCGAACCCGGAACCCTTGGAATAGCGCTCCAAGTGCTCTACCATTTAAGCTACGAGGACGATACCCAGCTCAACATTTTTCACTTCATATGTTGGTTAAGCTGCAAATCGCAGCACTAGATCCGTCTTCACGAGCACACAATCTGCGGCGTAACATGAGACACTAGCTCCTCGAGAGCTCCTCATGAGACATCGTCCTCGTAGCTTAAATGGTAGAGCACTTGGAGCGCTATTTCTCAATTTTCTCTTTCATTTTACTAATACTTTTCTTTCTTTCTTTTCATTGGCACCATTTATGAATTATTAAAGAGAAAATATTAAAAATCACTCCCATAATATTCTTTCAGACTGAATATAAGTTTGGCTTCTTAGAAAAAAAAAAAAAAAATGAAAAAAAGTCTACGTCCATTTTTACGTAGCCTGTCTAAATAAATATGTAGCTGAATAAATTTCAATCGTTTTCAAATTTCAAAATAAACAATTATTTTATTTTTCTGTTTGGCTTTATTTTAGTATAATTTTCAATTGTTTTTTCTCCTTTTTAACTAAACTTATTAAAGACAAAGAATAAGGCATGAATGTTTTATAATCTCTTTATAAATTGGATCATTGTACGGAACTGTTTGGAATACCTGAAAATAGCTTCATTACGATGCTTCTCAATGAAATAAAGTTGCACTCTATCGTTTTATTATGTAGATAAAGGTAGATAAAAATTCTATACATTTAAGCATGTTTTATTTTATATTTACAGATTTTTTTCTTTTGAATTGTATTATTGTATTAGTCTTGTATTATTTTGAAATTTATGCCCAAAAGCTTGCAAAAATGCAGGAGTATTTTATTTTTTTAAACATGTAGATGAAGGAAGTTATTTCGTATAACTTAAAATACTTACCAATTATACGTAGTATAGGGTAAATCTTACAATCGTTCAGGAAATTTTTTTGAAAGATTTACACGTTTATGATACTGGAGATTCCGAAAAACATATTTTTAGAAAAAAGAAATTCCTTCCGTCTGTCTGTCTGTAAACGCTCTATTTCCCGAACAAACTGAGATAGAGACTTGACATTTTGCATGTATTTAGTATGTAGGAATGAGACGAAGCCTATTTAATATCAGTAACCTCGATTATCCGCAACTATTGTTTTCAGACTCTCAAAAAAATCGTTCTGATGAAAGATATATAACTTTTTTTAAGAAGTGGAAATAAAAGGCAATAAAATAACATAAATTTTGCATAAAGAACAAACAAAGTCGACCGAATTATTAGTTGCCGATGTATTTGTAATCCTGTTATTCACATTCTTCGATTTTTCATGACCCTGTATTTCCTTGAAATTTCAATTTAAAGATATATTTTAATTGAAAATGGGACGCTTAATCCGACGCAGTAAATTGTTAGTTAATGTAATTATTATTTTTGGAGTTATAAGGATATTTTTTTACGCAACTCAGTACTACTTCAGTAGTTTTTCGTTTTATATAATTTGTCGAAATTGGTTCATTAGCAATTCATTAATAAAGCATTACTATGTATATCAACAATATTTAAATTACGTTAAAATTTTGTTTTGGAATTGCAATGCATTTTATAAATACTTTTTACATGTTTTATTTTCATATGTTATACTATGCATATCCATGATGGGTAAGTATTATGGTGTCCCCCAATGACTATTTTTTTTTTCGTTATTGTTGAATAAACCAATTTCAATGATTTGAAATCGACAAAAATGTATTTGAAATTGCTTGAACTAAAAATTAGGACTTTAAGGAAAACTTTACTTTTAAAAATTTTCCTTCACATAACATAAATTATAAATTGCTATAGATTACATTACGTATATAAGATTGAAAAAATACTGCAATTAAACTATTTTCGCTCAATAGATTTTTATTCTTTATATTATTTAATTAAAATATTATTTTATTACCTTTATTATTATTATTTATTACAAATAATCATAATAAAGATAATTTAAGAAGTAATGTATAAGAAATTATGTAAATAAAATACATAATAACAGAGTGACTATACATATTGCGGACTTTCGTTAAACATCTTTGTTCTATTAAAAAAAAAATTTGTTTTAGTACTTGAATAATTTATCAATAATTTCTGTTTCAAGAATCTCCGTCGAAAATATCCTCTTTTCATTGAAATAATATTTGTGCTATTTTTTATCCTTATAAAAACGATAGAATACTTTAAACATCTTCATAAGTTTTTTATTTATTTATTTCATTTTATTTTAATAAAATCTTCATTTTTTACCATTCTACCTATTATTTAATATATCCCTCTAAAATTATCAGTTCAATCGACTGTGATATTTGACTAAATTCTATTTCATAATGATTCTGCTCGAAACTATTTGATTATTGTTATTTTATTTTCTATAACACTTTTATTTCTTTTCTTTTCACTATCACCGTTTATGAATCTTTTAAGAAAAGAACTCAAGTTCAATTCAATGGCATTCGAGAAGATTAAATCTTACCCGATCTCTTTCATTTCATTAAAAACAGCAAAACGGAGAAAAGACAGTTTTTCTTCCATTTTGCTGCAGTGTATCATACAGCCGAATAAATCTTCGTCATTTGCAAATCCTAAAATAAACAATTATTTTATTTCATTCTGTTCTTTAAATTATTTCAGTGTAATTTTCTCTCCAGTTTGAAGCAAACGTATTTATTGAAGAATTGGAATATTATATGAATAGATATATATTTTTTTCTGAATCCAAGTCGATTTATTTGAAATGATTAAAATTCGTTTCATAATTTTTGTTTCAAATAAAATAAAGGCGTAATCAATATTTTAAGGTGCATCCGTGAATGCAATTCTCATAATTTAAAAATTCCAAAATAAAATTTTTGAAAGTTTCCCTCCCTTTCATTTGAAAGTTTATTCATTAAAAGATATTGGAAAAATGCTTTTTGAATCGATGAAGGGAATTATTCAAAATAACTTAAATTAATGGCAACTTTGTTTTGCGAAGCTAATTTTTATGCATTGCGAGAGTTAAAAATTTATTTCTATTGTTTAAATTATGAATTTAAGGTTTCATTTAAAAATGTGCTTTTGAAAATATATTTCTGTTTAATTTAAAAGTTGTCACACTTTTTGAATTCAACCAAAATGTTGCTAACGGAATAAATTATATTTAATGTTGGAACGATATCACATCAGTATTAAATTCTACCAATATTGGACTATTTATGTTTTTGAAATATATGACTAACATTAAAAACCATAATATGCCATTTAACATGTTATTTTATTATCATATCGAAACTGATGAAAGATACTTTTCATGTTGGAGAAATGTTAAATTCATGTTGTATTCAGCCATATCGCCAACTTTTTCAAATATGACCAACCATAAGAAATATATTCATAAAATAAGTCAACCTTTTATGCAGCATTGAACACTATCCGCATTTAAAAACCAATAGATTACGTTATTATAGACTACGCTGATAAATTGTTTGAAAAAAATAAGAAAGAAATGAAAAGTTAACAAAAAGAAAAAGAAAAAAGGAAAAAAAATATATTAAAAAAAATTATGCAATTAAAGAAATTATTCAAAAAGCATACCTTGGGTTATATTTGGTTAAGTTTTGAGAATGATTAAAAACAGATAATTAATTGCATAAAATCTTGATTTCCTTTTTTCTTTAATAAAGTTTTTATCTTTATTTTTTTATTCTTATCTCAATATTAATTTTAATCCACTATTTCCTTCAACACTTGAGTTTTGCATGAGTTTTGTTTCATGATTATGCAACTGGAAGCTATTTAGAACTTAATTTCTTTATTTTTATTATAATTTTCTTATCATTGTCATCATTTATGAATTATGAAAAGAAAAATTACCAAAATTCTTTACGATAGTATCTAGAGGGATTATATGTGAATGCGTTTTTTGAATTTCACAGGAAACAAACAAAAAAAAAATTAGTTTTGTTTTTCTACATTGCATCTGAAAACGGATACATTTCAATCGGCAAACACACGGCAACAATCGACGACATTTCTGAAAACTTCAAAATAAACAAATGTCTTGTTTTATTGCCATTAACTTATTTTAATAAAAATTTCACACGCATTTAAAGAAAATTTGTTCGTTAATAGCTCGAAATAATAATTAGATACGTATTGTCTTTTTGTATCTTTATCATTTATTTTATTCTTATGGTATCACCTATTCTTAAGGTAAAACCTAGAAATAATGTATGATTATATTATGTTTTGAAAATTAATATGTAAATGGAACTTTTTACGATAATTTAAATTATCTTTTATAATTTTGTTTTAAAATACTAATTTCAGCGCTTTTATGAACCACAAAAAAAGTTTGAGATTGTCTAAAACGAAAATTTACGATTTCATTTTAAAGTTTATTTAGCTCGAAATAATAATTAGATACGTATTGTCTTTTTGTATCTTTATCATTTATTTTATTCTTATGGTATCACCTATTCTTAAGGTAAAACCTAGAAATAATGTATGATTATATTATGTTTTGAAAATTAATATGTAAATGGAACTTTTTACGATAATTTAAATTATCTTTTATAATTTTGTTTTAAAATACTAATTTCAGCGCTTTTATAAACCACAAAAAAAGTTTGAGATTGTCTAAAACGAAAATTTACGATTTCATTTTAAAGTTTATTTTTTAATAATATAGTGCAGTCTCATTTAGAAATTTTTGTATCTTTTTCAAACCAAAGCGGTGTTTATGGAAATTTGACTTAATGTTGGAATGTTTTTGTGAAATGCTATATGTGATCAATATATTACGTTTATCTTTATCAAATATATGATCGATTACATTATATTATGTGCTTTATATTCTATGTCTTATATCATATTCAAATATATGATCTTTACGATAGCTGTTTCAAATATATCAATAACAAATGAATACTGTGAATGAATACAATGAATCATTCTACTGTGGGAAACTCATCAATATATATCAACAATATTGTTATGTTAATAATGTTTTTGAAACATTACAAATATTAGTAACCAATATATATATATATATATATATATATATATATATATATATATATATATATATATATATATATATATATATATATATATATATATATATATATATATATATATAGATAGATAGATAGATAGATAGATAGATAGATAGATATAAGATGGAAACAAATTTCATAAGACTTTGAACATTTTAAAGTTACATTTTAGAATTTGTAATTATTTTATATTAGATCAAAAATGTTTAATATAACACCGATTTCACTAATTTTACGTAAATTCCCTAATATAATAATAGCAGCACAATAAAATAAATTTGTATTGTCAAACAGTGTAAAACATGTCAATGTTTTATACAGAAATATATTTTAAACTATCGATAAAAGATGCTAACTTGACCTACTTTTAAAATTAATAAAATCATCTATTATTTTAACACAAACTGATTGGTTAAATTATTATAAGAATTCGCACAGTAAAATTCTCGTTTTTTATTCTTTTAACCATATTTTAAAATCACTTTAATCTGAAATCAATTGTTCATTCAACAGTTAGTTTGCGATAATTCTGTTGCGTGACTGCTTTGCTAGAAGTGACTTCAGAATATTTTTTCATAACTTTTTTTTTTTAATTAAAAAACACTTTGATTTTTTTTCGCTGCCACATTTTATGATTTTCTAAAGAAAAATAACTGAAGTATAATCTGATATTATTGAAATAGATTAAATATCACTGGTTCTTATAAATTTCATTGAAAAAACAAAACAAAAAAAACCATCCTTTTTTTTTTTTTTTTGGCTACAGAGTAGCAGAAGATGAATAAATTTAAATCGTCTGCAAATTCAAAAGTAAACAATTATTTCATTTTATTACTTGCGAATTTATTTTGTAATTCTTTCTGGCATTTAAAGGAAATTTATTCACCAAAGTTCAGGAAAAATACTGGAGTATTTTCTACTTGAATCTGGATAAATGGATTGCCAAATTATTTACAATAACTGAAACTAACTTTATTATTATTATTATTATTATTATTATTATTATTATTATTATTATTATTATTATTATTATTATTATTATTATTATTATTCAATAAATTAACTTGTCCTCTGTACTTTTAAAACTACTAAATATGGACAAAATTTAAAAAAAAAATCAAATTTCAAACAAACTATTGAATTTTATTTTATGCATATATATTCTTTTTTTATGTGTCATTTGAAAATTTATTCCTTAAAAGCTAGGAATAATGCATGAGTGTTTCTTTTTATATCTGTATCGATTTATGCAGTTATTTAGAATAACTTATATTAGTTTTATTCATTTTATTTAGAAAAAAAGCAATTTCACTGCTTTAAAAATTATAATAATCCGTTTACTGCATTGTTTTAAACTACGAAAGAATATTTCTGTATAAATGTATTTTTCTTTGAAAAGCTTTATTCTTTTAGGAGATCTTATAGGACAAGTATTTTTGATAATGCATTTTCTTAAAAATATCAAAAAAAATTTTACGTCTGTATAGTTATTTGCAAATTACTAGAGTAGTATAATTCCATAAGAATATTCAAGTTAATTCCATAAGAATATTATAGTTACAAGGGCGGGGGGAGATGTCGTGCGGCCTTTCTGGCAAGAAATAATATTTTTATTGGAAGAAAATTCCGTTAAGAGTAGCCCCACCAGTGGCCGAGAGGTTCAGACCTCTCAACTGGTAGACGGCAGGTGCTGGGTTCGAACCCAATCGCGGCTGTCTGCCTAACCGTTCGGAGTTTTCGTGGTTTTCTTCGAACCCTGCGTAAATACGGGTTAGGTTCCCTTAGAAAGACCCCCACGAAGGGCACTCCCCCCCTGGTCCTATATCCCATTAGTGTAGATAATCGGACGACAAAAATAAACCAAACCAAACCGTTAAGAGTAAACAATCGTACGTCATCATTGGTGTTTAACTACAGCAATTCTTAAGAATTCTTTTTCATAAACTAACAAAAATCTTACAAGCTATAAGTATGATGTGAAAGCAATGAATCAGAAAGTTGCAGTTTAAGCTATTGAAATTAATAACTTTTAATTAAAATATGACTTGCATAACTGTTAGTTGGCTCTGTGATATGCAGATATATTAGTTTGTAAAGTTTCGGATTGCGATTATTTTGTTCTCGATGTTTATATAGCTACAACACGAAATAAATATATTTGTCTAACATTTTAAAATTTGTTTCTTTACGTGCACTTTTATAGTTACATATTTTCAGCATTAATACTTAAAGCAAAAGCCTGCTTGCTTCATCTTCAGTCGTCATACATGTGTTTCTTCTTTAAACAGACGCTATTTAGAGCTCCCTGAAACTAATTTTAACAACCGGAACTGCTTTAAAATTTATAAGGAGACTAATGAAACCAAGGGAAAAAAGATTATAAGAAAAAATAGTTAAAAAAAAATAATAACCAGTAAGGGCTATTCCATGTGACATGTTATGCTCGGCTGTCGAAAATGTTGTACAAAGAATGCAAGGTGTGGTGCAAGAGAATGGTAGTCACATTGAATGAGATCGAATTCTTCATCGGGAAAGCGAATACGATGAATAACAAATTAGATTTTATTCAAATTATTAATATTGTCTGTTTTTGATGTTTTCTTTCCATGTACAGCACCAAATTTCTCACTATCGGCGGTGATTGGAATTATTTTTTATTTATTTATTTATTTTCGTTGGAATCTTTCTTCCCATGCTTTTATTAGTTCATTTATAAAATTTTGAGTCATTCCAGTTATTAGAACGAGCTACCGGAGGCTCTGAATAGTGCCAGTTAAAAAAAATCATCCTGTATTTAATATCGTAGTGTAATTAATGTTTATTTGTGCATTTGCAACTCAATTTTTTTTTTCTCTTTTTCTTTTTGAGATATAACGACACGTATTTAATATTTGATTCGCCCATCAGAATTTTAAATTAAAACAAGATGATGATCCTACAGGAAAATTTCATAAGCATCGTTTAATTAATATTTTTCCATTAAAAAATTATAAATGCAAATAATTTGGGAACACCTAAATGTTGGCGAAAAAAAGGGCATAAGTGTAGAGTATTAAAAAATTGTAATTGCAAGGGAAATTGTAAGCGTCATCAATAAAATAATGATTATAATAAGAATAATTAGAAACAGTCGAATGCCGGTTAATAAAACGCATACCTCATCATTGTTAAAAATTTACATATTTGGAACTGAAATTGTCAATAATGTCACCAATAAATAAATTAAAAAAATCGTTATTATATAAAGATATAACGTCCTGTATTTTTTATATATTCGCTACTAATTTTTTAAAAACGTATGCTTCGTTGTTGCAAAATTTACGAAAAATAAACGAATCTACCATGAAGATAACAGTTTGGAAAAATTGATAGTAACCAAGTAACCATATGAAAAAAATACTGGACTCCGCGACATCTGATTTTAAGGAAAAAGCTAAGGTTTTTTTTCTTTTGTTCATTTTCTTTTTTACAGTCCAATAACATTCGACTATTAAAAAAGTGTAAATTTCCGTAAATAGGTGCTTTTTTATTGGTACCTTGCATTTGTTTTTAATAGTTGTATCAACATATTCTTCTCTTTTTTTTTCGGTAGAGTAAAATGCAATCTGTGGTAAAAAAGGTGTTTCAGAAATGCAGTATAATATCGAAACATATTTCTAACGAATGTAGCGTATTTGTAATACAATTTTGCTGGAACGTATTATTCATGCAACAAAATGATTGCGAAAGGGGAGGGAGGTGTTTTTTAGGTTCAAATAACTCTTTTAGTTATTTTTTACGATCAAAAAAGCTGCTCCGTTTTAATTTATGAGATAAAAGGAAGCATTTGATTTTGGAATTTGACAATAAAGTACCCATTGGAAGTTTAATTAAAAGTCCCTTTCAAAGGCAATTAAAATGTTTGTTAATTTTTTAAAAAACGAATTCATGAGAAGTTATAAACAGTACTATGTTGAATAGTTTTGAACAAAGTTTTTCTGATGGTATACTATTTTAAATTAACATTAGAAATGTTAAAGATATGAATGGAAAATGAAATTATGTAACAAATATTATATTTCTGGAAAACTGAAATGAAAAGTTTTTGTTTTAATTTTTTAAACGACCAGTTTTCATTTATATGATAAAAGAAAAAAAATTGACTTCGGAGTGTTACCATTAAAAGCAGTTAAAAATCTAACAAAAATCCTTTTGAAAGGGAAATAAAATGTTTGTTAAATGCTTAGAAAATGAATTCGTGAGAATCTGTAAATAGCAATGTTCTGAATAGTTTTGAACTAAGTTTTTCAAGTGATATATTCTTTTGATTCGACACTAAAAATATTTGAAAATATGAATGAAAAAGGGTGTTAGGTAACAAAAAAATAAATTTCAGGATAATTAAAGTGAAAAATTCATTGTAATTTTTCGAGTTGCCAATTTATATTTATATAATTAAATGTTTAAAAAATAATTTCGAGCGAATCTAAAAATAGGAATGTTCTGAATAGATTTCAACAAAGTTTATGTGGTGATATTTTCTATTAAATCGATTATAGAAACATTTGAAGATGAAATAAAAAAGCGTGTAACGTAACAGCAAATTTATTTAGTGTAATATTTTATTTTATTTTTTAAAGCGTCCCGTTTTCATTTATATTGTATAAGGAAAAACTTGGTTTCAGAATATTACAAGTACGTTAACGATTTGAAATTGAATGAAAACCTTTTTCAAAGGCAAAAAAAAAAAAGACTTGATAAGTTTTATTTAAAATAAAATTTTGAGAAACTATAAATAGTTAAGCTTTTTTGTGATATTATCAGATAATGCGATGCAAATTGTATTTTGAAAATATCAGTGAAATAATGTATATTATGTAACACAATTAAATTTCTCAGAATTAAAAGTGAAAATTTGCTTTTATATTTTTGTAGCCTTTTCTTGCTAGCATGTATTGAAAATATTAATTAAATCTCTTAAACAAATAAACTTAATAAAAGTTAATTATTAAATAAATTTTACTTTATTTAATCAGTAAAAGTAGCGATATTAGCTCGGGAGAACGCACGCCGGAATTAACAGACACACAGTAAAAACACGTATTGTTTTATACAATTGTCACCACTATATTTTTTAAGAAATCTTCAAATTGTTTTATCGCAAAATTTATAACATTCGTCTCCGACTAAATAGGGTGATGATTATTATTTGCCTTTATTAGTGACAAAATAAAACCATTTATACCCCAGGGTATTTGCGCGGTCTCTCGGGTTAACTATTTAAAAAAAAGTCTCGTGATTTAATAATTGAAGTATTAAATTTTAATTTAGCATATAATAGATTTCATCATAAAACCTACATCCATAAAACAAAATTTTTTTATTAGGTAACTGTGACATAACACTTTTCATTCTTCTGTTCATTTATTAGTTTAAGAAATAATTTACTAAATTGTTTGTTTCTTTTTCAGGTACGTATGCAGAAATTTTCTTTTTACGAACATGTGTATCTTTGGAGAGGTAATATTAATGTTTTTAATTAATGTTACTATTTTTGAATTGTCTCTTATTACAAAATTGTGAAAATTACTTACTCTGACTTAAATGAAATACCTTTATAAGCTAATTAGATTCGTACGCTTCTAAAAGTGACAGTTTCACAGTTATTTACAAATGCGAAATTTTATTATTTTAATTAATAATAAATATTTATTACTTACAAATTTTGGTAATATCGTCGTTAGATGTATTGGAAACTGGTCTATTTCTTATCAAAAAAGTTTTAAGACTTTTTTTACATGCTTTGTAAGCACTTTTAACATGTATCTATCTTGCTAGATAGTTAGCTATACACACACATATATATACAGGGTGCGTCATAAATTCGTGCAAACTTTAAAAATCCATAATCAAAGAAATAATGCTCTGAAAATTTTTATGTTTTCGCGAGTATGTTCAGACGTATTTTGGATTTTTTTTCTATGTGTAATAAGAAATTATTCTAAAAATAGACGATAGGTTGCGCTCACACTCAATATTGAGACGTTTTATGAAATTCAGGCAAACACAAACAGATAATGAAACGAATCACAATAGCATGATACTGTGCGTTTAATTTAAGGTAGTAAAAGATGCTCAACATTACCACCACCACCAGGTATTAGGTGCGTCAATACGCCTGTTACAGCTCAGTGTAGCATGTCGGCATCGATGCCATCGATGATCGTTCAAATGGCATCTTTCAGTCCCACCCATAGTATCCCATTCAATAAAATAGAGCTTTTTTGCAACTTAAGTCCTTTCTTTGTGCGAAGCTTTCGTAATGCAAATAGTAGTGGATTCACTATTCTTGAAGAAAGGTTTAACTATGAACGATCTATTTGGTAACGATAGCATGATTCTGAGATGGAATGACGTATCCATTTCTAACCAGATGTTTTATTTCTAGCCTAATTTGCATAAAACGCTTCAGTATGATGTGAGAGCGCCGTCTATCGCTTACTTTTGGAATCATTTTTTATCAAGCACGGAAAAAAATCCAAAATCCGTATGATCACGCTCGTGCAAACCGAAAAGTTTTTCGAGCATTATTTTAAATTATTTTTAATTGCTATAAGTGATTTATTAAAATAGAATAATATGGCAATTAAAACCTTTTAGTTTTTACATGTTTCGTTGCTCTGACGGCAACTTTTTTAAAAACTTTTTTTTTTTTGTTTTTGAAAAAGTTTTCAAAAGTTTTCACGAATTTATGACGCACCCGGTATATATATATATATATATATATAGGGTGAGTCATAATTATCGAAAGAATAGGCTATCTCCTTAAATATTGTCCCTAGGCACATACTTAAAATTGTAAAGTTTCATAAAAAAGGTGTAAAATTTGATGAGATAAGTTGCGACTCCATGGGGGAGGGGGGAGGGGGGTGTCTATTTGAGAAAATACAAAAATTAAATTTTTATACTGCCTCCATAAAGTAAAATTTCTAATTAGAAAAATTTTCCTTATCCATTCCTGAATTAAACAACAAAAAATCATGTTTATATCTGTAAATCTCACAGAATTATTAAAATCCAAAATTCTCAGAAATTCGTGACTTACACCACTTAACCACGTCTCTGAACGATGTGTTTTCGACCCATTTCGAATGCAAGATAGGGTCATCTACGTATTTTATATAATTAAATATCGATTTAAGACAGTGTGCTTCCTTTGGACGTAAATAGCAGCGCATAGATTTTATGTTAAGCCGGTTCTCCAAATATGCTGTTGATCTGCACTAATAACTGCTACAATACCTTTTAATTGCTTTTTCCCTTTATATTAGTATTTTTTGAGAGAAAGTTTTTTCACAAAATTCAAAAAGAGAGAAAAAGCGATTTATTCATTTAAGGAATAAGCGCAATCTGATGCTGATTAAAATGAAAAACAGAAGCATAACGACGTAAATTCTTTCAAAAAAAAAAAAAAAAAAAAAAAAATCCGACTTCTTATTATTTATGAAATATTTCAAAATATGTATCTTGTACAGTCTCATTGCATTTTTTAAGCGTGAAAAAAATCATTTTTAACAATTTTTCTTTAAAAACTAAATATAAAAAATTGTGTTATGGAACAAAAATAAATAAATGGGTAAGAGAATTTGTTAAATATTTTTTTTTTTAAGTGATAAATAAAATTTGTGTTCTTAGAATCATAAACATAAATGTAGGTAAAATAATTTTACGTAACACTATTTTTACTTAACAACAAATTAAATCTTCATTATCATTGAAGAATCTTATATTATTATCTTGATGGTTTTACGTAAGATATGATGAAAGGATTGTTGCTATAGAAATTGCACTTCACATGGGTACTAATTTCCTTTCTCGCAAACAGTATTTGTGATCTAACATATCTTTAATATTAGAATTATTAAACCGATATCTTTCATTTCTCTTTCATTAAAACGTCATAATCAAAATACGATGATTTTAATTTGACTCCTAGATGAATTATGATCCTGTTTCAGAAATATGATAATGGAGCACGAATAAATAAAGAGTATTCTGCTTCCAAAGTTACTAAGAAGCTACTTATCAGATCCTTTCTGATTTTGATGATATTAACTATATTACAAGGTTTTGTTCATCAAAATTAAATTAATATAGTTTTCAAAACAATTTCTTCTCTCACAATATCCCGAGACTTTCGGGCAAAATCACAAATTCATTTTGCCTTAAATACAGGCTATATCTAGATTTTACAAATGAAGGGTTTCGAGTCGACTATCGTTTTAAAATTTTCTATAAACGTATTGCATCTTGAGTTGCATGCCATTGCTATTTGATGACGAGCTTTACCGAACCACCTGCTGAATCCCAGTATCGCTTCATGATACCAAAATTCTCAAAAAAAAAAAAAAAATTCTAAATTCATGGAAATTTTCCTGTCATCACTACTATCTGTATACGTCCAAAAAAGGTGGAAACAGGTTTTTTTAGATGGGTAGGTAAAGCTTTTTAACTTTCTAATGTATGATTTTTTACTTTTCCTTTAAAAAAATAAATTAGATTCCTTTAGTAGACATACAGTAAAGAAAAAACTATTTTAAAAATATCGCTCTTATATTTTTCAGTATTTTAGATTATTTTAAATGATTGCCAAATTGCAACACTATGAATTAATCGCACGCATACAATATTTGTTGCAGAGAACCTTGCTAAAAAATAGTTAAAATAACTTTTTAAAACATATTCTTTTGAAAAAGATTTTTTAGGGAAATTTTGTATTTGAAATATCTTTTATTTTTGTTAAAAATCCATATATGGCTAGGAAAATGGAACACTTCAAAAGTTCCTTTTTATTCGTAACTCATAAACAAATATTATCACATATTTAATTTATCAGCTGTGAAATTATTGAATATTTAATACGTGAATTATCACTTATTTACCAACATTGTGAAAAATGTCCAATACGGGTATCGATCCCGGAACTCTTGCAATAGCGCTCTAAGTGTTCTACCATTTAAACTATGAGGACGATGCCCAACTTGCCATTTTTCACTAGGCACAAACAAATAGGCGCATTTTTCACGTGATTTATTTAATCCATTAACTTATGGTACATACAGTGGTAGTCAAAAGTTTCCGGCCAGCAAAAAAATTTTTAAATAATTTGTAAGTATTCCCATATGAAGAGGAATCTCAAAGTGATACTTATACATTTTATTGACATAATAGTTAGGAACTTATTTATGCAATAACATATAAATATCAATACATTTAGTCGACAAAATTATGTACAAAGGAAAACACATGTTCTCAAAAGTTTCCGTCCACCTCCGCAAGTTTGGGAAAAAATGGTATTGTAACAGAAAATTACTGTGATCAACAACATTTACAATTAGTATTTTATCAATATACTTTTAGTAATAAGTACTGCGTGCAGCAACGTGACATTCATACAGTCAGCGATTAAAGACCATCAATGATACGTTTTTTCCCCATTCTTACATTTTTTTGGAAATTTCGGCTGAGTTGGAATATTTATAGCTCCGCACAGTTCACCAACTTCTTTCAAAGATTTTCTATTGGATTCTTGTCGGGCGCTCTGACTGGCCATTTCAAAAGTGATTTTTTTGTGCGAAAGAGTCTGGCATACAGACGTGGTTATAAGTCGTTATCATGTTAAAACAAATAGTTGCTACAACCACAATTTTCCCTCCAGTAAGGAAGCAAATAATCTTGCAAGATATCCTTATAAATTGCATCATTCACCTTGCTGTGGATTAAAAATAACGGACCGACACTTTTTGAAGAGAATACTCACCACAGCATAACGTGTCCTTTGCCTTGCTTCATTGTAGGAATAACATAGGTCGAATCACATCTTTTGCTGTTAGGTCATCGGACGTAGCATCTACCATCACTCCCAAAAAAGTTTGAAATTCGATTGATGGAAAAATAGTATTTTTGTCCAGTTTTCACTTGACCAGATTTCGTATTTTTTGAAAAACGCCAGTCGGGTACATCGTTTTATTTTATTATTATTTTTTTTACCTATGAAATTTTTTTAACACCGACTATTCCATAAAGTTCCACATCACGTCAGCATCTTGACTCGGTAGACCGACTTATTTCAGCAATATATTCATTCCGTATATCGCGGGATATTGCAACGAAATGTTTATGTGGGTCAACAATTGTTTTTCTCCAGATAATTCTGTCCAGAAGAATAGTCATTTTCCGGGGTTTCAAGGACCTCAGAAAGTCCTGAAGGTCATTACCACCTTTATATAATTTTTAAATATCATTGACATTGCGATCGATAACTTTGCCGCAATGTCTCGAGATGATTAGCCATTTAGCATCAAACTAATTGCTCATTTAAGAGCAATAATTGTTGAACTTTTCAATTTTGACATGAAACTGTGCTATTCACGTTGATTCATTCACAAACACGACCATAAAACACTTTACCGATAGAAAAAACCAAGGAATGATGAGTGGCCGGAAACTTTTGCACACGTGAACTTCGAATTCTACCCGTTTGCATGAAACGTCTTCAGTATCCAATCAAAATGATCATGTGGTCAGATGTCATTCACATATTCCTAACTTTTGAAGCAACTGTGCTTCTTCATTGCTGAAACCTTCTGGTAAATAAATAAAAAAAACTAAGTGTCCGGAAACTTTTGACCGCCACTGTACATAATAATTTTTACATATATTTAAACTTGCGTGCAACAATTAAAAGAAAAAACAACAAAAAATTAACTGATAATATAAAAAAAATTAATTAAAATAATAATCTTTTCCAAAATTTTATGATTTGTTGTGTGACAAAAGGTGTTCAGCTATAAGTACACAAATTTTGAGTGCTCTGTCTTGTAAAGTTTTTGTGTAGGGACTCTGTGATAAACAGACAGAGGACAGAGATGAAATGGGTTTCGTCAGATGAACCAAACCCTAAAAAAATGTATTTTCTTCCCAGTTATATGGTGATATATTTTTATATTTTTATTTATAATAATTAATAAAATTAAACAAAAATTCTACTTTATTCATTTTAATATGCATCATTGTTTTAGAAAAAAAATGGTGACAAACCAATTTTCTGTAAATCTGTTTAATTATTGCCTAATTAACTTATTGAACAACAATATAAATTACCATTTTCATTAAAGACACTTGAAATTAACTCGATAATTTTGTGTAAGTTATGATAAAAGATTTGCCATCAGAGAAAATGCGGGTACTTACTACTAGCATTAATTTCCTGCTTTAGTAATAGTGCTTGTAATCCTGTATATGCTTAATTATAAGACTGTTTAATAATAATTAGAATTTAGATGACATCCTTCCATTTCTCTTTCATTAAAGCGTCAAAGGGAGAACACAATGTATTTAATTTGACTCCCAGATTGTTTATATTCGCTTAGCTTAAATAAGATAAAAGTGCATAAATAAATTAAAGATAATCTTATTTGTAAAGTTATTGATAAAATAATTATCAGTAATTACCAGATTCTTTTTCATTCTTTGTTTCAATAATAAATATTATACACAATATTAAGTGTATACTAATAGTTTTCTTTTTGGTTTTCTGTAAAATAGACGTATACTATGTTCTGGAAAAAAAATAACCAGGCAAATATACGTTTTTTTTTTCTTCTCATTTTTCATTTTGTGAGCTATATTAATCACTTTAGAAAAGGTTTCTGTATTGTTCCAGAAAGTAAGTTCTGTTGAAAAATGTTCTACAGAAAAGCTATTGATTATTCCTTAAAGCAATTTGAGGTAACAGTTTCTCTTTATTTAATTTCAGTTTTTATAAGGAAAGATATAGGAGGACAACTATTTTAATTAAACTGTCATGTCTAAGATTTCATTTTACTCTCTCACGAAAGAAGGCATATTTTAAGAGTTCTCGTGAAAGTTATTTTCCAGTGCTCTGCAAATATTTTCCGTTATGGAATTTATTTGATGTCTTAAACATTTATAGAACTCAACAAATTATTCAAGAAAAGGCATTGGGAAAATAAAGTTATCGATATTATATGCACCGTTTCATTCGTATTGGAAAATTTGAGGATAATCCAATTAAAATGTCAAGATATTTGGGTATAGTTTTATTTTTTTTATTTAATGAATGGATATTTAATATGTCCTCAAAAGCGCAAAGTAAATATGAGCATCGGTTGCAGCTAATAAAATGGATAATGATGAGATATATATTTATTTTATGATTAAAATAAAATTACTTCAAAATGTCCTTTAAATTTAAATACTCGGAGAATAAAATCCCGAAAAAAAATTATTGAGAGCAGTAAATAATTAATTTTATAAGTAATCAAAACTTATAATAATAGTTCTATATTATCAACAGAGTATTGTTTTGAATAAATTTACTAATTTTATTGTAATTTTTTGACATGTTTATTAAAAAATATCTTTGTCCTGCATAAGTTTTTTTATTTAACATAAAAAATCTCCAAATCAAATGTATTAAATTATTTTTGATCTATGGAAATATATAGATGCAGTTAGATGCATCATTTGATATCCACATACATTTGGGTTAAAAGATTACAGTCAGCATGCACTCAAAAAGCTTCAAGGAGACGGTGGATGTTAAATTTTTTCACCATAGTGGTATGAAATTTTGTGAAATTTTACATTACAACATAAGTATGTAGAACCTCTCAAAAAGAAATTTCCAATCTTACTTATAATTTTAAGATTTTTTAAAAACATGAAAATTTTAAGTCAGGTCAACGCTGCACTCAGCATTGATCACCTGGCCTTCAATCGCCGTCAGCGCCACCTATTGTTTGAGATGCGAACTAAAATAAAAAATTACGGTAAAAAATTCCTGACATTAAAGATAACCCTCCTGCAAAAATTTTTTAAATAGCTGTCACCGTTTGCAAGTTATTGAATTTTAAAATCCATCAGTCATTTTTGGGACACCCGGTATATGTCATTTCTTGGAATGTGTATGCCAGAATAATGACCGCCTGAATAATGACAATTTCATTCTAAAACAGTTTTTACATTCTTGTATTTTTCTTTTTTTAGGTCTAACATTTTAATTTTGTTTAAAGGAGAATGTTTTCTATGTAGTAGCACAAATTCAATGTAATGTTCAATTTTATTAGTTAACGAAGCCGGAAAATGACATAATAAGAGCGTACTTAATTTTTACAAAAACTTTAAACATATTATTTTTAAAAAAAAAATGTCTAAAATATCTTTCTGGTAGCTATGATTTTACTATTTCTGACTTGTCAGAAATAGTAAATGTCATAAATAAGAATTACTTTGCAGCACCATATTTATATCTGATAAAGAAGTAAAATGAACAAGCCAGAAAATGACATTATTTTCAGTGACAGTAATATTTTAATTATAGAAAATGATTTTTACAATGCATATTTTGTTCTCTTCCTCATACATGTGTTTTATAAGGTATAAATATTAATTTAAATTAAATAAAAGAAAAAGGTATCTGTACAGGACAACAGAAGACTTTTTACTTTGCACACATCCCAGTGTGGAGTACCAGGAAAACGACAATCCAAAATTTCAAAATTGACAATCAAAAAAGTTTTTTAAACGCTTTATATGTGATATCAGAAATGTAATGTATCTTGAAAATTCTTCTAAAAATACTTTTTATTAGAATGTAGAAAAATTAATTTCATTATATAACATATCATAAGAATTTTTTATTGTGTGGACTGCTCTTTTCTTATTTTGTAATATTCTCCCATTAAAAAGCCGAAAAATTCTTTGTGAACAAAATAAAACATTTGTAACATAAAAAAAAAAATTGCATCTGCATATCATTTTTTCACAAATGGCTCGTTGCAAATTTAAGGATAATAATAAGTACAAAACTAAATTTCGATTTTTCAACAGTATTTGAATGTAAATTGAGTGTGTACATGATAATGAACGTCTTGTTCGAAAATAACGCCGATCTCATATTGACAGTGTCAAGACTTCATAAATAAATTTCGATTTATTGCAATATTTTTTAATCTGATAAACATCGCCACATTTTCAATATATACAATGTCGGATAGGAAAATAACTGTTCGTTCAAATGCAATTTGTTTAAAAATTAAAATTCAATTTACTCATAATTTTATGGTTTTGAAAATACTTTTCAAGCATGATTTTTTTAAAATCAATCTTTATCGCGTGCAACCGGATTACAAAAGGTTGGTTGGTTGATTTTTGTCGTCTGATTATCTACGCTAATGGGATATAGGACCAGGGGGAGTGCCCTTCGTGGGGGTCTTTCTAAGGGAACCTAACCCGTATTTACGCAAGGTTCGAAGAAAGCCACGGAAAACTCCGAACGGTTAGGCCGACAGCCGCGATTGGGTTCGAACCCAGCACCTGCCATCTACCAGTTGAGAGGTCCGAACCTCTCGGCCACTGGTGGGGCCCCGGATTACAAAAGAATAATCCATTTGCACTTAAAACGATATAAATAGTGCAGTTTTTGTTTCTCACTAGTAATCCGTCCAAAATTTAAAACTTTACTAATGTATAAATAAAATAAGAAAAATTAAACGTAAATTTAATACACATGTAAAAGATCTACGCGCTTAAACACTTGAATAATCAGAATAAAAGAAACTTCTTTGCGTAGCGATATATTTGCTAATTTCTTCTGCATTCAACACCTGACACAAGACTAATACGAAGATATTGCTTTCAGTAGATTTCAAACGATTAGTCGATTACATTATTGTTATTTTCTGTATAAAAAAAAGCTACCTTGTGTTGTTAGTAAGAAATATAAAAACATTCATTAAATGTAAAATATCTCGTAAAGTTTTCAAAAATAAAATAAAACATTTTCATCTATGGTTTGTTGCACGGCAAGTATCCCATAGTCATAGTAAATAATATATATATATATATATATAATAATGCAGTTCTTGAATATTTTACAACTGTTTAGATATCTCTTTAAAACCATGTCACTGACAAACCCGTGTTAATACGTTCACTAAGCTCCAGGTTTCACTGATAGAGAATGTCTACTGATACGTAACTTATATTACATTAAAGATTGCTTATATTACTAGTTTCACTGCAACGTAAGCAATATTTAAAGTAATATAATTCTAGTGATTTAATAAATTTTTAATTTATTAAAGAACGATTATTATTCTCAAGAATTGCATTCATATTCTCAATTAAGTTATTATTATTATTATTATTATTATTATTATTATTATTATTATTATTATCATTATTATTATTATTATTATGAAACTGAAAGAAACATTTGTTTCTGGCCTTTAAAACAAATTGAGAGAAAACAACATTACAATTTTGTCCTTTTGCAAGATTATCAGAGGGTTAATTTATATTAGTATGCATTTATTTCTCTTAATTTCGATCCATAATATTATTTTTAACCAATAATAATTTTCAAAACATAGGGTAAGGTAGGCTTAACATTTTCGTCATCGTCACCTATTCCAAATAGAGCTGCAGAGTCAAAAAACTAGAGGACAACTGCGATAAAAGATGTGAAACAACACTTCAACCTCTTAAAGATTTTTTCATAATTTCTTGTCTCATACAAGTAACATTCCAACTACACTGTTGGTATAGAATTGCTGTTGATTTATTGTAATTTTAATATATAATAGTATAATTATATAACATAATTATACATAATTATATGATGTATATACAATGTACAATATATATAATCGTCAAAGTCATTTTGCTCACAGAAGGAAAAAAATAATTCTTTTTTTTTCATATTTCATACCATTTTCTGACGCCATTAAAATAACCACCTTTATTAAGTGCGTTGATTTAGTAGGTATAATAACATAAGAAATTGAATGAATTCAGAAAGGAAGACACACTAATACCCCTTTATTTTATTTTTTTAAATTAATAAATATTTTAGGAGGAAACACACTACATAAATGATAATCTCTTCTGGATATTTCACCATTATTTAACATAAAAATATACATGCATCGCTTATTAATAAAATTGAATATGAATTTCCTCATTTTTTAAAACTTTTATAGACTTTCAAAGGCTCCTTTTAATATTATAAGCTATATAAATTAACACAAATTACTTAGACCCTGTAGTAGTGAAAAAAAATAGTTTATTTCTTAAAACTGAAAATAACTAATATATTTACATGTTTTAGTTTTCTTTTTCCTTTTTTTTCCTGCAAATAGTGGTATTTAGGGCTCTCTTTCGTATTTCGGAAGTAAAACAAACTGATGCGTAAAATTTAATGTTAAATGAGCTTAATCATTTCCGGTATTTCAGCACCAGCCCTTCTAATCACAGAGGCGCTAGAGATTTAATTACAAACGGAAAGCTGCTGAAACCCGTGATTAATTTTCATCTTTCCGTAACTTAGAAGAGACCGAAGCAGTTGCGTTTGAAAGGCACATGTTGGCATTATAGCAATTTGAAGCTAAAGTGTTTGATTCGTTGCATTTGTTATTCTAAGCATGAAGGATTTCGGCTAACAACGAATAAAGTAAATGCGGTAAAATATTTATTATTAATAAAAATATACTATAAATCAGTATAAATTCACTATTCAATATAACTATAAATTCACAGTTGTTAAGTTTTTACAGACTTTACAGAACTAAAATTTATAAATATTGTAATCTAAAGATAACTCCTAAAAATTATCCAGATTCTGCATTAACTAAAAAAAAAAAAAAAAGTAAAACGGACAAAAAAGAAATCTTTTATTACCAATAACTGAAAATAGCTAATATCTTTACATATTCTTTTTTTAATTTTCCTTTTTTTCTTAAAATAGTGATATCTAAGGCTCGTTTTCGTATTCCGTAAACAAAATGAGCTGATGCACGAAATGTAATGCTAAATGAACTTAATAAGATACGGTATTTCAACACTACCTTATTAATCTAACATCAGCGGTAAAGATTTGATTACAAACGGAATGCTGCTAAAACCGTGATTAATTTTCATTTATCCGAAGAGGCCGAATCTGTTGTGTTTGAAAGGCACGTGTTGGCATTTTAGCAATTTGAAGATAAAGTATTTAATATTCGTTGCGTTTGTTATTCTAAGTATGAGGAACAATGAAAAACAAAATGCCTTGAAATCTTTCTTATAATTTGCATTATAAATGTAATATTTTCTCAATTTTTTAGTTTTTTCTGACTTTTGAGAAACTTATATTCATTAATATTTTAATCTAAATACATTCCTTAAAAATTATCCAGTCTCTACACTAAATAAAAGAGAGAGAGAGAATGAATGAAATAAAGAAAAAGAGAAAACTGGAGAAACGAAAAAAATAATTTATTACTTAAAACTAAAACTAAGCAATATATTTAAATATTCTTCTTTCAATTATCTCTCTTTTTCACTGAAAACAGTGATATTTAGGGTTTGCCTTCGTTTTTTGAAAGCAAAACAAACTGATACGCAAAATTTAATGTTAAATGAGCTTAATCAGATCCCGTATTTTGGCACGACTCCTTCTAATTACATCAGCGTCAGTAGAGATTTAATTACAAACCGAAAACTCCTGAAACCGTGATTAATTTCCATCTTTCCATAACTTAGAAGTGAGCGAGCCAGTTGGGTTTCAAAAGCATGCTTTGGCATTATAGCAATTTAAAGAGAAAGTGTTTAATTCGTTGCATTTGTTATTCTAACTATGAATGATCTTGACTAAAAATGAATAAACTAAATGAATGAATACACAATTCCTATTATTTTAGAACAAACATAACTTTCGGTTCATGGCAGACTGGAAGTTTAGATTAAGTGTTTGCAATATGAAAACACTTATGAATGAAGCAAGAGAATGTGTGTTATCAAGTTCAGTTTTTCATTGTCAGATTCTACGAGAGGAAATATTTTGCATAGATGATAAAGCTTTAGTGAAATTTATCATCTTCATTAATAAGGATATTACGTAATATGAAGTGACAGCCTGTAATTTATCGTATTAACCCTTTTATTTGTCGAGGAATATTGATTTATTTTATGTTAGGTGATAATTTCTCATTGATATTTAACAAATGGGAGTTAAAGTAAAGTTTGACATACCAATGGGATTGATTTAAGGAAACACAGAAACTTTTTTTTAACCCCTTAATCAACGCGCGCAAATTGCTATACATTCGCGCATAAATTTCAAATGTTTCCGGAAGCAAAGTTTAACGGGTTAAACGTGTAATTTTAAAATATTTTAATGAAAGTTGTTTGTGTAATCCAAAGTATAATTACTATTAAATTACAAAAAATACTATTTTAAAATACAAGTTTTGTAAAAATTCGTGTATTTTTTTTTTTTTTTTTTGTTTTCAAACTGTCATTAAAACATTGATTATCTTTAAAATATTTTAAAATAAGATCAACCGATTTGAAATAAAATCTAGGTGTAATTTTAAGGGTTTGGATTAAAGTTCTGTCTGTGAAAGTGTGTATGTAAATGTTATGCTATAGGAAAAGAAAATTCTGATTAGAAATTTTTCAAAGAAAAACATCATTCTGATGGTTGTTGATGAACTCCTGAGTCTATTTAAATATTAATTGTAGCTGATGTAACTGAAAAAAATAGTCACAGGGCGCTTTCCATTTTTGGCTCTTTTTCAAAAAGTAATAATAACTTCAAATTGATTTGATAAGAATTACAATTAAAATGTTATGGGTTTTTTTTTTTTTTTCGATTTTCACAACCCTCCCTCTATTTCCATTCTCATGGTCTGATTTACCCATTACCAAACTTAACCGAGATTTTCGGCCTCTTGATTTTATGTGTCAATTTGGAAGAGATTAGTTGGAAGAAAAAGTATTTTTGAACTGAAGAGAGCAGATGGAACAATCACCAAAATCAGTAACGAAATAGTCTACATTGTTGAAAAATTCTGTAATGATGTACATAAATGTGAAGATCAAGGGGAAATCAACCTACGTAATGAAGAAGAAAACTTAACAGAAACTGAAGAGATAATCCCAGTGATGACCGATGAGGTTTTACAAGCCATTACATTTATGAAAAAAGGGTAAATGTCCTGGGGAAGATGGAATTACAATTGACCTTATCAAAGAAGCAGGAGAAGAATTTGCAAAAAGTCTATCATTATTGTTTTCCAAATGTCTTGAGAAGTCAAATGTACCAGGAGATTGGAATAATGCTGTGCTGGTGCTACTCTACAAGAAAGGGGAGAATAAAAACGTTTAAAACTACCATCCGATCAGCTTACTATCAGTCATTCATAAAATTGTCCCCAAAGTTTTAACGACAAGACTTGAATCAGCTCTGGACTCGGATCAACCTAGAGAACAAGCAAAATTCCGAAGTGGATTCAGCACAATGGATCATATCCAAACAGTAAGACAACTCATAAAAAAAATAAAGAATTTAATTTACCTCTCTGCCTTGCCTTTAATGATTATGAAAAAGCATTTGATTCCGTCTATGTGTCAGCAGTAGTAGAATCTCTGGAAGCCATTGGTATAGACAAATCTTACATTAATATTATAAAGAAGTATACAAGAAAGCAATAGCAACCATCCGTTTATATAGAGGGAAAGCGAAGATCAAGCTCGAAAGAAGAGTAAGACAAGGAGACACCATTTAACCTAAGCTTCTTAGTGTCTTAGAAAATATTTTCAAGAAGTTGGATTGGGAAAATAAAGGGATCAGAATAAATGGGGAAAATTTAAGTCATCTCCGGTCCGCTGACGATATTGTAATTTTCAGAAACAGCCCTGAAGAATTAGAAAATATGCTAAAGGAACTGGCAGAAGCTAGCATTAATGTGGGATTAAAAATAAATTTGGAAAAAACTAAGGTGGTGTTCAATTCATTTGCATCAAAAAAGAAAATTATCTACAAGAAGACTGAGGTTAAAGAAGTGCAAAGTTATGTGTACCTTGGATAATAAATATCATCGGATAATAGTATCATGAATGAAATCAATAGAAGAAAATAAAATGGGTGAGTGCTTTTGGGAAGAACAATATTATTCTGAAGAGTAATACGCCTCTCTGTTTACAAAAAAAGATATTTTATCAATATGTTTTGGCTGCACTAATTTACGGAGCAGAAACGTGGACACTATCAAAACGGATGATTCAAAGCGAACACAGTGACACAGAGAAGTATGGAAAGAGGTATGCTAGGCATAACTAGAAGAGACTAAAAAGGATAATCTGTATAAGAAATCAGAAAAAAGTTTTTGACATCATTGAGATAGTTAAACTGCTAAAATGAAAATGAGCTGGGTACATTGCAAGAAGATACGATAATAGATGGAGAACGAATATCCTACAGTGGTATCCCAGAGATGTAAAACGACCGAGGGAGAAGGGGAAATAGAGAGATATATAAAGTTTTTAACGGGGGGGGGGGGGATTGTGGATTCTAGGGCTCGTGATCGGCATAGATCTGCAAAAAAATTTCAAAAATTCCAATATAGGATAAAATGTAAAGTTAGCATTTCTTACGAAATCTACCTAAAAGACTCCATCTAATAAAACGACATCAGCGCCAGATAAACTAAATTCAAAAAGTTCATAAAAATGTATTTTGAAATAAAGTTTAATTATGAGATATAACCAAAATGGGAGTGGTTGTTTCATCTTTTGTCCATGTGTTTATTTATTTTATTGCTATACCCTTTTCTTTAACACTTCTGGTAGAATGTTATGTGAGAAACAAATTTATATACTGTATTCATTTATTTTATTTTATTTATTTATTTATTCATTGTAAAACAGGTTAAAACGTCTTTTCTAAATAAAACTACTGTTTTTTTTCGTTTTAAAAAGACTAAAAGGTTAAATTACTTCTTTTAGCATGCTTTAAGTTAATAAGTGGCACTTACATTGTTTTGAAAAACTGAAGCGTTAAAATGAAACGAGTTCGATTATATTTCATTCTTGTTTTATATAGTTACCAGTTGTAATGTATTTTGATACTTTTATTAAAAAGTTTTTTTTTCAATAAACATCATTTTTGAATGGTAACAGATAAATATTATTATTAAGGTTTTGTTCATACATGTGGAACTTCTTCAAAAAATTCGTTTGCAAGGTAAAAAAAAAAAATAATAAAATAAAAAAACCATGGGGTATATAAATGCTTAAAAAATGATAAGTTAAATAGAAATGTTATAAAACTATCCTTACATTTTTCACAAAAAAAGGGCGCAGGAGATAGTTTGAACACGCATCCAATGTTGCAGAAAGTCTTTTTTAAACAGAATTACATTTCGATCTTCGGTTGCAGAAGCAATTTTCTAAAAAAGACGGGAAATGAATTAAGTTACAAAAGACAGAACGGTCATTTTTCATTGTAAAAGATACTGAGAGGAAGACGACAATAGAAAAAAGATCGGTCTGTATTCTGAAGATAAGTTAAAATTTCAAAAGGAAATGTATTTCAGTTTTTATAAAAATATGTCAAAAAATCATAGATTTAAAGTGGATGCTTTCGGATGACTGTTGAAAGAAAAATATGACGGTTTTCATAGGCGTAGCCAGCCTCTTGAACGGGGGGGTGCCCAAATTTTTTAACCTGAACATGTTGGGTACAAACAATATCTTATGTAATAAAACCTAATAAAACGGAACCCCATAAAACCTATCAAATTTCCGTTTTAGACAGTTTTTTTTGCGGAAGGTATAATTGTGTAGAACTTCTTTTAAAAAGGACTCAAACGCAATTTTTCATTGCGTGAAGAAGGATGAGAAATTGCTTAAAACTAAATCTAATGGACAGGGGTGTGCGAAGAGAAAACTGCTCCCGGGGCAAAGTTGCAATTTGGCGCCCCCTCCACCCAACTTTTTCTTGCAACAGCCCAAAATAACGTTGGTAGTATAAATCTGGCGCCCATAAAATTCCACGCCGGGGCAGTTGCCCCCTATGCTCCCCCTTTCGCACGACGCTGCTAATGGATAAGAAAAAGATATATAAAAATAAATAAAACATGATAGATATAAAATAAAGATATCCGTAAACATAAATCTGTAATTATCACAAGTTTTCATTTCAAACAGCAATAAAATACTAAAATAAATAAGCACGACTTTAGTTCCCCCCGTTATTTTGATCAAAGTAGCATTGAAATAACTTGTAGTACGCAATTTAAAGTGAAAAATAGTTCTTATATTTTCTACTCATGAATAAATAAAATTTTCCCGTTAAAAAAAATGAGCCCGTACGAATGTCAAAATATGATCCCAAAAAGCGAAATTTAGCAAACCAACGAACCAACCTCCATATTAATTTGAATTTTGCGTAGCATCATTTCTTATTTTCAGAGGAAGCACAGATTTGTACTTGAGATGAGTTCGGGCTCGATTTTTGAAACCCGCGCCCGAAAGATTTTTAGTATATTGGAGCACGAGACCATCCGAGCCAAGGGCGGATCTGGAGAGTCCTCAAGGGGGGGGGGGGGGGATTTTAAAAATTGGAGACTCGCATCCTATGCGCGGGTCAGGGCTAATATTTTCACTACGGGTCGGGTTTGGGTCTGGTTAACTTCTATATTTTCTGCGGGTCGGGTTTGGGTCCGGTAGACTTTTTTTCAAGCGGGTCGGGTTTGGGCCCTGATTTCTACTTTTTTCTGCTGGTCATGTTAACTAATCAGAGGCGTGTGAACAGAAAACTGCGCCTGAACAAAATTTCAGCTTGCCCCCCCCCCCCCCAGACTACTTTTCTTGTGACAGGCAAAAATGACGTTGGTAGTATAAATTTGACATCGTTTAAATTTCCGGACCCAGGGCGACCGCCCCCACCCTTTCGCACCAAGCTGTAATTAATACTTTTTCTGTGGTTCGCATTTGGGTCCATTTGACTTATACTTTTTGCAGTGGGTCAGTTTAACCTCTTTTGCTGTGGGTTGCGTTTGGGTCCGGATGACTTCTTTTTTGCTGCGGGTCGGGTTAACTTCTACTTATAATTTCTACTTATAATATAAATCATAATAGTAAAGCTGTACAATATGAAGAAAAGTAATTTTTAAAAAATGCATTCCTTAAGATTTCGCTAAACAAATGTGCAACATAAATATATTTTTTACGAATAATAAATAAGATGCCAGCCCGAATTGGGCTCGGAGTGAAGAATTGCACGAATCGTTTGGTAAAAAATAGTATATGAAATAAAGTTTGGTATAAAATAAAATTGTACTTTATACATAAAAAAGTCTCATATTTTGTCTCCTTTAATAAGAAAATATTATGGACATGTTAATGAAGTGTGTTTCATGAGTAAATGCATGGAACTTGTAGAAATTATTATCGATTATTTGTCAAATCGAAAATTTATCAATTTTCTATAAAATGTGCACATTTTTAACTATAACCATTTTATTCCTCATAACAATCTTTTGGGATAGGCGTGACCCAGACAATAACATTAAATTAAAAGTTTTAAATAACACGATGCTTTTATAGGAATAAAGGAAACACTGCTCAATTGCTTTCTATCGGAATAACATGGAAATTAAATTTACTTACGACCAAAAGTGACTTCGTAAATTGCACAGTAACAGCCTCAGCATCATCAGAATTCACAAAAAAGCAACAATCGCTAAAATTATTTCCATATGAAAAGCGATTACGACCTGTGTACGCTGTGTACAATAGTAATCTAAATTATGCGCCAAAAGCAAACTAAAATTGGAAGAAAATATCCTCTTCGCATAAAATGCCTAAATAATAATGATAATAAACAACCCTATTACAAAATAACCTCTGCTACAGACAAAACCAAACTACAGACAAATTCATTATTCCCGCTTTTTTGTTGGCGCCAGAACATCGTCGGAAATGGCTGTAGAAGTGACTAATAATTTACTTTTAAAATAGCATTCTAAAGCTAAATAGAAAAAAACACAATTTCTGGTTCCCCTTCATTCTAATCAAAATGTCAATATAGTGATTTGAAAAGGAACAAGTAATGTTTAAGGGGGGGGGGGGGTAGGGAGGCAAGTTCTTTTAATATTTTCTATTCATTGATAAATAAAATTTATAGGTTTCAGAAAAAATGAGTCCGGGTCCGAGCACTGTCTCTTCTCTAATACAGACATTTCGGAAGAATGACTCCAGGCAGGGCTCGACATGGAAGAAAAACAAGTCTGGCCCGCCCAAATCATCAGAAAAAATAAAGATCGGACCCGGGTTTGGGCTCGGGCTTTCGTGCTGGGGCTGAGCCTGTCTCACCTCTAATTTGTACAATCTTCCACCTCCTCCGTTCTCGAGGCTAATCACATGGTGGAATTATCGTTTCACATCTGTATTTCCTTTCATTTTTTTTTTTTTTTTTTTTTTTTTTTTTTTTTTTTTTTTTTGCTCCTATCTAGACTTTAGATAACAAAAGCAAAGATATAAATAGTAGTTTCTATCCTTGTCGAGAATTTACTCTAATTTTTTATGGAAATATGCATGCAATAGACAGGTGTTAAAAAAATTCCATAAAGAAACGACATCAAATTAGGATTATAAAACCAATTTTTTTGATTTACTGTGATTAATACAGATTCTAGTAAATATTCTAGTTTTAAAAAAGATGAATAAAATAATTTTCTTAAAAAGAAAAAAAGAAAGAATCAAGGTCTCTTCTTTTATCACATTTCAAAACATAGACTGTTAGTTTTGATTAACTAATTGAACTAACTTTGCTTACATTTTTCTTCTTTTTTCTTTTTTCTAAATTTTGATTTAAAAAAAAAATCAATCTTGGATCTGCGCGAGCGGGGGGGGGGGGGGGTGCCCGGGCACCCAGGGCACCCCCCCTGGCTACGCGCATGGTTTTCTTTTAAGGCAATTTAATGCAATTTTATTCATTTCCATAAATTTCTAAAATATGTGTCAAAAATTTTTTTCACGAAAAATATCAGAAAAAATAAGTAATTTTGCAATCATATGTTAAATAAATGTACAATATTATTTGCATTTGTTCCATAAATAGCATACGTAAACTAATTATTTCAAAAGAATTCAAAATTTCCAGTTTTAAAAAATAAATAAGAAGACAAAAATGCAAAAATTATTACGTTTCTTCCCAAAGAAATTTGTAACATTTTATTTTAAAGTAAACTTTTTCAAAATTACAAAATGAATTTTTTGCTAATAATAATTGCGAAAAGAAAACTATAATATTTATCACTGATTTTTCTCGTCAAAAAGCAAATAATGTGTCGATAAATTTAAACGTTAAATAGAGCTGTTATAAAAATATCACTACATTTTATTTATCACAAAAGAGAGAAGGGGATAGATCGAAGTCACAAGCGTCCATTATTGAAGGACTTTTTATTTGCGGAATTAAGTTTCTGTCCACGGTCGCAAATGCAATTTTCTAAAAAATACAGGAAAAGGTATTGGGTTATTAAAGACAGGGTATGTAATTTCTCACTGTCAAAATTGTCATTTATCAATTTCTTGTTTAAATATACATATATATATATATATTGATATAATTGATCTAAAGAAAAGTATTATATATATTTTTTATGGTTTTTTTTATGTTTTTTGTTGATTTTTTTTTATCACAATTAACAATTTTTATCTTAGTTTGGTTGATTATGATTATTTTACATACTTTTTTTTAACGATATGATGACTATATTTGTAGAAAAAGTACTGCAATATACATAAATATAGCATATCATTTTTGCAGTATTTCATACATTGCAACCTACTATTAACGCAAAAAAGACCACAATGTATTGAATTCTTTTTAAAAACCCTAAAATAGTTTAACAGATAAAATGAATGATAATGCTACACTCGCCATCTCCAATAGAGACTATTCTACAGTGAAATCTGGTCACATATATAGATTTTTCGCTAATTCAAGTATATTTAAGAACTATGGAGTAGAAGACAGCAGAAAAAAGCAGACAAAAAATTTGAGAATTATCTATGAAATAGATTGATAGACGAACGATTTGATAAATATTTTAACTAATTATGTTTGAAAGTTTTGAAATTATGTCAGAATGTGTTTAAAATTAGCTATATGTTTGAAATACAAGTGTAGATTTTAAAACTTATCTTGTCCAGAAAATCATAGTTTAGGAAATTGCGTACAACCTGTTGCTGCTTCCATTGCTTTTCAATGTAAATCAAGATTTTATAATGTCAGAAATACAAAATAAAACCAGCTTTTTTGTAGATTATTGGATTTTTTCGGTGCATATATACTAAGTGAATAAATATAGAGAAAACATGATTTTTGAATTTTAGACAAGACGAATTTTAAAGCTCACGCCCTCATAGTCATCGAAAACAGGACAAAAAGATCTTTAGTATGTCCCAGGCGGTGAGTCAGTTTTGCTAGATTCGTATCTTTTTAAATTTGGATTATTTGGCTGTCACCAAATAGTAGCCAAATAGTCATTATAAATAGTCACCAAATAGTCACAAAAGCTTTTTTAAAATAATATAATTTGCCTTGTTTTTTTTTTTTTTTTTTTTTTAGAATTTTTTACCCATTTTTAAGTTGTTCGAATATTTCTATTTTAAAAAAGCAGTGACAATCGAACAAACTGGGAACATTTTTGCCCGCAATCTGGCAGCAGTTGCTGTGAGCTTTTAAGCCGTAAAATTTAAAAAGTAGTCATTTTGAGCTTTATTTTATCATCGAGTTTAGCTGTGATGGGGCACTGGTAATCAATCTTAGAAAATTTGGTCTAAGGGCGATACTCATAAAGGTACAACGTGGCAGACCTCGTCAATTGTATTTAATGAGGTTCTATTTATCCCAGGAATTTCATCGCTGAAATGATAAATTCATTGTTAAATTTGTTATCTGACGCATAAAACATCAAAATGGGTTACTAGATCACCGTATTTCGCATTTTGGCATCGTGAACGCAATAAGGTGACGGCTTATGTAGTTACGGCTCGTTCTTTATATATTATTATAGGTACGAATGTGCTTGTGCATAACACTGACGCCATTTTGATGGTGGTAACAGAAGACGATTAAATTTAATGCTATCGTAATTTTTAAAACTACTAAATACCACACATACTCAATTTTTGCACCGATGAATAGGAAAAATAATATACTTTCAAATGAAATGTATTTGAAAACTGTAATGCAATTTATTCAACTTTTTTACTTTTTAAAAATTAATTTTCAAGCATGATTTTTTTAAATCAAATCTTATCTTTGTCTCGTGCAGACAATTGTGAAATATATATCCGTTGGGGCTTAAATGTTCAGCATTTGCTTCCAGCTTATATTCCATAACAAAATTCAAACTATCATCAATTAGTAAGTAAAACAATAAAATATAAATAAAGCACAAATTTAAGCTATGTTATCTTTTCGCTCCTCTGAAATGAAAATAATAAAAGAAGGTGATTATAACTAGCAATTTTTGAAGGTTTCAACGACGGTTAACTCTTGATGTTATGCCGATATGGAAATATAGCTTTTCATATCGGCCTAAAGGGTCATAAAGGCATTCTAAAAATAGATTAAAATTAAAATATAGACATACATATATGTATTAAATTATTAATAAAAAAAATAAGTAGTCTCATGTGTAGCTTCCTCACTACAATATTTGAAATTATTTGCTGATACCTTTTTCATTAACTTTTGATTAAGTGCAATTATTTTTGTAATCAAACTATATGCTTTAAGGATATTGAAGTATACTATGTCAAAACTTTTTAAAAATTAATTTTCAAGCATGATTTTATCATCGAGTTTAGCTGTGATGGGGCACTGTTAATCAATCTTAGAAAATTTGGTCTAAGGGCGATACTCATAAAGGTACAACGTGGCAGACCTCGTCAATTGTATTTAATGAGGTTCTATTTATCCCAGGAATTTCATCGCTGAAATGATAAATTCATTGTTAAATTTGTTATCTGACGCATAAAACATCAAAATAGGGGTTACTAGATCACCGTATTTCGCATTTTGGCGTCATGAACGCAATAAGGTGACGGCTTATGTAGTTACGGCTCGTTCTTTATATATTATTATAGGTACGAATGTGCTTGTGCATAACACTGACGCCATTTTGATGGTGGTAACAGAAGACGATTAAATTTAATGCTATCGTAATTTTTAAAACTACTAAATACCACACATACTCAATTTTTGCACCGATGAATAGGAAAAATAATATACTTTCAAATGAAATGTATTTGAAAACTGTAATGCAATTTATTGTAACGCTTGTAGAAGTTTTCGAAAAATATTTCATTTATCGCTGTATTTTTATATTGTGAAGAGAAAAAAAAAGTTAACATAAAAAATAATGTATGTGATGCTTTTCACCTGCACTGTTAAAAAAGTTATATAAAGCTACTAGACGTTTCCTAGGAAATTGGGATTTCTAGAACTTTTTATGTAACAATAACAGCAGAAATTCAAGTAACATAATCAGTTACATGAATTTTTTTCGGTTACCGTCAAACATATAAAGTTATAGAAATCACAGTTTCCTAGAAAAGTAAAGGAACTTAACATTTTTTTTTTTTCAGTGTCCATTCATAACCCGGTAATCCCGTGTTTATCCCTTTGAATCTGTAAAATCAAACAAAGACACTAATGTAAGAGAAAGTTAATTAGCGATACTACCAAATTATATAAATTATTAATGATACCATACATAAATATGAAGGATACAAGATAAAATGACACGCGTCGAAGGCTTAACTCTTTTGGGACTTACGCGGCTTAAATGTACCTGCTAATTTAAACAGATTTTCTCATGGCTTGACAGTTATTATTATTATTATTGTTGTTGTTGTTGTTGTTGTTGTTGTTGTTGTTGTTGTTGTTATTTGTATGCAGTAATAATAGTACAAGTAGATACAAAATTTTAAAAATTACATTTACGATACAGCATTTAACTATAAAACAAGAATAAAACACGTTTGCATCAAACTTATGGCAGTATTGGTGATTCTTTTGGTATAAGCATAAGTTTCATTCTTTAAATTTAAAACAGATGCCGAATCAATAAGATATGATAAATAAATATAAAGCACTGGAAATTTTTAAAATCTGTCTAATACCACCCATTTTTATATAAGTCGAACGTAAAATAAATACATTGGTTGACTTTTATTAAATGACATACTCGTGAAATTTCGGCAAAACATAATGTTTGTGATTTGGATAGCTACTTTTGATTTTAAAACCTCCACCTTCCAAACGTTTTCAATGGGCATCACAGGTACATTCAAAATAGTTTTTCTCATGAAAAAAAAAAAAAAAAAAAAAGATTGAAAATTGTTTAAGTAGGTGTGTAATCTTATCTAAAATGTATAATCTTAATAAAAAGTGCAGAACCTTTCAGAAAAGTAACTTATTTACAAAACTTTCAGTCTGTTTCTTCTTTTTTTTTTTTTTTGTTTTTTTTTTCTTTTTTTTTTTTTTTTTTTTTTTTTTGTTTTGTTTAAATGAAAAAAAATATTTTGAATGTAACTATCGGGTCCATTGGACTCATCTGGTAGGCAGGAGGTTATACTTAAAATTAATTTTCCTCAAAAAAAAATGGTTTTGAAGGATTAAGAATGGTTTTATTCGTGGAATAAAATTTCTACCCGCGGTCCAGAAGCAATTTTCTGAAAATATAGGAAAAGCAATTAAGTTATAAAATAAAGGAACAATCACTTTTCATTGTTCATGAAACTAAGAGGCAGTACGAATTTCTCTTTATCGATGGAAAAAAATATGAATCAATATATATGTTAAAGATGAAGTTTGCAAAAAATAGGATTGAAAAAAAAATCTAGGTTTGTTCACAAGTCATGTATTTAAGATAATTGCTCCAAGATATTGAATGATTTTAATCTGTATTTAATTAAGCAAATTTAAAATAAACAAAGTCAGAAAATACTTCGTAAAATATTTTACATTTCTAATGTATTTAAATAAGTGTTTCAAAAGATTTGTTGATTTTAATCTTTCATCATTTAAGTTAATTTTAAAATAAATGAAGACACAAAGTACTTCGTAAAAACTATTGCTTTCGTTTTCAAATGAATCAAGGCTATTTTATTTTCGAATAAAAGCCAATTCAAATTCATCAAACAATTTAAATTCTGATTTAAATATATATATATTTCATGTCACCAGTTTTTATTTTATCTAAAAAAGCAAAGAAAGGCACTGATAAAGGAAAAAAAAATAAATAGAAATGTTCTAAAAGCATCTTTTTTTTTTTTTTTTTTTTTTTTTTTTTAGTAAAATTGAAGGAGTTTGGATTGAAATCACACAAGCCCAATATTGAAAAACGTCTTTTTCTGTGGAATTAAGGTTCTGCTTGCGGTTGGAGAAGCAATTTTTTGAAAAAAGGCAGGAAAAAGAATTGAGATTAAAAAAGACAAAAGCGGTCATTCCTCATTGTTCGGGATACTGAGACCCACAAATTTCTTTTATACCCTGTAAAAAAATAATGTAACGTTACACTATAAAATTGGAGAAAGCTGCTGCCTCCAATTTTATGGAGTAATTTTTTTCACTTATATAATGATGTAATTTAAACATATAATACTGGTGCAACATTACAATGTCACACTGGTTATATCGGTTAAAGTACTCCATAAAATTGGAGGTAGCAATGTTGCCACCAATTTTATGGAGTAACGTTACACAAATGATTTACAGATGTTTAATGTATAGATGACAACAAAAAAAAGGAATAAGTGTATATAGTTGAGATAAAATTTTGAATTTCTGCCAAGAAACAAAAATTTACTAGAAACCTTTTGTTCTACCTTGTATATGCAAATATTATAGAATATATAACTACCAAATAAAAGGTAAAAATTAGATATATTTTAAAAAGTGCACCACAACTGAAAATGTACTTCCACCATTTAGTGTTTATAGACGGTACTGTAACCAAATTCTTTTATGTGTCCATGTGAATGAACGATAAATCCTACGCACATCATATTCTATAGTAAGGGTATTGTAGGAATCACATAAGTGTTAATATGCATTTCAATAAGTTTCAAATAGTGCAACAACATTAAAATACACCTCAGATAATTTTCCACATAAATCGTAATCGGAATAATTTCGGCATCCTTGTAAATAAATTATAAATGCTACACACTTCATTTACAATACCAAAAATTACATAGTAAACCCCAATAACGTATATCAATTCCATAGAAGCCACCATATACGAGTTTTACATGGTCAATCAGACAAACCAAATTCATAAACACTTTTCAACTATGTTGGAAAGTGTTGAAAAGGATTTGATATATATTTTGAAGATTAAGTTTTGCAAGAAGTGGGATAAAAAAAAATCTAAAGTTTTTTCACCAGTGATGTATTAAGATATTTGTTTGGAAGGATTTAATAATTTTAATCTTTCATTATTTAAGTCAATTTTAAAATAAACAAAGACAAAAAATACTCCTTAAAAATGTTACATTCGTTTCTAAATGAATCAAGTCTATTTTATTTTCGAATAAAAGCCAATTCGGATTCAACTAATGAATTAATTTCTAATTTTAAAAAATCTATATTTCATGTCGCCATTTTCCTTTTTTCTAAAAAAGAAAAAGAAAGGCACTGATAAAAGAAAAAAATTAAATAGAAGTGTTCCAAAAGCATCAATATATTTTTTATCGTAAAATTAAAGGAGTTTGGATTGAAGTTGCACGAGCCCAATCTTGAAAAACGTCTTTTTCTGTGGAATTAAAGTTCTGTCTGAGGTTGGAGAAGCAATTTTCTGAAAAAAAGACAGGAAAAGGAATTGGGTTATAAAAGACAGGAGCGGTCATTCTTCATTGTCCAGGATACTGAAACCCACGAATTTTTTTTTCTATATCAGCACGAATTTCTTTTTATAGATGACAATAGAAAAAGGAATTGGTGTATATTGTTCAGATAAAATTTTTGAAACATAAAAATTTTTCTTAAAAGTCTATATTTATTCACAATTCATGAACTTAATAATTTTAAAATAAGGTTTCGGAACAATTGTTGATTTGCATCTTCACTTTTTAAAAAAACTTCGGAAAATACGACTATAGGAAGATACTATCAGTACTTTATTTTATAATTCAGGATATCAGAACGGCTTTATCGATTTTAACGGAATTTTGTATGCAACAATTTTTTGGCACGAGAAAACTATTGGGCTGAGTCACATGTTCGAAAAATTTCGATTAGTGTGCTATTTTTGGGTCATTATGGATCAAAACAACTTTATCAAAAAACGCCTCGAACGATTTGGATCAAATTTTGTACTCTGCCGTTTTGGATTGTGAGTAGACATTGGGTTAAGTCACGTATTAGAGAAAATTCGATTAGTGAGTCATTTTTGGGTTATTGTAGGTCACGCTAATCTTTTCTAGAGAATGTCTCGAACAATTTAGATTAAATTTTGTATTTATCGTTTTCGGGCACGAGAAAATCATTGGGCTAAGTTGCATGTTTGAGAAAATTCGATTAATGGGTCATAAAGGGTCATTAAAGATCTAGGTCAAGCTATTTAATATTTAAAAAACAGCAGGATAGATTTTAACGAAATTTTGTATGTAACAGTTTTTTGAAATGAAGAAGCTAATGGGCTATGTCAAATGTTCGAGAGATTTTGGTTACAAGTATCAATTATGTATCATGATGGGTCATAATGGGTCATGGTCATGCTGTACTTAAAGAACGGGTGGAACTATTTTAACGGAATTTTGTATACCACATTTTTTGGCACGAAAAAGCTATTGCGCTTAGTCATATTTCGAGAAATTTCGATTAATGAGTCATTTTGGGTTATAAAGGGTCTGGGTCAAGCTATTTATATTTAAAGAACAGTAGGATCAATTTTAATGAAATTTTGTATGCAACAGTTTCTTAATAAGAGAAAACTAATGGGCTAAGTCACATGTTCGAGAGATTTCGAATATACGGGTCACTTTTGGTTTAAACCAATTTTATCTAAAACATGGCTCTAACAACTTTGACCTAATTTCATATTCTCCTGTTTTGGAATGCAAGAAGGTTATTAGGTTAAGTAACGTTTTATAGAGAATTCGATTAGTGGGCCTTTTTTGGGTCATTGTGGATCATACTAATTTTATCTAGACAATGTCACGCGCAATTTTGACTAAATTTTGTATTCTATCGTTTTCGTGCACGAGAAAATCATTGATTTAGATCAGATGTTCAAGAAATTTTGAATAACAGGTCATTTAGGTCATAATGGGTCAGAGTCAAACTAATTATATCTGAAAAACGGCTCAATCGATTTTATCTAATTTTTGTTTACAAACGTTTTGCGGCGCGCAAAAACTAATGGGCTAAGTCGCATGTTCGAGATACTTCGATTATAAGGTTCATTTGTGGGTCATGATGATTCATGCTAATTTTATCTAGAAAAAAGTTTTCACCATTTTGACTATACTTTGTGTTGTATTGTTTTCGGGCAAGAGAAAACCATTGGGCTAGGACACATGTTCGCGAAAATACGATTAGTGGATCATTTTCGGTCATAATGTGTCAGGGTCATTCTAACTATACAGTAGGGTGGTGCGAAAAAACAAAAGTTTTTATTTCCGAATCGCTACAGTGCGGAAAAGTTGCGATTGGTAAATCCAACAAAAACAAAAAAAGAATTTTTCATATCGGACATTATATTCCGATCGCGCAAACCACCGAAAAATTCATAAAAATTGAAAATTTCCGATGTTTTCAGAATTTTTAAAAAAAATATTACATATACATATATTTTATCATTATAGTGGAAAATAGTTGCATATTGTACTGTTTAATAATAATAAAAAAATAAATTGCGTTTAGAAAATATCTTCCAATTGCGCAACCTCATTAAAAATCGGGGAAAAATTCAATTTTCAGTGATTTTGATGTATTAAGAAAATAATTAAATAAGCTCAGTTTGCGGTCTCATGTTAAAATTTAAATATAAATCAATACTATTCAGCACATTGTGCCATTTTTGAGCAATCGAGATCTTACCACGATGAAATCATGCAGGGCGAAAAGTTTTAGTTGTCCGCACAACTCCTATTAGCACTTTGCCAAACAGCACCGAAGTCGCCCTACGTGTCCACACACATCCCTTCCCCCCGTCCATTTGCACAGTGCGCCATTTCATATCAGTGAGCCCGTGAACGAATTTCATTTGTTAATTGGGTGTATTGTGTTATTTTAAATACAAAAACACGTGACATAGATACGGATATGCATACGTCGTTGACAAAGAAAATTACTAGACAATCTTTTCATTTTCCTATATTTGGTCATCCAAGAGATTTTTTGCCAAATATTCTTCGAGCACACGAATATAGTGCCTGTATACCTGAGAACTGTATACCTAAGACACTAAAGAACCCTTTAAATAAATTTAAATACATCTAGAATTGTTAAAATAATTCTAGACTTTTTCAATAAATGCATCTATATAATACGCATTGATATGTAGAATGATGCATATTTGAAGAATTTTTATAGTAATTTTAAACAGGTATATGTTGTCCCTCGTGATATCTGTCTCAGAACTGAGGAGGATAAATAAAGTATAGTTCTTTCTTCCATCAAAATATATGTCATGTGGTTCTTCTGAATCCATTTGTCTTTGACGTAAATTTTTTCTGGTGTGGCTGAATTCTATTCTAATTTTGTATCGGTAAATAGCTTGTGAAGCATCTGTTTTAGTCATTACAGCAATATATTATAGCACACTCAATGCCATAGCAGCACATGCATGTTCAGATACACCATTGCGATTGCAATGTAAAGATGTAGATTGTAACTCCACATTCATTTGCCATGGTAATTTCTTCTTCTTAAATCTGAAAGGCCATATCGGTCATGGTAATGAGATTTTACATATACCTACATTAGCATTAAATCTCTCCTGTATTTCATTTAAATGCTCAAAATCTTTCGTATCCGCAATTTCATATCTGCAATTTCGTCGTCCAAGTCTTGTACTCATTTATTTTTCCTACTTTTGATTTATAGTACCATTATTTCCCGTTCCGTACTTTCTCTGGAGATAGATAAATCTATGCTCAATGACTGGAATTTTGTTGAGTTTTTCAGACGTACAATTAGTCACAATCGGACACTCCCTCAGATCTAGGGACATCTTACAGGCTCAAACTTAATTCATTACGCATTTGCAGGCTGTAATAACACACAGTTGGGTTCATTGTTTTTTAAGTTCATCAACCTTTTATTATAAGATCTGAATTTTCCTTGTCTCGAATATAAGATTCCGTAAGTTTATAATGCTTATCGTAGTAGGCATTAATAATCTAAATGACTCTATACTCAGAAACTTTTGGGATTGATGCCTTCTAATAAATTTATTTTATTTTTTGTGCCACTGTGTTACTGACAGATCCGAAACTCACTTTAATGTTGTTGAGTTTACTTGCAAGTAGAAACCTCTCCTCAAAACAGCATCGAACATCTTCGTGTGTTGTAAGAATATTTGGCAGAAAATCTCTTGGATGCCCGAATATAGGATAATGAAAAGATTGTCTAGTAATTTTCTTGGTCAACGATATATGCATATACGTATCCATGTCACTTGTTAATGTATTTAAAATAGCATAATACACCCAATTAACAAACGAAATTCGTTCACGGGCTCACTAATACGAAATGGCGCACTGTGCAAGTGGACGAGGTTGGGGAGAGATGGGTGTGCACACGTCGGGTGACTTAAGTGCTGTTTGGTAAAGTGCTAATAGGAGTTATGCGAACAACTAAACCTTTTCGCCCTGCACGATCGCGTCGTGGTAAGATCTCGGTTGTTTAAAAATGGCACAATGTGCTCAATAGTATTAATTTACATTTAAATTTTAACATGAGACCGCAAACTGAACTTATTTAATTATTTTCTTAATACATCAAAATCACTGAAAAATGAATTGTTCCCGCTTTTTTTTCCCGTGTTTGCGCAATTGGAAGATATTCTCTAAACGCAATTTATTTTTTTATTATTATAAAACAGTACAATATGCAAATATTTTTCACTATAGTGATAAAATATGTGTATATGTAATATTTTTTTTAAATTTCTGAAAAAATCGAAAATTTTCAATTTTTATGAATTTTTAGGTGGTTTGCGCGTTCGGAAGGTAATGTCCGATTTGAAAAATTCTTTTTTTGTTTTTCTTGTATTTACCAATCGCAACTTTTCCGCGATATAGCGATTCGGAAATAAAAACTTTTGTTTTTTCGCACCACTCTATTATACAGGGTGGTCATAAAAAAACTTTGCCAATATATGGAGCTCTAGTGGCCAGTTCGTTCAACCGATCGTGGTGAAATTTCAGACACAGCTATTCAGAGGTATTAGCTCGAGATTCTGTGAACGGCAAGAAAATGGCGCTCACGGTTACGGTTATAGTTAAAGAAACTCGAAGTTTTTCAATGGCAACACCCATTTTTTTTCATCGCAAAATGATCGGCGCATGCGAAAACCCTAAAGAGGATTGGAACGGTAAGGTTATTGCAATAAACGGACGCGTAATGCTCGCACAAAATCAGCTCTACGAACGTCCCTATAAAAACACGATCGAGGCGCACGAAGAAAAATTGAATAATTCAGGGGCAAAATACCAACCACGGAACGTCGTTTGCCACATAGTCAGCGTAGAAAACGGATAATAAGTGGGGTGGTAATGTTAGTTCGTCAGTCGAAGCTCGCAAATGCCAACAAAATGACTTCGTTCGTGGTGAAATGGTAAAACTATTATCAAAATGAGATGAATGCTGCGAAAACCTGGCGCGTTTACCATCGAAACCACCGCCAAATACGTGGCCTATGCATTTCACAAGTTCTTCGTGATTTAATAATGATATTCGAAGAAACTGGTTGCACCTGTGATAGTCCGCGATCCGGACGACCAACTTTTCCTGAGGATACTGTTATGATTGTGCATCACATAGTGACCAAAGGACGCATGCAAACTACAAAAGGTGCATCTCGTGTTTTTGATATACCGAAATCAATGGTCTTAAAGCTACTGCGCTGTATAATCCGCATGTTTCCTTACCGGTACCAGCGCGCCCAGATTTTAGAAGTGAGAGACCATCAACAACATATAGACTTTCTTAATGAATTTCTTATGCAATATGATGGAGATAACGATCAGCCTCTTCGCATATTATGAAAGGACAATGCACATTTCACCTTCACTGGTAACGTCAATGGCCTCCGCGATCCCTCGACTTCACTCCTATAAATTTCAGGTTCTGGGGATATCTAAAATCTAGAGTGTACGTGTGCAGTCCGCAAACTTTGTCGGATTTGAAAGATTTTATCAACCTTGCGATTGCAAACATCCCTCATGCGATGTAACGCTCGGCTGTATTATCTACAGTCGCCACCATGCAATGTGTAATTGCCTCTGATGGCACCCATGTGGAAAATGTGTAATCAAAAAAAAAAAAATTTCTTTTCTCCGATCTGTGTTGTAATCAGAGATTAGTGTACTGACTCTGTGTCATATGCAAATTTCCTCCGTGCACTCCAATCGTGTTTTTTTATGGGGGGAGGGAGATTCGCAGAACAGTTTTTTGTGTCCGTTTCTTGCGATACACGTACGGTTCCAACACTCTTTAGGGTTTTCGCATGAGCTGAGCATTTTGCGATGAAAAAAAAATGGGTGTTGTCATTGAAAATATTTGAGTTTTTGTAACTATAAGCCTAACCGTTTTTGTTTTGTTGTCGTTCACAGAATCTCGAGCTCATACCTCTGAATAGCTATATCTGAAATTTCAACTCGATCGGTTGAACGGATTGGCACTAGAGCTCCATATATTGGCAAAGTTTTATTTTATGACCACCCTGTATATAACAACGACTCAAACATTTTTTGTCACGAGAAGACTATTGGGCTGTGTCGCATGTGAAAAAAAATTATATTAGTGAGTCATTTCGGCTTCATTGACGAATACCTTCAAGCTAATTTTATCTAAGAAATGGTTTAAACGATTTTAATTCAGTTTTATATTCTACTGTTTTTGTTTACCTGAAGACCATTGAGCTAAGTCAAATGTTTGATCAAATTTAATTAGTGTGGGTGATTTTGGGTGATACGGGTCAGGGTCACGAAAATATGGCAACAACCAATAAATTGGCAATATCTGACAAAATATTTATGACATTTGGCAGAAAAATCGACTATAAAGTTTACGAAAGCCAAAACACGTGTTTGGCGTCAAATGAAAAAATGTCTCCAAATTTAGCTATATCTTGCAAAAATATTGTCTTTCAGAATGTGAAGAAGTTTTTTATTCATTCTAAATAGGATTCGAGATGCATGGTTAAACCAATCAGAGTCGAGCTAAAAAAATTATTTGGGTCGATGTCCTTTCGTTGTAAATTTTAAATTAATGTAAAATTTATGAACATGTGCATACATTATACAACATTATACAACAAAGTGTTAAGTCCATACAATAAGAAGGAATAATTGTAAAAACTATCACGTTTGCTTTCAAATGAGTCAGTATTACTTCCTTTGAAATTTAAGCTAAATGTATGATATCAAATGTATTTATTTCTTATAAAAAATATAAATATTGTAACAATATAGATATCACCACTAGTTATCTTTCCCAGAAAAAAATACATATATATATATACGAAAGCAAACAAAGTCACTGATAAAAGAGTAAGTTAATAGAGATGTTATAAAAGTATCAATACGTCTTTCATCGTAAATATGAAGGAGATTGGTTGAAGTGACACGCGTCTAACGTTGACGGATGTCTTTATTTTCGGAATTAAATTTCTGTTCGCTGCCGAAAATTCTATTTTTCTGATAAAGATAGCAAAAAGAATTGATTAGACGAATGGTCGTTTTTCATTTCTCTGAGTTCTGAGTGGCAGGACGAATATTTTATTTTATAGATGACAATAGAAAGCAAAATATTCTGTATAATTTCTTTTTAATGTTAACATTTCACAAAATGCCATAAAATTTAAAATAAAATTCATATGTTGAAAGTAGTTATGGTGAACACGAAGCCCTAAATGACTTTTTACTAAATAAATCGACCAGATTCGCACTCAGAATATTGATGACAGTTTTAAAATATGTAAATGTAAATAAAGTATTTTTGGAATAAAATATGAAATATGTACTTGATAAAGAAATATCACATGATGGCATTAATCATGAAGTCACGTGATTCAATAAAAATGATCTATTTGATTAGTATTAAACTGCCGTTGCATCCCGCGTCAAATTCATCGTAACACAAAGGAAGCACATTTTTTGCATATGTGTGTTGTGCATAAAAATTTATATTAATCGGTGTTAAATAGGTGCGAAATTTGTTATTTTAAAATCTCTAGGTTGTAAAATTTATCGAAAGAAGTCGTATTCTTGTGCACAATAAATTTTTCGCGAAAATAATTTATTTAATGTTACAGATATTATGAGCAGATATTAGGCAGAGAAAAAATATTATTTTTTATTCCCCGTATTAAACATTACGCAACAAAGTGTTAAATCCATAAAATAAAAAAGAATAATTGTAAAAACTATCAATTTTACTTTCAAATGAGTCAGTATTATTTCTTTTCAAATTTAAGCTAAGTGTATGATATCAAATTTCTTATAAAAAATAAATATTGTCACAATACAGATATTACCACTAGTTATCTTTCCCAGAATATATATATATATATATATGAAAGCAAACAAAGTCATTCGTAAAAGAGTAAGTTAAATAGAGATGTTATAAAAGTATCAATACGTCTTTCATCATACATGTGAAGGAGATAGGTTGAAGTGATATGCGTCTAACGTTGACGGATGTCTTTATTTTCAGAATTAAATTTCTGTCTGCGACCGAAGATTCTATTTTTCTGATAAAGAAAGAAAAAACAATTGGTTAGACATGAATGGTCGTTTTTCATTTCACAAGGTTCTGAATGGCAGGACGAATATTTTATTTTATAATTGACAATAGAAACATGAACAAAATATTCTGTATAATTTATTTTTAATGTTAACATTTCACAAAATGTCAGAAATTTTGAAATAAAATACATGTAATAAAAGTGGCTGTGGTAAACATGAAGCTCTAAATGACTTTTTACTAAATCGCTCATTGGTATACAAAAAAAAAACTTTAATATAATACTGTACAATTAAAAATAAAATATAAAAAAAATCTACATTTCGAGCTGCTTTTGCAGTCGTTCCCAGGATAAACCTAAAAGATGAAAAAAAAAATTCTATTTTTTTTTAAGTGATGTCTGCGCCATTTTTATTATTGTATCATCAAAAGATATAAAGTTATGTATAAAAATGAATAAAAATTTTTGTACATGCTTTTGGGTTTGGTCAGCAGATCCTCCTTAAGTTTAGAAACATTCCGCGTGAAAGGTGCGCAGCAATTGTTGTACAATTTTCTCCATTTTTCTTAGTTTTGTTATCCATTAATGGGTCTTGCAAGCAGGGGAACTCACATCTTGCTAAACTTGTTATTCACAAACAGCGGATAACAACAATATAAGGAAAAACTATTGGTTTTAATAAATTTCATTAAATTGTTTTTGCACCGATTAATTTCCTGAATCAGACATTCATGAAAACAGTACAAGATGCGGGAAAAGATAAAAAAAATCAAAATTGTTGTAATATTGAACAATATTGAAGTATTAATGAAGCATTAATATTATAAACTACTTTTTTAAAATTTAAATTTTTGAGGCAGAATAAGAGATTTGGGAAAGGTAATCGTTAAAATTTATCTTTAGTTTTGCGATCGCTGAAGAAACATGTACATGTTCAAAATATGCTTAATTTTTGTATAAAGTAATCTGTTACCCTAAAAGAATAATGTGAATATGCTATATATACTATACATTTTCTTTTACGAAATGTTTCGGTCCGATTTATTATAGTGCATGCTAAAATTAACAATAAGCGAAAATGCTGCATAATCTGTATACTTTCCTTTATCGAAATATTTTTTATTCTGTTATGCTTCTAACTTTTATTTTAATAAATAAAGCTTTAATATTTTTTCTTATAAATAATGTAGATTATGATGTAGATTTGCGACAAAATAACGTATTAAACTAATTTCAGAAGATATAAATAGTTTCTTATCTTTATCAAAGTTTTCGTACCATACTTTTCTTACAGAATACACTCATTTAAAAATTCTAAATAAGTTTATCAATGGGTTATGTTCCTTTTAAAATACTAATATAATTATGTATTTGTTTATGTAAAGAAAATTTAATATAATTAATTTTAAATAGTTTTAAAAAATGAAAAAAGATTGTTCACTGATTTTAGAAAATCTGAAATACTTCGTCACATTCCTTGTTCTATCTGATTTGTTTGGACAATTAAATGCTTTTGCTTCACGCTTCTAAGCCATTTTTTTACTAAAGTAAATTTAATGAATAAATTCATCGCAACATAAAAAAAGGATTATTTTCCAACCATGAAATTAATTTAGGGAATTAAAATTAATGTTATGCAACAAATTAACGAAGCGGATGTAATGGTTAATTAAAATTTTATGAAAAAATTATGCAGATGAAGCGGTTTTTATTCAAGGAAATAATCTTGTGACTTTAAGAAGCATATAGTGAGCACATGTTTTAAATAAAAAGCACAAGTGTGCGTATTAGGAAGAACAAAATTACTAATGTTTATCATCAAATTTACATTAATAACTTCTATGATGGAAATTTGCGTAAAAAAAGGATTAATACGTTATGCTACATGTACACTCTTGGAAAAAAGTAAACACCCTCTACTAACTCTTCAACAAATTATCGCAGAAGAAAGTTACTGGTAAACCAAATAATTGGAAATAAAGTCTACTTTTGAGTGAAGTATATAAAATTTGCTTAAGAAGGCCAACTGCATATTAAAATGAACCCTAACTTTGTTTATTCCATTAGCAGTAACCGATTCTGAAAGCATAAAGAAGCTCTACACTCTTCGATTAGCCTAAAAACAAATTTTCTTACAACTCATACGATAAGTTTCCGAGAAATTAATTATTTTAAAACGAGAGTATTTTAAATGCTCTATCTAAATTAAACTTCGGTACTCGATTGCTAACCGTCCCGAACAAGTAGATTTGCGACAAAAGGTACATTTACCCCTCTCCCAAGTCCCAAATCTGAATTGCGTTGCATAACCGTCCCGAAATAGCCCTCTTCTTGATCAAGGCGTGTTAGTAGCTTCTCAAGCGGTCATTGAAGACTGCTGGGTCAATCCATTTCAACTGGTCCAGAAAATACTTTTCTGGTCGCTCGGCCATTTTTAAAAAATCTGAAATTTTTTGTACAACAACCCTAACATGATGGAAGTTCAAAATGACCATTATTTTAATTTTATTGTTTTTTGTTTGTGCATGGGGGCCATCTTTGTTTCATCGTGTTCAGCGATTTTCTCAGATACTAGGATACACAAAATTGTAAATATCTCGTCTTTTATTTTCCCAATTGAAATGGAGTTTACAGCATTTTGTTCAGAATAAATTAAGCTAAATGAACGGTGGTAGAATAATTTTGAAAAATAAATTTTTACAGGTGAAATTTTAGCACAAAATTTAAGATTTTTTCCAAAATCTATCCGTTTGCAAGAGGAAATTTTTCATGCAAGAAAAACTGTCAACCTTTCACAATTTTTTCTACAAATAGGTCAAAAGTGCACTCTTACACCAAGTCCCAAATCTGAGAGTTGATTTCTCTTTGCGAAAAAAGTTCCGAAATTCATCAAAAATTTCAAAAATCGCACTTTTTTGGCTTTGATATTTTTGGTGGGGAATGAGATAAAAATCTGAAATTCAGGCCTTTGATAATATTTTATAGTTGCGTTATGCAAAAAAAAATTCAAGAAGGAGATTTGACTACAAGCTGAGATATGGCATGGTCAATATGTAAAAACAATACTTCTAAACTATTGTAACCTACGATGTGTTTGTTCATACCTACAAAATGTTAAACTAATGATTGATGACGCAAAGTTACAAAGATCATCTTCAAATTCTGTTTAAATCGTGATTTAAATAATTCCGATTGTATGCTAAGCCAATGCACTGTTTGTCCAGATTAACAAAACCTACTAGAAATGCTATTCGTCCATTTCAATGGCCCCGAAAATATTTTGGTTGATTGACCGTTTTTTAAAAATCTGAAATTTTTTTGTACAACAATCCTAATATGAGGGATGTTCAAAATGACTATTATTTTAATTTTAATATTTTTCGTTTGAGCATGGTGGCCATCTTTGTATCATCGTGTGCAGCTATTTCCTCATATTGAAGTTTGATATATCTTCCCGTAAGACATGGTGACGTCACTGCAACGTCGTTGGGTAGTCACATTGTGACTTTGTGACCATCGATTGTCGATGTGAAGTCACGTGACGTCGATGTAAAGTCACAGTGACTAAAATACGAAGTCGTTATGGCCGTTTTAGAGCTCTTTTGTGACGTTTCTGTCTTTTGATAGTATTTTATGGTAGTGTTATGCACAAAAAATTTCAAGAAGGAAATTTGACTACAAGCTGAGATATGGCATGGTCAATATGTAAAAACGATACTTCTAAACTATTGTAACCTACTATGTGTTTGTTCATACCTACAAAATGTTAAACTAATGCTTGGTGATGCAAATTTACAAAGATCATCTTCAAATTCTGTTTAAATCGTGATTGAAATAATTTAGATTGTATGCTAAGCCAATGCACTGTTTGTCCAGATGAACAAAACCTACTAGAAATGCTATTCGTCCATTTCAATGGCCCCGAAAATATTTTGGTTGATTGACCGTTTTTAAAAAAATCTGAAATTTTTCTGTACAACAACAATGAGGGAAGTTCAAAATGACTATTATTTTAATTTTAATATTTTTCGTTTGAGCATGGTGGCCATCTTTGTTTCATCGTGTGCAGCGATCTCCTCACATTGAAGTTTGATATCTCTTGTGTGGCGCGAGATAAAAATCTGAAATTCTGGCTTTTGATAGTATTTCATGATAGTGTTATGCACAAAAAAGCTCAAGAAGGAGATTTGACTATAAGCTGAGATACACGGATTAAAAAATGTTAAGAAATGCTATCACGAGTACAATAGGAGAAATGAGATTAGTCTTTTTTATTACAATATTTACAAACAAAATATCGTTTGTTGAAAACAGTTTAATAATAAATGTTTAATTTATAAAGATACTATATATGCTCAACAAAGAACTTAACACTATTTACAAGAAATGTTATGAGTTAGACCAGTTACTGTTGTCAGTCCATCAGGCTGATCTTTATCAAAATTTTATTTGAAGCACCCCAAGTCTTGTCATCCCTTGTTAACTTGAATGATTTGACAAGATTTAATAATTGAAACCATGTCCACCCGATCAGTTGCAACTCATTGTCTGTAATTTACTTTTTCTGAAATGTGTTCCGAGTAAAACTGTTGCAATAGCATTTCTAGTAGGTTTTCTCATCTGGACAAATAGTTTATTGGCATAGCATACATTCTGAATTTGTTTAAATCGCACACAAGCATCTGAAGAAGATATTTGTAATTAACATTTAACTTTGTACTATAAATCTTTAATTTAAAATTTTGGAGGTATGAACAATTATATAGAAGGTTACAATAGTTTGGCAGTATTGTTTTCATATACTGTCCATATCATATCTCAGCTTGTAGTCAAATCTCATTCTTGAAATTTTTTGTACATAACACTACTACACTATACTATCAAGGGCCAAAATTTCAGATTTTTATCTTGTGCCCAACCAGAAATATCAAAGCCTAAAAAGTGCGATTTTTGAAACTTTTGACGAATTTCAGAATTTTTTTCGCAAAGAGAAATCAACTCTCAGATCTGGGACTTGGTGTATGCATACGCGCACTTTTGACTTATTTGTAGAAAAAAATTGCATAAGGTTGACAGTTTTCCTTGCATGAAAAATTTCCTCTTGCAAACGGATAGATTTTGGAAAAAATCTTAAATTTTGTGTTAAAATTTCACCTGTAAAAATTTATTTGTCAAAATAATTCTACCACCGTACATTTAGCCTATTTCATTTTGAACAAAATGCTGCAAAATCCATTTCAATTGAGAAAATGAAAGACGAGATATTTACAATTTTGTGCATCATAGTATCTAAGAAAATCGCTGCGTACGATGAAACAAAGATGGCCCCCATGCACAAACAAAAAATAGTAAAGTTAAAATAACGGCCATTTTGAACTTCCATCATGTTAGGGTTGTTGTACAAAAAATTTCAGATTTTTTAAAAAATGGTCGAGCGACCAGTGCTGGACCACTTGAAATGGATTGATCCTGTTAGATTACAAGATAGCATAAGAAGTTTCAAAATATCTAATGAATTCTTTTATAGAAGACCACCTAAAGCTTCATTTTGCCGTTTTTTAAGCATACTTTGAAAACTACACTTGAAAGAAAAATTTGAAGCATTGACCTAAGCATTGCATTACAGAAGGAGATATTTCATACAACACTTTGCCAATTGCAGTTTTATGCTATTTATATTGCTCGTTATATGACAGTTATATTATGCACATGTATATTGCTTTCCATTTTCATATACACAATCCTCCAAAAGTTAAGGTACAACCGTTTTTTTTTTCCGAAGTATTAAGCAGTAAAATGTGACAGAAACATTAAAAAACTGGTTCTATTACGGAATATGTCCACCCGGACTTGAATGCATTGGCGGAATCCGCTTTCCATGCTCTCAATTAAATTGTCGGACACAGAAATATGTAGCGCTGACCAGACATGGAATAAGCTTTGTTCCAGCTCATTTAATGACCTTGGCGGAAGACTTAAAGCCGCAACAAGTCTTCCAAGATAGTTCCAAAGATGTTCTATCAGATTCAAGTCTAGGGAGTGAGCTGGCCATTCCATTCTCTCCAAACCCTTTACTTTCGTCTGTTGAGGGGAACACACACAACTGGTCACCTTGCATAGAGGCCTGTATTGCGAAAACGTCTTCGCACCGTAGTATCGAAGATTCTTCTGCCTGATCCTGCAAAGGGGTTTGCAATGAATAGCAGAACAGTCGTGCATCTTCTAATTCGGGCCGAAAGAGCTACGAGCCGGTCTTCTGAAGGTGTTGTGACACGTGGGCGGCCTGAAACATGTCTTCTGGACACAGAATCGTCGGATTCATACTGATCCCAGAGTCGTTGGGCTACACTGCGAGACATATTGAGCCGTCTAGTAGTATCGGCCTGTGACAATCCCATTTCCAACCATCCTACCCCGTAGCCTTAATGAATCGGGCAAACGACTTCTAGATTTTTCTAGACTCGTCTGGTTGTTGTGAACAAAACTAACAACAATAGTTCAAATACAACAAAACTTACACGCGATATTACGAAAGCTTCGTAATTGCATATTTTTCTCTCATTCACAAATACCTATTCTTTTCTAAAAAACAAAAATGATAGCTGTAATTTTTGCGAAAGTTTTTTTAAAACTTATTATTGTCATTCATATAAACCATAAAGTTCAATCAGACGGCCATTTTTTTCTGGTGAGTATCGGAAAACATGTTGTACTTTAACTTTTGGTGACCAGTGTATTTTACGAGATAAGATACCGCATATGTTCTCCATTGGATTCAAATCTAGACTGCGTGCTGGCCAGTCTAATTGCTATACTTAAACCATGTTTTCGTTGGTGTGGAGATATGGATGAAATCCCCATCTGGTTGGAAAACACAGTCCGGTCCAGCTAGCAAATCCATAATTGGTAGTAAATTGGTATACAAAACATCTTGATAATCCTCTAATATCATTTTTCTGCCCATAAGTTCTAGAAATGTTTGGCCGTTGAAAGAAAACCCTTCCCAGGTCATTACGGATTCCCAACCTTGTTGCCTGCTGAAACAGTTCTTGGGTTCTTTTCTTAAAACACGAAAATAAAATTTATAACCACCAGGGCCGTCTAAATTCTATTTCTTTTCAATACTGAAGGCCTGTAAAACATGGTGACGTCTTGGCAACGTCGTTGTGTAGTCACACCGTGATTTTGTGACCGTCGATGTGAAGTCACACCGTGATTTTGTGACCGTCGATGTGAAGTCACAGTGAGTAAAATGTGAAGTCGTTATAAACTTTGAGATTGATAGGGCAGCTCACTATAACAAACAATTATTGTATAGGAATATATGACAGGAAATAATGCTTTGAGGTGCAAACACCAGAGGACCAATTCGGCTCTTTAGTTCATTTCAAAATTTCGTATTCATACCAGAAAGTTTATGCACTATTATCTTCTTTATTTAAGACAGATATTTATATGATTACATAAAGAAAAAAATCTTTTCTGAAAATTCCCGTGTGACATCGAATGTTTTGAATTTAAAAAACGTAAAAACATAAATATATGTACTTCTAGTGTTTCACAGATTTGCCAGTTTTACTTTATTTTATTCTATTTATTTATTTATTTATTTTATTTTTATGCCGGAAATTTTCAAAGAATAACTTCTTCTTTGTGTAATCATGAAATGTATGTCTTAAATAAGGGAAAGAATAGTATAGAAATTTTCTGGTGTGAATGAGAAATTTTTAAATTAACTAAAAGGTCCCCTGATATTTGTACCTCAACGCGTCACTTCCTATCATACATTACTATATAATTATTGTTTGTGATAGTGAGCCCTACCATTCCTCAACTTTTGAGACTTTCTTTTAAATTAAAGTTAAAAATTTAATTTTCCTCATATGCCTTACAACTGTAACACCTTGTGTTATTTTCAATATTTGAAGAATATTTTCTTTCAAAAATATTAATACACCCCCACTCCCATATGCTGCAAACTGCACAGCTTCAATTTTATCTGTAATTGACACACAAGAAGTATTTCTTTTTGCTGGTTTGCGTCAGGCGAATTTTTTTCCCGCATTTTGTAACATGTTATTGAAATTGTATAGTATTTTTGTACTCTCTTTAAAAGCTTTTACTTAGGATTGGCTCGGCACAAGTCTTCAGAAAAAAGGCCCAAGCCCGGCCTGGCTCGAATGCCGTTAATGGAAATCAGCCCAAACTCGGCACGTGTAGGTCTCTAATTCAAACACAAAATACTAGAGAAAATAAAAAAGAAAGAAAAAAATAACCTCTTTTAATATTAATAATTAAGAATATTCGAGCTCTTTTTTTTATTTAATACTTCTTTGAAGTGTAAGGCTAATATTTATTTGATACTTGAAGATAAGATTGAAAAATAATTCGTAGCTGTGCAGTAATATAAAGATAAAGCACAACTAATCAAAAGCAGCTTATATTTTATACACTCTTTCTGAATTCCTTTGATATTGAGTAAAACCAAGCCTTCCCCTCTCTACATAAAACCGGGATCAGAAAGATTTTCGATTTCAATTTATTTTTACTACATACTTAACATTTCGTACAAACCTGTTATTTTACTAAATGGAAACACAATCTTTTCTTGTTTTCATGTATTATATTTTCCCTTTTTTATTCTATACAACGCATAAAACACAATACTACGGAGATACAGCTTTTTTCTATTCATGTTTATTCAGTTTTTGAGTCTTTTATTTTTTGTATCGTTATTTTCTTACAGCAGGAAAAACGACAGGTTGCAAAAGTATTTTCGCATCGTTTTTGTAATTTCTCTGAAGCAACCCACAGCTTTTTTTTTCTTTGTTGGCAGCATAATTTCACTTCAATTATATTTTCCTCAAGGGAAAAACAGTTGCGGTTTTAGTCGTATACCACTTTCTTCACTTTATTAATTTTATTTTAATAAAAAGGGAAATTCATTCTTTATCATTTTTTCTGAACGAATAAAGAAAGCAAAAATAATTGAATCAAAGTTAAATTTAAGTTTTCATACATATCTTTTAAAAAAACTATTCATAATACTTTGATTTGAAGCTTATTATGCAATTTTTTACAAGCATTTTTGTAACCATTTTGTAGACATTTTTGTAGCATTTAACACTTTCCTCGAAAGTATCCATTTAGATAATTCATATTTTGACCCCAATTCTTAAAAATTGTAAAATAAAGTTATCCTTCTAAAATTTCTATTAAAAATTATAAAGTGATTTTGAATTTGATTATAATTAATTAATAAGTATACAGATATGCAAATAATTTACTAGAATTTTGAAATCGGGCTAAGTCTTTCCAGCAAAGTTAAAAAGTACTTATGCATTCGGTTTGTCCCTCTGTCTGTCCACCCTTTAACTCCCGTAAATATACTCGGATTTTTATGCAATTAATAAAATTTATTTAGGGTCACTAAAGCATGTTTAATATTGCATATGAAGTATGTACGATTAAGGGCTTATTTACAGGGACACTCAAGAGAATTCGATTACATTATGGCAGGGCTGTCCAACCTCTCAGTAAGCGGGGGCGCATTCCAGCTTTTGGCACTTAGTGAAGGGCGCCATTTTTCACTTGACTGAAAATATGCAGCATTATTATCGCACAATAATAGTATAAACACACGTCTTAATATAATGCAAATGTGTCTTACAGTGGTAGACAAAAAGTCCCTACGGTTCTGGGGTTACATGCATTAAATTTCAAATTTAACATTTTTCTATGAGAAGTCTATCCTAAAGTTTCAAAAATCAAGAAGAAAAAATTAAGCTAATTTATTCCTCTTATAAAACAGCCAAATGGGTCTGTGTGGCAATAGCAAAAAGTAAAAAAAGTGAACATTTATGAACTTGTGTTATCAAAGAGGCAGAAAAAAGTGACAAATATTTATTTTTCTGTTACTTCTTAAGTATTAAAAAGGGCTATTTCCAAATTTAACCACCGTAATTAAACTTTCTTTATAAACAATAACAACAAATTATGAAAATATGCATGATTAAATTTTTAAAGTTTGTTTCTGGTTTTTAAACTTTTCAATGTCGATGGTTCACTTTGGGACCACTTTATTTTAATCCCTAAATACCACATTGGCTAAAAAATATTGGAATGAAAATTTCCCTTGCATTAAGTACGTGAACAAAAGCTTTCCTTATTTTGAAATAAAATTGTTTTTAAATTCTAGTATCATTTCTTCATTGCAACCTTTTACAAATAGAAGTACTTTGCTCGAAAGGGTTATTGTATTTTTTCAAATTTTGAAAATATCTCTGAAGCAAATGTCAATTATTTTAAAGAAAGAATCTTTTATAGTTGATTTTTACTACTAAAAAGAAGATCTTCAAAAGGACGCCAATAAAATCTTTAAAGGGCGCCATGGCGCCCGCGGGCGCCGCGTTGGACAGCCCTGCATTATGGTATATGGGGTGAAATCTGCAAACGATTTTTCCCCATTAATCTCATTAAAAAGGAAGTATTTGAATGAGATTACGTTGTTTCAAATGTATTGAAACTGATATAAATCGCCGAATTTCAATACGATCACGTTAAAATAGATCATTCATAGTATTTTTTATTCATTCAGGGAGTATATTTTAAAATTCAGTATGCGCTTTTAAATTTAATTAGTTTTTTGCATATTATTCATTATATAAATTCTCCACCTCATATATAGGGCTGTACAGATGTATTCGCATACTATGTTTTTCATTAGAAGAAATCACTGAAGGGGAATTTTCATCTGCTTTACATGTATCTCTTAAATGAACTAAATTTAGGACTGCATGTTATTAATAGAAACTAATCTCTATATCGTATACAGTGTTACTAAAAAATTCAGATAATTTTTCGATTGTAGATGGGAACAGCTGAAATTCGGTTTTGAAATGTGTTATACATTTCCATATGGTTAAATATGAGACGCAATACTTTAATTAAAGCAAAAATTGCATTTTTTTTTCATTATTCTGAATGTGTTAAAAGGTGCTTCATAAAGTATGTTTAACACATAATTTCTGTTTCTTGTTTGAACTATTTCTATAAGGGTTGGTATTTCAAGTATTCTCCTGTTTGTTAAGCTTGAGATTTAAAAACATTTTTTTCGTTAATTTTTTTTTTTCAATTCATTTTAAAAACATGTTCAAACCATTTTGCAATTTAGATCTATATAAAAATCTATAGAGAAACTGACCAAAGAAATGTGGTGATGTATTGGTGATAAATATTGCGGGAAAGTAATCAAGTATTGCAGAGATATAGGGTTTGTATCAATATATTCAAGAGGTTTTTGGTGTTTTAGAACCAGGAATTCCATAATGTACTCAGTGGCGTAGCTAGCGGGGGGCGGAGGGGGCGGTCCGCCCCGGGTGTCACCCTCTAAGGGGTGACACCCAATCTTTATTTGCAAATATATACACATAATATTATAAAATTTTGAAAAAAATTCTGGAGTAAAGTGATATTTCTGGTAAACGACGCATTAGAGTTAATTGCCTTTTCTTTGAGAATGTGAAATTTTATACAGAATGGGGCGTCTTAATAAGCTATACACCAGGGAACAAAAACCAATTTATACAAAGAGTGGGTAGCGAAATGCATACTCTAAAAGAAAGACTTTTCGTCTACATATAGACTACAGTAGGGATGCATAACCTATGGCCCGCGGGCCACTTTTGGCCCGCGATGGGTTAACGTGTAGCCCGCGACCTTCGCTAATTTGCAACTAGAAAAAATTCAAATTTTTGTGCAAAAGTCACAGAAAAAATCTTAAATTTCGTCAATTTACCGCTGGAAGATATAAACTTTTGTCAGTTACTTAAGAATCGCAAATTTCTTTGATCGGACACGGAAAAATCGCGAATTTCATTGACCGACCCAGCTAGAAAAAGTTTGCACTTTTTTTGCAAAAAAGTATAAATTGTACATAATTTGTGCACAAAAAGTGACTATTTTTGAATACCCCGAAAAGTATATACTTTTTGTGGAAAATATTTAAATTTTTTATGTATACAAAAAAGTTCATATTTTTTGTTGTTAAAAATGGTGCAAATTTTTTGCATAAAATAAATAAATATTCTGTGTTTGCAAAAATTGTACAACTTTTTTTTTTTTTGTAATACACAAATCAGATTCCAATTTTGCAAATATTATGTACTATTTTTTTTATGGATGCGAAAATTAGATTCTTTCATTACAGGCATCATTATTTCCATGTCTGGTGCCTTTTTCTAAATTAGGGGAAATTTTTCAGAGCAAATTAATGTTGTATTTAACTTAAAGTTAATCGGAAGGAATAAATTCTATTATGTCTTAATAAGGCAAAATAAAATAAGTTAGTTAAATTTCAAAATCGGGAGATTGTGAGCCTTTCTTCAGTAAAGGAAAATTAACAGATCGATTTTAATTTAAAAGTAAACGAATTAAATACATTTTACTATGTTTATCAAATTTGAAGAAAAACAAATTTTAATTATTTAAAATTTAAAATCCAGGAAGGAGTAATGAGCCTACGCCCCCCCCCCCCCTCTTCATTAACGGGAATAATTTCCGGAGATCCTCTTATATTTTAAGTTGCTTGAAAATAACATATTTTTTTTAAATAAGAAAAATAGAAATTTTGGTTAATTATAAAATTCAAACTCTAGGGGGGGAGGGGTTAATGTTTCTCCTAAAACTTCTAACTTTACGGAAAATATTTTAATTCCTCTTTTATTTTAAATTTCTCGGAAAGATAAAATTTTACTGTATTTTTCAAAATCATTCAAAAATAAAATTTAGATGTATTTTAGACTAAATAATATTTAAATCATATTTGAGGGAGGGTAACGGCTCTTATGCTTCTCCCCCATAAAAAGTCTTAGTTTCTTTTTAATTTTAAATTAATTAAAATAAAATACGTTTTGCTAGGCATTTCAAAATCGAAAAAAAAAGAAATTTAAATTAATTAAAATTTAAAAATCTAATCAGGGGGAAAATGTGCCTACCAACCCCCTACTCTTCCTTAACAGAAAATATCACACTTTCCTTTATTATTTTATAGTTACTTGAAAGAATAAATTTTGCTGTGTTTTTCAAAATCGGAGAAAAACAAAACTTAGTTAAATTTCAAAATCGGGAGGGGCAAAGGTCATCCTATGCCCCCTTCCCCCAACGAAAAATTTTTAGTTTTTCTTTTTTTAAGTTACTAGAAAATAATAAATTTGACAATGTATTTCGAAATAGGAGAAAAATAAATTTTACTTAATCAAATTTTAAAAAGCAAGAGGGGGGAGGGCAATTGTTCTCCTACGCTCTCAAACCCTAGAAAAGTTCTTACTTTGTCTTTTGTTTTGAATTTCTCGAAAAGAATAAATTTTAATAAGCTTTTCAAAATAAACAAAAAAGAAAATTTAATCAGTTAAGTTTCAAAATCGAGGGAAAAGCAGTGGACCTCCCCCCTCCCCCCCCCCCACACACACAACACGCGCGCGCACACACTCTACTCTTTTCTTTACTGATTTAAGCTTAAAAATAAAAGTGCGGTTATTAAGTGCATAATATGTCCTCCTGCCCTATCAGGTATAACTTCCAGTTATTATGAAAATTACTTGTGCTTTCAAAAATCAGATAAAACCTGTTTAATTCTTAATTTATTTATTATTTTCGCATCTGTAGCTATCTTTCCTACTCCATGAACCAGAAGCATTAATACTTCTCAACTCGCAGACTTGGAGGAGCTAATGTTTACATATGCTGTGCCGACCGCGAGGTTTTAGCGGCGAAAAGAAATTTGAATTAACGATACCGCGTGTTGCGTCGTTTATTATTACTCAAATTGAAGTAAAGTTTAAATTAATTGCTTTAGTATGAAGGCTATTCTGAAATATAGATGGGACGAATATTCGGTCACTATTCGGTATTCGGCCCTTTTGCCGAATACTCGGTCAGCCGAATATTGAAAGCTTGGCCGAATGCTTTTGCTGAATACCTATGGCCGAATATTGTACGATTTCTTAACAAATACATTCAGAATAAGATTTTTTTCTTAATTTTTTGCAACTTTTTTAAATTGAATTCATTCACGCTTACTTTCTGACACATTTATGAAGTCATTTTCATTCATAATTGAACAAAATATACAATTATTTGGATACTAAAAATTTTGAATATTTCTGTATTTGCTATAAAAGTTAAGAATCTTGGGAAGAGTCCGATATCCTGCGCTAGGTTGGAAAACTTGGCGAAAATTTTTGCGCCAAAATGCCGTTTTGGCGACATGAAAAATTTTCCAAGATGGCGGAAAAACGACGTTTCTAAATCTTTGTTATTTATAAATCAATGATTTTGTACTATTTTATAAAAATAGAAAGTTATATAAAATCATTGATTTATAAATAACAAAGATTTAAAAACGATGTTTTTCCGCCATCTTGAAAAATTCCTCGATGCACAATTTTAAATATTAAACAATAAACACAAACAATAAATACAACAAAAACACAATTTTAAGCATTCTAAATAAGTTTTTCTATTGTCAGGGGGGCTCCGCCCCCCTGAACCCCCCGTTTTAATAATAATACAACAATTTAACACTAATACAATAACAATGTTAAAAAACTTACCAAAGAGTAAGGTGCAGTTAAATGCTTAAAATCTCGCTCACAACTGCCATAAAATTCATTTAATATTTAAAAAAAAAAAAAAAAAAACTGGGGGTGTTACATAAAAAATACCAATAAATACGACGGAGAATCAAAAAAAGGGTAAATATTTCATACAAAAAAAGTAAAAATATACATAAAAAATAATAAAAATATGTATAAAAAAGCAAAGAAAAAAAAAGCAGTTAAGTTTTACAGAGCGTTCCTTTTGATAGGGTCGGTTCATTTCTATATTTTCTCCAGTTACATAATTGATCATATAAAAAATTTGTCGGCATTTAGAGTGCAAATGACAAAACTACAGCCAAAAGGTCGCGAACAGGGATTTTTAAATTCAGTTACATAATTGATCATATAAAAAAGTTGTTGGCATTTTGAGTGCAAATGACAAAATTACAGCCAAAAGGTCGCGAACAGGGATTTTTGAATTTTCAAAAAAAGTTTTATAGACAGGATTAACGGTGCCGTAACAAGGTACTGGGATTTTTATCAAATTTAGACAAAAGACCAACTTCAGTTGCAAAATTGACTGCTAATTCCTCCGTCGCTAAAATTTTATGCCATGAAAATATGGAAATATTCTCTAATTATGGGTGCATTTTGGGAAATACCTAATTTAAAAATGCAAATAAAACAAACAAAAAAAGAATCCAAAGAAATAAAACAAAAGAAATAAAAAAGGCAGTTTGCAAACGAGACTCACTTAGACCAAGAACGTCCAACTGATATCCGTTGAAAGCGGCAAGTGTAACGATGATCTAGCAAAATTTAAAATTACGCTGGCTAATAGTTCACGTGATACTAATAAACCAATAAGATTAAAGAGCTCATACTCCGGCTCCCAAACGCATTTCCGAAAAAAAAGCAACCCTAAAGGCGCTCTCAGGCCGCCGCTTTAGCGTAATCCAGATCGAATTGCCTATCGCCAAAAAGGCGCGCCAAAAAAATCGCCAAAAATCTAGCACAGGATATCGGACTTGTCCCAGAATCTTTTAGAAAATGTTGTGCAAATTAGAGAATAAATTTACGTTGGAGATTCAACTATCAGGAAAATGACTGTTACAGGAATGCATTACAACTCAAGATGTCTAAGTCAGTCATTGAGTGAAGCCTATATAGAAAAAAGAAATAAGTAATATCTATCCCAGACACTACTAGATAGAAAACAGTATCCTTTAGAATGGTGGGCGAAGAATTCAAAAGACTTTCCTAACCTTTCAGAGTTAGGAAAAAAAATACTATTCTGCTCTTGGGAAATATACTATATTTAGTGAGCGATTATTTTCTGAGGTAGGTAACATGTATGAAAATGCACCACTAGTTTTACCCAGAGATTTTTAATAAAAATTTTCTTTATTCCATAGTATTTTTAAATATGTGTGCCCAAAAATGATAAAATTTTCTCATTTATTTTGGAAAGAGAACATAAAACTATTCAATCATGTTTTAATTGTATTTTTTCATTTTTATATCATAAAGTCATTTGAAATTAATGTTACTTGATTTATCGTATTTTCCTTTTTTTTTTCTTTTTCCCTTTTTAAAGGCAATAACAAATTTTTTCTTGCAAAAGCACCTTTTTCCGCTGCAATACTGTTCTTTTTAGTGAATAGCACCATGCCTTTTTTCTTTCTAGAGTGAACACTAGATTCGGCATAAAAATTTTTTATCATGATTTTCTGAATTACGCTCAAAAATAGGTAGATAAAAACTATTCAGGGTATGAAAGTTATAAGGGGTGGGGGAGGAGAATGTCAATTTCAAATAAACTTTTTATTATGCATGAAGAATACAAATAGTGAAATTAAAAAGTAAGTTCTACTATTTTAAAAAAACATTCCTTTCAATATTTTTCGGCCGAGGTCGAATGATAGATTTGATATTCGGCTTCGGCCAAATAATCGTTGCATCTCTACTTCAAAGAATTCTAAAAGATGGAAAAGGTCTCTGCAAATGTAACTTTATCATTTTAGGTGGGGGAGGGGCTATCGTAAGATATCTGTAGGGCGGGGGGGTGATTTGGAGATATCTCTAGAGGGGGTGGTGATTTTGTGCTGTAGAAAATTATCAATTTTCTACAGCACAAAAATCACTGATCAACAAAATTATCGATTTTTTCTTGTTTGGCAACAAAAATAAGATTTTTACGAAATGAATCGACAAAATGCGCAATTTTTACGAAGCCGATCGGTGAAATTTATGATTTTTCAAGTCTGGTTGACAAAAATTATTGATTTTTACAAAGCTGATTGAAAAAATTCGCATTTTTTCTGCACCTATCAACAAAATTCGTGATTTTTATGCAGACAGTTGCCAAAATTCACAATTTTTCTGCATCTAATCTATAAAATTTGATTTTTACGAAACCGATTGATGAAAATCACAAGTTTTACAAAGCTATGGACAAAATCGTGGCTTTTACAAAGCCAATTGACGAAATTTGCAATTTTTTTCACACAATCTGTAAAATTCGCAATTTTTCCACAGCTGATCAACAAAATTATTGATTTTTTCTTGTTTGACAACAAAAATAAGATTTTTACGAAATGGATCGACAAATGCGTGATTTTTACAAAGCCGACCGATGAAATTTACGATTTTTCGAGTCTGGTCGACAAAATTGTCGATTTTTGCAGAATGATTGCAAAAAAATTTAAATTTTGTCAAAAAATCGCTAATTTCATCTGAAAATTGACAAAACGTGGTCAAAAGATAATGAAAAAACATGCAAATTTTGTCAATGGATAGTGAGAAAAGCGTGAACTTTGCCTGAAAGTCGCTAATTTTATCAAAACATGGTTAAAAGCTCATAAAGAAACACTAATTTCATTAAAAAGTAGTGGTAAAGGATCATCAAATTTCATGAAAGCGTCGTAAAAAAAAAAATAAATAAAAAAAAAAAAAACAAAAAAAAATATTGATTAAAAACCATGGAAAAAAATTCTTGGATTTTGTCAAGGGATAACTAACTTTGTAAAAAAACCAAACATGGTTAAAAAAAATCTTGAAAACAGCACTAAATTCATTAAAAACTAGTGAAAATCTCGCCAATTTCATGAAAAGGTCTCAAAAACCTTCAGATCTTGTCAAAAGATTGCAAAAAAGCAGGCGAATTCTGTCAAAAAATTGCAAATTTTATCAAAAGATCGTGAAACACCGCAAACTTTGTCAAAAGGTTTTGAGAAACACGACAATTTCGTCTAAACATAGCGAAAAACATTCAGATTTCTACAAAGCATTGCGGAAAGTATGCAAATTTCTTCGAATAATCTAACGATAATATGCAAATTTTGTTAAAAGATACTGAGAAATTTGCAAATAATGCAAGAAATACGTGAATTTAGTCAAAAGATTGCAAGAAATATGCAATATTCTTCAGAAAATCGTGAAAAACACATAATTTTTTTAAAAAGAAATGCAAAAACACTCACATTTCTTTAAAAGATTGTAAAAAAAAGTGCAAATTTCGTCAAAAAACAGAGAAAACAAGGTCTATGAGTCGCACGAAAAATGCGATTAAGTTTAAAGTTCTCAAATAAAGCACAAATTTAGTCCCAAGATCGTTAAAAACATGCAAATTTTATCGAAAGATCGCTAAAAACACTCTAATTTCATCAATAGATCGCAAAAACGAAAAAAATTATCAAAAGATTGCGAAAAGCACGCAAATTTTATCTAAAAATTGAGTAAAGCATGCAAATTTTATCGAAATATCTCAGAAAACACTCGAATTTCACCAAAGAATTGCGAGAAAAACAAGAGTTTTGCTTAAAGAATGCTAATTTCATCAGAAAAATGTACCAAACACAGTTAAAATATCATGAAAAAATACTCATTTTGGTGAAAGATTGCAAAAAAACTCACAAATTTTTTCAAAGGATTGTGAAAAGCCTGTGAATTTTGCCTAAAAATCGCTAATTTCATTAAAAGGTAGTGGTTAAGGACCATCAAATTTCAACAAAAGGTCGTAAGAAAAAAAAAGGCAAATTTTGGCGAAAGATCGTGGAAAAAAAGCTTGTATTTTGTCAAAAGATAACTAACTTTCTAAAAAACCGAACAAAACATAGATAAAAAATCTTGAAAACAATGCTAAATTCATTAAAAACTAGTGAAAATCTCACTAATTTCATGAAAAGGTATCAAAAACCTTCAAATCTTGTCAAAAGATAGCGAAAAAGTAGGCGAATTCTGTCAAAGAATCACAAATATCGTATAAACAAGGGTAAACAATTATGGAAAAAAGTAAATTTCATGAAAAAAATCACAAATTTTATCAAAAGATCATGAAACACTGCAAACTTTGCCAAAAGGTTTCGGGAAACACAACAGTTTCGTCTAAAGATAGCGAAAAACATTCAGATTTCGACAAAGCATTGCAAAAAGTAAGTAACTTTCGTCAAATAATCACAAGATAATATGCAAATTTTGTTAAAAGATACTGAGAAATTTGCAAATATTGCAAGAAATACGTGAATTTAGTCAAAAGATTGCAAGAAATATGCAATTTTCTTCAGAAAATCGTGAAAAACACATAAATTTTTTAAAAAGAAATGCAAAAACACTCACATTTCTTTAAAAGATTGTAAAAAAAAGTGCAAATTTCGTCAAAAAACAGAGAAAACAAGGTCTATGAGTCGCACGAAAAATGCGATTAAGTTTAAAGTTCTCAAATAAAGCACAAATTTAGTCCCAAGATCGTTAAAAACATGCAAATTTTATCGAAAGATCGCTAAAAACACTCTAATTTCATCAATAGATCGCAAAAACGAAAAAAATTATCAAAAGATTGCGAAAAGCACGCAAATTTTATCTAAAAATTGAGTAAAGCATGCAAATTTTATCGAAATATCTCAGAAAACACTCGAATTTCACCAAAGAATTGCGAGAAAAACAAGAATTTCGCTTAAAGAATGCTAATTTCATCAGAAAAATGTACCAAACACAGTTAAAATATCATGAAAAAATACTCATTTTGGTGAAAGATTGCAAAAAAACTCACAAATTTTTTCAAAGGATTGTGAAAAGCCTGTGAATTTTGCCTAAAAATCGCTAATTTCATTAAAAGGTAGCGGTTAAGGACCATCAAATTTCAACAAAAGGTCGTAAGAAAAAAAAGGCAAATTTTGGCGAAAGATCGTGGAAAAAAAGCTTGTATTTTGTCAAAAGATAACTAACTTTCTAAAAAACCGAACAAAACATAGATAAAAAATCTTGAAAACAATGCTAAATTCATTAAAAACTAGTGAAAATCTCACTAATTTCATGAAACGGTCTCAAAAACCTTCAAATCTTGTCAAAAGATAGCGAAAAAGTAGGCGAATTCTGTCAAAGAATCACAAATATCGTATAAACAAGGGTAAACAATTATGGAAAAAAGTAAATTTCATGAAAAAAATCACAAATTTTATCAAAAGATCATGAAACACTGCAAACTTTGCCAAAAGGTTTCGGGAAACACAACAGTTTCGTCTAAAGATAGCGAAAAACATTCAGATTTCGACAAAACATTGCAAAAAGCATGTAACTTTCGTCAAATAATCACAAGATAATACGCAAATTTTGTTAAAAGATACTGAGAAATTTGCAAATATTGCAAGAAATACGTGAATTTAGTCAAAAGATTGAAAGAAATATGCAATTTTCTTCAGAAAATCGTGAAAAACACGTAAATTTCTTAAAAAGAAATGCAAAAACACTCACATTTCTTTAATAGATCGTAAAAAAAAGTGCAAATTTCATCAAAAAACAGAGAAAACAAGGTCTACGAGTCTAAAAAAAAATGCAATTCGGTTTAAAGTTCTCAAATAAAACACAAATTTTGGCACAAGATCGTTAAAAACTTGCAAATTTTATCGAAAGATCGCTAAAAACACTCTAATTTCATCAATAGATCGCAAAAACAAAAAAAATTATCAAAAAATTACAAAAAACATTCAAATTTTATCGAAAATTTGAGTAAAGCATGCAAATTTTATCAAAATATCACAGAAAACACTCAAATTTCACCAAAGAATCGCGAGAAAAACAAGGATTTCGCTAAAGGAATGCTAATTTGATCAGAAAAAAGTACCAAACACAGATAAAATATCATGAAAAAATAATCAATTTGGTGAAAGATCACGAAAAAACCCACAAATTTCTTCAAAAGATTGTGAAAAGCACGTGAATTTTGTCAAAAAACAAACAAAATACGGTCAAAAAATCTTGAAAAAATGCTAATTTCTATAAAAGATTATGAAAATTTCATCAAGATCGTAAAATTTGCAAACTTCGCCAAAAAATCTCAAGTGTGCGAGTTTCATCAAAGATCGCAAAAAATATGCCAAATTTTCTCAAAGGATCTCAAAAATTTCATCAGGTCATCTCCCCTCCCTCCCCCTTAAATCTCATCAAAATATTATGAAAAAGTGTGAATTTAGTAAAAAAAGGGTTGCGTAAAACTGCAAATTTCATTAAACGATCTGGAATGATAAGTGCAAGTTTTTCCGTCTTTTAAAAATTCTCGAGGGCGGAAACGAAACGGAAAAATCTCTGAGGACGGAAGCGGATCGCAAAAAACATATGTGCTTTTCGTCAAAAGATTGTGGGAAAAAACATGATTTTTGTGAAATGATCGCAGGAAAAAGTGCTATTTCTGTCAAAGGGTTGAAAAAAAAATGTGTTTGCAAGGAAAAAACTTGATTCCTGTCGAGGGATTGCAAAAAACCACCGATTTTCGTGAAAAGCTTGTGAAGAAAACATGATTCTTGTTAAAAGATCGTAGAAAAGACATCATATCGGTCAAAGAATACGAAATAGATGCAGTCTCTGTCGAAGGATTGCAAAAAAGATGAGTTTTTTGTCAAAAGGTTGCAGAAAAAAAGCAGTTGCTGTCAGTAGCGTAGCTATGTTTTTTGGCGCCCGGGGCCAGCAAGAAATTTTGCGCCCCCAACCCAATATAGATATATAACAATTTCTCTCAATTTGGTGCTCGGGATGGACGCCCCTCTTGCCCCCCCTTAGCTACGCCACTGATTGCTGCCGAAGAATTACGAAAAAGACGTTATTTCCGTCAAAGATTTGCGAAAAAGAAGTTATTTCCGGTCAAAGAATACTAAATAGATGTAATTTTTGTCAAAGGATCGCAAAAAAGACGTGAATTTAATCAAAGGATTGTGCATGACAAGATGCGAATTTTGCCAAAGGATCGAAAAAAAGACGTGATTTCCATCAAATGATCACAAATTCCTCGATTTTCATCAAATGATTGCAGGAAAAATGCGATTTCTGTTCCAGGATCGTGAAAAAAAGACGCTTTCTCTAGTCAAAGAATACAAAATAGGTATAATTTTTGTCAAAGGATTGCAATAAAGATGCAAAATTAATCGAAGGATCGTGGAAATGACGCGAGTTTTGCTAAAAAGATCGTGAAAAAAAACACGATTTCCGTGTAATGATTACAAAAAAACACGATTTTCATAAAATGATAACAGGGAAAATGTGATTTCTGTCCAAGGATTACAAAAAAAAAAAGCGAATTTCATCAAAAGATCATGTAAAATACTTTTATTTCATCGAAAAATTGCAGATTTCGGCTGAAAACCATAGAAAAATCACAAATTTCGGCTATAAATAATGGAAAATCACAAGTTTTGGTTTAAATTTGTTGAAAAATCACAAATTTCGGCAAAATGTTGTAGAAAAGTCGCAAATTTTTGTCGAAAGACCATGGAAAAAACTAATTTTGTCATAGGGTTGTGGAAAAAACATGAGGTATGTGTTCTGTGTATGTACACTCAATGCGGGGGGGGGGGTCAAAATATTTTCAGTCTTGGCAAAATCTCAAACTTGCACCCATGTCTGAAATATGTTGAAAATTTTAATCTAATTATTCTTTCAAATGTAAAGAATACTTTCAAGATAGCAATCATTTTAATTTTTATGAGTTTATTACTCATAGCTTTAGAATATTTCAATCTGTTCCAAAAGTAGCCTTTATTGCTACAAAATCCAATTTTTACAGCTACAAAATGTGATTTTTGCTGCTCCAAAATGTTTTTAGTGCACTTTCATACCTTTATACCTTTTCAGAAAATTTGTTGTGAATTTTAGATTTTTTTTTTTTTTTTTTTTTTTTTTTTTTTTTTTTTTTTTCACTTAGAATCTCTCCCCGCCCTCCCTCTATGTAATCCAATTAAATGTTAATTAAAAGTTATTAGTAAATTCAATGTTGATAGTTAGAAAAAAAGCACAATTTTTATGAAGTGTTCATAATTTTGTTTACTGGTCAGTGGTTGGAAAAAGCAGGCCAATAGCTATGGTGAAAAATGTTAATTTTCACCATATGAAATTTACAATTACACACAATGAAATTTACAATTTCTTTTCGTGCCTGATCGCCAAAATTCCTGATGTTTCCGTATCTGATCAACTAAATTCTTGATTTTACTAGTCTGACAAATTTTGTTATTTTTCAGACTTGTTACTTTTCTGCAGAAATGCGGGATTTTGCTCTTTAGCCGATGGATTTTATTATCCAAAAGTTTGTTGACATTTTTATGGAGGGGAAGGTGCATAACAGATGAAATACAACAAAAACACAAGTACAAACCACAGCAAATTTCTTTAAAGGATTACAAGAAAAAAAAAAAATCTACAGGATTGAAAGGAAAAAAAAAAACTTTAAATTCATCGAATGATCGCAGATTGAGAAAATAATTGTTTATAAATCAAGTTCTAATTAATTAAGAAGAAAAAAAAAGATCACACAGTTACTAAAATTGCATCAAGTGTTTCATCAATCTGAAAGTAAATCAGAAAATTTTAAGCTGTTAAAAAGGCAATTTTTTTTTTTTTTTTTGAGTAAACAAAATATTGAAAATTCAATGAAGGGCAGAAACCTCATAAAAGTATATTTTTTATATTGTTAAAAATTATTTTTTAAAGTATTTTTTATATTGTTAAGCATAGTTAATTTACTTTTTTTTATTGGTTTTGAAATTATATCCAAGTTTCTTTGCAGAACTTTTTATAACATCTTAAAACACAACACATAGCGTTAAGGATTTGTACCTTGTAGTTTCACAGGACCATAAAAAATATATTTTATTTTTGTTTTCATCTATATCTTACTTTTCTAGCAAAAATTTCCAGCTCTTTTTTCTAGGAACTTCATCTACACATTCTAATTGCCTATTACTTTTTATTATATTTTATTTTAACCATTTACTTTTTACTGGTATATCCTTAATTAAATAAAACCATTTATTGTTGGTACATATACAGTTTATTTTTCTCTGTGAAATAAAGATAAAATAATTGTTTATCATTTGAATTTTTCTTTAGTTTATAGCTAAGTACACAGTAAAAATATATAACTTTTTATATTATTGCATAATTTTAATTACAAGTGTGTACAATAAAATTTAATTTATTAGCATTGAGTTCAATTATGTAGTGATTATGATCACCATTGCTTAATGCTTTCTACCCAGTTTAAAAATAGCTTGAAAGATTGTTTTGATATGAAACATATATAATCAGTTTTGGATTTTTACCAAAATACATATTTAAAGAATTTTTTATAAACATTAAAACAATATTATTTAATTAGGGTATTGTTATAGGTAAGGTTTTAGTTGAAATACTTTTAATTACACCAGGAATTGTTTTTATTGGTTATAATAATAAATACTTTAGATATACAGTAGACTCCTTAAAATCCAAACATAATTTTGTGATGTAAACAATGAAACATTTACTTCAGATATAGGGACAAAGTGTGACTATTTTAGTTTTATTTCAATTTCATATATTTTTTAATTCGTAATTTTTGTTAATTTTGATGAGTTTGTTTTTTCATGATGGAAGAATAAATTTATTTCTGAATTGCTGATATCATTGGTAATCACAGTCTCCTTATCAAATATATTTATGTATTAATCAAGCTTTTTTTGGTTATTAAGTCTAACTAAACCTGAAATACAACTTCTTTATTTTACCGTTTTGTTGAGAATTAGTAATGTACCTTTATGAGGCAAGTTTCATTGAATAATTTACGAAAAATGTATTTCATCATTATAAATGAATATTTAATCATACATTATTGATTATTAACTCTACCTTTGCTTTTAATATTTTAATCATTTTAAAAATTATCTAATTCTTTATAATTTTAGGTTATTACTTATTTTAATATTTTATAATATTGTAAGTATTCATTATAGTTTTGAATGCATTATTAATTCAATTAAAATTACTTTTAAAAAAGTAAACAAAGCAACGACCAGAAATTCACAAAATTCTAAAATGTCCTATGTTGTGTGGATTTGAGGGAGCCTAGTGTATATATTTATATTACATATGTGTACATTCATAAATATGTAAAATAAATTTAAATACATGTAAGTAGTATCTGTAGTTCATTTTTGGCTTTATTAAGTAAAAAAAAAAATCCATAAATTTTATGAAATATCAATCATTCCGAATTAGCCTTGCAAACTGAAATATAAATCAATTTAGTTGTATATAGGCATGCTGTGGAAGGTGTATGGAAGTATACACTCTATATTTTCTGGATTTTTTTAAGAAACACTGTTTACTCTCTGTTTCTCATAAAAGCTAATGGCATATTTTATCTAGGGTATACCGCCAACTTTGAATGTATACTTTCTGCCTGGAGCATATAATTTCTGGTTTTTTTATGACTACACAACTGGTTGTATAACCAGTATACAAAACTATAGATGTATATTTAATATAATTTAAAAGCTTATACTATATACACTTATAAAATAACATTTACCAAAAAAAAAAAAAAAAAAAAAAAAAAAAAAAAAAAAACCCTCAAATGTTGTATACTACTAAAGGATCTTAGTAAAATGTGATTTTCACAAACAATCTTTTCTGGAGATGATTTTGTAGCAGTTTACAATATATTTTTGTTATTAATTTCCAGTAGAGATGGAGGTTTTTTTTATTTTGTGTATTAAACTACAATGCTTATGGATTGCTAAGAATATTTTTAAATTTTTGTTTAAGCATACTGTTATGATGTAAGGTGGGTGACCATTAATTACCCTCGAAACAGATTAATCGAGATTTACCCTCATTCACCATATAAGCTAAGCAATCATGATAGTAGAGAGTATTAGCAGTGGCGTAGCTAGTGGGGGACAGATGGGGCAATCCGTCCCAGGTGTCACCCTCTAAGGGGCGACACCCAATCTTTACTTGCAATTATATGCACATATTATAAGATTTTGAAAAAAAAAAAAAATGGAATGAAAGGAAATTTGTAGTACACGATGCATCAGAGTTAATTTTTCAATTTATAATATTTTAGCTTATATGAATAAAGCCTCTTTTTTGTGGATTTATTTCAAATATGTATTTATTTTTTTTATTATTAATTCATGCTATTATAAAAATTTTGCTCAGCTTTCTGTCACAGTTTCATAACAGTTGCACTAATAAATTTATGCTTGCTGTTTGATCTTATTAATTTTATTGTTGTATTGTGAATTATGTATCTGATGGGGGGGGGGGCTTATATGTGAGTGTGGAAAATAAAAATTGCTTAAAAGTTTGAAGGGATGCTTACAATAAGGATTTTACGCTTATAATGAAGTTGAAAAAAATTAACATGATTCCAATAAAACCAACTTTTATTGAAAAATAAAAACTCATAGATAATGACCAGAAAAAATTGTTAAACTAGGATTATGCCTAATCTTGATTTAGTTTTTGTTGATAAAATTAGTAGTTACCTTCGAAATCTAGATCTACCTGCGGCTGTAGGATGATCTGGCGATAATTTTTTGGAATTATTCCGATGAGCCTACAACTATTTATGTGACAACTCTTAAAATCTAATGTTAAACAAATAGTAGCATCCTTTACAAATTTTTTATTTGCATTTCATTTTTTTTTTCTTTTTTTTTGGCTATGTTTTTCATTTTAAGCACACACATAATTATCATTCGATAACTAAAGTAAAATCAATTGTCATGTCCTTTTCAAATTTTTCTGTCAAACGATTTTTTTTCCCCTGTAGATTTGAAATAATTATTTAACTGAGCATTTTTTATGATATTTCAATTTTATTTGCAGGTTTATTTACTTAATGTATGCTTTTGTTCACAATCTAAAATTTATATGTATTTTTATAGATATAAGTTTAATTTCTGCAGATTTTAATTATTCAGCAGAAAAAAAAAAAAACTGCATATATTTTTTCTTTGCATCTCTGATTATCAATAAAAAGTGTACTGTGTAAGACTATTTGGTATGTAAAAAGGAAGGCGTCCAAAATCAGCGTATTTGGCATCTCTGATTATTCATATAAAGTATACAATTTAGGGATATTCAGTATGCAAAGAAGTGTACAAAAAAGTGTGCACAAAATCTGAGCGTATTTGGTAGCCCTGATTGTACATAAAAAGTGTACAATTTAAGTATAAAAAAAAAGTATAAAAAAATAAGTGCACAAAAAGTGAGCGTATTTGGCACCTCTGATTGTACATAAAAAGTGAAAAATTTAGGTATGCAAAAAAAGTTAAAAAAAATAAGTGCACAAAAAGTGAGCGTATTTGGCACCTCTGATTTGCATAAAAAGTGAACAATTTAGGTATGAACTTTTTGTCCACAATTCGGTTTGTACTTTTTGTGTATAAGCAGAGGTGCCAAATACGCTCACTTTTTGTGCACTTTTTTTTTTACACTTTTTTTACAAACTTTTTCTAGCTGGGGAGTGCGAAAAGATCGCACATTTCGTTCATCAGGTGTGAAAAAATCGTGAATCTTGCTCATGAAGGTCGGAAAAAATAGCAAATTTAGCCGATCGCACAAGGAAAAATCGCGAGTGTTTGTCGATCAGGCACGAAAAAACGTACATTTCATTGATCAGGCAAGAAAAAATTGTCAGATTTGTTGATAATGCACGAAAAAATTTCAATTTAAACTCTTTGGCTGCGAAAAAATCGGACGCTTTCTCGGTTTAACACGTGAAAAAAAACGCGGATTTCCTTGATCGGCACGAAAATTTCGCGCATTTTGTCGATGAGCGACGAAAAAAATCGCGAATTTTATCAATCATGCGAGGAAAAATTGCAAATTTCGTCGACCAGATTCATAGAAATCGTGAATTTTGGCGATGGGCTTCGTAAAATTCGCGAATTTTGTCGATCAGGCTCGAAAAAATAGTGAATTTTTTCAAACGGACTTGAAAATTCTTGAATTTACCGATCAACTTCGTAAAAAATACTAATTTTGCTGATCAGGTGCCAAAAATTTGTGGGTTTTCTCGCTCGGCTTGGTTAAAATCGCGATTTTTTTTCAATCATTCGAAGAAAAATCACAAATTTCGCCGATCAGCTTTGTAAAGATAGCGAATTTTGTTCATCGGTTTCGTAAAAATCGCGAATTTCGTCCATCGGCTTCGTAAAAATCGCGAATTTCGTCCATCAGCTTTTTAAAAATCTCAAATTTCGCCTATCGCTTGCTAAACATCAATAATTTCGTCGGTCATCTGAGGAAAAATCTCGAATTTTATCGCTCATATGAAGAAAAATAGCTAATTTTATTGATCATGTGAGAAAAATTGCGAATTTAATCAATCGGCTAAATAAAAATCGCTAGATTTTGATTGATTGCGCGCGAGAAAAAATATGAATTTTGTTGATTATGTGTGGAAAATTTTGAATTTTCTCGATCGACTTCGTAAAAAACATGAATTGTAGTCAATCGGCCTCTTAAAAATAGCTAATTTCGTCGATCAGCCGCAGAAAAATCGCGAATTTTATCGATCATGCGCAGAAAAAGGGCGAATTTCGCCGATCAGCTTTTGTAAAAATCGCGAATTTCGTCGACCTTCCTTAGTAAAAATCGCAAATTTCGTCGATCGGCTTCATTAAAATCGATAATTTCACCGATCAGCTGCAGAAAAATCGCGAATTTTATCGATCACGTGAAGAAAAAGGGTGAATTTCGCAGTTCAACTTTGTAAAAATCGTGAATTTTGTTGATCGACTTCGTAAATTTCGTCGATTGGCTTTGTAAAAATCGCGAATTTCGTCGATCAGTTTTCTAAAAATCGCGAATTTTGTCGATTGGCGTTATAAAATTTGTAAATTTTGCCAATCGGTTACGTAAAAAGTCACGAATTTTCTCGATCGGTTTCGTAAGGATGGCAAATTTTGTTGATCAGGCACGGAAATATTGAATTTTTTCGATCAGTTTCGTAAAAATTGTGAATTTTGTCGATTACTTTCGTAAAAAGCCCAAATTTGGTTGATTAGGCATGGAAAGCTGCAAATTTTGTTGACTGAGCGTTGAAAAATCTGGATTTTTAGTGATGAAGCAAGGAAAAATCTTGTTGATCAGCCCCCTTTCCCTCTCCTTTGTTTATAAAGTTTTCATTTTTTTTCGACACCAGCCACTTATCTTTGTCCTTTAGCACTTTTAATAAAACAAAATTTACTCTCTTGAATAAGTCAAAGAATACTATTACATCTTAAGAATAATCCTTGCTATATCTGATATATATACAAACGTAAACTGCTGATCTATCCTTACCAATTGAATTGGATATTTTCACTGTCTAAGCAAACCTAAAGGGGCATCATACCCACTTCCTTCTGAAAACATATTTTTTATCCGATTATAGGCCACAGATCACCTTCGAAATTGAATTTTCTCCATGTTATTGATATGGCCCTCGACACACACATATTTATAAGTGGCCCTTCTCTTAAAAAGGTTATGCACTCCTAGACTACAGCATTTAGTTATGCGGACTATGGGATGAGTGATAAGCCGCACTTGTGTTTTTTCTTTTGTAGGAGGACGAAAGGTAAATACGGAATAATATGGTCATTTGTTATAATAACATAGAATTGTGTTTAAATAAATATGACGGAATGGGGGTGGGGGGGTAGCATCATACTTGTGGGGGTGACACCATTATATCCGCCCCGGGTGTCACCCATGCTAGCTACGCCACTGAATGTACTGGTCGCTATGTATGAAAATATACAGTGCCAGCGAAAAAAAAACCTCGACACTTAATCCGCAAAGTCAATGTTCGAACATTTTATTTATTATTCCAGTTTTAAACAGAAAAAAAATATATGAGTTTCTGTCACGCGTTGGTTACGTGAGTTGGTGGTCCTTGCAGTGTCACATGATTTAGATTTCTCATTTATTATTTTTAGTTCTAGTACTGGTTTGAAAAGAGGGATGTTTTCTCTATTAAAAAAAAGTAAAAACTCTTCTGATGCACATATTTGCCGTAATAAGCTTACAATTGTTGAAAAACGTCATGCATTGATTGTGTTGGATCAAAATGTTCCTATACGTTGGCCTTACTAAGCCTTAGATTTATAAGCATCGGGGCAATCTATCTACGTCATAAAAAAGGCAACTCCGGTTTACCACATGACAGACACCAAAATGAAAATTCGGTTCAAAAAGACCGAGAAAGATTTCGATCAGACTGAAAATTTTTTAAAACGTTACTGTTAATACCAACTATAAAAACAGCAGAAATAAAAAAATATACATGACTAATGCATGCATCAATAAGGACCATTTGTCAAAAAGTTCATATTTTTCAATAAGTGTCAAGATTTTTTTTTTTTTTTTTTTTTTTTTTTTTTACTGACACTGAAAATTTTTTCCATATATATTGCAAATATTGCCTTACAAACATTCTGGTAAAAAAGCACTTGAAACGTACGGACCCTGTAATATCTTCAGATTTCAGAGAGGTTGCTCAGCGTCCAACTGTTAGATCGTGTCAGAAATTTATAATTTTTCTCAACTTTATGACCACGTGCATTAATTTTCGGTATGTTGGGTGCAGCAATCTAGTGTATTTATTAATTTTTAAACGGTGTATATTTTTCAGACTTTCCGAAAAACAATGTATAAAAATGTGTATCCCAGTAAATTAATTTTTTTATCAGTTTTTCTTTGTTGGTCGTTTATCGGTGTGTAAAAAAAATATCACATAAATATAAATACCTTCATTAATTTTTGTTATTTTTTGCTTATAAAAATATGTATCCCAGTAAATCAAATCTTTTTTGTTGTTGTTTTGTTTTTATCAAAGTTTTACTTTGTTGGTTGTTTATCGACGTGTAAGAAAATTTATCATATAAGGTACCCTGGGGTAATAACGCCAGGCGGGGTAATAACGCCAAGTGCTTATATTTTGCATAGTTATGAAATAATCTGGTAAATGACACCCATGTGCTCTGCGCAGAAGGGTTTTGAGTCATATAAATCGCAAAAAACAGCTTCAAGTTAATTTGTTTCATTTTTAGGTCTTATTGTTTTTACAAAAAACTAAAATTAACGCTTGATCTTAAATTTGCGAGATACGTTTTGTATATATGAAGACTATCTTTTTATCCGGAAATACTTTGTTAATTACATAAATTTGTAGTGCATTTCATGTACTTTTAAAATGTTGTTGAAGATTTTGGATATTTTCTCGAGATAATTTGTAATTTAAAATGTACTGCGCAATAACTATACCGGGGTAATAACGCCAATCCTTGACATTAATACCCCGGTTGATTGCCTACAGTCGCCGAGCTACATCCTAAATACTGATTCAAATAAACACAGTTAAAACCGTGCAATGTTTCTCATATTTCTATTTAAACGGTCCTTTTTAAGCAAAAAGAAACTGACTGTCTGATATTCATTTGCCTCATCCCCCCCCCCTCCCACACCACACCTTTATATTTCTTACACTTTCACAAAAATTGAACATTTTCAATATCTTAGAATGCAATTTGTCAATTTCTAAGTTTGTAGAGTTTGTATTTTTAGAATTGGGCTATCTACATGCAATTATTCCATCTTATTTCATAGTTTTGTTTGCATGGCGTTATTACCCATATAGGTGGGTAATAACGCCAAATAGCATGGGTCAGGAAAAAACGCCATTACATTTTATGAATACATATCTGTTAAATTATTTTATTTTATATAGATAGTCAATGAGTTGCTGTATCAGATCCTATATTTGTTTGAAAAATACAATCTAAAACTAAGCCGTGAAAATTGGTAGAACCTTAACGTTACATTATTACCCCAGGGTACCTTAAATCTAAATACCTTCAAAAAAAAGAAATTGGTAGCTGAAACTGAAAAAAAAAATTAAAACACATTTGAATCAACTTTTTAAACATTGCAAGAATTATTCTTTTTAAATGTAATAAGTTGAAATATACTATTTCATATTTGCTATATATCTCTCCAATGTTCAAGGCTAATTTCGCTGAAATCTGTATCGCATACACATTACATACGTGGCATACTTTAATGTTAAAATTCCGCAATAATTCCAGATTGGATAGAAATATAATCTACACCAAATCAAGAGCAGGTAACGTTTTATGCACTTTTTTCGAATTTGTTACATTTCTTTGATGTCGGGCAAAATCTAACTTATTTTTCTCTAAATGTATCCCTGATCAGAAAGATTTTATATTTCAATTTATTTTTACTACATACTTCGCACTTCATACAAACCTGTTATTTTAGTGAATCGAAACACGATCCTTTGTTATCCCCATATTACTATCTAGTTTTGTTTCTTTCGATTCCTGACTTAAAATACAATCAAAAGATACCTCTTGTTTTGGTAGTGTTATTTTCACCGAGTTGGAAAAGGGATACGTTATTGTGAAAAAATCCTTTCAAGTCCTTTCCAGAATTTCTCTGAAAAAAAGTTTTTGGTATTTTCATATAATGCGAATAGCTTTGTTTACAAATTAAAGATAAAAAGTAAATAAATAAATAAAAAATCACTGTGGTTCTCATCACATGCAATATATTTTATGCTTTTTTATGGTATTTTAAATAAAAAGAAACTTTTTCCCGATTTCGTGGAACAAATAAAGAAAATAAGTTTTCGTTAAAAATAAATTCAAAATTTCTGCTTTTGATCAACTGTTAATAACACATTTGTTTGAAAAAATCCCATATTTGATAAAAATATTTTATAAATAAGGGAAACTACGGATATTTGATCCATTGGTTAGCTTTTGATTGTTAGTTTTTTTTTTTTCTACATTACTTATGGTTGTGTAAACGCAAGCTACATGTTCTTAATGAAGTAGGGAAAAAATGATTAAAACATGTATAAAATGTGTTTTATCTATTCATCCTGTGAAATAAATCTGTTTTCAAATTATTTCTTATATATAATATCGGTTTACAGACTATGTTCACTGTGGGATTGTATAAAACATATTTTATGCATCTTCTAAACGGACTATTTTTTTTTTTTCAAAATGAATTTGTTCTACTGTAGTTGTGATCCTATCATATATATATATATATATATATATATATATATATATATATATATATATATATATATATATATATATATATATGTATATATATATATATATATATATATATATATATACTTTAAGCAATGTTTTTATTTTCTAAACAATTATGACAAACCTTTTGTAGATAAACGTATCGTAAAGATTAAAATACCATCTGGGCAAAAAAAGGAAGCAGCTAGAATTTAAAAGAATTCAAATATAAAAAAATTGGTTAAAGAAGGTGGAAGTAATATTTACTTATATCTTTAATCAGTTCGATTTTTCTACTTCTTATATGTTCCATATCTCCCTGAAGTATCGCACTAAAATTTATGCAATGACGCAGAATAAAAAAAAAAAATTAAAAAATCCATAAATAAATAAAAAATATGGATCTGTGCAAGAATATAACGATAACACAACTAATCAATAGAAGATATTATTTTATATGCATAGCTGCATTTCTTAAATTTCTTTGTTCTCTGTAAAATTCTGCGTTCCTTTTTTAAAAAAATCTGTGATCTGAAAATTTTCTGCTTTTACTCATATTTACCACACATTTACAGCTTTAAAAAAATATTTTAATGAATGGAGGCCGATCTTTGATTGGTTTTATTTATTTTCCTTGCGTTTTTTCTTCGATACCGAGTTTAATATACTAAGAGATCTATTCTTTTATTTGCTACAGCGTTATATTTTCCAAGTATAAAAAATCACAAGTTGAAAAAAAAAATGTTTAAAGTGGTTTCTGTAATTTGCTCTGAAAACCCCAATTTTCTGTATTTTGATACCATGTGATTCGCTGTGTTTACAATTTCTTTCTTTATTTTTATCATAAAAGAAAAGACTAAAAACTAATTCCGGTCTCAGTTATAAGGTACTTTTTCTTTCACTATAAGTATTATTTTAATTAAAAAGGAAACTGATTTTTTATTTCTAAGTACAAATAAGGAATGGAAATAAGTTTGTGTTTTACATATAGTATTTACTAACATGTTAATATCTTAGTTTGAAGATTATTTTATTAGTAAAACATTAGTTTAAAATGTTATTATAAGTAATTATTGCATTTTTTTTTACTCTCCATAAAAAAAAATTCTGCACTTTACATTTTAGAACTAGATTAAAAAATTAACACATTCAACATGGTTTTTTTGCTATTCAGCTAAACCCTTGTATAATTTAATATGATGAAATATTAAGAAACCTATTAAGGAATTCGATATTTATTACATTACTCATTTTTACTATTATTATTATCTAAAAGTGCTTGTTATTTGGAATTATACTGCAAGTAAAAGAGTACTTTTTCCGGTTATTACTTCCTGTAAACGCCTTGATGAAAGGCGCAGAATAAAAAATCAAACTGAAGCTGTAATATACGAATTCAACTATATTTGTAGCAGGGGTTCTTTTTTTTTCAATGTATTATTCTTTACTTGTAATTGGTACAAGCAACAAAGAATAGTATCCTTTTATACATGAAAATTTCTTTTTAATTACAGGTGATGTATTTTGTTAGAAGTAACTGCCTAAATATTAAAACTGAGCCCAATTTATAATTCAAATTCAGTATAAAATATATGAGGACGGCCCATAATTTTAAAAGATCGAATTTATCAATCTGTTCTATAGATGAATCTGCATCGATAAGACACTACAACGTGCAAAGAAAGAAAGAAAAAACAAGTTTAATCGTGTAATTCTGAAATTGTTTACAAAGAAAACCAATGGACCAATCAGAGGTTTTTCGCAATTTCCCCAAATTTGATTATTTGGAAATTCTAGTTTTAAAATTCACGTATTCATTTATATATATATATATATAATTAAAAGTGCAATATTTTTTTAACGATATTGAATTACTAGTTAGTTAAATTATATCATAGAAAAAAACAGAAATTTGTCATTCAAAATGACATTTAAATCATGATAAGGGAGAGCATGCAATGAATAGAAACTCAAATTGTTTACTCATAGTTTCTTTTGTGTATTTTCTTCTTAATTTTGAAAGAAAAATAACTTAAAGTACTAATACAAGGAGAGAAAGTTAAATTTCTGCAACAGATTTTTTTGAAGAAAAGAGGAAATTTTCGAATTAATGTCTTATTCTTTATTAGTTAAAAACTGCATATAAAAGGAATAAGAGTTTTTTTCCCATGAGCAGGGAGGGAGAAAGGTGATTAAATAAATTTTGAATTATTTAATGTTCTGTTTATATTGTTTATTAGTTACTTTTGCTACTTTACATTAAATAGTGTCGACAACATTTTGGCTGTCATTCCTAAACAGTCATAATAAATCCCGTAGTTATTTTAAAAATCATATAACAGTAGTTTACGTATATGTTAGTAAACGCACTGTGTTCCATATAAAAGTAATTCAGGATTGTGTCAGAAAATAGCCAGCTTAGATTCGAGAAAAAGCTTAAGATTCAATATTTTATGCAAGATACTGTAGAACCTAATAATAAGAAATTTAAAGATATACCTTATGTACATTATATGTATTACATACATTATGATATGCATTATTATATACATTATTATATACATCATACGTGGTGATTATGAAAAAAACAATCCCAATATAGGATTTCCAGCTATCATACCGCTCACAGAAACTGAAATTAATTTTGGTGTCAGCCCTCAATAACCATATAAAAAAAGATAAACTCTAACAGTTACGGTTATAGCGACAAATTTAAGAACGAATGAGGGATTGAAAGGGTATAGTGATGAGGGGCTGTATCTTTTTGCTTGCAAAAAGATGAGTAGTTGTATCCATATATCCATTGATTAGTGTCAATATAGCATACATGGTATGTACGTATTACTATATTTGGATACAGTCCCTCATCTTTTTTGCTTCATTTTGCGATCAACGGAGTTTGAGTTTATTCTATCGACGTTAATTTTCAGAATTTTCATGCTATGTTTTTGAGATTTTCACAAAAGTTGCTCTATACATTTAAGTAGCACATTATGCAAATTATATTTTATTACTTTCACGCATGCGCGCAATGAAACATTATTTAGTAAACCTGCACATTATTCATACAATTTTTATTATTTTTAAACCTGATTACAGGGTATTTTGAAAAATATTGTTTTTCATGTTTTCTGAAAAGAGCTTTTTATTATATTAAGAATTTTACAAATTATAAACAAAAAAGTGGCAAAATTTGGGACTTTTTTTACAAAAACCTTAATACCTCTATGAGTGTACGTAGTATCTTCACACAATTTCCATATCTTAACACAATTTATTACAATAAGCCACTTAATCATAATCAACAGTTTGAATGCTTTTGCTTCATTAGTTTTGACAGAGATATCCAAAATATATTCATTCTTTTTTAATTTGTTGACGGTCCCTTATGGGGCCTTCGGAAAAAAAATCTTCGCGGAAATATATGACCTGTGCTATTCTGTTTATACAGCTGTAGTTTTAGGATAATTCCTCATGTATTTTTCCAGATAGTTAACAAAAATCGCAAGGTGGTCAAATTAATATGATTGGACCATGTATAACGCTTAAATAAAGTGCTAGATTATAAACTTTCGTTGTATTTATTAGAAAAGTTGTAGAAAAATCCTATATCGGACAATTCAACAAGGAACCATTATAAAAATATAAATGCTAAGTCTAAACCCCAATCCATAAAATCATGAAGATTGGTGGATATGTACTTCTTGTAATGTTGGTATTTACAATGAATAATTTTAAAGAATAAAGATATTTTTTATAAATCTTATTATAACTATCCTCGCTTATAAATAAAATTTGTCACTAAAACAGCTATTAAAGAAAATGTAAAAAAATTAAATAAAACTTTTCAAAATTAAGACCTTCATTTCTTTCATTCATTGTGAAACTCGCAATTATCTAGAATTACAAAGTAGCATAAAATGAAGTTTTTCGTAATTTTGACAGAGAAAACGCATTAAAAAATATCCTAAAAAGTAAAAGTAAATCTCAGTGTTTAAAGACTTTATGAGTGTAAATCCTATGGCCTGGCTTTTGCAAGACTGAACAAAAGAAAGTCGTATTGTTTAATCGCAGTCTACCCTTCACACTTTTTTAAATCTTTTTCCCCAAAGCTCTTTAATTTAAGGACCGAAAAAGAAATCACTGGAAATGACTTCACAACTTTTTTTTGATCTCGGAATTTTATTTTCTTGGCAAGTTAATGAAATTCGATCAAGTTTTTTTCTTTTTAGTGTATTGCATAGTTTTATTGATTATATCAGCAATTAAAATAGAAAATAAAAATTTAATATTTTTACAAAAGCGAGATTAATATTATACAGCCATGGGAAAATTTATAAGGACACATTGGAATATAAGTTATATGTGTTAAAATAAGCATCAACTGAAAACTCAATCAAACATTATTTACAACTCGTAATTTGTAAACATTACGGATTTATTGATGTAAAATTAAATAATAATAAAATTTATAAAACACAGATCAGTAGAAATATATGACGAATAAAAATATACAATAGAAATAGAAATAGAAAAAACTATAAGTACATAATGAAATATATATGGAAATAAATTAATATCCTACAAAATCAGAAGTTTATTAGAGGTACAGTCATTGACTCAGAAAGTCCTGTTAAAATCTGTTTAGAAATGTTTTTCAACGCTAATTAGATAAATGATGTAAAATTATCTATAATTGCCTATTGTGAGCCATACTTACATACTTCTCTTGCTAAAATGCCTCACACATTCTCTAATGGGTTTAAATAAGAGCTTTTAGTTTGCAAAGCCAAAGGTTGGACAGTATTGTCCGCGAAACCATGGGTATGATGCATGAGACACATTTAAAATTTCATTGTCTTTTCGAAACAAACTATCACACCTGTAATTAGGAGCACTAATTTTTCAACTAACATATTCACATATGATCTTGCATTCATGCGATCTCGAATGTACAAGATTTATATTGTTTCATTGGCTACAAAACTTGTCAACGCAATCATAGAACCTCCTCTATTGGAGTTTCGATAAAAGAGGTTTATCTCTTTCAAGTCCCATTAATAGTGAAAGATTCCCTCTGGTGCGTCCGAACAAAACTTTTTCATTCTAAAATACTACTTTTCAGGGAAATCTAAAAGAAACTTCTTTCTATGCAAATTCTAATCTAGGCTTTAAGAAGTGGTGGACATTACCATAGTTTAACATATCTAACATTGTTTTTTTTTTTTTTTTTTTTTTTTTTTGCAGGACATTACGTAATGTTCAGCTAGTGTGCATGGTAGATTAATTTCTGTCTTAATTTGAGTAAAATTCAAATCAAAAACTTTTTTTTTTTTTTTTTTTCACAAGTAAATAATTTTCCACTTTTAAAATTCAGATTGTTGCATGCTATATGGCATGATGAAGGATGAGAAAAACTGAACAATTTTACAACGCAACAGTTTTAGGCCACTTAAAACAATCCTTTAATATTACCAAATAGGCAAATTTTTATTTGTGATTTAAAAAATATATGTGTCCTTATAATTCTTTCCGAGTGACAAACTGTTAAAACTTTTTTAAAACCCGGTCTTTTAATGATTTTTCAAACTTTCAACTTATATTTCGTTTTGGAATGCTCCATTTCAAGCATTTTTATCATAAAAATATTTGCATATTTTTTCTAGTCAAGCGTCTCTTACATTTGAAGACTTTTCGCTTGTTCTTAAATTTTTTTCCATGGCTGTAAGAGCTTTCGTTTCTAATAATAATGTTACGTTTTTAAAAATATAAACATAAATAAAATTCAGACTGTTATTTCCTTTCTGGAAAAAGCAGATACAAAATACAGTCTCTCATTTTCCAAGAGCTTCTTTAGAAGATTACAATATTACGTAACAGTGAAATGTATTGAAAACAAATGATGCACGAAAAACTTATATATTAATAATACGATTGAGTGGGTTTAGCTTAAATGTACAAACAGATTTTTGTTTTCCCTGAACGTCGCCTGAAGATATTGGCCATTTTACGTAAAATATTAAATGAATTGAAAAAAGGACCAGGCGTTTAAATTGTTTTGACCGCAAAAATAAATTCGAAAGCCTACTAGAGAACTAGAAACTACATCCTTTTTGCATTGGCGATGGAAGATTTAAAAGGCATGGGACCCTTTAAAACTGCCTGTAGTACTACTTTTCCCCCACGGCGCTTCTTTGGCTCTGAATTCTAGGCATTTCCTTTTATTTAAAAACAATAACTAAATCTAGTACTTATATTTCTGTCTACAGGCCTGGAATTAAAAAAAAAAAATTACCCGTTACTAACTGTTCCCAAAAGCATTATTTAAAACCAACCAATTTATAATAAAGTTTATTACTTAATGTTATGACTAAATTGTTATTTAAAGGTTGTCTATATATCGAAATTACACGAAACTTGAAAATTTTCAATACAAACACCTAGTTTTGACATGATTTTCAACCCATTGGTAAATTTTGCTTTCGGATACCAAATGAAAATTCATCCCATCCTTTAGTTTACGAGTAATCCACTTTTAAGTTTGGAACACCTGTAACGGTAAACACACGTTGGGTGTCATTTGTAACGGTTGGGTGCTCGTACTGGGTGTTAAATGCAGACATAACTCAGTACATAAGATAAAAAACAGTTTATTAAAAACGATAAGGGCTCAAGGGGAGTGGAGCAAGTCTGTAAATTTCACAACTGAGAATACTACTAAAAGATTAAACTCATACTCACAGCTCCGGAACTAGCTCAACCGGGGCACCTCTGATTACTTCTCAGCTATCTTTCGGCTAAGCTGCTAGATAAAATCTTATTAGACAGCCCGTAGCTGTAGATATTTCTTCATTAACTTTGAGATAATCAACGAAATGACTATTAAATTTCTTACCACCGGCCAACTTCTCGAGTCGAATTCCCAAACTCCTTATCAACTCACTGGAGGCTCGCTAACACTCGATATCGCTTGCTCTGGATCAATCAACGCAGCTAGACACACTCTGCTAGACACCAGCGGGAAATCGCCGCTAGAGACACACTGGCTAATATCGCTAGACACACTCGTCTGGCTAACGTCGCCAGAGACACCCCACACACACTCAAACTCCAAGCTTTTATATGTTGCAAACTGAGATACTTCAAATTTACATATTACTACTAACCGCGACCTAACTGTAGAATCCGAAAGAGACACACATGCTTTAGAAAATTAAAGTAAAAGAGAGGATAGATGTCGCTTTCACGCTTACACATGTTAAATTATTGACGTCACGATCTCGGAAATACTAGAGTGCCTTTATTACAAAGGTCACTCCCTCACATACCTAATAATAAACTTATTAAAAATCTTTGCAAAATAAACTGGAAGTTTTTTATTTATATTGGAAGTTTTTTAAGCATAACTCAAAAACTAGTTGGAGTAATGATCTGTAATTTTAGACTCGCATATTGAACTTTCTAGAAATCCATATCTGTTAGAAAATTCATAGGTTGAAAATCATGTATATATTTTTAGAAAATATGAAATTTTTGAAAGTATTTTATCCTTTAAACACAATATAAGTACAGCATTAATATTATATGATGGTTTAGAGGTAAAGAAAGCAGGAAGTTCATTATTTTTGTCCCAAGATGAACATTTAAGCCTTAAAATTTAGAACAGGAATGGACAACTCATAACTTGAGAACTTCCAGCTTAGCCAGTCGAGTTATATGGAACAGGTTCATAAGGAATACAGTCAAACCTCGTTAACATGAACCTCAATGGGAATCAAAATTTTGTTCATGTTAACAGTAATTCATGTAATCAGTATCAATTCTTTGTATTCATTTTTATAGGGGACTGTGAAAACAATTCATGTTAAAAGTAATTCATGCTAAGCGTGTTCATGTTAACGAGGTTTTACTGTATTAAAATTGCGGGACCATGATTTAAAAGAATAACTAATATTATTTAATGAGTAAACATGAGAACATTATTTATTAATCATCAGATATTTTGAAAATTTTTAATTTTTAGATTCGTCATGAAGCATTTGTCTACCTGATATCCCATTTTACCCGAAACAAACGATCTTGAAAAACATAACCTCTCTAATCTTCATCAAGTTAGCTTTCAGGAAAACTGAATAACACATCAATAAAAATAACTTTTCAACTTTAAACTAAAATTGGTTAACATCACTGACAATTAGAATTTATAATAAATACGAATTTTATATTTAAAAAAATAACATCCAAAATTTGCCAAATTGTGAATAAGATTTCATTTCACCATGTCAGTCCAACAACTGACATCGGAACAAAACTGGTCACAGTGACTCATGAGCGTACTAAAAAGCAGTATGGTATATTTGGGCAGCAGTAACACCTTATGTGCCAATTATTGAAGTATTTCACATTGTCGACAGCACCCGAACTTCTCTCTATAAATATATATATAAGACGGTATCCCAAAAGACGACGTCTCAACACACCATCTTTATATATAATCATACATTCTTATTTAGATTATATAAGACACTTCATAAAAATAATAAAAAAAAAGTGTAAAAAATATTAGTTAAAAATACTTTTATCTATCAGAAAATTAGATACATAATGGATAAAAAATTTTGTTTTATTCTGAAAAATGTGTATCCCCTCTTAACACAAAAGGAAATCAATTTAAATTTAAAAAAATGAGTTTTATGTTTAAAGTAATTTACAAGCATAGTCATCTTTAAAAAAAAAAAAAGAAAAATAATTATATATAAAACCAGTTTCCTCTTTATAATATTCTCTTAGCAACATTAGGTATCTTTGTATATTTCTTCCTAGATACGTACTTTTCATAGCAATATATAATGAATCATTTATAAATTTGTGAACATCTGAATAAAAAGGATAGTTTATTGATAATCACATTGATGATTAAATTTGCTTTGCTTGTTTTACAAAGTAGATAAAATAAAAAGAAGCGAAGAAAGGCTAATGTTATTTTAAGGCTTATTTGTAAATAAATTTATAATGTATACATAATGTCACTCAAACATACAAATCTTATTGATCTCGAGTTTTAAACTAGGTTTCGTAGCGTCATAAAAATATTAAAAATAAGATAATCATTTATAAGATAAAAGAAATTTCCTTCTATTATGATAATAAGAAATAACGATAAATATTTTTTCTCAGGAAAATAAGATTCTTTGCATAATGTAGTATAAAATGCAATAAAAACGTTAGTTTTAGTACGTTATATTTAACTAACAATTATTTTCTATAAAGAAAATGAGGAGAACAAGGATCAAAACTATCGGTTTACTCTGAATAAATGTGTTTCCATATAAAACAAATAAAAATTGGATTAAAAAAAGTATCAACTTTTTAGAACGATAATTTATCAAATAAAATCTCTTTAAACAAGAAAAAGAAATTGGATTAGTTCTAAAAAATAAGATTAGTTTTATAGTACTTTTGCGAATGATATCATCTTCATAACTTTAAAAAAATAGTTTTTTTTTCTTTTCCCAAGAAAAATTTAGAACATAAATTGTAACTCAGTTTACTTCTAAAATTCGTTTTACCAAAATCCTCTTAAGTTGCGAAAGAGTTTTTTGCTTTTTTAAAATTCGGTTAGACGAATTAGACAAGTAAACAAACATTAGCTAGGCAATAATGACAAATTTGACTTTTTTTTTTTAATTTGATAATTTTGATCATCTAAATTTTAATCTTAAATGATCTCTCTCAATGGAATTATGTTGTCTGCATGTGGCAACTTTCATATAAAGACATTTTACTATAATTGCACTAAAACTACGTAACTTACCAAATGTTACATTTTGTAATTTTCAGTTTGTTTACGCTGCAAATTAGTTGTCTAACTTATTATAATAAATGTAAATTATAAATCTTTTTTAATGAAGAATTAAATAATATTCACCTTCCACTTCACGAAAGTTTGATGGAATTTAGAGGCAATAAATCGGGTTGTAACGTCTGTTTGTACGCTAAAAATTCTAATTAAAATATGAGAAAAAGCGGAACATGGGCTTTAAAAAATGGAACATAATGATAAAAAAATGGTTTTTTTTTTTTTTTTTTTTTTTTTTTTTTACTTTATTTTTCCTAGTTTCTTTCATTATACAGAAAATTTAATACATCATTTATAATTCCGGTAATATCTGAATTACCGGCACGTTTGTATAATCTTCTTGAGAAATAATATAGTTCTGCTTAATTTTCAGAATGCACTAAGTAAAATAAAAGGAATGTCAATAGTATTTTAAAAGAAATTCATTAACATTTAAATTTTCTTTGTGTTTTATTTATAATACCATAGAAAAAATATGTGGTTCTAATTCTAAGCTAGGAGTCATTTCGTCATAAAAAATTATTTAGAATTAAGATAATTAAAAATACATTAATTATAACATACGTTAATCTTAATATGGATTACAATAACTATACATCTAATTAAATCTTGCATATGAAAATTTAAACAGTTATAATCTAAAGTCAATGTTAGGAAAGAGAAGTTAGACACTTAAAAAGTTTTTAAATTTAATTTGAAAGCAGCACATGAAATCTTCTTAATTCAACTGTCACAGTGAGCTGAAATATTTTTTATTGAGAAGAGTTGTAATATGTGTTTAAAATAATAGATCGAGAGGCGGCGTCACATACAATCACCTCATAGTGTTCACGTGTAAAAATCCAGAATTAGTTAAAATTCGATTCACAGTTAACAACGCAATTGATCGAATTTAAAACACCAAAATCAATAGTTTTGAGAAGTCTTTAGAGATAAAATCACCCCTTGATTATATGAAAAGAGCTCACCTTAGTTTGTGAATAACTTTACTTCTAAACGAAGCTTTTGAATTGGTTTCTTTTAAAATTATTCTGAAGAATCAAATTTTTAAAGTAAATTTATATGTTAACAACATTTAAAATGTACCTGCCTCTAATTACACTAAAATTATTCTCATGACTTTCGCAATAATTGTGATGGAAAAAAATATTATTTCTTGAAACGTTTTAATGTACTTCATGTTAGAGCTTGGAGGTATCAGCTATTCCAACCGCATATCTCCCTCTGTAAACTGAAAGTATTAGGTGCTTTTCAAAATATTTGTAATAGATGTATTTTAATATGTATTTTAATTATAAAATTCAAAATATTTGTAATAAATGTATTTTAATATTTATTTTAATTATAAATTTCATAATCAAGGGATAATTTAACTGCACTGAAAATTTAATACTAAATGAGAAATTGTTGAAAAAAAGTATATTTTACATTTAAAAGTTCCGCATAATAAAACATCATTTTTTGGCATTCAATAATCCGTAGACTTGAATAAATAATTGACCAAATTTTGTACAAATATCTTTAAAAAGATTCTTTCATGTAAACATTATTTTAAATATATACTTTTGTGTGGTGCATTTCAAAACACAAAGATTCTAACAAAGATAATATATTAAAAGATTACGAACATAAATAGTAGGTACTTTCGTAGCAAGAAGAGTTAAAAAATAAACTTGAGAGACTGTCGGGTCCACACTGTAAAAAAAAAAAAAAAAAAAAAAAAAAAAAAAAAAAAAAAAAAAAAAAATCTATAAAATTACTAAATTTTTTCTACGAAACCAGAATTTCTCGAACGTTTTATGTAACGGTAACAACAAAAACTTATGTAACTGAACATGTAACATGAATTTTGCTGTTACCGTTACACGAAAAGTTCTAGTAATCTCAGTTTCCAGGAAAAAGTTTAATAACATCACAGTTATATATATATATATATATATATATATATATATATATATACAGTTTACTTTACTTTACTGCAAATGGAAACCCAAGTGACACTCGAATTTAGATTCTCAAAGTGTTAATAGTTATAAGAGATTTTATAAGCAATGTTATTACAATAAGGCAAAATACAACTTAATATATCATTAATACAATTAAAGAATGTTAAATATTCCCCAATAAAATCTTACCACTTTTTCAAATAATAATAATAATAATAATAATAATTATTATTATTATTATAATGAGATAACTGTTTGCGTTATAAATTTAATATATTGCTTCTTGCATATTCTTAATCCAGTTATGAAATATATCACACATCCTCTTAAAATCATTCAATCTCATAAAATCATTCTTCGAAGTTTTCTAAAAGCTGACTAGAAACCACCTTTGCTTTTTTAGTTTAATAATATTATCTAACTTGTCAAAGAATTAGGAATAATTTTCGCTTTGCATTTTCGCATGAAATGGCAACATTCTTTCTCAAGCATAAAAATTTGCGCTTCACAAAATAACAACGCTATCATCGTTTCCGCCCGAGAAGTGCTCAAAATAAAGTTTCTCTCTGAGTGGCCTAAGTGGTTAAGCGGCGTATTGTTTATAAAAGGGCAGCTTCAACTTGAGGAGAGTATAGATTATGAAGAAGTAATCCTAGAGATATGTTATCTAACTATACAAGTATTCCTGGATGCCGGTTTCTTTCAGTAGAAATCGATCATGTTGCCGTGTGAAATGTTTAATTAAAAGGATTATTCTGTGAGAGTAGTGCTCAATAGCAACGTACCTGGTGAAGAATTATAAAAATTTTGCTCTACGATAAGGATCAGTGCGTTTAGTCCCTTTGTATGTCATGTATTAATATCAATTAATAGCTCTTGTGTATTTAAAAATATTAAGACATATCTTATTCTATGTAGAAATTTCTTGTTTAATATTCAATTGTGCGTCAATGGTCTAAATAAAGCAATGCATTCCTTATGAAAGAGCATCTTTAATTTGAGATGAGTATATTATAAAGAAAAATTATTTTGGTGATATGTTATCGAACTATGCAATATTCATGAATACCGATTTCTTTAACATGATCTTTAACCGGATAACAGTGTCATATAAAATATTAAGCTGATAAATATTTAGAGCATTACTCACAGGATACTCATGAACTTGGTAGAGAAATATTCATTTAGTACTTTTCAATGTAGGTTATGTGTACTTAGTATTATTTTGTTAGAACGATTTATTATTCGCAATCAATAAATTCTCATTTGTGTGTTATTTATTCATAGTAATAATGGTCCAAATAGTTAGGTGGTACATTTTTTATAATAGTGTATTTTCAATTTAAGGATAATATATATTTTACAAATAAGTTGTGATATGTTGTGTAAATGTGCAATATTTGTGTATTTGTGTTTCTTTTAAAACGTATCGGTCATGATTTCGCTTAAAATGATAAATCAGAAAGATTCAAATATTACGCATGATGTAAGTAATTAAATAAATCAATTTGTCTTTTTTTTTCTTAGATGTTATAAGTAATGTACATTTAATATAGTAAAACACCTATAACGGTTGCTAATGTATGATCAACATCTTAACTTCGTAAACACTTTTACAATTCTCAATACCGGTATATTACATTTGAATCGTAGAGAAACTTCGTGGTCCCAACACTGAAAAAAATGAAGGACTCAAAAATGAGTAAATCAATGTACTCATATCAAATTGAATATGTTTGGTTAAAAAATGAACATATTTCTTTCTAAATTTTGAAACATAACATATTATCAAATCCACACAAACGTCACTGATATTAAGAGGTGCTAACACATTTTAATTGTATTTCCATTTCTAATTGAAGCGCTCAGATGACAAAGATGGCTATTGACACAATCATCATTTTGAGAAAATGAGCTATAAAATACCAAATGTCGTAGGTTAATTTTTATCACAATTATTCAGATGATAAATAAAAAATGCAAATTTCCAACTGGGTAAAACATTTCCGGGCCAGGATCTAATATTATTACGAATGCAGCGTTTACTGTAGTTCCAAAATATAATCTTCGATTTATTCTGTTGAGCTGATTCGGATATCAGTTCATGTTCCTTGGTCATTGGAGATTAGTTGGATGGAATTGTCTAGGATGACTCAGATAAAAGAGATTTGGCGGCGTCAACCAGTACATCCCTGGTTCGGATTGTTTTTGGCCACTTGGAAACTTGCAACTGTTACCAAATATCTACATCTGTTTATTGCCAAATTCCACAATTTATATCAATTATAATCTCTGCGAGTATTAAATTTTTTCAACTAGTAGGGGAAATTTGACTAGTCCCGAACACTTGGATAAATTGAAAAAAAAATGAATAAAACTTATGTCTTTATTTTATACTTAAAATAAAATTACGAATGTCTTTAATGATTTTAACTAAGTATTACTAATAAGTTGAATTATTTAACGAAATATACTAAAAATAGATTGGCTATATTTTTTTGGCTACACAAGAAACGGAGGGTATCCCCGAACATATTAATCATAGGTGTTCCAACACAAGTTGTGGAACAATTGTTATAAACATTATTAGAACCTTTAAACAAATATTTTTTTGAAAACGCTGAACAATGAACAAGAATGCACACTTACGTATAGTATATTTGATAACCTGCAATGAACTTTGACAGGAATAGCGAAAATTTATTAATGAAAACAAAACACTCACCCATAAACTAAATTACGCATTATCCACGTCACAATTAAGCTGTATTTGTTTGGACTCTAGATGACATTCATTTAAAATAACTCTTTATTTAGACAATACTTTGAATTTCTTAAAAATTGAAATGGCCGGGATTATCCGCCGTCCGCAGCTACCTGACTTTCTCCTAATTTAACAGTAATAGAGCACCGTTCATTACCTGCAATCATATGATTAACTGAGTCTCTTTTTTTTCACATAATATCTTTATCATCTGAAATCTTCAATTGTAAACAGGAAATATTCAAAGATACTTTTAATGTGCCAGTAATCGAATAGAGCCGGTAATCGAATTTATTTAAATGTCTCCAGTTAAATGAAATTATATTCGAGCAAAGTAAAAATCCCCGTATAGTTCTCTCTTTAAATGTCTCTTACATTGTATAGAAATTACCAATTAAATACAGCTTAAATGGGTTGGTTGGTTTATTTTACGTCAGCCAATTATCTACACGTGGGATATAGGCCCGAAAAAGAGAGCTTAAATAGGTTACGAAAGAGTAACCCTGGAAATATGTTATAGAACTATACAGTATTATCGATCTTGGAAATATATTTTCTTTAGTTGAAACCAATTATGATGCTGTGCAAGGTGTAGAATTAGAAAAATTTTAATATTGTTCAAAATCGGTATACCTGTTAAAAGGTATACCTATCATCCGTTATCTTAAATGTGTTATCTAGGCTACATTTATTTAAAATTCTCTTTTAAGTACTTTCATTTCTTAATGTCAATTGATAAATTCTCAGTTATGTATTTCATGCATTTTTTAATGTATTTATATGTAGAAATAACAATTAAATACAGCTTAAATAGGTTACGAAAGAGTAAACCTGGAAATATACTATAGAACTATATAGTATTATGGATCCAGCTCTATTTTTTCAAGCGGTCAGTTTGTTATTTAATCTAATTTACACTGTAATCACTTAAATCTGAAGTTCAAAGCACAGAATTTATCTTCTGTCTTAAAAATGTCGATTATGTGAAAATAATAACTGTGAGATGCGTTATTTAAGTATGCAGCATTTAGATACCACTTTTGTTTAAATCGATAATGATGTCATGTGAAATATTGAATTAGGTGGATTGTTATAAGTTATAGTTTTGTAAGATTGAAATTTGTGTATTTATTTAAAAAGTTTTCGTGTCTTTTTCTTTTACCGTTTGAATTACGTGTATTATGCTAAATGTTTCTTTATAAACTGATTTATGTAAATTAATAAATTCTTAGTTACTTATAACTTGATGACCGTAGTAAAAGTCTAAATTAAGTGGTAATGAAGCTCATTGTTTGTAAAAAAGAAGCTTGAACCTGAAAAAAGTAGATTAAATAGAAAAAAATCCTCGGAAAATACATTATCTAAATAAACATTTGAAAAAACTGATTAAAAATAATGAATAATGAACTATGTTGATACACTTAGTTAAAAGATATTTGATTGTCCTTTTTTTAACAATAGAGGTTAACTGTATTTTATGTTATATTTTTAATCCCGCTTATAACTACCATATGAAATTCTAAATTGTTTAATCTCATCTCTAAATTATCGCTTTTACTTATGTTGACCGAAGCCAGGTAGGACAACTTAAACTAATAATATTTTGGATGAAAGGGAGTCCAAATTTATGGCAGCATTAGAAAAATAGGCGCTTTCTTTTCCAAGAAGAACGAATTTAGTTTCTTTTCTTTTTCTTGTTGCCAAAATCCATGGTTATTTTTAATTTTAAGGTCACCTAAATCTAATTTTCTTTATCAAAGTAGGGGTTAAACTATCCTAGCTTTTTCTTTTACTATTGTCAATATGTATTTAAAAAAAATATTTCAAAATTTTGTAAAACAAAAATTTTATACAAGTCAATCAATGATAGTCGTATTTAATTAGAATCACCAGGAACAGTCAGTTTGAGTACTGCCAAATATATATGATTTCACTTGATCCAGTATTTAAAAAAAGCAACTGAATATGCATGTTTCTTAAAAATAAGTTAAATTAAAAAGTAAAACAGCTTTTAATACAAATTCTGATGTACATTTTTTTTTTTATATAAAACATGAATGAAATTTTCAGCTTTGCTAGTGTTAACTACATTTGATTTACATTTTTTTTTTTAACTGTGAAACATTCAATAGATGTTTTATAATGTCTAAAATAGTTTTATCATTAATCATCACACTATGTACAAAACAATTCTCTTTTTAGTTGATTTTTTGCCTTAAATATTATTTATTTGTTTGATTTCAAATAATTTGTTTTGAATTAATTCTCAAGCATTTCGAGGCGCTAATATTAGGTACGGCATAGCATAGCACGCACCATAATAACCTATTCTATCAGGTGAATTGTGTAAATTCCTTCAGATGCTTGAAATGCGATGCCAAATGCTTCGAATTTAAACTCCATGCATCTTTTGACTAACAGGTACTTGAACAGGAACTATGCAAGAGACAACAATGTAAACGTAAACAGTGTAATTTAGAAATATTTTGAGTACCAACTAACATATAATTTTGTATTGTTGTCAATTCTATAAACTGAATTCAGTGCATAAATGTGAACCAACCACTGTGTATTGTAAAGTTTTATTCATCAGAGAATCATCTTAAAGTTATAACCTCTGTTTATTACTACAATACATGTACTGAAAGTAACGCAATTACTTTCCTTAGAATTGCATAAAATATCATGCATACTAAAGGTGTGAAATAAGTTTTACCTTAACCAGATGCAAAATAAAGAGTTAAAATAACAAAACTTTGTAAAAAATCACAATAAAATAAAAACAAGACACAACACGCGTTTTGCGTTTAAAATATGATCAGCTTGTCACAGCTTAAATAAACAAATGTCTGTAAGGGGAGAAGGTCAAAATTTAATTGAAAGGCAGCGAGTAGAGCTTGTAAAGAAAGCCATATCAGTTCATTTTTGCGACTTTAGATGCTTTGAATTCATTTTTGATCTTGTCTTCTTATGGAAACGTGTTTATTTCAGCTGATGACGAGCTGTTAATATTTTTACTCGAAACGCGCCCTATGTACTGTTTTTATTTTATGGTGATTTTTTTCAAAGGTTTGTTAATTTAATTGTTACATATCGCTAATTTTCGGCACTGTTTCGCCGCAAAATAAAGAGTCATACATTCGATACTAACATAGGTAGAGAATATTATTTTTGTACAATTTTCTTATTTCTATAATTGTCGTTGGATTTATAAAATACTCTTGTAAAGATTTATAAATATTTCATAATTTGTTAAAAAAAAGTATATTAATAAAGTATATTTTTTTTAAATAAAAAGAAGCATTAATCTTATCTAAAACTGTATGTTCAAATTTTACTTTCTGCTTTGAAATACACTCTGTATTTATTTGTCTTTTCTGATTTAATTTTATGTTCAAGATATTTATTTCGGAGTAATACATCTTATTTTAAATGTAGATAAGATGTTAATTTTTAAGCAGAACAAAATCCTAATTGTATGTTGTCGACAAGCTCATACATATGCAATATGTGTTTTACTTATCACAGTCTTTACTTTGTAGCATATAAAATAAATTTCCATTTATTTCCTTCATCACCTGCTGTTCAGAAGTAAAGCATTTAGAAACAAGAAACATACTTTAATATTCTTATCATTATGTGCAAACAAAGTGTCATTTTACAAGGCCTATTTTTCATTATATTTCTAAATATTACCGATAAATATCGATGGATTATATGGACCGTTATATTCATAAATATTAAAATATATCAATAAATTAACTTTATTTTTAAACAATATTTATTTTTAAATTAGAGGCAGTATCAAATGAATCGATTTTAAATGTACTGTGTCATACATATTTATTAGTTTCGTTAATACATAATTTTAATATTTGGAAATAGCGTACATAATTCTGTGTACATAGGCATGATATACCTTGATTACTGATGTTTGAAGTTAATTTTTAAATTTATAAGATATACATATTCTTCATTTGGGGGAACATAATCGGCAAAAAATTAAAAGTATTCAGTATCAAATCGATTAAACAGACTGTTGTACAACACTCAATGTAACTTAAGTTTTTTTATACATGATTAAAAAGTTTTATGAAGGAAAATACATTAACAAAGGAAAATAAATATAACTTCTTAGTGTAAAATTTTAAAACTGATTAAAAAAGGCATTTTTCTGGAGCTTTTAACTTTTTGAAACAAAGTTTTTTAATAGTTTTCTTACAAGCATGGTCTATTACTACAGGATCTAAATTTCCAAAAAACTAAATAATTTAAGAATAATTTATAAAACATTGACATATATGGTGGCAAAAATATAATAAGAGACACCTTTTATGCGATTGGCCTAGATCGTAGTTCAATATTGTTGAGTACACCAGGTCCATATTTTACTTTTTTTTCTAGAACGAAGTGATATAAGCATCAAAGATAATAGCTAAAACCTTGTGTGGAAAATTACAATAATTAAAATCAACGTTTAACACACAATACACAAACACACACCACATACGTATACGTTTCGCGAGCACCAGGGCTCGCTTCCTCAGTGTATAAAAGTTAAAATGTTAAAAACAGAACCTTCCCCCCCCCCCCAACTGACAGCAAGTCAGAGACCCAAATGATTGCAAACATAATACCAATATACCCATAAGCTTCAGCAACCAACAAGATTAAACCGGAAATGAGGTGTTATGACATAATAAATCTAACCAGAAAGTTGAGATGTACAGTACACTTGAAAGATCATTAACCAAGGAGTTTTTTGTTTTATGTATATGGAGTGCTTCGAAAAAGTCTAAGTCTAATGGAGTAGTGCATTTTTGGATAATAGTAGCAGAGGTAAAATTAAAATTATGGCCCTCCTCCCAACAACGAAAAGCAATAGAGGAATTCTTTAACTCTTTTCTTTTATCATAACCTATATGTTCAGCGACCCTTTTTCTGAGTTTACGTTTTGTTTGTCCAATATAGATCAAACCACACTGGCATTGTATATTGTAAATATCCCAATGATCCAGAGGAGAAATTTGATCTTTTCAGAAAAGGTTAATTTATTGACTGGTTTAAATACTACTTTCAAATGATAATGTTTCAAAATATTTGCAACTTTAAAGCTAATGCTTTGATGAAATGGTAAAATAATTTAACTAGAATAAGAAACAGGTGTAACAGAAGAATCAGGATCATCGAGATATTTATTAAAACTATGAGAAATTAATTTATTGATATATGATAAACTGAAGCCACGATCTATAGAAACTGATCTTATGTAATTTAACTCATCAGTAAGAGAACTGTTATCTGAACAAATTAAGTGAGCTCTATTAATTAAATACAGAAAAGCAGAAGATTTCTGATAAGGGGGATGACATGAATTAAAATGGGGGGGGCAGTGTGACAGCAAAGGGTTTGCGGTAAACACGGGTGTCAAAAGAGGTTAATTGACGAGTGACTAAAACGTCAAGAAATGACAATTTGTTATCGTTTTCAACTTCATAGGTGAATTGAATGACTGGATATATTTGATTTAAAATAGTCAAAGTATTATTAACAGAAGAAACAGATGGGTCGATGAGTGCAAAAGAATCATCGACGTATCTGCAATAAAATGGGAAATTGATGAGATTAAACATTTTAACTTCAAAATAATGCATATATAGATCAGATAGGAAAGGACTAAGGGGGTTACTCATAGCTAAACCATCCGACATGGAATAGAATTGGTTGGAAAATTTAAAAGTATTTTGTTTTAAGCAAATGTTGAATAAATCAACAATATGATTAATTTCATGGTCAGTGTAATAGAATTCTTTTAATCTGAGAGTAATCTGAGTAATTCAATGCCTCACTCTCAGATTAAAAGAATTCCATTACACTGACCACGAAATTAATCATATTGTTGATTTATTCAACATTTGTTTAAAGCAAATGTTGAAAATTTAAACAATTTGTTTAAATTTTCCAACCAATTCTATTCCATGTCGGATGGTTTAGCTATGGGTAACCCCCTTAGCCCTTTCCTAGCTGATCTATATATGCATTATTTTGAAGTTAAAATGTTTAATCTCATCAGTTTCCCATTTTATTGCAGATACGTCGATGATTTTTTTGCACTTATCGACCCCTCTGTTTCTCCTGTTAATAATATTTTGACTATTTTAAATCAAATAGATCCAGTCATTCAATTCACCTATGAAGTTGAAAACGATAGCAAATTGCCATTTCTTGACGTTTTAGTCACTCGTCAATTAACCTCTTTTGACACCCGTGTTTATCGTAAACCCTTTGCTGTCACACTGCCCCCCCCCATTTTAATTCATGTCACCCCCCTTATCAGAAAGCTTCTGCTTTTCTGTATTTAACTAATAGAGCTCACTTAATTTGTTCAGATAACAGTTCTCTTATTGATGAGTTAAATTACATAAGATCAGTTGCTATAGATCGTGGCTTCAGTTTATCATATATCAATAAATTAATTTTTCATAGTTTTAATAAACATCTCGATGATCCTGATTCTTCTGTTACACCTGTTTCTTATTCTAGTTAAATTATTTTACCGTTTCATCAAAGCATTAGCTTTAAAGTTGCAAATATTTTGAAACATTATGATTTGAAAGTAGTATTTAAACCAGTCAATAAATTAACCTTTTCTCAATTAAAAGATCAAATTTCTCCTCTGGATCATTGGGGTATTTACAATATACAATGTCAGTGTGGTTTGTCCTATATTGGACAAACAAAACGTAAACTCAGAAAAAGAGTCGCTGAACATATAGGTTATGTTAAAAGAAAAGAGTTAAAGAATTCCTCTATTGCTTCTCATTGTTGGGAGGAGGGCCATTATTTTTAATTTTACCTCTGCTACTATTATCCAAAAATGCACTACTCCGTTAGACTTAGACTTTTTCGAAGCACTCCATATACATAAAGCAAAAAACTCCTTGGTTAATGATCTTTCAAGTGTATCGTACATCTCAACTATCTGGTTAGATTTATTATGTCATAACACCTCATTTCCTGTTTAATCTTATTGGTTGCTGAAGCTTGTGGGTATATTGGTATCATGTTTGCGATCATTTGGGTCTCTGACTTGCTGTCAGTTGGGGGGTTTTTCTCTTTTTAACATTTTAACTTTTATACACTGAGGAAGCGAGCCCTGGTGCTCGCGAAACGTATACGTATGTGATGTGTGTTTGTGTATTGTGTGTAAAACGTTGATTTTAATTATTGTTATTGATATAAGCATCTTTTGAGAAAGAAAGCAGTTCATAAACATTTTGACTAAATTGTCTTTATTTTGTAGAGTACGAGAAATATGAGCATATCAAAACACCAGGAATGCGGCATATATACACAAACTTTCACTAGCATTAAAAGAAACATCTTTTCATTTTCAAATACAACGAATTGTGCGGGATGACTTGTCCGCGACAAAACGTAATCTGACTAAATTTTCACATTTCACAAACGCCAAGAGAAAGCCTTTTGGCATATAATAGATTCCCAATCCGAGCAAAAAAATGTACAGATAAAAAGGACCGTTATATAATAAGCAATGGGAAAAATTCAAAATGAGTGTTGTCAAGAATACAACAATTATCGCCCGCGGCGAAAAATGCGCAACTCACAGCAACCCTAAAACAAAGTTATACAATCGGTAAAATTAAGTTCTTTATACAAGACAAAATGAGATGATTGAGAAATAAAAATAGCAGTATCTAAAATAGAAAAAATATTTAATTCGTTTGATATTTAATCAAATGAAGAACAAGAAAGAAAAATCTAGAAATGGAATGATATTTTACAACTAATTTATTATTTGTTTTTTATTTATTATTGTCTGAGCGTAGCGAAGTCTTATACTCAGAGTACGTAACGATATTAAAAGTCAAAAAAATTCTTTCGTCAAGCAAATCTCAAAAAGTACTTGTCGGATTTCGATTCTGTTTGTACCAGAAGGTACCTATGAAGGTAATCTGGTGAATGCACCTACTTTTAAAAATTAATTCCAAATAGTTTAAAAGTTATATTAAAAAAACTGATAAAAAGCACAATTTATTTGCATACCCCACAGAAATTTGGTGCGCGTGATTTTCACCGGCTGGATATTTTCGTAGATAACCGAATCAGTACATGGAGTAAATAGTAATCATTTACGCACTCAGAAATATTGAATGCAATAAAACATTTAATCATGCAGGAAAATAAAACTGTTATTTTTTTATATTAAAAAAAATGTCGTAAACACTTTGATTTTGAGATTTTGTGATAATCTCTTAGCATTTTTTGATCGCTAAAAGAATATTTTATATATTTCGAGTGTGAAAATTAGAAACAATTATTTTTTAAATAAAAAGTTTCTTTTATGACACTATTTTCCCTTTATATTTATTTTTATTGCATGTTTTCTTCTAACTTATATTTTGTTTGTGTGAGGAAGTCAATTCTGGTCACTAATTTTTCGGCACGGATACCACAAGCGCATCAGATTTGGCGCAATTTTTTTCAAAGCCCATTTGGCGAAAACTCCGTTTTCAAATAACGCTTACATACACATTTTTAAATTATTTTCTATTTTCAAAAAGAACTTACAGTAAATAAAATAATAATAATAATTAATAACTATAAAAAGAAATATTTTTATAATTAAAAAAAGGAAATGAAAGTAAATAAATATTTTATGAGTAAATAAACAAATAATAAATAAATAAAGCCGGGTTACCATCTCAGGTAAAATAATGCCATTTTGACGCCAATTATGTACCCTGGTGCATATGTGACATGTTTTCCCATTTTTCATCCATTTCCTGTTGGCATACAACTTAAATTTGGAATATGTATGCATACCACGGAGTAATACTGGAATTAGATATTGATTTTTTTAAAAAAATTCGATCCAAAAAGAGGCAACGGGGGCTATTTTTTAAAGATTTATACAATTTATACTGCATAAAGGAGCCACTTACCTATTTCTGTATACAAGAAGAAGTAAGTGATATGTAAAAACAATTATAGTATACATAAATAAAATATTTGAGATAATATACTAGAGATATAAGCACCGGGTTTGGCGAGATTTTTTATGCCAACTAGGCGAAAACATCGTTTTGATTACCTACATATAGCATGCTATAATAACACGTTATTTATTTATTTCAAAATGAAAAAAAAGGAATAAACGAAACATTTTCTGTTATTAAAAAAAAGAAATAACAATCAATAAATGATAATATATTTAGAACAAATAATTTATTATAACATTTATATGATAACTAGCATGTTAGGCAACTGAACGCCATTTTGGCACCAATTAGGTACCTCGGTGTGTATAGGGCATATATGTGCCATATTTATTTGTAAAACTGCGCATGAACGTTTACCAAGTGTGTTTTCAAAGTCGCTTATATCTTTTTGCAACATAGCGCACCTTTCGAAGCCAAAACTGCACAAAAGAAAAAAAATCAATATTTGAAGTTTTTTTTTATGTAATGCACATTTTGTAATCAGTAGGCTCGATAATCAGACCTCGTTTTTTTTGCTAAGATGATTTTTCATACGACGTCTTTTTTAAATTCGTCGTTTTTTCATATTTGATAGTATGCGGCTACTCGTTTTGTAACTTTTTTTTGTAACTTTCTTCTTTATTAACAGCGACATTTGGATTTCCTATTTAAATAAAAATTCTTCTAAATACAAAGAATTTTGTTAAAATAAATAAATTAATGAAATGTGGACATTTATTGCTCAAAGCACAAAATTTTTCCTATTGAGTTAATAAAAATCAGTAAAAACATAATTTTTATGATAATAAAAAGGTGACTAACAGAGTCATATATTATGTACGTTATGAATTAAGTATGAATATTTCTCCACCATTTATAAATAATAATAATAATAAAATCAAATCAAAGTCTATATTTGATTGAAAACAACAAGCATTTTCTAAAAGCTTTAGAAAAATGGCCAGTGAAAAGTGATATTTCAAAAGTATTATGAAATTAGTTAAAAACCATTTATTTTAAACTAAATGAATAAAAGATTTATATTTTTAATGAAATAAATGGGATTTGAAAAATCATTGGAAATTTATCACCTTAGATGTATTAATTCTACAATCAGTACTTTGTATGCAAAATGGAACAATTAGCAATACTTTTTGCACCCGAAAAATGGTCGTTGCTTTTTTTAAGGTTAAAAAGTAGATTACGAAATATTCCTATACAGAGATGCCAAGTCCCCACTTATTGCACAGCAGAATTTTCTTATAGGAAAAGTTATTTTTTAAATCCGCAGAATGTTCCAATTTAATAAAACATTTTTTGTATTAAAATACCGGTATCCAAAATGCCGGAGACTTGGCAGCTCTGCCTATAACATTTTAATTAATCACGGTACTTTTTTTAATCGGATTCAAATTTAGTGAAGACAACGTTTTTTGGCCAAAAGCAGCTTTTTTCCACATGTGTAACTACGATACAATTCCTTGATGCTGAAAGAAAATGTTTTGACTTATGCTATTATTGCTTCCTCTTATTTATTTATTTGAATTTTAAATAAGATGACTCAAAATCGTGTTTTTTAAATGTACGGAAAAAATTCATTTCGAGAGAGGGCGAAAAGAACAATATTTGGCGATTTATTACCTGCGTTTGGCTAAGTGTCTTACTACCTTGTATTTAATACTCTTCACAATACTTCGCTATTATATGGACTTAGGCGCTTTTATAAAAAGTTTGACGCAATTCGGGCTTAAGAAAGTGAGTTTTTTACTGAATACAAATAAATGAAAAATGAATACTAAGAAATACTAATAAAAGAAAAATGAAGTATTATATTGATCTATGTATATTTAAAAATGCATCTGCTAGCACTAATTAGATAATTTATGTGTATATAATAGGAGATAAATAGCTTTTGATTCTGTATTTCTATGCTATAAAGCATCAACCTTTGTGTGTTTTTCGTTATCATTGGGAGTACGTAGCCGATTTAAAAAATAATGTGGGCAAAAAATGTTAGTAACCATCTTTGCTACAAAATATACTATATTTTGCGAAGGAACAATAATCACCACCAATGCACGAGCAAAAAAAATTCTAAAATTGAGAATTCTTTGATGTTGAAATGACTAAAAATTTAAAATCTTTTTTTTTTGGTGGCAACTTTTAAGATATAATATTCTCGTTATGAACGATTTCTAAAACATTCGACAATTTAATTTCGCAAATTAAATTTTTTTTCTAGAAAAAGTTTTAAACCCAATTTATTGAGAATATTGCAATTTCTAGGATACTGTTGGTGTCAGAAACTGTAACTTTGATATCACCGTAACTTATAAGATGTAAGTGCTCGTTTAGGAAATTTTTTAAAAAAAGGATATTCCTTAACTCTTATCGACAACCTCATTGCATCCGTGGAAAACAGATATTCAACATTATAAGCTATTCGGACTGGTTTCACACCATATAAAATTCACTCCATTCTCTTCAAACATGATAGTTTATATCATTTATAGTTTCTCAAATCGATGCGAAGCTTCTGTTTATGCTCATGATATCATTTCAAAGAGTTATATTTCCAATATAGGAAAATTTGGTGTTTTATTTTCTATATTACTTTTAACATTTTGCATATTTCCAATTTTATATCCATGCATGGTTTGCTTTTCTTTTATAAAAATAGTATATGCAACTTTATATATAAGATTTTGCAATTCTATGATTCAATATGCTTATTTTCATCATATTTTATCACAATGAATGACCAATTAAAGCTAGCATCTCATTTTCTTTACTTATCGCAAGTTATTAAATGTGCATTCTCAGCAATATCGCTCAGAATAATCCCTCTGAGGGAAATCCTAGTTTTTAGTTTATATGCAATTGGAGACGAAATTAAATTTTAGAAGAGGGGGGGGGGGAACTAGCATTTGAAAAAATAATAGAAATATATATAATAGAATATGTGTTAAATCACAACATATGGTGCAAATACAATAAAAATCACTACTTACTTAATATTTATTTATTTATTTATTTATTATTTTAAAATGAGTTATTTATATGCATGAACATGTTATTCATTGCTGAGCAATTCCATCTCAGCTCAGGCAGGGCATGTCAATTCACCATCACAGATTTTTTTCAAAAAAATACAGTAGTTACAACTAAGTAAAACACAAAATTTCCCAAAAGGATTTTTGCCAAAAATTTTTTTTCCTCCGGTTACAGCACTTTCAAGTTTGTGATAAAATTGACAATTTTCAGAAAAACTGAAAAACGCTTCATTTTGAAACGAACACAGTACCAAACATATTCAACATATTCAGTCATTTTATTTTTTACAAATAGTTATTAAACTGAATTTTACTTTAGCACAGTTTTAAAAAATATTGTGACATTTTTACTTAATTAAAAAAAATTAGTTTTAAGTACAAAAAATATAATTATTACTGAATTCAAGATTTTTTTTCAGAATGAAAAAAATATTTTAAAGCTAAGCATTGATGGCAATTCAAAGACCTTTAATGGCAGTTTTAGAGCAAATTTTATTGTAACCCTAAGGTGCATACAACTTTTGTAATTCAATTTTAAATTATGCAAAATCTTGTAAAATCGCTACTTTTGAAGTGCAATTTCTCAAAAACACCATTTTTTAAAAATCTGATAATATGCTCAATAGATACCTTATTAGTTTCTAATAAATACCTTACAAGCAAATCCTGTACTTTTGCTTAGAAAATTTTATATGATTTTTTGAAAATAACGTGTTGTGTGTTTTTTTCAAAAAACCAGAAAGTCAAGCTCTTTCTTATTTAACCGAATTTGTAATATGATTAATATTTCAAACTAAAAAATACAACCCTGGTACATAATTATTACTGTTAAAATATATCTAACCATTTGCTTAAATTTAAAATTGTATAAAAAACAGCCATTAGTAAAATTAAAATTGATAATATGTCATTTCATTCCATACTCATAGATGTATCAAATTCACCTACAGTGTGTTAAATATTTTGTTATGTAGTATTGGATATAATATATTAATATGCAGATACATACATTACAGAAGAATTAGGTACTGAAAATTTCTTGAATTAACTTCAACTCCTTATCATCGTAAGTGTGAAGTTGTGCAGAACTGATTTTTCCAATAGATCTGCAAAAATCAGTTCTATTGGAACTGATTTTTCTATTTTTAGAAGCACATTTTCCAATGGTAATGCACATTCATCTTTTTTTCTTTCCAGTTTCTTCTGGCCATTGGAATGCTTTAACAGGATTATGGGGATACATGAATGATACTTTAATGTCATGTAGTTCTCGTGATATACCATTGATTTGTCCTATCCACAAATTATTTTCATAAATGCATCCAATGAAATCGCCAATTTGGAAATCATATATTGAATATTGATTTTTTATTTGGCTGGAGGTTTCAAATTTTGTCAATATATTTTTAATCGTTCGTCCCATATAACCTTCATTATTTTCAATCTCCTCAATAATGTTTAGATGGTATACCAGCAATAGATCTTACATTGGCATATTCTTTCTCTTTATTAGCTCTATAAGCTTGAATAATCTTTTTGTCTAGATGTAGCAGAATGATATTTTTTAACAGAGAGGAAAGTTCAGAAACAAATCAGACAGAATCTCGGATAGCTCTTATTATAACAATTCTAAATAAAAACACCTTCACTAAAATGTTCTATTTTTATACAGCATTGGTAAATGGTAGATTGTAAGATAATAATTGTTAAAAAGAAGTTTAATAAAATAGAAAACTTTCTTTATGTTGATTTTTTTAATTAAAAAAATTATTAAAATTTTAAATATAACAGTACTTTTAAAATACATTGTAATAAGTCAGGATCAAAAAATTGAAATTTTTAAATTCAATGAAGTTATTAAAGAAAACTTTTAGTTATATATGTACATCTTAGAACATATTAAAACATAATTATCATAGAATATCAAAATATATTTTAATAAAAGTGTGAAAATAATGTTTTATAATATTTTCCTCTAAGCAAAAATATACCTGTTCAATAGCAATCTATTTATTGAGTACTAAAAGGAAAGAAAATCAGATTTTTCTTTTTTAAAGGGGAGTTTGAATTATTTACATTTTATGAATAGGAATTTTTGAAGATTAGCTTATATTTATCTGCCATAATTATGTGCATAGTATTACCTTTTCATTAAACAATAGAAATCATATTATTAATTCAGTGAAATAAGAAAGAGCTTGACTTTCTGGTTTTTTGAAAAAAACACACAACATGATATTTTCAAAAAATCATATAAAATTTTCTAAGCAAAAGTACAGGATTTGCTTGTAAGGTATTTATTAGAAACTAATAAGGTATCTATTGAGCATATTATCAGATTTTTAAAAAATGGTGTTTTTGAGAAATTGCACTTCAAATGTAGCGATTTTACAAGATTTTGCATAATTTAAAATTGAATTACAAAAGTTGTATGCACCTTAGGGTTACAATAAAATTTGCTCTAAAACTCCCATTAAAGGTCTTTGGATTGCCATCAATGCTTAGCTTTAAAATATTTTTTTCATTCTGAAAAAAAATCTTGAATACAGTAATAATTATATTTTTTGTACTTAAAACTAATTTTTTTTTAATTAAGTAAAAATGTCACAATATTTTTTAAAACTGTTCTAAAGTAAAATTCAGTTTAATAACTATTTGTAAAAAATAAATTGACTGAATATGTTGAATATGTTTGGTATTGTGTTCATTTCAAAATGAAGCGTTTTTCAGTTTTTCAGAAAATTGTCAATTTTATCACAATTTTGAAGCGCTGTAACCGGAGAAAAAAAATTTTTTGGTAAAAATCCTTTTGGGAAATTTTGTGTTTTACTTAGTTATAACTACTGTATTTTTTTAAAAAAAATCTGTGATGGTGAATTGACGCATATCAATACTGCCTGCCTGAATTGAAATGGAATAGCTCTGGCTTTAAGAAATAATCAATAAGGATCGTAAAGATTTAAAAAAAATTATTTTTAATTCTGATGTATTTAAAATACACAAACGGAATAAAATTAGTTTAAATGTTGCAAATTGAATCATTTAAAAGGATATGGATCCCTTAAAATATTTTTTGTACACATTGTTTACTATCGAGTCTTTACGTCATCAGAGTAAACTGCGTATTTGTACAATCCTCTTAGACAAAATAATAGAAATTTGATACTTTTGATATTTTCCACAAAATGAAGAGCCCCTTAACTATTTAACTCCTTAATCATTATTTCTAATACAATCACGGGCAAATTTGCGAGTGAGATGAAAACCGCGATGATCAAAGGGCTAAATGTAGTTTCACAAATTAAAAACTTTAAATGATTACTGTTCTTATACTAAAAGCGGTTTAATAAATTTTTATACTATAATTTAAATGTAAAATATATAGGTATAAAATATTTGAATTAATATTGTAATTTATTATTAAAAAGTTGTTCTGAATATTTCATATTTCTGAAGCCTTTTTAAATAAATAACAAAAAAATTTTGTCTTTAGAAATAAGTAAGTTATTCGTTGAATATCCTATTCTTTATAATCCTATTGTTAATAAAATATACATAGCAAGATATTTAATGATATAATAAATACCTATTTTTTTATTAAAAAAAATAAATGCCTAATTTTATCAGAATCATTATATTTTATGTACATAGTTAAAATTTACAACAAACTGCCCAATAATTCAAACGTTTTATTGGATTACGTTTACTTCAACATATTATGAAGAATTATGATTCATTGTTAAAAATCTGCGTCAAATTGTCCTGTCATACAAAAGTTTTTATGGATAATGTTTACATAACCATATTATGTAGCACTCTCATTCACTGTTAAAAATGTAAATAAAACTGCCCAAAAATTATTATTATTATTAATTTGTAAATAATGTTTACTTGATCATATTGTAAAGCTGTCTTTGTTACCGTTGAAAATCTGCAGCAAGCTGTGCAATCATTAGACTTTATTCAAAGATAATAGTTATTAGATCAAATTAATTTGTGTATCTAAACATAATATTGACCATATTATAGTCTTAATAAAATAAAATTATATTTATGTAACCATTTTTTTTATAAAAAACGGTCAAATGACTAGACAGTTTGCTGTGAATTCTTTTAAGGCTCCTGTCCCCGTCAGGCGAAGTGCTGGTGAGATAATGCTATTTCTATGGGAAGGCTATTTTCTAATATCTCGCAGTTGCATTTTAATTTTTTAAAATAATTTTTTTGTAATAGCTAGTAGAAGTTCATTTCTACATCGCTTCTTGTTTACTTTTTCGATTTTGTGTACAGATATTTTTTAGAATGGCACTTTAATTTTCAGAACCGGTTTCGAAAGTAGAATAAACTTTTAAAAAATGTCTGGAACCAAAATAGAAAAAGTAAAAAAAAGAGCAATTTAAAGATACATCTCAGCTATCCAGTTCAAAAGAAAAATATTTAAATGCTGAAATGCAAACGAGGTATTAAAAAATATTCTACCCATAGGATTAGCATTAGCTGTCGCGCGCATCAGCTGACGGGGACATGAGTCTTAACAGTGTTGGACAGAATAGAGATAAATTATAGGTATCTAGCCGTTTTCTATGAAAACGGCTAACTGAAACTAGGGAGCTTCTTGCAGATTTTTCAAATTTTAATGCTGTTGAATTTAGAAAGGTGCTATATTCTATATTTTAATACGTGGAAATTTTTTCCAGACAGAAAATTCGCCTTGAATACAATATTTCAAATGAAAATCAAATTTTAAATTATTTTAATTGCTTATAGGCACATAATAGTGAAAAAGTTCCATTCTGGTTGTCGTTCCATGTGGTTTAGTCGGTAGAACGTCAATGCGCTATACTGATGGCCCGGTTCGACTTCCGGCATGGAATCTTTTTCATTAGGTTGGTATTAACGCCTATAAGCAATTAAAATAATTTGAAATTTGGTTTTCATTTGAAATATCTATATTTTAATTTAATCCATATGTTTCTACTTTTATTTGCTTTTGTCTTTTTTATCTTATCTTTGTTTCTTAATGATAAATTCCAATAGAATGGAATAGTTTTTACAATTTTACAAATCAGGATATGAATGAATAATTTATAAACTAGGAGAAACATCTAACATGTTTGATTAACTGTAATGGACTTTGATGGATTAACCCCCGAGGAATTTGATCATTTCCAGTACGTTTATAACATGAAAATTTCAAAGTGGAAGACAGAAAATGACCAACTTGCATCAATTTTAATTAATTTTGTTAATTTCGCCAGTCAAAATTAGTAACAATTAAGATTTTTTGTAATGTTTTGGTTTCTTATAACTTTAATTAACATTTTAAAATAAGGAATAATGTTGAAAAGATTTCTCATAGCTTAAAAGTTGTTCATTATTTATCGCATCAAGTGATTAAGAAAAATATAAGAGACCCTCGTGATTACAATTTTTGAGAAGGACTCTTTTATATTTTTCTTAATTTAAAGATAATCTTATCGGTCAGAGTAAGCTGCTATTTACAATATGTGTATCCATGTCATACATCCTTCATGTGTAAGTTGTTACAATATTTTGTGCGAAAGGTTTGCTGAATTTCATGCAATCACGTACTTATTGTTTAAACAAACCCTTTTCAAAAATGAATTTGTAGCTAAATGCAATAAATATTTCATAAATATGGCGCTGATTTTATTAATAATAAATGAAAAACTTTTATAAAATAAAAGAATTGTAAATATTAACTTTAAGAAAACCGAAGAATAATCTACTAAGATAATATTACAAACTATTAATCATTTTCTGTTAAACAAAGAATTTTATTTAAAATCAATTTAATTTTAATTTACTTTTCATAAGATGTTCCTTCTTCAAATAATGCCTCTTTTGTTAAAAAAATATAATAAATATTTGTATGAAATATAATATAATATAATATTTGTATAAATAACTTTACATTACATGTGAATTTAACTTCAAAACAAAACCTAAATTGATCTGTTTGGACACGAAGTTAATATTAAAGTACAATTACATTTTCAAAATGCATATTCCAAACATCATTTTTGAGTTTGTTCACTGATAACTATATAACATAGGGGGATAATTATTATTGTATAAACTTTTCGTTTCATTGCATAAAATATGTGTATGTAATTTAAGTTATTTAATGAATAAACGAAACATACACTGTCTAATTTTATGTTGATTTTTTTGTTGATCATGTTGATGTGTGTACCTTATGCCTATAAATACTAACTTGCAATTCCTTTCCATTAAATGGCTATTATAAACAATGCTTTCACTTCATTACTTTTCCGCGAACAAGGTGAAAATTGAGCTACAGTTTAATGACACTTTTCCTCTGCTTTAGACGCTAGTTTCGCGTGAAAAGCTCGCAAACTGTTTGAAAATTTTTGAAAGAAAACAGCTGTCAGTAATGGGGCACTGATGAAAAGCTGTGGGCTCACATAAGCGATACTGAGTAAGGAAAACTAGAAGACTTTATTTCATCAAAAATGACTACATTTCGGACTTGTTAAATATCAAAGAAACTAAGACGCAGTATGTATGTTTGTTAAATATGTTTAAAACTCAACTAAACACGCCGGATAGAAACCTATCAATGGAAGAAAGACATCAGCTGTTTAAAAATATATCTTCTATTATTAGAACGAGAATGGTGAAGTGTATGTCATTTTTGTCAGATAATGGGTAATGGTGTTGATACAAACCTTTCTAGAACTTTATACTAAAGAATTTGGGTCGTTATTCAGGGAAGAAAATATCGCTACAATTTAAAATAATGATTCCTTACCTTCTTCTTTTTTAAGTTGAAGTTCAAGCAGTTGAAAAATCAAGAAATATACAAGGTGGCTATAATTTAAGTATCTTTATTTGCGGCTATCTGTAATTTGAAAGGATGAAACCAAAATCGGTGTACATTTTATTCGAAAAGGGAGAAGAAGAATAAACAATTAAAATGAACCAAAATTCAATAATCACTGACAGATTACATTTTTTAGTGTAAAATGTAGAGTATAACATCAAAATAAACAATTAAGTCATAAAACCGGATGACACACCTAATTTATTGAAAAATTTCACAATGAATGTGGTTGCGCTTTTGCATGGCGGTACTGATCAAGTTCAAGTTCCATATGGATATTGTGCTTGAGGACATAATCCAGACAGTACACGACGTACTCAACTGTGGAATGTAACGTAAAAGGAACGCTTCAAAAAAGAAAGAAAGAAAGGAAATCAGAAATAAAGAAAAACAGAATAAATTCGAAGAAAAAAACTCTTTTAAAGCTGGTAGATGGGAGCTTATGGATTCGAACCCATTCACGCCCTTCGTCCTAATCGTTCGAAGTTTTCCGTGGTTTTCTTCGATCCTTGCGTAAATACGGGTTAGGTCCCTTAGGTTAGAATGTACATTAATGTACAAATTCGCCTATCATGAACAACACACATACAGAGTCGAAGAAACAAAGGAAAACAAAAAAAAATGTTCAATGTTAAAAAATCTTTCCTTATATGATATGCATTGAACCATGCATTCCATTTTTTAAAACAAATAGCAAAGAGAATATTATGTAAATTACACAAATGAATCACGTACAGGCGATACAACGTCAAAATTTGTATTTTTTTTTTTTTTTTTTTTTTTTTTTTTTTTTTTTTTTTTATGAGATATTGATCTGAGAAAAAAGATTCCGTATACGAGTACAATACATTTTACAAAACATGCTTAGAAATATTTTGTTAAGTTTGTTGCGAGATGCAGTTTTTAAATCATTGAGCTTTGCGTCATCCCCAGGATACACATACGATTTTAAGTAACCCCGAAGTCAAAAATCGCACATCGTCAAATCAGGGTATCGAGGAGGCCACACCATACGAAAATACCAGCTTATTTCTCTATTATCTATGAAAAGCGGGAATGAGAACAGTTGTGCCATTCGCCTAATATGGAAATGTCTTCATCTTGCATGAAATGTGTTTCTGAATGTCTTTGTAAAATGTCTTTATTGCAATTAAGGTGCTATGAATCCATATTACCCGATTAGTTGCCATTATCTGAAAATTGCAATTTTTTTAATTCAAAATATTGATAAGTATTTATTTTCCTTCCAATTTAAACCCATTAAAAATACTTAAGGTCATGTGGAACATCTCAACAAGTAAAGTGAAACAGCTTTAGCGAAATATTTAACATCATGCAAAAATAGAAATTAAAAAACATATACAGTTTATTATGACACATATTTAAATCAAAAGAAATGATTTTCTTGCATAAATTAGTTTGCAAGAATTAATTAACTTTTTACTTATTTCTGTGAATTTTTTTCAACAATATGTCTGTTTCGTACACTTTTCTAATAAAAATAATATTGCCCAGTTGAACTGATGGCATTGAGCTCACAGGCTACGCATACTAATTGTACATTACAGCCTTGTATTTTCGTTAATTCCGTTCGAAAAAAAAAAAAAATTAAGAAGGGGAAACAGCTCTCCCCTTTCTCCTTTTTTATACTTAATCATTGAACCTCCTAAACTATCAAGTACATGCTTTATCATATTAAAAAATCTATATGCAAAATTCAGAGCAAATCGGATAATTCTTAATAAAAAACTATTTAGCATTTATATAATTTAAGAGGAGTTATTCCCCTTTTTTTTACTTAACCATTAAACTTCCAAAACTATTCAGAGATTTGAACGAAATCTGACAATTCTGATTGAAAAATCTATTTGTACAAGTTAAGGGGAGAGGCATTAGAACCCCCGTTCCTCCCGTTTATGCTTATTCAATGAACAGCTAATACAGCCACGGACTCGCCTCATCGGAATGATCCTATATCTAAATTCTGAACGAAAACTGTTAATTATGCATGAAAATCTTGTTTATATCAATTAAGGGGAGGGGCATGAGCCCCCGTTCCCCCTGTTTATACTTATTCAATGAACACCTAATAACAGCCACGGAATCGCCTCATCAGAATGATCCTATATCTAAATTTTGAACGAAAACTGTTAATTCTGCATGAAAATCCCGTTTATATCAATTAAGAGGGGGGCATGAGCCCCCGTTCCCCCTGTTTATACTTATTCAATGAACACCTAATAACAGTCACGGAATCGCATTATCAGAATGATCCTATATCTAAATTTTGAACGAAAATTGTTAATTCTGCATGAAAATCCCGTTTATATCAATAATAGGGGAGGGGCATGAGCCCCTGTTCCCCCTGTTTATACATATTCAATGAACACCTAACAACAGTCACGGAATGGTCTCATCAGAATGATCCTATATCTAAATTTTGAACGAAAACTTAATTCTGCATGAAAATCTCGTCTATATCAATTAAGGGGAGGGGCATTAGCCCCCCGTTCCCCCTCTTATACATATCGAATGAACTCCAAAAACCAATCAGGGAACCGCCTTATCAGTATATACCTACATGCAAAATTTCAAGTGGATCCGATATTTCTATCATGAGTTATCGCGTTACGCACGAACGCACGTACGAACGTACATACAGAACGGACGGGCACATAAGCTCTCAGGCTATGATAGCCTGTGAGCTAAAAGCCTATTGAATATAACTCTCAAAATAACTTATGGTATAAAAAAACATACCATTTGTGAATAATAAAAACGATTTTCATTTTGACTGAATAGAAATAAAATTAAAAACATTTAATTAAAAAAATTTGAAAATCGTAAAAAATTTCAGAATATATTTTTTATTATTTAATTATTCATCTTTTCACAGAGATCTGTAATGCTAAATATTGTTAAAGAAACAAGTTAGTTGCACAATTTTGGAAAGTTTCAATGGTTTACCTAAAATAGAATTTTAGAAAATATACCAAAGTATAAGAAACACACACTTAGATAAAAAAGAAAAAATTATACACACATCCATAGTGCATAAGTTCCACAAGGTAGGGAGACCTACCAATTGGCTTTAGCTCAAGAAGCCCCACCTAACATTTATTAAAATAATTATAATAGTACAGTTATTTCACAAATAGTTACCCAATTTGTTCTGAGCGAACCTAAAGCTAGTATAATATTAAAGTACATACATTTTTAAAGTTTAAGTAGAAAAAACCTTATATTGTTTTCAAAAAACTCTCCCTTCCACAATATAATAACCAACGAATTAAAAATAATTTATAGTAAATAAAGAGTAAGATAAAGGAGTAAGTAAAGAGTAAAGATAACAATTATTAAAATTTAATTACTGAATATTATAGGAGATAAACATAAATAAAGAATTAAACAATTAATTGAACTATTTCTAAAATTTTGGTTAATATGAATTAATATGATTTTTTTTTTTTTACTATTTCCTTTTTTTTATCCCTAAGTATAATCTCTTTCAGTAAATCTCTAATTTGAGTAAAATCTCTATTTTGTGGAATGAACAGACAATAACATTTATATTTTATTCGTTTTACAATAATTAATGAAATATTAAACTTAAAAATGAATTGAAACAAGCGCAATAATAATCCTAAGTAAACATAATATGGGACACTGATCAAGAGAGTCAGTTCTGTGGGGAGGCTTACCATGCATTGATTACATATTACATTATTTTAATGCTTCCCTGCCTCCTAATCTTTTGGATCCGCATATATTTTGCACCAAAATTTTTTATCTTTATTTTTAGGTTGATAGTTGAAAAAAAATGAATTATTTTATGTCCGTCGTGCTTTAAAAAAATAGTCAAAGTTTGTTCTTTACTAGCTTTTAATACAACTCATTCTTTTTACTTGACTTATACATAGAAATATAAATGGTATTACATAGTACCGAAACATCTTATGTATATAATATTTTAAATGTCACTACGCCGAAAATATATATTTTTAAATAAATATTTGTTATTTTAGCTGTTGTGCGTAAACATTTTAGTTTTAAAAAAGTTATTCTCCCCCTTCCTTTCACTTTTAAATCCCAGAACAGCTTTCTAAGAAAAAGGAAAGCGTTTTAATTTTCGCTTTCTCTTTTCATTTATTAAAGAATAACGATGAAAAGATCAGAAAAACGGAAAAAATGTCACAGCCGGTGAAAATTGAAAATGTTGTATTTGTTTTATTTCAACCTTCAACCTTTTGATTACAAACGAAGTACATGGAATGTAGAAAAAAGTTGCAAAAAGTAATATAAATTAAAAAAGTCATTATAAGTTCTTTGGCTAAAAAAAGCAAACGTATTACATTCTGAATTTTTGCGTACAGAATTTTGTTTATTTATTCAAATAAATGTGCAGTCTTCAAAATAACATAAAAAAAATGACTGAAGAAAACTAAAATAATTAAGCAGCTAAATAACTTTTTATAGAAATACAAAAAATATCGTCAAAAATATACAATATTTAAAATATTCAATAATTACTTGAAAAAATTTTGTTTTCTAAAGAGTGCCAGAGCGATATTGTAAGTTAAACTATATTTTCTTACAATCTGAAGTATTGTCGAAGTCTTTTAATAATTAAAAAATATAGACATTTAAAAGTCAACTATTTTGTTTTGTTTTCCTTTTTTCTTTCTTTTTTTTTCTTTTATTTTTCTTAGTATCCACAAGTTATATTTTTCTGAATCCATGTGATACAGTTTTATATTTGTTAAATTGAATAACGAACATTTCTTTAAATGTTTTTGAAAAGAAAATGTTACATTGTCTATTAAAAAAGACCAGTGGACAGTGTGAAACTGCAAAAGTGCAGTATTTGAAAATTTTAGCTTATATTTTTTCGATTATAATTTTTTATTATCAGTAGTTTTTTACAAAAGAACTGTTTTAACGAAGAGCCAGACTCAACCTCTTATATTAAATTTCGTGGTTAAAAAAATAATTGTTTTTCAAAGAAAACTAAACAGGCCAGCAATAGCTTCAGTATCAAAGAATGAAAAAAGCGAAGCCTGCATTTTATTTTATAATGATTTTGTTGAAGCAAAGAACTTGCTGCTATGATTTCCAGTTAATGCTGTAGAACCTGAAGTATTTAGTGGTTGTTATATCGCCGTTAATCTTCCTTTGTAGTTTATCAGTCAGTTTTCATACTGCATCGATGGAAAGAAGATTTAAGTTTGCTAGCAAATTCGTACCATTGGGAATGGTATATTTTGCCATGATCATGGAGCTGAAAGTAAGTGAGAGAACAACAACAGTAGCAAAAAATCAAAACCATACATTTTCTTCCTTTATATAAATCAGTTACAGTAAAATATTAACTTAAAAAAGGTTGAACATAAAATACAAGATTTATAAGAGTGGCCGCCAGAAGATATTTTCATTTGTCAATTATTTTGTAGAAGTGCAGCAAATTCCAGACAGCCAAAAATAGTTGCTCTTAACAGCCATTTTCTTTAGCTAATGGGATTACAGACTTTCGGTGAATTCTAAACCACCAAAAATTAGTATCCCAAGAGTAATTTTCTTTAGCCAATGAAGTTGCAGAAGGGTGGAAAATTCCAAACCATCAAATAGAGTGGCCCCAAAAACCATTTTCTTTAGTCAATGAGGTTGAAGAAGTGCTCGAATTCCAGACTACCAAAAACAATTAAAATGTAATTAAGAATTATTCGTGACGAATGAGATTTATCCTGAACCAGGAGTTGAAGTCTAATTTTTTGAAAATTCTGGATTTTAAAATACGAGGTGGAACCCATCGAAATTCGACGAAAGAAAATGTTTAAGAAGGAACGGTTTCATTTATTTACAATAAATCTACAAAATTACTTACAGTAAAAAATACATCTTATATTGATCAGTCTACCTCTGAAACAAATATTATAAAAAATACATCTTATATTGATCAGTCTAACTCTAAAACATATATTATTTTAAGCTAAGATTAAGAAATACTATAAAACTCAATTGTACAAATTTTTTAAATTAAACTTTAATCGCATATAAAATTAGTAAAATATAATAAAGATCAGCTATTCTGATGAATTTATCAATTGAGACTCTTATGTTTGGTATAAATGCGACTGAAAAAAAAACAAAAAAAAAAAAAACATTTATTCCAAATTGACACGATTATAGAATTTCACGCGAGATCAAAACCCGTCATAATTTTATCTTCTCAAAATTTAAACACATACTTCTCATATTCGTATTTATCATGTTTTAAAAAATGGTATTTTAATTTGATCATTTTAAAATCACTTTAACTCAAAACTTGAAGTTATTCAACTGATGAACAATACGAAATAAAACCGAAATCACGGAATTTTATAACAGACGATATTTTTTGCAAAGTATGCGCATTTTAATTTCAATTTTAAGAGAAATTGGAGTGATTCTGTTGCCACAATTACAAAATTATAACTAAAAACTATAAAAAAAAATAATATCTCAAAAACAAATTGAGATACAGCTTTCAAACAAATTGCATTTAAAAGTACATTTTTTTCTCCTTACGACGGTGTAAAAATCGGAAATATGCTATGTTTAGAAGTATAAAATTTGCAGTAGCGAAAATTGCAAAACCGAAATTCCAGGGGAAAGTGTTGCCATTCTCAAAATGACGTATGTGTTACGCACAGATACGTTTGGCCTTTATAATATAGATTATGTCGTAAAATGCTATAATTTTTTAATTATTGCCATAGTTTTCATAATAATTTTATTTAGATTGGGATAATAATTAATAAAGTAGGCAGTTTAGGAAATTTTTAAAAAGCAAGGAATTTCAATGAAATATGATCTCTGTTCTATACATGAACCGTATAAAACTCTTTAAGTCCGCCGAAGATAGCATACCGGACTCTATTTTACCGTCTTATTAAATAACAATCAAAAGAATGCTCATTATTTATTAATTGTTGGGAAATATATCATAATACAAGGCGTTCATAATGCTAATTCTTCATAACCAAATAATTAAAAAAAACTTGCTCAGAAAGCTGCTAGGAACAATTTCTTTCTTTACCTGGGTCAAAAAAGAAATATTTATAATACAACATTATCTTTTCTTTTAGTTAAAAAAGTAGTGATTACGAAGGGGAGAGCAAATTCATTAGTGATTGTACCACTTAAAGAATTAAACTATTGGATTCTCATTAATAACTTCTGGACTTTTTTTTAAAGATAAAAAAGGATAAAATGAATGATCTGATGCTGCATAATGGAATCGAGTTCATTTAAATTTCAGGTAGTAGGTTGTAAAAAAAGGCAAGAACGGTATTTTTTTTTTTTTTTTTTTTTTTTTTTGTCTTCGTGAAACATTTATTCTTGTTAAAAATAAATGTTCTCTTATTTAAAATACGCATTTTATCATTGTAGGAAAATAGTTTTTTTATACATTTTTCATGTTTTCTAACAATAAACCTGTTTTTTTTTTTTTTTTTTTTTTGGTAATCAAATTATATTTTCGAAGCTGTATTAGTTAATAACATATAAATGAAATAACGTTAGCATATGTATCGGTCTCTCTCTCTCTCTCTTTTTTTTTTTTTTTTTTTTTTTTTTTTTTTTTTTTTTTGTTTAAGAGATTATATCCCCTATGTGCAGAGAGTACGGGTTATGTATTCGTACGGGTGCTGGAATTTCAAGACCAGGAAATTCTTCGGTATTGTTGTTTTCTTGTAAAGAATTTCTGCTTAAATAAGACGAAATTTCGCACATTTGAAGTAGATGAATTTAAATATGTATACTGGCATTACACGTGGAAAATAACGGTATCCGTACGAACCATGATGTAGTATATAAATATATTTGACGAAAAATTTTTTTGTTTTAACAAGTTTCGTGAAATTAATAATACCTGAAACCTTTTTATTTGACTATTTTTTCCGGATTTTTTTTTTATTTTTATTTATTTATTTATTTATTTTTTTTTATTTTTTTTTACAGATGCTGATGTTGTTTCGATTTACGGCATATCATGTCTTACTGAAACTCTTTTGCACCAAATAGATCTAAAAATTTTCATTTGAAAGTCATCTATAACATATATCTGTACTTGATTAAAGAACCATTTCTAGTATCCATTCTTCTTTTTTCTGTAAAAATTAGCGACTACAAAAGATAAAAAATATTAGTGATTATAGAACCTGAAAAGTTATTGGATTTCATTAATAACTAATGTGTGTGTTTTTCTGGCAGGTTGAAATAATCTAACGTAGCGCCTTTGACAAAATTTATTTAAGTGTAAGTTAGTAAGTGTTTTTAAAAATAAGTTAGATTTATTTATTCTTCGTAAAGCAGATATTTTATTTTTGTTTACTAATTAATAAATAAGATTTGTCTGTTTTTCAATGCAAGTGCCTAAGACATATTTTTGAATAATATTGTATATTTATATTTTTTCTGAGAGATTTTTCTTGAAGTGACATGCTAGCTAAATACTTTTAACTTAACAAAATATTTGTAAGCATGTTTTATAAATGTACTGTACATAGAATCTACCAATATCTTATGGAAAACATTGTACAGATTTTGGATGTTGTATTGCTAGTATGAGATTCACTTGAATAATTTCCATAATATTCTTGTTGCTATTTGTTTTCAAAAATGGAATTCATAGCGAATCTAATACATATCATACAGCTCATATTCAAAATATTAGAATAATTACCTTTTTTTTAGAAATTGAAAATATCGTTTGGTAATTTAATGTCTTTTAATGAAAATATGCAAACGATATTTTTATTAAGAACTTATTGTTGATTAAACTTACTTGTTATCTTAAATTTAATATCATTTTTGAAAAGATTAATTGCAAAAAAAATTATTTTGAAAAGTCAAAATATTAGAATATTTATTCAAGTGGTTCAAAATATTAGAATATTTCACATTAATTCTCCTTTAATTATTACCAATTCTTAACTGGTGGCATCATTGATTAAATTCAGACTATTTTATTTAAAATTAGTATTCTTTTTTGCAGTTTGTTTCTTTTTCGTCTTAAAATGGGCCGTGTGAGTGATATTCCTGAATCTACTAAACTTCGTATGGTTGATTTGTATCGGCACGGAAAAGCAAACAATGTAAATATTTCCATCAATGTTTTACAGCGAATTATTTACATTGTTCGCAATCGAGCGTTAGTAAAATACTAGCGCAATATTCAAAAATTGGAAAATTTCAAAATAATCGCCGAAATGGTGGCCGAAAACCAAAAACATCTGCTAGAGATGACAGGAAACTGAAGCGTATAGTTAAGAAAAACCGTTTTAAAAGTGTGCGATTCTTGCACCGAAAATGGGAAGAAGAAGGAGTTGAAGTTTCTACATCGACAACATTAAGACGTCTCCATAAATTTAAATTTGAATCTCGTGTACCGAAAACAAAACCTCTCATGACTGCAAGACAAAAGCGTATAAGATTGAATTGGTGTAAATCAAGACGTTTATGGAGCAATGAAGATTGGAAAAATATATTATTTAGTGATGAAAGTATGTTTTGTGTTTCATATGGTAATCAAGGTATTCGAGTTTGGAGAATGAAGCAAGAAGCATTTGATAAAGAATGCCTTAAACGTTCCGTAAAATTTGCTGCTAGTGTCATGGTTTGGGGTTGTATGAGTGCAGAAGGACCTGGAAAGTTATGCATCGTCTACGAAAAGGTTAACTCTCTGATATATCAAGAAATTTTAGAATATTACATGATTCCATCATCAGAAGATTTATTTGAAGATGATTTCATCTTTCAACAAGATTTAGCGTCCCCGCATACCTCGGTGTCAACTAAGAATTGGTTCCGCCAACGCAATATTAAGGTACTTCCTTGGCCACCAAATTCACCAGATCTTAATCCCATCGAAAACTTATGGTGTATAATGAAGAAAAAACTTCAAGAAAATCCTCCTTCAAGTAAAACTGAGTTAGTGGCACGTATAAAGTCTATTTGGGCTAATACTGATAGAAATGTTTGTAAACACCTTGTATATAGTATGCAAGATCGATTCTACGCTGTTATGAAAGCTAAAGGGGATGCTACAAAATATTAACTACCATTTACTTCATATTCATAAGGTAATATTGTTGCGTAAAATAAAATATTCTAATATTTTGAATCAATCTAAATTTTATTCTAATATTCTGGTGTGTTTAAGGAAGCTGTATACCTAATTTATTGTGCTGTATTTTATATTTTATAAATGTTAAAATCTTATCTAAACATTCCAGATTTAATTTATAAGAAATTTAATTGCATTTACTTAGTATAAAAAATAAATAAATGACAAATATTTTTTTCTTATTACTTTTTCTCAATTATTCTAATATTTTGAATATGAGCTGTACAAGGAAAGATTTTTAACATTGAACATTTTTTGTTTTATTTTGTTTCTTCGATGATCAATGCATAGTAGGCCTCTCCACCCAGCTGACTTTCTTAATCAGTTTCTCATAATATGTTTGGGTAGGATTAATAATGTGTTTGTTTAACTTCATTTTCAAGTTCAATATTTCATTAACAATTGTGTAACAAATATAATATAAAAGTTATTGGCTGTTCACTCCTTAAAATAAAGATTTTACTGAAATTGGAGATTTACTCGACTTAGATATTCTACTTAAGGGGGAAAAAAGGGAAATAAGGGTGAAATTTTGTATAAATTAATATTAACTAAAATTTTAGCAATGATGCATTTAATTCATTTAATACTTTACTTCCATTTTTATCGCCAATCATGTTCATTAATTAAATTTTAATTTTTCTTATCGTTACTCTTTTAACTATGAATTAATTTAAACTCATTGGTTATTCTACTGAGAAAGGACAGCTTTATGTGGATTTTCTACTGTGGATTTTACTACTTTCTTTTCTTTTTCTTTAAAAAATATATGTATTTTAATATTGTCTAACTTTTGGTTCGTCCAGGACAAATTCGGTAAACATTTGTGAAATAAATGCATTTTTTTAAAAGTAACTGTTAGGTGGGGCTTGTTGAGCTCAAGCCTGTTGGTAGGCCTCCCCACCTAGTTGAAATTAAGCTTGTTTATGAAAGATGATTTTCTACACTAATATCTGCAGTTTCTATGGGAAAATTTATTTACGCATTTTACGTATTTACGTATTACGTATGGGCGTGAAAGGATTCAAATCCAGAAGCTCTCGTCTACCAACTTCAAGAGTAGTTTGTTTTTTCTAGTTTTTTATTCTTTCTTCTCTTCTTCAGAGCGTTTCTTTTACAAACATAAACCATATAGTTTTTAATTTTTAAACGCCAGATATCATTAATTTAAAAATGGTACTATATTTTAAAAGCACATTATGCTTTACTGAAATTCTTTGAGATCAAATAAGTCAATAAATCTTGTTTAGAAATCTGCTGCGAAACAACATCCATCTTTACGTTAACCAAAGAAAAAATATCTATTTTTCATATAATAAATTTTTCTCTCCTCTCTCTATGTGTATAAAAAATAGTCACTACAAAGGAAAAAAGCAATTTTATTAGTGATTATAACACTCGAAAAATTAAACTATTGGATTCTCATTAATAACAAGTGGACGCGTTTTTCTGACAGGATAATATAAATGATCTAACATAGCGCCTCTGGTGAAATGGAATTGATTTAAATTTAAGCTAGTAAATATTGTAAAAAAATCGAGGAAAGAATTTTTATCTTCGTAAAATGGAAGTTTCATTCTTTTGAAAAAAAAAATATGTTCTCTTATTTTAGAAAGTGTAATTTATCTTTGAAGGAAAAATAATATTTTTCAAACGTTTACTAATAAAATTCTCTAGCAAAACTTGTTTTTCCTTAAAATGCTTAAGGGATTTCTAAAAATAAATAAATAAATATCTCCCCGCTAAATAACACGAAGTTCTCTAACACATTCACGGAGTCATTTGTTATACAAAAGTAAGAACTTGATTGTCGAAAGGAGTTGAAATTATATTTCCATTTCTCAATAAATGTTTTATATATTTATATATATGTGTCATTGCTGGTCCGTGACACCCTTTCTTATGCTGTTTGTTCAAAATGCCAACTAGGATAGTATTTTCTTAAAGATCCTCTGTCTTTATCAACAAATGGAAAATTCTATTCAGTTTCCAATTCTCGGAATAAGGGTAAGCAACTTCACATGTCTAAGATTCTAATTAACATTGCGAATGCGTTAAATAGTAGCGAGTTTGAACTTGAAAATAATTGCACAGTCCAGCAGGCAGCGTCATATGTGTAAACAATTTAACATTTTTAGCGTAGTTGATTTTTCTATATGTAATAAATTTGATGATCCAAATAACGAAAATGCATTACAGTTGCAGCGCCAGTTAAGTTGTGTTTGTGCTGTCGTAGAAACATCGCACAATGTCTCTGCAAGTAAAAATATATCCATTTACGGATGTTATCATGAGTAGGACGGCGGCTTCCTTGGTAATCGGAAAGTTATTCATTTTACTTTCCAATAATCACGGTGATGTTGCTATGCCCGCATCACCCGCTGGTATTGAAGTTGACTGGCAGTTTCGTTATTTGAGTCATCTATGGTACGAATTGAGTATTCCAAATTGATCAAAGTATTACTCAGGCCGGGAAAAGAAAAAACGACTCGGGGACACGACAATCTTAAGGTGCGAACATACACAACTATTTTTTGCGGTTAGAAGTCGGCATGCTTTAGTTTCGCAGGCGGCGTACTTCATATATAATCACTTTTTCAGTTCAAGTTCAATCCAACAGTAGGACAGGGACTTTACCCTTAAGTAGGGTTGAGATAGTTATGTCCTGAACCATTGTAATATTCTCGTTATCTACTGTCAATAAACAGAAGAAGCTAGGAGAAAAAAGGATTTCCTCGAATTCAGTATAACTTGAGCAAAATACACGTGTGCTCGAAGCCTTACAAGGCCGATGCTTTACCATTAAAGCTAATTGGCTTGACAACCGGCAAACATTTCTCGCTCAAATAACCTTATTTGTTATCCTTCAGTAAATATTTAGCATTGTGAACCAAAAACATATTAAGAATTCCGATACATGTTATTTATTAGAAAAAATATATTTTAAAAATTTATTTTAGTTAGCAAGATTTATTTATTAGAAAACTAATTATTCATAAATTAAAAATATATAAATATTTTAATAAATTTATTAATAAGTGAATTATTAATTGATTAACAGAAAAAATTATATAAACTTAATTTAATAGTAAATGTACTATTAATTTATTAACAATTTTTTTATCTACAACTATGTATTTTTGCAAATTAATTTGCTGCCAAATTTAGTTTTAATTATTATGTGTCTTCCGAAATCATTTCAAAATTGGTTCATTCATATGTTTTGCATGTAATTTGCAATTCATAAAAAACTAACAACAAGCAGCGTAATCTCTCCTGATGCTGAAACTTATGGGAGAACCACCCCTCAACAACACCATCTCTCCAAAGTATCATATGCGCAAACGTTCTTATTTTGTATTAATATTTTAACACAATCAGACTGATTGATGAAATTATCATAAGAAGTCAATATTTTCAACTGAGCGAAAATTTGCTCAGGCTGGGAATTAAAACCAGATCCGTGGCTTAAGACCAATGCTTTACCGCGTAAGCTAAATGGACAGACAACCAGCGAGCATTTTTTGCTCAAATAATCTTATTGGTTATAACATCTGGTCTGTCATTTAGACAGCTCCAAAAAATAAACTGCAGGTAAAGGAACTCATATAAATTATGGGTACATAAATACACTAATACGTAGTACGATTCAAAATTTCGAGGAATGCGGACATTCTTGACAAGGAAAGCAATTGCCTAAAGTAAAATCGCCTGAAATGTATTCTCCCTGCCCTTCCCTATTTTCTCATGTTGGTTTAATCTATATCATGTGACCGGACCGTGCGCGCAGTTTTCTTCCGAAGTCAGTTATTTTTGCTCTTGATGTAAAAAAGATTGTAGCATTAAATTCTGCCAAAGAATAGGTAAAACACAAAATGGAGACTGAAAATGCTAAGAAAGGTGTAAGATAAATCTATCATGATGAGACACAAGATTTATGAATAGCATCGACGTATTAAAGAGGAACGAGAATCCATCGAAGACGATAAACGCGTTTGACAACTTTCGCTGAGGTCAGGCACTGATACTTTCTGCTTGAGAACGCACCAGTACATCGATACCAAACTATTAAAATTATTCCTCGCCAAAACTCCTGCTAATGTGCTTTCACATCTCCCCTATCAATTGCAGATAGCCCAGTGCGACTTTTATCTGGTCCCATCAGTGAAAAAACATTTACAGGGATGTCGTTTTTAGTCTTTAGATGTGTATAAACAACATCGCAGATCTTATGGGAGATTGCGAAAAACGGCATCCAGCAATGCTTCCAGAAGTTTTACGAACGCTGTCAGAAGTGTATCGCCGTCCAAGATGACTACTTTAAAGGTGATAATATTTCGGTACTGTGAACTACTCAGGGAAATGTGTTTTACAACCTTTCCACCGAACTTTTGGATCATACTACGTATTTTACTACAGTCAAACCGATTGGTAAAGTTATACGAAATGTATATTTGGAAAGTGATAAAAAATAAAAAATAAAAACCTTTTTTTTTTAAAGTTTTATACGATAAGAAAATAATTTATGCACGTCTATTCAAGTGCATAATTTTTTTTTTTTTTTTTTTTTTTTTTGAGTGGATATAACAAATAAGTACACAATCGAGAACAAAACATGTTTGAGCATATTCACATTTAAAAAGAAATAAGAAAAAACATTTTGTTTAATAATTCCCTTCAAAAGATTATAATTGATTTAAAAAAATTATAGATATATTGTAATTTAATTTCAACATTTTATTTCAAATATTTCAGAATATACATACTTGCATCAAAGTATTAAAAAAATTATATATTTCACAAATATCATATAGCATCATTCAGACATTGAAGCAATTAAAATATACAGTAGTTCAATTTAGCATTTTAATTAAAATACATACTATTTTATTTATAATAGTTTTAATGTTTATATAGTTATTTATAATAAATTCTAGTTTAATCGAAGCTTGTGCATTTGTTAAAATATGAGCGAAGTGTAAATTAAGTAAAACAGATTATTTAAAAAGTAGAAAAAACGAAAAATTAAGGCTAATAAAGTAATCCTTAACATACTGACCCCAATTCATTTAATGATTTGCCTGCAGCAAAATTTCTTGTAAGCAAAGACACGATGATTTAAAAACATAATTTCATCGAAGTGAAAAATTCTTTCTATGCTTCTTTACTTAGGTCAAGTGAGTGCTTCCCTGAGCTTGCATTTTTATTTTCTTAACAATACTATGGATGTCTTTCGCCTTTTTAATAAGTGGAAGTAATTGATCAGCTATTTTCGTAAATAACTTTTCACCTAAATAACTTAAATAGCTCTTACGGACATTGTCCTGTAAATATTTTATGAGGGAAGAAATCTCTTTTGTTTGATCTTTTATAACTGTCGCAAAAAGTATAACAAGGCAAACTTTATAAATGCTTTGATTTATTTTGTGATTTTACATTATTTATCACTGAATATATTTTTTAAATAATTTTCTTCTGATTTTAAGCGACATATTTATTTTAGAGCTTCGAAAATAAGTATAAATACATTTGTACAAATATTGCTATAATATTGCAGACATAAAGAATCTATTCGTTTCAATTTGAAAGTGTTTACGATTTACATTGTCATCTTGCTATTATTAAAATATCGATATTATATGAAAAATGATTATCAGATTTCGGTTTATGTAGATTATAAAGTTTCTAAAGAACATGTTTTTTTGTTTATATTGTAATAAAAATATTTGAAATTTTAGTTAAGTATGACTAAATTTGCATTACATTATATTTAGTTATATTAACTAAATTTTTATTATATATAACTAACATTGCCGTAAAATACTCTAGAACAAAAATTTTAAAATAACTTTCATGTAATATTACATGACTATTTTAAATTACAAACAGTTATTTTGGAGTAACTTTGTATTTTGTTCATTCGAAACTGCATTAAATGAAAGCTATACATTTTGATGCTTCAAATGTTTTATTAATGTTAAAAATATAACAATTCAATTTTAGTTAATGGTAGGTTGTCAACGATTTTAATCATTTGATTTTAATCAGCTATTAAATCGTGATTTAAATCAATTGATTTTTTTACAAAAATCATTAATTAAAATCATTTCTTTATATAAATGTTTAAAATGAGGTAAAATATTAAAATCTGAGATTAATTTGGAATTTTTCTACAGGTATTTGACCCTACGAGTAAATGAAAAAGAGATAGCTTTAAAAAAAATTGTTTCTAAGCTTAATTCTTGAGAATTGTAAAACATTAAGTCTGTAAAGCCATAAAAACAGTGATTATTGAACATTTTATTTAAATTAGTGATTAAGATTTAAAAATGCTCTTTTACGCCATAGGTTTGTGTGCTCATGTTAGACGATTCAATCTTGTGCTGCAGTTACAGCCTTTTTAACATGTGTGAATGAGATATAACAAGCTGAACTTCGTCCTCGTAACTTAAATGGTAGAGCACTTTGAAAGCTATTCGAATGGTTCGGGTTCGATCCCCGGATTGGACATTTTTTACTCTGTTGGTTCTTTGCTTAGTTAGCAGTGTGATAATTCACTTATTAAATATTCAATATTTTCAAGCGTAATTTAACTGTTGAAGATTAATAGAAAAATTAATTAAAATTATGTATGAGAATAATGAGTATACTATCTCAAAAATATATTAATAAAATGGTTTCTTTTTATTATAGAGGTGTTTTGATTAAATTATTGTTAAAACTTAATGGCATTTACTTGATGATTGAAATAACAACAATTCTGCCGCTAATAATGTATGCATAAAATATCTATAATGCATGTGTAATTGTTATTTTTGTGTATTGTCTGTCTTTCACACTGCTTATCTTGTTAAATCTCCTGATTCAAAAAATTAATGCTATTTAAAAAATGAAATTAAAGAAAATTCCTAAGCTATCCATTTTAATTAAATACATGAAGAAAAATTCACAATTTTACATACATAAATATAAAACAATTAGATACTTATTAACTATGCTTAAATATTTAAAATGATATCTTGCCCGTTTATTTTATCTTCTATCATTCCTATTGCCTAAAGCCTCCGCAGCTTAATCTTGTGATACTTCAAAACTGCGAAATATTTATTGATTTAAACCTTGGCCTGTTCATTCACAAAAAGGTTGGGTAGGCAGGACAGCGTTGTAATATTTATGTATGCAGTGTGATGTTATCAAATACAGAATCAATAATTTCAGCTTTATTTTCAATTAAAAACCCCTTTTGCGTGTCATTTAGTAAAATAATATTTAATTTTTATTATTTACTTAATTTTTATTAATTCCAAGAAAAATATTCTGAAATATTGTTGAATTCGCTGCATTTCAGAAAACGTATTTCAACAGAAAATAAATGTTCTTCATTAATGAAGTTCATATAATCAAAATATTGAGTTTAATGCTTTTTATTTGATATTGATTCTATTTTTTTTTTTATATGTATGCAATAAAACTACCGACCTAGTCTAATCATTTACAAAATTAAATACTTTTAATAACAAATAATTTCTGCCTCATTAATAAAATATCTATATTCAAAATAGGCATTTTACTAGTTTTATTTGATGTTGACTTTTTTTTTTTTTTTTTTTTTTTTTCGCATGTGCGCGATGGAATTACTGAAGCAGTGTAATTACTCACAAAATTAGTTATTTTAATAACAACTAAATTTTGCCTCATTAATAAAATATATAAAATCAAAATAGGCATTTTAATAGTTTTATTTGATGTTGATTTTTTTTTTTTTTTTTGCATGTGCGCAATGGAACTACTGACGCAGACTCCGAAAATTAGTTACTTTAATAACATAAATTTTGTCTCATTAATAAAATATATATAATCAAAATAGAGTTTTTAATAGTTTTATTTGTTGTTCATTTTTTTTCACACATGATTCACATTTTTTCACATTCGCAATGAAACTACCGACTTAATGTAATTACTCCTAAAATTATACATTTCGTAATAACTTTAATTTCGTTCTTTTTCAAAAATTTAAAGAAATCTAAAATTTACGCTCTGTTATGTTCATTGCAATAGCAATTAATTAATAATGTACGTTATACGATGATTTAAACTATAAAGCAAATAGTATCCTTGAGTAACGCTTGCATCATAACAACGGAAGCAATAATTTAATTAATCAATTTCGTTTTATGATATTTTTTTTTTACTTCTAAACATCGTGCATTTTTAAATTGTCGAATAGACAAAAAACTGTATTTTCTAATGCGACCTATTGAAAAATTATGAATTATGATTTTAAAAATATTTTTCAAACATGAACTTTTTGTAAACTGCCTGAAAAATGCACATGCAACGCAATAACAGAAGGTTAAAGTTTGCACTGTTAGAAAATATAAATAACTTGGCATTTGTTTGTTTACATATAATATTCCTTAACAAAATGCCAAACGAAATTAAAATAAATTAAAAATGAATGAGTAAATCATGAATTGAACAAATATGTAGTTAAGCTTAAGAATTTAAAAAATCAAAATGAAAACTAATAATATAAATTCGGATATGTTTTACAATTGATTGATGGCTTATTCCAAATATGCCAAAAATGCTTTTTTTTTTATTATTATTATTGTTGTTGTTGTTGTTGTCGGTAAGTCGGTATACAAATTAAGAAAATGTATTAACCTTCTTCGACGCCGAGAACTATATACGTCTACTTGGCTGAAGTTACACTTCAATAAAAGGAGAATTTCTTAGATTAAAATAAATCCCTCAAGCATGATCCTGTTTTGAAAGATTAAGTTATAATTAGTATTCTGAAAGATTATGTTCCTATACATAATTTTTTTTTATATCATGTTGCAAAAATATTTTTTCACCATTACATATATATATATATAATAATAATTATTATAATTATTATCATTATTATTATTTAAGTTTAAACAACATTACAATTTTTACTTTTTGCTCGGCAGTCAAAGGGTTATTTATAATAATTACTCATAATAATAATAATAATAATAATAATAATAATAATAATAACTATGACAGTTTTAAACGATTACAGTTTAAAAAATTTTTTATAAACAATTTTCATCTACATTCAACATAGCGGATATCTTTACCCAGGAAAGCCCAAATTGAATCGCCTGGTAGATATAAAAAAATAAAATTAATGACCGGTAATAATGTAAACTGACTTAAACTAATTGTCATGCTTGATAGTTACGAACTTTTAAGGAATTTCCTTTAATTGTTTCAATAAAAATTGTTAAAAGTATAGGTTTTGGTTTGTTTAAAGGATTTAAAATTAATTAATAAACTTGTTCTTATTATGTGTACACATTCATAAGATAGTTTCAAAATCCACTGATTTTTTTTTTTTTGTTTCTAATATTAATTGTTAAATATTAAAGCAATGAAATACTTTGATATATCGAACACTTATATCTGAATTTACACAACTGAAAATAAGTTACTTTTTTCATATTAAAGGAGCAACATATTAGAAAAGAGTATCTAAAACTTTTTAATTTTTTTAACCTTACCGTACACTTGAATCTGTAATTAAATTTCCATGGCAAACTAAAATTATGGTGATGAAAAAAAAACAAATAAAAGTAGTTTTATGTGACTTTTAATTATTATGTGACGCTGGATAGATATCTGAGTTCCTGTGCTAAAGTTTAACAAAAACAAAAAATAATAAATACAGCAGACTGATGGAATAGTACAAGCATTTTGATACCTAATGCAGTTTTAAGAAAACATGGAAAAATCAATCAATCCCAATATACAAATGCTCAAAAATTCGAAAACTAATTGATTAATTTTAAGAATTTCTTCGGTGTTTGAAAAAATTAATTAGGATTTACAAGTGTGAATTCAGCTACAATTTATGTTTGTCTCATTCCAATATCCAAAATAGTTTTGGAGAAAGTTGGTAATACCTGGAGAATCAACCAATGAACCGAATTTTATATTCAAAAATTCGAGAACTAATTGATCAATTTAAAATTATCTCATTTTTAAAATTTTAATATTTTATAAAATACAAATGCAACATAACGCATGACATCTAGTTAATTGCTTATTAAAATGTTATTTTATTGAGTAAAAATTGTATAGATATTTGTATATCCTTCTAGTATTAAGTGAATTTATTTTAAGCGCATTTAAATTCATGAACAAAAATACAATAAATTTATATAAAGAATTCTGATTTTTTGTAAGTCGCTGAATTATAGCTAGTTTCTCGTCAATGGGAATTAAGATTATAGCATGTAATGACTGATTACAAATAGAAACAATGCAGTTAATGAAAATTAATGAATAAAAAAATGAAGCGCTTAAATCAATTTAAAACTGCAGTACTTAATTAAATTCGAAAATTAAAAGAAACGATTTAATGAATCCATTCTTATCTAATCATCCAGTAAATGAATCTTCCATTTCATTAATATCCCAGACTACGGCGAGCGGTTTAATACGTCTAGAGTATTGAAAAAAGTTTTTCGAAATCATTTCTTCTGTTATTAGTTTCCCGGTATTTTTAGCACTATGAATAATGTATGCTTTCAAATTATTTAATAGCAGACACAATATAAAGCTTGTTCCGAAATGCAAACAATTTCTGATAAAAAACAAAAAACAAAAATAAAGAAAAAAAGAAAGAAAGAAAAAGAAAAGATGAAAAAAGGGGAAAAAAGAAAGAAGAAAAAGAAGAAGAAATGCAGAAAAATGTTTTTTCTACTTTGAGTTGTTTTATATTTATGATAAATTTAAATACTCATTGATCTTTTTAAATTAGCCTGTTATACCGGAACTATCAGTTACCTTTATGCAATCACGTAGGTGTATAATTAAAAAGAAACTGTGTCATTTTCAGACTATATTTACGTCAGAATAATTATGGACACTATGCTTTTTATTAATTTATTATGTTTTATTTTAGTATAATGTATTTAGTACTTTTTAATTACTAAGTGCTTTTTAATCTAAATTTTATGATAAATTTATATGTTCGCTATTCTTTTTAAACTATCCAACAATACAAAATGTATTAGTTATCTCTATGGAACGTAGTATGTCACCATGTAGTATTTTCATTTTAAGTATTAACACCCATCTTATATAATTACATCATATTAAACTTTTTTGATAAATTTAATTATTCATTATTCTTTTTAAGATATACTTTAACAGCAATCTAAACTAAGAGTTATCTTTATGACATCATGTAGTTATTTAATTTTTAAACTCATGCTTATTTATCAATAATTCGTTCTATTTCTCTCTCGCACACGCCACAAGACTGTATTGTAGGCTATATATATTTACATGTGAGAGTAATTAAAATTGCAAATACTGTTTACTTTTTACTTTATACTAAATATTCCATAAAATTTCGATTATGTTAAACTGTTTCATATATAATGAAATTGTTATTCGGCAGTGAGTCTTACTATAAGTTATTTTATCCATTACACGAAATGCGTAGTATTTTCAGTGTCACGAAAAAGTTTTAACCCATCAGTGCCTGAATTATTTTCTTCGTTAAAATTCAAATTTTGCATTTTCCTATCACTTTTAAAGAAAGAATAACTTTTATCTTAATTTATCGAGGACTTTGTCTCGAAAAAGAAAGTATTTATTTGTCCTCCTTTTTTACTAGTGTGAAATGCGCTTATTTGAATTTTTTAAAACTGTCCCAGAAATGGGACGTTAGGCACTAATGGGTTAAGATGGTACATTCTATTTGAAGTACTGTATAATAGCATAAGGGCTGGAAATGGGTTTTTATCTATGATATGCGCTTTTAATCCTCCACTGCACCGTGTGCTACATCTGGCACATACTTAAAAACACTATAATTCTCACTATGTGCCATGAATTTGGCCAATTTGATTGATATTGACTGTAACTAATCAAAAACAATCTAAAGAACCATATTTATTTTCTCATGAAGTGAAAATGGCTGTATTTGGCAAAGTAGAATTTGTTCTTCGGAAACAAAACAAAACAAAACAAATTAATCTTAGTAATAAGATAAAATTTACTTTTATAATTTTTATTAAATGCTTAAAAATATAATTATAATGAGAGTACACTGAAAGTTCCATAGTTTTAAGCAGATAAAATTAATAAATTTCAGTCCATTTAGTTACAAAATATAGCAATACATTATGTAAAAAATTTTATGTTGAAAATTTAAACATTAATTTTTTTTACTATTTTTCCCATTATTAGACCAATATGTAGATTTCAAAGAATTTCTTTTCATAAAAATAGAAAAAAAATCGTGAATGAAGGGTTAAATTTCAATAAATTCATGCATACTATATGGTATTTAAAAGGCTATAGACGATATGCAGGATTAAACAAAAGCATGAGCATAAATTGTATAAAAGGGGTTTTCAAATGCATTATGAATTTTACGCAGAACGGCTTTCGTTTAATAAGAAATGTTTATGCAATATAGATACAATGATATACAAGTCACGCCAAGAATTAGATGCATGAGTTTGAATATAGTTTTTGAATGTAATCTCAACTAAATAGTGGCTTCTAATAAATATGTTAGGTAAACACAGAGCTAAATAAACGTATTTAAAAATGTTTCCATCTATCGTTATAAAATATTGAAGGAGAAATTTCAATCTGTTATGCGTTTTCTTAATAAACTAAATCTCCCCGTTATATAATGTAAAATCAAGCTACAGATCAAATATAGGGCTGTTCAAGAGAATTGAAATGTGTATTTAGCTATGAAAGATAACTGCTGAAACATTTTACAACACAGAAAAAACATTTGAAAATGTTTTATCTGTCTCCTAAAATGTTTACTTAGTTATCTTATTTAAATTATTTTCTAAGTAACGAAGTTTTGTTAAAGATTTAAGGAAGTGTTGGAAAGCGTTTTATAATCTATGTTCAACGCATGATTTTCTTTTCTTGCTTTCTTAGTTTTCAAAATATTTCTAAAATATATACTTGATTTTATATAACGTGTTAAAATCTTACAGTTCTTTAGCTTTTAACACACAAAATATTGAAATATGCATAAATTTTTGAAATATTTTGAAAATTAAGAGCAAAAAAAAAAAAAAAAAAAGAGGCATTTATTAAGAATAGTATACAGAAAAAAAAGACTAAAAAATATTGATTTCCCGAGGAGATAATTTAAAAATACAAATGTACCAAACGCCCATAGGCTTAGCAATAAAGAGTTTACTTCAGAAGATGTGTGACTAACAACCTTAAAATTTTTAAGAACTTTTTTAGTTTTTAAATTTATTTTATGTTCTATGCTGGTTTATGCTTAATGTTTAGACATGCTATTTCAATTTGTACTATAAAGTAATATTACAATACTGGCATTTTAAAACATTTTTAAAAAAAGATTTTAATTCAATCAAAATATACATTACGGAAATTTGAATTTAAGGCATTTTATGGTAAAAGCATAGAACAGTAAATGCGTAAACTTTTTTGGGCGTTTTTTTATTTGTGTATTTACAGGATTTTTATTAAATTCCGTATTTTAAATTACATTAAAATATGGTTCCCTCTATACCCGAGACAAAAATATTTCCATTTTACACATTAGAAAAAAGAGGGATCATGCGCATTTTACATGGATGCACATCATACGATAATGTGCACAATAAAAAAAAAGCCCTTTTGGGTTTTTAACTTTTAATGTCACCTATTAATATATGTCACCAAATATTTAGAATGCATAGTTACAAAAGCATTAAAGTTAATTTTTAATGGGATTTAAGTGCTGTAAAAAAAGAATAAATGTATCTACGGCAATGTAATATAATAGTTCTTAATTAAATGCAAAACAGAGTTTTCATTTAGTAGCTTCTTATCTAATCAACTTGTATATATATTTTCACCATTACGCTTTACGACGTTATGGTATTTCTTATCGTCTTAAAAGCAGGGAACTTTTTTTAGTAATATTATTACTTATTTTTAAGTATTTTTTTAAGTGCTCAGCACTACCTCTTTTAATTAGTTTAATGAGAAAAATGCATATTGCAGCTTTAGTGCTGTAAATGACGCCTTGAAAAATGATCGAGCGAGGGAAGATGGCTGAAGAAAAGGAAATTAAATGTGATTTTAGATCACTTTTAAATCACGTTTAATGGCTCTAGCTTTTTTTTAACTTTTATATTTTTATCCTATTATTAAGTAACTAAATTAACTTATTCAATAACTACATGTTTTTGTCGTTATGATACCTTTTTGAAAATGATTTTTTATATTTTAATTAGCTTTTATAATCACTTATCGACTAGGTTTACGAATTCTTCGATTGTTTGTTCATTTTATGATCTTATGAATAAATAATATATATATATATATATATATATATATATATATATATATATATATATATATATATTTAATTTGGTTTTATCTGAAATATTTCAAAAAATTAATGTAACTGGTAAATGTCAAACCATTAAGCAGTTTTAAAACATAGAAATACGGGATCAGATAACTAATCCTGTTTAATTTTAATACAATTACAATCAATTTCGTACAGTTACATTCATGCAAATTCATAATATGCTAATTAGAATTATAACAAATAAAATTATGATAAAATTTCTAATAATATTTCTTAAAAAATGTGAATTCCGTATTAAACGTAAAATAAGTATGTGATGTAGAAAATAAGGTTACTTTTTATACATATGTGCACAGTAAAACTTCTTGTAGACGACACGTTTCATATGCCCTCCCTTTAAATACGTTGTAAATATATTTAACCCGCAACGCCGATTGTCACCAGGTGACATGTCTTTTAAGGAACATCTAAGTTTGTATTTTAAGAGATTACGTACCGTAGCGTCTTTATTAGGATTTAGAAGAGTTTACTTATAGAAAAAAAAATATTTATATCTCTCGGATTTTCTGATGTGATACTACAAACTTACTCTAAGAATAGGAATGAACTGGATACATCATAGGAGAAATATCAAATAAATGAACTGCAACAGTCCGCGACCTGTGATAAATTTATGAACGAATATGAGTTCAGGAGAATAAAATCCAGGAGAATAGAATCTATCAGCAGTAAAAGGACATAAAAAGAGGAAGGTTGATACGTAAAAGAGAAGCAAAAGTAAGCTATTCATTCGTTAGATTAGACAAAAAGCTAATCTTCGTTGTTAATCATTTGTTTATGTATTAATCTCTTATTCGTATATTTTATGTCACAATAAGCGTTGTATTTGTCTTCTATTTTAGAGCGATCTATGTTGTGGTAAATTACCTACTATAAACCCCCTTCGCTACCTCCGATAAATAAATACCCCCCCCACACACACACACGCACATATATATATATATATATATATATACAGGGTGTCCGAAAAGTCTGGAAACGGTCGAATAACTCAAAAAATACATATGAGATTGAAAAACGTAATTATACGTGTTAAATATTTTTAAATAATCTACTCAGTGATACCAAATTTGACCTTCGTAACCGACCCACTGGGGGTCAGAGCGGGTCCAACTTTGAAATCTTAAATTATAACCCCCATTTTTTATTGCAGATTCGGATTCTACGGACGAAAATATGTAATTTTTGTATTTGATGTTTATTTCAAATCCTAGTTTATCACGGTGTAATTGAGCATATTAAATCGATACATATTTCGGCTATTCCAACGGGATTTTCCCTAATCGAAACTAATTGGGGAGAATTTATGACATCAAATTCCTCGTCTTTTGCAATAATAGCGTTTCCTGAAAATCACCCGTGCCGATTATTTCGGTAGTGCTACACAGTTAAAAATTTGATCCATTTGCTGTAGCGTCACTCCACAGCTTTTACAGAATATTTCTTTCATGACCAATAAGTAAAGTTAGCACTATTGAAATAATCGCCACGGGTGATTTTCAGGAAACGCTATTCCTACAAAAGATGAGGAATTTGACGTCAAAAATTCTGCCCAATCAGTTTCGATTAGGGAAAATCCCGTTGGAAAAGCGGGAATATGTATCGATTTAATATGCTCGATTACACCGTGATAAACGAAGATTTGAAATAAACATCAAATACAAAAGTTACGTATTTTTGTCCGTAGAATCCGAATCTACAATAAAAAATGGGGGGTTATAATTTAAGATTTCAAAGTTGTACCCCCTCTGACCCCCAGGGGGTCGGTTTCGAAGGTCAAATTTGGTATCACAGAGTAGCTTATTTAAAAATATTTAACACGTATATTTACGTTTTTCAATCTCATATGTATTTCTCGAGTTATTCGGCCGTTTCCAGACTTTTCGGACACCCTGTATATGTTGTGGCCAATACCCCGAGCCTGGCCAATTCTAGAACTGGCCGGCCAATACCCGAACTGACCAAGCTTCCTGGCCAAAACCCAAAATACATGAAATGAATACCGTATTTCGGGTTTTGGCGGGTCAATTCGCTAACTGGCAGGGAAGCCTTGGCCAATACCCGAACTATGATGCTTAGGTACCAATTTTTCTGTAATTAAGATATGTAACATTAAAATAAACGGTAAAAGAGATTCCCATTGATTATATTGAAACGAAATATTTTTGTGTACCCAACTAAATTAACCGAAAATAGTGCACAATTCCTTTTCAATATCGAATTTAAATGATAAACCTAATAAGATGACAATTACAAGTTAACCGGAACCTTTACTCGAGTTAGAGCACGGACAGGCTGACGGCTAGACTATTTGAATTCATAGACACTTTCAACTATGTTAGAAAGGATTAAGCCGAGTGCCTATATCTATTTCGGGAATTGGCCAATCGCATCTGGCCAGTTCGCGAATTGGCCAGTCATTTTTTAACGTTGCTGGCCAATTCGGGAATTGGCCGGCCAGTTCTAGAATTGGCCAATTTCGGGTTTTGGCCGCAACATATATATATACCCTCATAGCATGCATGTTCACAGTGACGTCACAATGACGTCACTGTGAGTCACTTTGGTCACATCACATCTGTGACGAAAATGCCACCACTCAGTGACGTCACAATGTGACTAAGATGTGACTTTCTAAAAAAATTTTCACAGTTCGTCACAATGTTAATGTCAAAGTTGTCACGAATGACACACTTTTCACAATTTGGTCACATTGTGACGTCACAAAGTGGTCACAATGTGACGTCACAAAAAAGCTTTAAAACGGCCATAACGACTTCACATTTTAGTCACTGTGACTTCACATCGACGTCACGTGACGTCACATCGACAATCGATGGTCACAAATTCACAATGTGACTTCACAACGACGTTGCAGTGACGTCACCATGTCTTACGGATATATATACATATATATGTGTGTGTATATATACAGGGTGATTCCAAATTTTTTTTTACAATAAAAGAGGGGTGATAGTACACATCAAGACAAACAATATTAAATAGGAGATCAAGGGTCCAAAACGTTTTCTTAAGGAGATAGCCGCCACTAAAGTTTAGGGACCAAAATTTCAAATAAACATAAAAAACGGAAAAATCGGTCGATTCATTTGCGGTTTTCACTAAAATTATTCTTTATGTCGGCATTTTCTTGAAATTAAATTATAAAGATAACTTTCAAAAAATGCCGATAGAGAACGCTTTAGACTTTGCACTAACGAACAACTATTTTTTGCCGGTATTTTTTGCATCTCATTAAATGTTTTCGTAAGCTTACACTCAAACTTAAATTTTGAGCTCAAAATCTGTAGTTGGGAGTGGTTAAGTAACACAAACTGAGCTGTGTTCAGAGGGTTCAAATTTCAAATGATTATAAAAAACGGAAAAATTGGTCGATTGATTTGCGGTTTTCACTAAAACTATTCTTTATTTAGGTATTTTCGTGAAAATAAATTATAAAGATAAATTTCAAAAAATGCCGATAGAGGGCGCTTTAGACTTTGGAGTAACGAACAACTATTTTTTTTCCGGTATGTTCTGCATCTCATTAAATGTTTTCGTAAGTTTACACTCAAACTTAAATTTTGAGCTCAAAATCTGTAGTTGGGAGTGGTTAAGTAACACAAACTGAGCTGTGTTCAGAGGGTTCAAATTTCAAATGATTAAAAAAAAACTGAAAAATTGGTCGATTAATTTGCGGTTTTCACTAAAACTATTCTTTATTTAAGTATTTTCGTGAAAATAAATTATAAAGATAAATTTCAAAAAATGCCGATAGAGGGCGCTTTAGACTTTGGAGTAACGAACAACTATTTTTTGCCGAATTCTTTTCATCTCTTTAAATGATTTCGGAAGCTTAGACTTAAACTTAAATTTTGAGCTCGAAATCTGAATAGTAGGGAGTGGTTAAGTAACACAAACTGAACTGTGTTCAAGGGGGAGGGGGAGGTTCAAATTTAAAGTAATTATAGAAAATGGAAAAATTGGTCGATTCGTTTGCGCTTTAAAATAACACTATTCTTTAAGTCAGTATCTTCTTGAAAATATTTTTTAAAGATAAATCTCAAAAAATTCCGTCAGAGGGCGCCTTAAACTTCAGAATAACCAACAATTCATTTTAACCATTATTTTTTGGTTCTAACTAAATGCTTGCAAAAGCATTTTAAATGTTCTCGGAATCTTAGATTTAAACTTAATTTTTGAGCTCAAATCCTGAATCGTTATGAGGAGTTAAGAAGCGCAAACTGAAGTGTGTTTAGGAGTTGAAATTTAACCCTCTTTCCTCCTCGAACACAATTCAATTTTTCGCTACTTAAACACTCCCAACGATTCAGAATTTCAGCCCAAAATTTAAGTCTATGCATTTGAAAGCATTTAATTAGATTAAAAAAATAACAGTTAAAAATAGTTGTACGCTACTCCAAAGTCTAAGGCGCCCTCTATCGGCATTTTTTGAAATTTATCTTTAAAAATCATTTTCAAGAAAACACTGATTGATCAAGAAAACTGCTGGTTTAAAAATTAGTTTTAGCAAAAACTGCATACGAATCGACCAATTTTTTCCGTTTTTTACAATTATTTGAAATTTGTACCCTCTGAACACAGCTAAGTTTGTCTACTTAACGACTCCCAGCTATTCAGATTTTGAGCTCAAAATTTAAGTTCAAGTCTTTAGTTCAAGTCTAAGCATTTAATAAGATGCAAAAAATAACGCCAAACAAAAGTGTTTCGTTACGCCAAAGTCTAAAGCGCCCTCTATCGGCATTTTTAAAAATTTATCTTTACATTTTATTTTCACGAAAATACCTAAATAAAGAATAGTTTTAGTGAAAACCGCAAATCAATCGACCAATTTTTTCGTTTTTTATAATCATTTGAAATTTGAACCCTCTGAACACAGCTCAGTTTGTGTTACTTAACCACTCCCAACTACAGATTTTGAGCTCAAAATTTAAGTTTGAGTCTAAGCTTACGAAAACATTTAATGAGATGCAAAAAATACCGGCAAAAAATAGTTGTTCGTTACTCCAAAGTCTAAAGCGCCCTCTATCGGCATTTTTTGAAATTTATCTTTATAATTTAATTTCTAGAAAATGCCGACATAAAGAATAATTTTAGTGAAAACCGCAAATCAATCGACCGATTTTTCCGTTTTTTATGTTTATTTGAAATTTTGGTCCCTAAACTTTAATGACGGCTATTTCCTTAGGAAAACGTTTTGGACCCTTGGTCTCCTATTTAATATTCTTTGTCTTGATGTGTACTATCACCCCTCTTTTATTGTAAAAAAAATTTGGAATCACCCTGTATATATATATGGGGTTTGGCTGGGTGTCTAGGGATAATCGAATGATTACACACAGTCTTTTGTTGAGACGAACACATTTAATAGGAAAACAAAACCGTACACACAAATTAAACATATACAATAATTACAAGATCGCATTCTCGTGACACGCGGTCTCTGCATGTCGTTCAGAACAGCAAATGCAGAACACAAAAGTGTTGCATCCTCACAAAAACGCGGCTCCCTCCTCGGAGCCCCAAAACCAACTACTCCCGCTTATTCTCTATTTCGTCACGTGACGTTCATATCTCAACGACCGTTGCCACATACAATAAAAGTAGAAATTGGAACAATGAAAAATGAGTTACAGTTACAGTTACGTACAACAATGATAAAGACATTTCCTACAGAGATCGGCCATCCTGCGGGTCACTGGCCTCAGGGACACTTTAAAAACCTTAAAAAATACATAGATAATATAATACACAAAATATTTCAATATAAAGTTATAAAAATAATGATTCTGTTGAAAATACTGATGATATAATATAGTGGATGAATCAACAAAAAATTTAAACACAAAATTACGAAAAATATTTACAAGTTACATTTTGATAAATATTTTATCATATTAGCAATTCATCATATTAATTTTATTGGGGCGTGGAAGTTCACCATTTTTTCCAACTATTACTAAATCTGAGATTTTTTTCTTCTTTTTATATAAAGGCCAAAATATTTATCTTTCCTTAGTTTATCACTACTTGAGGACTGATGAAATGATGCATTATCATTTCATATTCTTTCTAGACGTACAGCTGGTTGCCATTTAGAATATCTGCATGAATCAGTTCTTGCAAAAGGCTTTAATAAGAAGTCAAGAATATTCTTGATACATGAAAGTTTATCAACTTTTCTAATGTCCAGAAGTTCACATATGTTGAATATGGTTTTGTCAAGCATTATTTTCATAAAGTTCTCACATTTACTATATTCATAAGAATATTTATTAAATCGGAAACCATCAAAATTCAGAATGTCTCCAACTACATCTTGACCTTTTGTTGGCCACTGGAAAAATAAAATTCTGTACAAAGGCCGGACACTCTTTGCTTTCTGAATTCGTTCTCTTATTTCTGGTATATTTCCAAGTTTACAACCTGGACCTTTTCTAACATCATTCCACCGGAACATTTTAGGCTTAAAAGGAGGTGCATCGGAAGCAATATCATTTCTTCTAAATGATAATCTTCGTGAAACATTTTGCTCTGAAGCTGAATTTTCATTTTTCACATCTGGCTTTCTATTCTGCAAGGATTTGCTTAAACAAGTTTTTTCAGATTCTCTGGGAGTGAGGTCGGTCGGGGCGACTTTCACAGAAACTTTGACCGATTCTGTCTTCTCTGCTTTTTTTGCACTTATTTGCGCGTCACGAACGGGGTTCATTTCAGCTTCATTGTTTAACTCAGTTACTTGCAAAAATAGAGCATTTGTCTTTTCATACTTGTAAAACTCAACACCATCTTTACCAAAATTTAGACTAGCTTGGTCTAAAATGTCCATTCCGATGACTGCTTGGTAATCCAATTGCGATTTCGGCACTACATGCCATGTTAGGGCATATTTTCTTCCGTCTATTTCTACTTCTTGCTCCATCGATCCCTTTGAATACACTTTTGATGATCCTATTCCTGATAATATTAAAGAGTCTTTGGACAGTTTGGGAAGGTTAGGAATTTGTCGATATAAGTCTTCACGGAGAAGGCAAACTGAACAACCAGTGTCGACGAGTGCTGGAATAGTTCGGTTGTTAAAGGTAACTTCTTTTGTTTGAATTTTTTTAAGTGGGACAACGTTACAATTTCTTGCGATATGTGCATCAGAAACCTCTTCATTGGTCTTATCCTTCGTACTTCCGTTATTTCTCAAGAGTTCGGGGCAATATAATCTCATATGGCCTGTATCCCCACATTCGTAACATTGGAAAGTTTTTTGTCTGTCAAACTTTTCAGGTTGTCGATTTGAAGTTATTCTTCGGCTAAAATCCCTCTGTTCGGGGTTCGAGCTCGCAAACGTCTTCCTGTCTTCTTTGCCACTATTTCCAAAATTCGACTTTTCAAACGAATTTCTATTTTCTCGGTAAGGGGGCTCTTTTGGCTTTCTATTAAACGTCAGTTTAATGTTTTCATAATCATCTAACTTTTCTGAAATAACACTCGTTGATTTGAATATCGCCCATTCATCGAAAAAGTGTTCTTTTACTTCGGGAGGTACCTTCTTTTTAATTTGGTCAGTAACCATTAAGTCGCACAAATCTTCAAAAGTTGAAATTTCTAAACCACGGACCCACTCGGTAAAATAATTTTTTAACTCATACGCAAAATCCCGCCATGTTATATCAGCTTTTTTCACATGTTTAACAAACAACTGTCTAAATTTTTCGGGGGTAAATTTATATCTTTTCAATAATACTTTTTTTACACTGTCATAATTATTGGTTACATCTTCACTTTCCCTGGCAATTATTTCTGTAATTTCTTGGGGTAGAAGCCCAATGAGGTGAGTCACCCACAACTCTTTTTTTATTTCTGCTCTTCTGGCCTGTCGCTCAAAAAGAGTCAAATAAATACTAATGTCACATGTTTGCGGATCAAATTTAGGCATGATGTCCTGTAACTTTATACGCACCTTCCCACGTTCGGATTGACCCTCGTTACTGGCGGTTTCGGCAACTCTTGCATTCTCGAGTCGAATCTTTTCTAACTCGAATTCTAATTGTTGTTTTCTCGTTTCCTCTTCTTTAAGTGCTTCATCTCTATGCTTTCTCTCTTCAATAACGGTATCTAAATATCCCTTGAGAAATTCTTCTTCATACCCCTCGGCAGCTACGATGGCATTTTTTAATTCAACGATTTTTAAGTTCTCAACATTTTCTATCCCTAATTCGGTCGCAATGTGCTGCAAATCTTTCTTGGCACCTTTACTAAGAAAGGACATTTTGTCAAATTTTATGATACCAACTTTCAGGCCCCAAAAATAAAATTTGTCAAATCAAAAATCAAAATTAATTCAAATAAAAAATAAAAATTAATTCAAAAAAAAATTCAAAATTAAACCTATAGAATTATCACTAATAAAAATTCAATTCTTATTAAATCATCATTAAAGAATTTTTTTTTTTTTAATTCCCGCCAAAAGACAATTGTTTTTTCAAACTAGTAAAAAGAATAGTTCTGATAAAAATATTACGAAAAGCAGGGTACTAATCTTAAGAACACATACGTGAATAATTAGTTGTTAGTATGTTAGTACAAGTTCACAAAAATATGCAAATAAGTAAAATAAATTCAAATACCTTTTGATAATTATCAAAGCGAAATAAAGCAAATAAATTCAAAAATATAAATTCAATATACATTCAAATAAATAAATAGAATAACCATTTTTTTTTCTCTTGTGTGCACTCAATTTTTAATACCACAATTAAATAAGAAATAATGATAAGAACAATAAATTTAGTCTGCAGACTTCTCCTTTTTATCTCCTAAAACTGCTGAAAAGAACAGAACTTACCATATTTAAATCAAAGCAAAACAAAAATAAAAATGACACTAATAAACATGTAACTTATATACGCATAAGAAAGAAAAAATAAATAAAAATAGATTTGTCTTTCAAATACCACAGTGGATGTATCACTTAACTAAAATAAAAAAGAACAACTTTTTTTTTTTCACTTCTCAAAAAATGAGATTAAGAACAAAAAAAATCACTTGTTCTCTTCACAATTAATTTTCTTCCTCCTGTCGAAGAAAACAGACACTTTCTTTTGTGACAAATGACGCAATTTTTATTCCACTGGAAACAGAACGAAGCACTATGATATAAATGTACTATCATAAAACCGGATGGCTTTTATATTTCCAATTTCACGAACAAAGAAAACAATTTCACAAACAATTGATATTGCAGGATTTTGAAAATATTGATGTTGCAGGATATTTCACAAACAGATGCTGAATCCACGACAAAAAACAAACCAGGGCGATTCGAAATCACAGTAGAACGATGAAAAAGATATTTCGCAGGATGAATCAGGGTGATTCTAAACAACAGTCTATAGGCTAAGAACACTTTGCAGGATGAATCAGGATGATTCTAAACGACAGTTTATAGGTGGAGAGCATTACGCAGGATGAATCAGGGTGATTCTAACGATTAGAGCGGGAGCAAAAATGCCTCGCTATTTCATCACAATATCATAATAATTCCGCGCCGATCCCCCAATTTACTATGGGGTTTGGCTGGGTGTCTAGGGATAATCGAATGATTACACACAGTCTTTTGTTGAGACGAACACATTTAATAGGAAAACAAAACCGTACACACAAATTAAATATATACAATAATTACAAGATCGCATTCTCGTGACACGCGGTCTCTGCATGTCGTTCAGAACAGCAAATGCAGAACACAAAAGTGTTGCATCCTCACAAAAACGCGGCTCCCTCCTCGGAGCCCAAAAACCAACTACTCCCGCTTATTCTCTATTTCGTCACGTGACGTTCATATCTCAACGACCGTTGCCACATACAATAAAAGTAGAAATTGGAACAATGAAAAATGAGTTACAGTTACAGTTACGTACAACAATGATAAAGACATTTCCTACATATATACAGGGTATCCAGTAAATAACATCCTGATTTTAAAATGAAATTTCTCAAAAACGAAGATCGATAGAAGTAGGCGGTTTATTTATTAGGTAAGCTGTAAAAATGTTATACGGAAGTTTCGAACGGTCAACATTTTGAAAAGATTAGGTTCTGATTGCAAAGGATGCTTGACTTGACATTTTGCTTGTTTTAGATTGCTTGCAGAGAACGCGTTTTTCGGTGTACAGTGCCATATGTTAACAATTTTCGGACCTAAATTTTTGAAATTCCAAAATTTCAAAATTTAATTCCAAAATCGTTAAAATATGACACTATACGCCGAAAAACGCATTTTCTGCAAGCAATCTAAAACAAGAAAAAAATGTCAAGTCAGGCATTCTTTGCAATAAGAACAAAATCTTTTCAAAAAATTCACCGTTCGAAACTTCTGTATAAGTTTTTTACAGCTTACCTAATAAATAAATTTACCGCATAATTCTATCGATCTTCTTTTTTGAGAAATTTAATTTTGAAATCAGGGTCTTATTTGCTTAACATCCTGTTGTCCATTTCGATATTTGCGTACAGTGCCATACTTTATCGATTTTGGAACTAAATTTTGAATCTCCTGTTTCTCTTTTTGCCGAAATGTTAAGGTTAACTAAATTTTGAACCGACATTTGGAGTTTCGAATGTTTGATCATATTTTGTAGTTGCGAATCGAACGTGAATTTGTGTCTCATCCATAGCTTACATGTAATTTTTGATAAAATTTGTTTTTTATTACTCTTTTGTATTGAAAACTATAAAATACAGCCTAATAATTTTAAATAAATGAATAAGTTTACCTATTCTTGCCTATAGGTATATCTAGGTATAAGTTTACTTATGTGCGTTGTAGAGTTAATCTCTAAATCCACGCTCCCATATTTAAAAGATAGCACTAATTATTTCAAAGCCGATGGTTCAAGTATTAATCTACTAAAATAGAAAATTGAATTTTCTTTTGATTTTTAATCAATTTTTTCCTTTAGTACATATTGGTGAAAATTTTTAAACTTTTTTTTAAAAAGTTATTTAATGAGACAAGTTCTTTATAAAGTTCATTTTTATTTAATGGTCTAGAGCTGATCCAGAATTTTCAAACGTGTGTATAAATAAAATAAAGTTGATGCTTTCACAGTACCATTTAGTAACACAGGTATAATTAACATTTAAAATATTACAGTTATCAGACAATCCAACCAGAGTTACACCCGTGCAAAATACACCCGCTATTCATTGTAGATGAAAATCTACATTACTTAAATATACTGAAAACTGCATTAGATTTTTAACATTTTGCATAATTCTTTAGACAGTTCACTAACAGCACTAAAAGTCACTTTTAGTTCACCAAAAAATATTTTCATATTAACCGCATGTCACCGTCCAATTATGATACATTTTATTATTTATGCATATTTTTTTTTTATTTTGATCATTTCAATGATTTACTTATGCACAACTCTCAGTATATGTGTCACATCCATATTTTCTGTATAGTATATATACTTTTATTTTTCATTATCAGCCTATTTTCGACGTACACTGTTAAAAATTTGAAACTTTTGCTGCATCTTCACTCCACCGCTTTTATAAAATATCTCTATTTTGATCAATTTGAACGCTCCATAATACAGTAAAGTAATCGTTTTCTATAAAAGCAGTGGAGTGACGATACAACAAAAATTTAAATTTTTTAACAGTGTAATCTTTGCTATGTCTAATCGAAGAACTCAATAAGGAATTACTGATGTTAAATACTTTCGTCCATAAGGGCTAAACCCATAATTTGATTACTATGTGTCATATTGTTTCATTTAATAATTATTTGGAAAATGGTTATTGCTTTCGGTTGAGAATAGACCTTGTGGTGATCGCATTTTACTATTATTATTATTACTACTATTTTATGATTGATCCAGGAATATAATTTATGGCGCACGTAGCATATAACTCTGTTATTACGTAAGCCACGTTTTGATCATCATAAAAATGATTTTTATTGCTGATTTTTATTAATTCAATGTGAAACATTCAAGCATTTTGCTGTCGGCAATGGATTTGCGCATTTTATTTTTTCTTACGAAATTATTTACATTTGAAGGAACTTTATTTGAATAAGAAATAGAAATGCCGTTGTTAATAAAGAAAAAAGTTTAAAAAATACAAAATAGGTAGACTCAGATTATTAGATATGGAAAAAACGGGGTCTAAAGAAAGACGCCGTATGAAAGATCGTCTTTTAAAGTTAAAAAAATGGTCTGATTATCGAGCCCACAGATTACGAAATGTGCAACGATCACAAAAAGGGAAACAATCTAATATTGAACCGATTCATTGTAAAGACCATATATATATATATATATATATATATATATATATATATATATATATATATATATATATATATATATATATATATATATATATATATATATATATATATATATTTAAATATAGAATTTATTTATAAGTCTTATATTTTAGTCTTAAAAAATCATTTTCCAAATAGCTGTTGTAATTTGTTAAATTACACATCTTTTCAGTTTAGTTTTATTTTTGTTTCGTCATTGTAATAAAAAAGTTTTAATCTACAAAAATATAATATAACCACCAATTTAAATATACAGTAGCTTTTTCCGAGTTATCCATGTTTCCTAAAATCTTTTTTAAATCGAAGACATATTAGAAACAAATATATTTTCGATATTTGTCGGCAAAAATATGTAATGAGAAGGTTTTTTTAATTTTGTTTTATTGTCATTTTTTGAAAACGTTTACGAGAATTTTTTATAGCATATAAACCAGTTTTCGCAAACTATAATATATGTTTGTAGAATTCTATCAAATCTCGATTAAACATTTTCAGCAGCGTAATTTAATTTACACATTCAAGAGTAAAAAAAAATTACATTAATATCAATTTTAATTTTAATGTTGTTAATTTATCATGTTTATCTGTAAGACATGTTCTTGATCATGTACAGGATTACTAATGAATTAGTACCTTTCGCTTAACCTATATTGTGGGTTGCGAAAACTGTTATACATTATAAAGATACTCGGAAATATTTAAAAAATCCCTGGCAACAAAAGAAACTTTTTTTTTTAAGTGCGTCTTTAAATGTCGAAAATTTATGGGTTTTCTAGATTTTTCAAAGATAAAGAAGGCTTTGCGGAATCATGAATTTTTTTTTAATTAAAAATATCATTGTTAAATTCTTCAAGTATCAAAATATTTAGTTTAATCTTACTTTAAAATTGTTAAATAACACCTAAACCTAAAATACTGACTTTCAAGAAATTTGAAAAGCTATGAAATATTTTTTTAACTGGGCATCATTGAAACTAAAATTATTTATCGAAATATTTTATAGATCCACTGTTGCAGAAAACATTTTCCTTCATCTTTTTATGCGGTCGAACAATCTTCACTTATCACAACTATAAATATTAATATATTGATCATGTACCTTACAAATCCAGGACATTCTAGTGAACAAATTGAAGCTTCTTCTTTCCACGAAATATTCGGTCTCTGGTGATTTCTGCTGCTTTGGATACAATCTATGCCAGCCAAACATTCATCATGTCTGTCATTAAAAAGAATAAAAAGTGTCGAAATACATGTTTTATTTGTACAATTAAGCATCAAATATCTGTAATTATTATTCGTTTAGCTAACATTGTACAAATTAAATATCTGTCATCCATTTTTTTAAAATATTTTAATGACAAGTGAATAACTTAGATCAGAGGTACTCCAACTATGGTTTCGTGTATCAGTAACTGGGCTACTTTTTTAAAAAATTCAGATTTTCTGACTGGCGCTACTTTTTAAAAATGGTAAAATCCCTCTTGTTTTCGACTTAATTGATATCTCATTAAGTAAGATGAATTCTACTGTTCCAAAAAAGTGGTGCCAATCAAGCAATCTGATTTTTAAAAAAGCAGCACAGTTACTGGCACGCGAAACCATAGTTTGACAACTCCTGGCTTAGATGATAAATGTAGTTAAGATTTAAAAAGATTTTAAATTATATAATTGTCGATAATCAATGGTCTTCTTCCATTTGTTAAGGGAATATAGGACATAAAATGATTCATTTTTTAGTTTTTAATTAATTGCTTAAAAATAAATCTAAAAGTCTAATTCTGCATATCTTTAATTCTGCATATTTAAAACTACAAATATTTATCCATATGTTTGATAGATTCACTCTTGAAGAAAACATTTTCCTTCATATTTTTATGCACTTGAACAATCTCCCACTCTGTAGCTATAAACATTAATATTCAGATAATATATCTTGCAGATCCAGGATATTCTTATGTACAACTTGAAGTTACCTCATTTCATGAAATATTCTGTCTCTGGCATAAGTCACATGCAGTGAATTAAAGATTTTGCGGTGCTTTGGATACAATCAGTGCCAGCTAAACATTGACCATTGTTTTGCATTAAATAAAATAAAAATGTCAAAATACATGTTTCATTTGTACAATAAAAGTATGAATTATCTTTAATTATTATTTGCTTAATTACGTTAAAAACATTAAATATTTGTCATAATTGTTTTTTTTTTTCAGAATATTTTAAAGACAAGTGAATAGCTCAGATGTTAAATGTACTTCAGATTTAAACAAGAAAGAAAAACTCATGCCCCAAGCATAGATATAAAGCACTTTCCATTCAGAATAATGTAGCAAAACTGCACCGTATTAAAATTTTAAATATTACGTCTCATTTCAACACATGAAAATGTATAACGCATTTAAACACTGAATTTCAGCTGTTTCCATCTATAATCGGAAAATTATCTAATTTATTAAAAGTCTTGTACATGATATAGAGATTTGTATCTATTAACAACATGCATTCTAAAATTTAGTTTATTTAAGAGATGCATATATTTCAGTTTAAAGTACCTTTCAACAATTTCCTCTAATAAGTAGTATGGTATGCGAATATTTTTGTGCATCCGTGTGTATGAGGCAAAAAATTTATGTATAAAGAGAAATATGCAAAAAGATAATTAAATTTAAAAGCGCATACCAAAACGGACTCTCCAAGAAGAAATGTAACATCACAAATTTTGGTTAAAATTAAAGCATTATAAATCAGAAGATTAAAATTTGAATTTATTTTGAAAGTAAAATATTTTGTGTTCATAAGTTAAAAAATAAAATTTAAAGCAAAATATATTAAATTCCATTTCAAATTTCAAAATACTACTGTTTTCTATTGCTCTTTCATATTAATATTTCATTACTATTGTATATTAATCGGTTTTTTTTTTTTCGTTACAAACCTTCATCTTATTACATACAAAATAAGTACAGGAATCATTTTCATTGTTAAGCTCATAAATGTCATTAAAACACATAGTTAAAGTTAAAAAATAAAATTTAAAATATGATATATAATGCAGTGCTTTGTTTCTGAACTGCAAGTATATATATACATATGTTATATAGCGGAATATGTGACAAGCGAGAGGAGGAAGGTATGGTGAAGTGTGACATTTTGTTACGAAAGGGTGGGGGGGGAGGCGTACAAAACATTGAAAAAAGTATGACATCATTTATGGACAGCTACTTATCACTTTTATCATCTTGACTCTTCAACTACTTATTAATATTTTTAAATATTTAAAATCGTCAAAGACACGAAGGAATAGAAAACTGACATTTTGTGAGATAAATTGGCAACCCTTAATTTTATTTAAATTCTCTTTTAATTTTTAATGAACTATAACTGGTTTTTTAATTCATTAGTGTTACAGTATTATTCAATATAGTATTTCTAAGAAGTTTTCATTTAACTAAATATGACACCATGCTGTGCATTCCCAAATGAGCGTAAGCTGTTTAAAATTAACCAATAGTATGCATCACTGTACAAAATTAAAATTCTTCACCTTACTTAAACGCCACCTTACTTAAACGCAAAATTTGTAAAAAATTTCTGTTATTAAATATGGTGAAATTTTGTATTCGAGAATAATTGAAGATTGTATGGATTCTCGCTTCCGATTTTCAGATCGCTTTGTTAAAGATTTAAATTTGTTTTATACAGAGCGAACCCAATCACGGCTGTCGGCCTAACCGTTCGGAGTTTTCGTGGTTTTCTTCGAACCTTGCGTGAGTACGGGTTAGGTTCCCTTAGAAAGACCCCCACGAAGGGCACTTCCCCCTGGTCCTATATCCCTAGCGTAGATAGCGTAGCGGACGACAAAAATAAACCAAACCAAACCATCTTGTTTTTTTTTCTTTCTTTTTTTTAGAAAGCTTTTAATTTCTGACCCGGTTTTGAAAAATGAAGTGGCTATAAGAATTCTGAAACCAAATTTCAAAAAGCACAAAAGAGTCCATTTTAAAATTGATGTCGACATTTCTACGCAAAAAACAAGTCTTTTAAAATTATTGAAAATCAAGAGAGAAACTTCAACAGACTTCCATACATTTAATTTTACCTGGCAAATATCTTCGCGTGAATAGTGTTTGATCTAAATATATTAATAACAAATAAATCTGACTTTTAATTAAAAATCACTTTAAAATATAAAACAGTTTATTTAAAGGTGAAATGCAAACTTTCATTTATTTGAATAGATATTTAAATATTTTACAATGCAAAACTGAAACTGCAAATATTTATTCAGGCCTCTGATAAATACCTGAATCAGAACCTATGCAATTTACACTTATCCAATTATATCTCAATGAAAATGCTTATAAAAGAAAATTTCGCTCTGGGTGTCGTACACCAAAAAGTAATTAGGATCATTTTTTTATTAGGTAATAACCGAATTTGAAATTTGATAAAAATCCTTGCATTAGTTCTTGAGATACATTTATTGCGAAATCATGAAAAATGAAGATAGCGGCGCCATCTGTTGGGCGATACACCAAAAAACTAAAAAACTCTAATTTATATCAGGAATTAAATGAAACTGAAGCTTTAGAAAATTTCGTGCATTAAATCTTGAAATAGATTTATTGCGATGTTCACGAATGATGCACCATGGCAGCACCACCTGTTGAGTGATTTGCTTCAAAACGTACTAAGCGCTAAAATAGATCAAGTACTACTGAAATCTGAAGTTTTATGAAAATCCATGCAATAGTTCTTGAGATATAGCTATTGTGGAAATTGGGAATAATGCAGCATAGAAGCGCCCCCTGTTGGACGATATACTTCAAAAATTCATAAAATCTAGTTTATATCAAGCTCTAACAGAATCTTAATTTTTGTGAAATTCCATGCATTAATTCTTGAGACAAAGCGCTAAATGTTCTGTCACACACAGACGACATACTGAGAGACTCTCAGACTCACAGACAGACATTTTGTAAAAAAAAAAAAAAAAGTTTTTCGGGTTTTCTGACCTTTAAAAATTCCCTCTAAATCCGTCAAATTTCCGGATTTCGAAAATTTTGGCAAATCCAATACTTTCTTCTTGTAAAGATAGAAGAAAATAAAAATCTAACCGAACCGAGCTCGGATTTCTACTCAAGCATTTTCCCCAGCAGATCACTAAAAAAAAAAAAAAAAAAAAAAAAAAAAAAAAAACTCTTTTTAATGTATCAAAAAGCAGATATTTTATTCATCCAGATCACGTCATTTTTTAATGGGTTATTTAAAGAAAGTTTTACGGTTCTTAATAGGTTTCAATGCTATACCTTTCCTGACTTAAAATTACTTTCTGAAACTTTTTAAGTTTTGTGTTAGACAGAGGTTGCAATTTTTCCACATAAAGATAAAACAGATTTTTTAAAAAAAATTGTACTTTAATCAATTCCATTGCTTTAAAATACTAAATACTAGGTAAATCTGAAATACTGTCATTCAAGACATTTTAAAGATGTTTAAATATTTAACTCTTTTACTCTGCCGAGCTGAAAATGTAAATATTTATCCAGACAGAATTTCTGTGGCGGAAAATGCTTAACTTCATTGTCTTACATGCTCGAACAATCTTCATTTTGTAACTATGAACAATAATATTCAAATAAAGTAGCTTACAACTCCAGAATATCTTTCTTTCGGTACATCTTGCAGTAACCTCTTTTCCCGATATTTTCTGCATTCGACGCTGTCACATGCAGAAATAAACCTTGCTGCATATAAAGTGAGGTTTATTATTATTGTTACTATTATTATTTATTCATGTCACATTCGTTGCTTAATATGTCTTCCTAAAGTTTTTTACTTTCGTCTGTGTTTACAAGGAAAAAGTATTGGATTCGTAAAAAATTTCGAAAACCGGTTTTCGTCGGATTTTCACGCTTTAGGGGTCAGTTTACCGAAAAACATGTTTCTACAAAATGTCTGTCTGTGAGTCTGAGTGTGACAAAGATTTTGTGGAAGCTCTATTTCTATAAATAATGCACGGAATTTCACAAAACTTTAGATTATGTAAGACCTTGATAGAAATTAGATTTGATTAGTTTTTGGTGTCTATCGCTCAACAGATGGCGCTGCTATGCTGCATTATTCATAGTTACCACAAAAGCCATATCTCAAGAACTAGTTCTTGGATTTTCAAAAAACTTTACATTTAGTTAGTACTTGATATAGCATGGTGCTGATTATGCTTGTGTGCAAATCGCTTACCAGGAGGCGCTGCCTTGGTTCATTATTCGTGATTAACACATTAGCTCTACCCCAAGAACTAAAGCATTTAATTTTCTAAATCTTCATATTCAGTTAGTCCGTGATATGGATTAGTGTTGCTTAGTTTTTGGAGGAAAATTGTCCAACAGATAGCGCTGCAGTGCTGCATTTTTTACAATTCAGCAATAAATGCATCTCAAAAACGAATGGATGTATTTTAATAATCAAGTTTCATACTAAGTTATTACCTGACAAAAAAATTATCCTGATTAGTTTTTGGATATATTACCCAGCATGTAGCGCTGTTTTGTAGATTTTTTTTTTTTTTTTTTTTTTTTTAGAATTTGCAAAAGCTTTATCATAAGAAGTATTGCACGGGTTTTCATCAAACTTCAGGTTCAGTATCAAGATGACGGCGTTGCTCACTAGATTTTGGTCTAAGCCACCAAAACACGGGTGCTGCTATGCTGCATTCTTCAGAAAGTATTAACGTGCGTAAGATCGAAAAAAGTTTTGGGATTGCCACATCTGATTAGTTTTTCATATAGATTTTCATAAGTTGTCAGATAGTATGTTGCTCTATTCAAAATTACTTTGTCAAAGCGTTTGCATTTAAAATTACCTTTTTTGTTCCATAAAACATGTAATTTCAATATGAAAGAATAAACTGAAAGCTTTAAACATAAATTGTAAATGTCTTTCAATATTATGTGGTAATATTTCATCTCTCAGAAATTATTGACCACCTACGAGTTTCTTAACAGGGCGATGGGCTTTGAGAAAACTTCCTAGAAATCAGTGATGGATCCAGATACACCGAGGGGGGGGGGAATTCTTCCCCTGGGAATTTCGAAATGTGTCTCTGATGGAAGAATTGGGATTCTGTATTAATTAACTCTTATCAGATACAAAGTTTTTATATATTTTTTTTATTTTTATATTAGGTTTAACCAATTATACTTTAAAAATAAATTTTATTTTACGTTTCTATTGCACTGCATATGTTTTTAAAATATCAATAAAAATGCTTCTAAAAAAAAAAAAAAAAAAGTGATGCTAACAGAAAAAATTTTGGGTAAAAGATGTTGACCCTGAATATCACGTGGAAAAGTGAAGGGGACAAATAAGGGTAAAAGTCTAGAAGTTAATTTTTTCGAAGAAATTCCAAATGTCGGTAAACCTGAGCGGAAGAAATTCATCACAAAATAAAATAGCTGATTTCAACGCTGCCAGAGTTTCAGTAGTTAAAATACACACGTTAATGCTTTCTACATAAAGATGAAACATATTTTTCATTAAAAATTTTACTTCAAAGAATTCCATTGCTAAACGCTAAGCAAATCTGAAATACTGACATTCAAGACATTTTAAAGACATTTAAATATTTAACTCTTTTACTCTGCAGAGCTGAAACTGCAAATATTTATCCAGACCTTTGACAGAATAAGTGTGGCGTAAAACACTTTCCGTCATTGTCTTACATGCTCGAACAATCTTCATTTTGTATCTATAAACAATAATATTCTGATAAAGTATCTTACAACTCCAGAATATTCTTCGGTACATCTTTTTCCGATATTTTCTGGATTCGACACTGTCATTTGCAGAAACAAACCTTTCTACATAATAAGTAAGAGCGGTTTATTATTATTATTATTTCATGTCGCATTGTTGCTAAATATCTCTTCCTAAGGTTTTTTTTTTCCTTGTAGATTTGTATAGGTTTTTAGATAGTACGTTTTTCGATTCGAAATTACTTTGCCAAAGCTATTGCGTTTAATAATACCTTTTTTGTTTCATAAAACAATTAATTTCAATAACAAAGAATACAGTGAAAGTTTTAAACACAAATAATAGTACGTCTTTCTAGAATATGTGGTAATAATTTAGCGCTCAGAAATTATCGGCCACCTAATGAGTTTCTTAATAGTGCTGACTTTGAATAGGGCTTTGAGAAAAGCAAAACTATAACAATTTGTGCGAAGTTCACTATACAAGTTAAAAACTACAAACAATGTTTTAAAATTTCGTAAAAAAACAAACCAATAAAAAATCACATACGCCGTTTCAAGGATCGCTCAATCCCCTTCCTCAGTGTGAAAAAAAAAAAAAAAAAAAAAAAAAAAAAAAAAAAAAAAAAAACGTGAAATGGGTTTAAAGAACCCGTGCGGCTATAGCCCCGATTACTAGCTAATGAATGATTGAAAATGTGACACCAAAGAGTTTAAATGCCTTAAAGAAATGACGTAACTGACCTGGAATAGCTTTAAGGAAAGGGTAACTGCGCATGATCTTTACACATTTGTGAAACAAAAGTAATTATAAATATAATTTTTTTTTTATCTGAGGAAAAGGATCAGGGTATCCTTGAAACTGCGCATGTGATTTTTTTAGGGTTTTGTTTTTTACGAGTTTTGTGCGTTAAAACATTGTTTGTAGTTTTTAGCGTGTGTTTTGAGAAAAGTTCCTAGTAATCAATGATGGATATAGATACTCGTAAGAGAAGAATTTTGTCTTCCCCTGGGAATTTCGAATGTGTTTCGAATGGAAGAATTGGGATTCTGTACTAATTAACTCATATTGGATACTAGCTTTTCATTTATGTTTTTATTTTATGTTCGGTTTGCACTACAAATAATGAAAATATAAAAATTAATTTTTTAGGACATTTCTGTTTTAAATGTTGTCAAAGTATAAGTTAAAACGTTTCTTGAAAAAAAAAATGATGCCAACCGAAAAAAAATGCGTAAAAGATGCTGACCCTGATGACACACTGCAAAGTGACAAAGGACCAATAAGGGTAAAAATTTCAGTTGCACATGTTGCCAAAATATAAATAAATAAATAAAAAGTGATGCCAATCGAAAAAAGTTCGTGCAAAAGATGCTGACCCTGTTGTCACGTGGAAAAGTGACAAAGGATATATAAGAGAAAAAGTCCAGAAGTTCATTTTTTCTTTTCAAAAAATTCTTAATGTCTCTAAACCTCAGTAGCAGAAATTCATCACAAAATAAAATGTCAGACTCCAACACTACTAGAATTTCAGTAATTTCACTTTCAGATGTTCGTCGCATCTGAAAGTGATAATATTTTTTAAAAACAGTAAAAACAGATTGTTTTTATGTATTTTTTTTTTTAATTTTATATATAAATCTGATTCATGTTAATGTTATTAGATGCAATAATTTGTAATACTTCGTGATTTATATTATTTCCACTTAATATTATAACACTTTTATGTTATCATTTTTGTGACTCGATTTTATTCAATAGTGTACACTCTATGATCAAAATATTCCGAGCACCGACATATTTCATGAAATAAACATGTTGTAAGTGTTGCTTAATGGAGGGGTTACAGAGAAATTTCATAGTATACTATTTTAAATGAAAAAGCGCATGTTGATGTACAAAATAACCTTGTGCAAATTGCTGATTCATAATAAATAAATAAAATATGCTTAGTCCTATAAAAAGTATCGTTTACCTGAAATGCATAGTTATTATAATTCGCATTTTCAACTTAATAAAACAAATACCCTTTTTTCGATTTTTATAAAATTACAAGCGTGTCATTATCATTGATCATAAACACAAACTGACATTTTATATCCTAGCATATTTTTTCTTGGTAAAACCTAAATTATTCACTGGATGTTATTTTTAGAAAATAAGTTTTTTGTCACAAAGAGATACATTTTTATATAAGAGATATATCTTAATTAGTTCCATTCTATAAAAATGGGTTTATTTCAAAATAAATTAATCTACCTTAAGCGTGCTGTGACTCATTAAATGTCATTTTAGATGGAAAAATACTTTTTTTTAAGTATATTTTTTATTTTTACTTTTTTTATTGAATTATGGTGATTTATAAATCTCGCAAAAAATGTGGGCACAAAAGGAAAAAAAAAATAAAAGAATTATCATTAACCACGTGAGACAGTTTCATATTCTCTGATGTTTTTTTTTTTTCTTAGAAAAACCCAAATTATTTACTGAGTTTCAATTTTATAAAATAAGTTATTTAAAACAGATACTTTCTTTTTATAATTAATACTTTAATTAACCTTAATCTATTAAAAAAGACTTATTTCGCATCAAATCAATCTATCTTAAATATTTTGTATCCCATAAAGTGGTATTTTTGTGAAAGAAAAAAATTACTGTTGAAGAAAACATGTCAGGGGCTGATATGGACATAGTCTCAATTTGACATAACAAAAAAGAAATGATTTGACAATGCTTAATGAAGAATGATTTCACTGATGGTTTGAATGCATTACTTTGAATTTCTCTGTAGTGTCTTTATCATTATTAAAATATTGTGTCGTGCTCTTAATAACTTTCCCTCTTATTAAATTACCTCCTGACAGATTTTATCAGTAGTTAATTAATTTTCTAGACTTTGACACATGTACTTGTCAGAATTTTGTATGTTTTTATTATTATTATTCTTTTAATCACGGCATGTTCGTCGCATCTGAAAGTGATAATATTTTTTGAAGACAGTAGAAATAGATTGTTTTTATGTAATTTTTTTTTTTTAATTTTATGTGAATCTGATTCATGTTAATGTTATTAGATGCAATAATTTTAATCTGTGATACTTCGTGATTTATATCATTTACACTTAATTTTATAACACTTTTATGTTATCATTTTTGTGACTCGATTTTATTCAAGAGTGTACACTCTATGATCAAAATGCTCCGAGCACCGACAATATTTCATGAAATAAACATGTTGTAAGTGTTACTTAATGGAGGGGTTGCACAGGGAAATTTCATTGTATACTATTTTATTTGCATACACTGTCTGATTTAGAGCAGACATTCCGGACATGGGCCCAGGAGATTTGTGATGCCCATAAAAATCAGAAACCCCCAAATGCTGTTGAATATCTTTCAATTATTGTCCAAAATTTTGTGCAATTTTAGCATTTAATGGAATTTTATATTTCAATCTAGAATTTTATATGTTCGTAGTACATTTTTATAGCATCATATATTTTATCTACATCCATATTTAGTTTTCTTGCCTACATCCATTGTTTGTAACATCAATATTTAATTATTTTTATGAAGTAATTTTTTTTCTGTTTAATCCTGTTTATGTTCATGTCAAATTATTTGAAGATTGGTGGACGTTGCTCGTTTGGGGCAGAGTCCCCTCTTTCCTAATGTCTTCAATAATTGCAGTTTGTTATATCGAAATATTCGTTGTTGCATACTTTATTATTCCAAATATATATATTTGTGTATGAAAAGATTAATCAGCAAAATGCAATTTATAATAAAAGGTATAAACTAGAGGTCTGCACGGGCCGGGCCGGCAGAAATAGAATAGTTTTTTTTACGGACTGGGCCTACAAACAAAATAAATGGGCCGGGCCGGCAAAAAATTTTGGACGAGTATACGGGCCGATAAAAAATATTTCGGGCCTTCCGGCCAGTTCTGAAGGTTTAAGCAGAAACGATAAAATATGACCTATTTTCAACGAAAATGGTTTTAACGAGAATAAGTATAAATGTACGTCACGAGCCGTACTAGTTTGACAGCATCAATATAAAAATGTAACTTGTACAGTGTAGAGATCTGCATCGAACAGTTACATTACTATATGTAACCTGTTTTAATATTTTTTTTAGCTGACTCGTGCCGGGCCGAGATCAAGCTTGCATTATTTTTCTACATATAGATTTGCCAGACCCGAACTAGACTTAATTGTTCTCATGATCTGTAGGGCAGGCGACATGATTTGTAAAATTATTAACAGCTATAAAGAACTTATGTTAGCTTAATCTTTGGATGTATACTTCTTGATGGTTTTAAATTAGTTTCTCAATAACGCGAAAGTTTGACACATTTTCAGATTAATTTTTAACTGTAAAAGTATAAAAGTAATAAGCCTGACTATTGAAGGGATTTGGAATCGAATAGCGTTTTCATTTTTGGTAAACAAAATACTTGTATAACTTTGTTGAGATACAATAGTTTCTCAAATGATTGCAGGTTTTTCTCCCTTCCCATTCTATCGTGTCCAGAAATTCTATTCAAAACGCTAACTATGACACTATTTTATTTGCTTGCAGTATTCTTAAATTGCTTGAATCAAAAAATAGATAACGCCATTCGATTATATAGTTTCTGAATTAAGACACCTGCTAATCTTATGCGTTTCTGTGAAAAAAAATGAATTTAGAAATGTATCAGAAAGGAGCTTCTTTGAATTAACGAATGAATTTAGATTTAAAGTCTTTAATAAAATGATATAGAAATATTTTTATAAATCTTCTTTTATTAAACAGCTTCAAAAGTTACGATGTTTTTAATCTTTTTCTTTTTTTTTCTTTTATTCTAGGCCATATTATTTTTTTTATGAATCTTTATTTGAATGTTGAAAGTCTAAGAATCTAAGTAATCACTAATGTTGCTAATGTATATTTCTTGTAAAATATGCTGTAAAATCATTCCATAGATATGTATGCAGTAAACTTTAAAGGAATCTTAATTATATGATAAAAAACTGAATTTTTAGGAAATTGTAACGGGTCAAAATGGACTGGGCCTGTTTTTACTGATTTCTGTACGCGCCGGGCCTAAAATAAAAAAAAATTAAACGGACCGGGCCCGTGCAGACCTCTAGTCTATTCATTTAAATTTCATAATTGCGAAACAATAATTGTTTAAAAATAAATTATTGTTAAGTTGAATATTTGAAAGTGATTATTAAAAGTAATAGTGGTTACCATAGTAAGTACCTTTTTCAGTATACATATTTCTTCTTCAATCGCCCTGTGAGCATTGCTGTACCCCCCCCCCCCCCCTTTAAGAGTCTGTGCCCAGAGCATCCAAATTTGTAAATCGGTCCCTGTACAATAATTATCATAAATAGGGTTTTCTATTGTATTTGTATCATTTAATACAAAATAAAGTAGCATTTAATAGAAAACTATATATTTTTTTATATTATCAGAATAAAAATATTTAAAAAATTTTTTGATTGAATGTACACATACATATGATTTTAAATTACTATCTCAAATTAAAAGTCTAGAAGCTCAGCAGTTTTTCCTAATGGCAAGAAACAAAAATGTACTGATTGCTGCGTTACAGAGAGCTCATTTTGTTCGTCCTAATTGCGATATAAATTTTAAAAACTCGAAAAAAGAAATTAAGTACTAATTTCCGTTGTTAAAAATAAGCATTTTTCAATTCTGTAAATGTTACTTTGTTATTTTGCAACATTAATATGATTAAAAAATAAATATTTATTAAAATCTTTCATTTTTTTTTTTTTTTTTTTTTTTTTTTTTTTTAATCAGTTATCTTTAGGTAGATAAATACATAAAAATTGATAAAGATTAAATGTAAAAGTTATTTTTAGCGTCTTAATATTGAATATAAATATTAATTTGCTCTACGAAACGCTATCGAAAAGAGTTTTTAAAAGAAATCATTTCTGACATTTCAAAAAATATAGCTTTCTTAATGAATCTCTGAAGAATATGAAATCATAATGTATATAGATATACATATTTCCTGCTTAAACTCATTCCTATGGCACGACGTTAATCATACATATTTCGTCGTGGGAGTCCATGCATGCCAAGACGTTATAGCTAATTATGGCAGCGCTTATTAAAATGAAATACTGACATGGTGGTTTTTGTGGTGAATTAGATCGTAATTAGGGAAAAATAAGATTTCTAAAAACATCGGTTTTAATATGTATGAGTACTAATAAGCACATTAGTTAGACAGAAATTATTTTTTATGGGGATTTATAGATTCTTTTTTTTTTCAGAAGTAGCATAAATTGGGCATTAAAAACTGTTTGTGGTGGCGTTCATTTCTTTACTGGAAAAGGCAGTGAGTAAAATTGGAGGTGATCTCTTTAGTTTAATTTGCTGGATGAAGCAGGAAATTTTCTTCGTTTTTCAAGTACCCTTGAAAGGTTCGTTAAACATCTATTTCGTATCTTCCGGTTTGTAGGCAAAGCATTTCTATCTTTCTTAAATGTTATATAATTTATAAATTGAAGATAGGCGGACAGGCAAACAAGATCGGACTGACAAACGGATGGATTTAACGACAACTATAGGTGCTACGCATTTACATAATTACGAACGAACCTAAAAATGCACTGATTACTGCATTACAGAGGGTTTATTTCGTTCGCGCTAATTAAGCCATAAATTTTAAAAACTTGAAAAAAAAAATTCTCTTTTGTATAATAATTTCTGTTATTGAAAATAAACATTCTTTAATTCCTTAAATGTTACTAAGTTATTTTGGAATGTTAATTTGATTAAAAAAATAAACATTTATAAAAACCTTTGAAATTTATTTAATTTTTTATCAGTTATCTTTAGTACGATATATTCATAAAAATTGATATTGGATATAAATTGGATATAAACGTTATTTTTAGTCTCGAAATATTAAATATAAATATTAATTTGCTCGTTATCGAAAAGAGTTTTTAAAAGAAATCACTTATGGCATTTAAATAAATATAGCTTTCTTAATGAATCTCTGAAGAATATGAAATCATAATATATATATATATTTCCTCCTTAAACTCATTCCTACGGCACGACGTTAGTCATACATATTTCGTCGTGGGAGTCCATGCAAGCCAAGACGTTATAGCTAATTATGGCAGCGCTTATTAAAATGAAATATTGACAGAGTGGTTTTTGTGGTGAATTCGATCATAATTAGGAAAAAATAAGATTTCTAAAAACATCGGTTTTAATATGTATGAGTGCTAATAAGCACATTAGTTTGACAGAAATTAATTTTTATGAGGATTTATAGATTCTTTTTTTTTCCAGAAGTAGCATAAATTGGGCATTAAAAACTATTTGTGGTGCGTTCATTTCTTTACTTGAAAAGGGCAGCGAGTAAAATTAGAGGTGATCGCTTTAATTTTGTTTGCTGGATGAAGCAGGGAATTTCCTTCTTTATTCGAGTAGCCTTGTAAGGTTCGTTAAACATTTATTTACTATCTTCCGGTTTATAAGAAAAGTATTTCTACCTTTCTTAAATATAATATGTATGTAATTGATGAATTGAATACTAGACGACAAGAAATATTATTACATGTGCTTTCATATATATATGTGACGATTTAAAAGTTAGGAACCAGAGACATCAACACCGGGTTTCCCTTCCACCGCAGAGAAGTCATGGCCACCGAGGAAAATAAATAAATAGATGTAGAGAATTCAAATAATTATTCATTTGCTGCTGTAAGTTCATTTATTTAATCCATAATCATGAGTAAGGAAAAAGCTCCTTTTGCAAACATTCCATCATTATTTCAGCGAGCCGTACTCATCCAAGAAAAAACCCAAGAATCCTCCTTCTCAACTCGAGGCTTCCACCTTTTAAACTAAAAAGACAATTCTAGAACATTCTGTAACCTCAAACCATCATTCTTTTATGTAAACAGAATTCTTTTCCAGCTACGAGACTATTTTCCACAGACGATAAATTTATTTAAAAAAAATATTATTTAACCAATTTAAAATCGACTCAGAATTTCTTAGGCAGACGATTTTTATAAATGATTAATTTTAAGAGAAAAAGAAAAGAAATTAATTTATTAACATGCACACATCAAAGGTTGACGGCGGAAAAATAAATAAATAGATAAAATAAAATAATGATATTTTTTGAAAGGTATGGTTTTGGAATAAATTTAATAAGACTTTCTTAAAAAGGGTTGATACAAACATAGAAAAATGAATTTTATTTGGAATATTAAGAAATAAAAATTTAATTAAGAATATTTTTAATTTAGAGCCATCTTTTAAATTTACGCATACTGGAATAATGTTTTTTTTAAGGCAAATTAAGAATTTATATCGTGTGCATAAAGATTAACAGATTAGATTTAGAAACAAGATTTTAATTTAATAATTTGAAGTAAGTACGGAAAATTAAGATAGTATAAAGGTTAGTTTTGGCGAAAAATTTTTTAATTTGTAATATATATATTATGCCATTAATGCTAACAAAAATTCGGACAATTTCATGAGCTTTACAGATAATTTGATTCCATTTCTTTTTTACGCACTTTTTAATATTGAAAATATTTGAAAATTTTTATTGTAACATTTTTTAGATCGAGTTCTGAATTTCTCTGTAGTTCCACCAGTTTTTTATATGATGTATAAATACTTCAAAGTATATTTGTACAGATTTATAAATCTGTACAAATTTATATAAATTTGTGTAGTTACAATTGTACATATTTATACATTTTTTGTTTAAATTTAGCATAAATTGAGTATTAAGAAATATTCGTGGCACATAAATTTCTTAATTTAAAAAGGCTGCGAACGAAATTGAATATGATTATTTCAATTTTATTTGCTAAATGAACCTGCACGGGAATTTCGTTCACTTTTATTTTTCTTCTTTTGGAAGAGTCTTGTTAGGTTCGTTAGACACTTAGAGTTTGCATCTTCCGGTTCAAAGGAATCGTATTTCATAGTTAGGAAGAATTGAAAATTGTGTTCTTGAATTTTGTGCTTAAAGCTTTTTAAAGGAGATAGGAATACTTTATTTAAAAACTTTAGTATGTTTTAAGTCCTATAATTTTTTTAAAGATTATTGATTTTTTAAAACATAATACGGAGTTGCATAAAAGCTCTAGATGTGCCATATTTCTCTCTCTGTTCTTAGAAAAATATACTATATATATGTATGTGTATAGATTCTCGTTGAATAATAACAGCAAATAAATCAACAACAACAGCAAAAAAAATAATAATTCCTTACGGATGAAAAGAATATGTACACAAGTCATTTTTAAGTAAATATTATTATTTTTTCTAACATAGTAGACTTTACATTATGAAATTAATAATTTTCTTCGCATTTATAAAAGTTATAGAGCGGTTATTTGATTTTAAGTAGAAAATATCATTAACAAGGTTTTTGATACATTTGCATTGGGTGAAAATAAATAATATATTTTGAATTTACACCTCAATTGGTATATTGCGATTCACATATGGTAGAAGCATTCCTATTAAATCCATGATAACATAAAGTTTCACAATTGAGAATCGATTGAAAGCAGAGAAAATAGCTTTTATAATGTAGCGTAAAACTTGGAAAACTTAATATATCTATCCTGTTTTAAATTCTATTCAAGTTTTGTCTGTATAAATCTATTTTAAATGGAAAAAAATACCATGCATCGAAAAAAAAACTTCGTCGCTTAATTTTATGTTTATTGTTTTTTAATTGAATAAAGAGTATTTTCTACTAGAATATATGTGGAGAGACAATTAAAGTCACAGATTTTATTTTTTTTTTAAGTTTATTTTTAAATAGAATGAGAACTAGAATGAGAAATAAAATGTTATGACATAAGCTAATGGTTTCTTTTTCGTTATTTGAGCAAAAAAAAGGGATGTAGCCTTTTTTTAAAATCATATTTTCAACAGTATTTTTTTTTCAAATTAGTTGAATCCAAATTAAAGTTATTGAAAAAGATATGTTCCAAGTTTTAAGCATTTATATCTGACGGTTCTTGACTTATAATAATTTAAATAGAAGAAATGGTGAAAAAAACCCATAATGAAAAAAACCCGCATTTTTACAAGAAGTCATTTCCATGACAACCATTGCTTGTAAGCTAAATTTTAAAAACAAACCAAAACGTAAAAAAAGTCCTGTACCTATTAAGATAGAAACGTGATTTAAATGTCATTTTAAGCAAAAATAAATAAATAAATAAATAAAAATAATGCAGTTAAAAAGGGAAAATTTTTGCGTCCCGGACCTTTTAAGAAAACATTTTAATGTACTTAGCTTAATTGTATCATATTCTCACGTTAAAACGATTATTCGAATTTCCATATAAAGTTGTCAATTGACACAGCGATGAGCATAGAAATCCGGCTTTGGCCTAGACAATGTGTCCGTGCAAGGCTTTCGAAGCTTTTCTTGTACAAGAACTATAATTCGAGTTATTTTCATTTCAAATAGCCTTCCTAAATGAATCCCTCCCACTGCAATATGCAGAAATCTGTCGGATCCTTAAGACAATCATATCCCAATCCATTCTAGTTAAATTTGAGATAATGTGTAATTTATTAATTCTACTATGCAGATCTAGTACAAAATAGGCATTAAAACTTGCGCTGTCTGGACCGAGCGTCTGTACAAGGTTTTCATAGATTTGACAAGAACAATAATTTCGATTATTTTCATTTCAAATATCCTCCCTGAATGCATCCCTCTTACCAAAATATGGAAAATTCTGGCGCATGCTTAAAACATTGCCCAATCCATTTTTGTTGAGGTAGGCTCATGATTTTCGAATTCTTTCATGCAGATATAAAAAGAAATAGGCAATAAAACTTGTACAGTTTAGACAGTGTGTCTATACCAGGTTTCATGGCTTTCCTTTGACAAGAACAATAATTCAAGTCACTTCATTTCAAATATATCCTCCCTGAATGTTTCTATCCTATTGCAATATGGCGAATTCTAGCGGATGTTTAAAACTATCGTATCTCAATTCCATTCTTAACCAGAACATGTATTTGTAATGAATTTTGATCACTCCTGCTTTTTACGGCTTTGCATTTTTTTCGGATTCGAACCTCGGTATTTCTTATTAGAAGATTAATAATTTTGTCCCCAGGTTAACTGGTTACATTCGATGACTTGTTACAGGCCAGGAAAACCTTTAGGAAAATTTAACTGGAATTTTCCTGTCTTCTCTCAACTGAAAGGGAACACTGGCGTTTTTAACATTAAACAATAAAAGGATAAAATGAAAAATGTCTGTTTATTATTGGAAATTTTACTATTTCTACTGAGAATAAAAAAAATTCATTAAAAAGAAAAATTTCACATGCAATCATCCTTAAATATACAGTTTTTTTCAACGTATGCATAATGAATGATCGTTCATTGAATTTGACGTGGATTCACCGATACTAATGATTAGCATAATGACCTCAAAACGAGGAGCTTGGATGAGTGCAAGCAGGTTCGAAAACAGTCCGGTTTGAGCTTGGTGACTTTGTAAGGTTTTCGATTTTTCCTGTTAAGAGTACATTTTAATCGAATTTATTTCTTGTTACTCTCATGTTAAAATCCTCATTGAAATTTTCACATTAAATTATCAATTAACACCAGTGATGAACACACACTGTTAAAAGTGAAGGTGACAAACCGATGCCATTTGGAACCCTAGGGTGCCATAGGGGCTTGGATATGTGGTTGCAGTGCCGACAGGTCTCTTACTGGGTGATTGGAGCTAAATAAGGTGCCATACACTTCGTATTGGCAGCAATGTGGCACCTCATCGTATGACTGGAACCATGCGCATGCGCTGTGACGTGTGTGATTCTGTTTTCTATGACGGCAAGTAAAATCTATGGCTATGAGTGAATGAAGGTGAGCTCGATGGCCGAGCGGTTAGAACGCTGAGCTTGTAATCAGACGTTGTGAGTTCGAATCCTTCGACGGCCAAAAGTCGGTTTGTATATTTTTTAATTTTTTATTACACTAGTTTACAGTACATCTGTTGCCGAAAAAAATTTAGCTGTTGCTGACTACATATGATATGCTATTTTCAAAAATATAATTAGAATATTTCAATCAGCTCTAGTTTATGAGTTTCAGCTATGTAGGTATTAAAAAGAAAAAACACGTATTTACTAAGAAAAACCTTACTAAAAAAAGAATTAATCATTGAGTTTTAAAAAACTTTGTTTTAAAGATCTTCTCTGATACGTAGGCTTTGGAAAATGACATATCAGAGACCAACAATAGTCAGACATCATATTCGTATCCCAGAAACTCTGATAGCGCTCTTCCATGATGCGTAAGTCCTGATGCATACGATCTCCCTGCTCTTCGCTCATATCTCCTATTTTTCCGGAAACCTGTCCAGGTGACTATGGAGGAAGTGGAGTTTTATGCTCATATTGCACCCCATATTTTTAATAGCAGAGGGTCTTCTACAAGTTCAATATAATTTTCAGATTTTTTACTTCCGATAAAACCTAATTTTAATAACTGAGAAAGCAATTTTTTTCTTTTAGTCTTGATGCTAACAATTCTGGAGCCTTTTTAGAAAGACTAATCTCTTACAAGATCATCTAACTCATTTTGGGAAAAGCATTTTGACTCATTTGACATACCTTCAAAATCAGCATCATTTTTGTGATTAGCTTGGTCCTTCAATGTCTTGTTCTAAAGGTTCAGATATATTTTTAGCCTCTGAAGAGTCAAGTGAACGCTGCAGTGGACGTTGAACACAACTAGTACTTGGGTACTGCCATTTAGCACGATTTTTAGTGTTTAAACCGTTTACGTTTACGCTGCAGGAACAACAGTCTTCGAGATGGTTTCGTGATTTTCGCCAAATAGTTGGTGTTCCTGGCACTTCTTTTATCACTTTTGCGTATCTTAAATATTCCACACACGATTTACAAACACAATTGGGAGGCCAAGACTTCTCATTTTTATCCAAGAGCATTCCAAAATACTCAAAATAGATATTTTCCCCCAACTCTGATATAACTTTTTTACAATTGTTAAACACATATTCTCCGCATATGTAGCAAAAATGATCTGGATTGTTTAAACAACGTCTTTTTGAACTACTCATGACGCAAAAACTTGAGAAACTAATTTTAACACAGTAAAATACGCCTATTATTAATTAATATATATATGCTTAAATGATAAAAATCAAAAACAAATTAACTCGAGCTGCTCAAAAAAATTTCCTGTTACATTTGACAAAAACAAGTCATAAGTGAACATTATCAACCACAGAATTCGCAGCAACAGACAAAGAGTTTAATTTTGTAAACTAGTGTTATTGGACACTCTGGATTAAGGGTGCCAACTTTTCACCCTAATTAAAGGTGTCATTCTGGCTCCTTTAGGGGTGTAAACAGTGAGACAAGCCTTTCACCCCTAAACGTGCAATGTGTCACCATTAGTTTTAACAGTGCATATATGTTTGAATTTATGAATTCTTTTATGGGAGATATTGCATATAATAAGCATTAAAATCTGCATGGTCTGGACAGTGTGTCTGTATACGATTGAAAAGAACAATTATTCTTGTCCCTTTCATTTCTGTTATCTTCCCTGAATGCGACTTTTCTGTTGCAATATGGGCAAGACTGGCTGATGCTTAAAGCAATCGTATCCCAATCCATTCTTGTTAAATTTGAGATAGCACGATTGATAATTTCATTCATACAGATACAGCATAAAAAGGGCATTAAAAATTATTTGCGGTACATAAATGCTTTACCAAAAAAAGACAAGGTATAAAATTGGAGATGATTGCTTCGATTTTATTTGCTGGATGAAGTTGCTCAGAAAGTTTCTTCTTTCTAGCAAAGTCTTTAAGGGTTCCTTACATACTTAAGATTTTTCGTCTTCCTGTTCAAGAGAATCGTGTTTCGATCTTTCGAAAGAAAGTATATTTTGTTCCTGAATTACATTTTTTATTGTCCTTTAAGAGACTAGAGATACCTAATTCAAAAACTTATATATGCTAAAGATTTTCTCTAAATTATTCAAAATTTTCATAGAAATTCTTTTAAAGTGTAGTAATGAGTATATAAGATATTTAAAAGGAATATAGATGTATTATTTTGTGTTCTTTTAACTCACTAGAAAAATGAATTGTAGTGTTGAATGGATTTTTTAAACACATATTGCAAGAAAAATATATCGTCTTCATCTAGAACGAATAGGTAGTTATTTTCTAAATCTCTAAACTAGAACTATAGATTTCCGAGTTATACGAATAAGATAAACAAATAAACTAGACAAAATAATCTTTCTTGGTTATTATATATTATGAGCCATTTGAATGGCGAAAAATTATCATGTGATTTTATAGAATTAATTCATAAACTAGAATTTATGCTTACTAGAACTCATTTCTTGTGTTCGCATTTATTTGCTGAAATTTCATTATAAGTTTGAACACGATAGTATAATAAAAATGCCCTGGGATTTTAATAGGAATAACGAAAACATTCTAGCAAAGAGAATTGGAATTCAAAGGAAGACATGGAAATGTTTTTTTCTACAGCCAGAATTAATTTTTAAGATACTAGCGGCACAATTTTTTTTTTTTTTTTTAGTGCAAGGAGAAATATATATTATAGTCATTTGAAGGCTTTAAAAAAGACAATTTATTTCAAAAAAATGTTTGTTTTGATTTTATAGTTATTGTAACAAGAATATCCGAATAGTTAAATTTTGTAGTTTACTGTCGTAGCTTCAGACTTCAGACCCTTCATAAACATAATTGACTGTTTGTTGTAAATGAAAGTAAGTATATAGTAAGGGTTACTGTTTAACAAAAATATATTTATAAGAAATTAGTGTAATTGTTTAAAAGCATGGATGAACTTTTAATTAACATTTTATATTCACCGTTCGAAGAGAAGGAATTTTTAAATGAATAAAAATAGATCACTTAAAACAGTCTGTTGTTTATGTATTGTTTGAAAATGCTTTTGTGGAGAAAAATGTACAGTTTTTCTATTAAACGATACTTCTGTGGAGATGTTTTAAAGAAATTTGTGTAATTGTTTAAATGCATAGATGATCTTTTAATTTACAATTCATATTTACTGTTTGAAGATAAGTTTTTTAATGCATAAAATTAGATCACATAAAATAACTTGTAGTTTATGTATTGCTAAACAATGCTTTTATGTAAAAGGATATAGTTATAAGAGCAAGAGAATTACTGAAAAATCTAAAACTGATTATTGATAATTATTGAAAATAACGGATCTCAGATTACCAGACTGTTTGCATCTCAGTATACAATAGATTCCCGCTATTCCGAACGCTGTTATTCCAAAAATCCGCGTATTCCGAATAGAACTTTTATTAAATATCGATTTTATTAATTTTTTTAAAAAGTCAGGGATTTTTTTTTCTAACGAAGATTTCTGAATTGACTAAGTAACTTGTTTTTGTCATCGTTGACTCAGATTTGAGTGTGGATAAAAAGCGTATTTATTGCTGTGATACTACAATTGTAGAATGTATTTGAAGAGTCTGTTATATATTAACAGTGAATTTTAAATTAAGTTATTAAAAATAACGGAACCTGTTCACCACGAACATATCAACGCTTCAATGAGCCAATGTTACCAGTGCGTTACTTCTTTTTAAATTTCTTGATTAGCACCAATTTTTAAAACAATAAATCTCCCTTTCTTTTCGACTAAATAAAGTGCATTTCACCATTTCGAAAAAAAAAAATTCCAATCAAAAAATCTTATTTTTTTTTTTTTTTTTTTTTTTTTTTTTTTTAGTAGTAGCCCATCTGGCAACACTGTATACAGCTGACACTAGCAAATATTCCCGCATTTAATTTGCATTTTAATAAGTCAATACGTGTATTATTATTAATGAAATCCACCTATTCCGCTAAACAGAACAGTATTTGGTCAGAATTCGTTGAGAATAGCGGGACTCTACTGTACTTTAAAAGAAAGAAGTCCTTTCCGCCATCATGAATAGCTAAGTATAAATTTCAACATAGAATATTTGCTTTGTAATAAAATATATTATATTTCTAATATAATATAAGATTTTTCTTCATTATCATATATATATTCTTTAATATTCAGTATTGATATCAATTTTTATTTTAAAAATTGAATGAATTTTGTTTTTTCTTTTAGGTACGTATCAGAAATTGATACCTTCTAGTACATATTTGGTATGTAAATGTTTATTTTCTAAATAATTTAGTGTATAAATAATATGATTTATATATATATATATATATAAATATATATATCAGGTTTTGTCAAAGAACAATGTCTTGCTTAATGGGCTGTATCATAATTTCTATAAAATAATAAAACTCGAAATAAATGCTTTTTCTTTCAATTTTGTATACTATTTAAAAAGAAAAACTAAATGTGTTTTTGTCAAAAAAAAATAATTTAAAAAAAATAAGTCACTGTTGTCAATATTAATAAAGTTCCAAAATTCTTTATGTAAAATATATAATATGAATTAAAAATGCACTTTAAAATGTTCAGTTTTAGAAATCAAAAAAGGGAGTTTTGGAAACCAAAAAACTACTACTTTCAACTGTAATAATTATTGGCACGTTCATTTTCAAAACGAATTTATATATTTTCATAAATAAACAAAAATTAATTATAAAAATATTCCATGAGGAAGAGCCTGATTAAAGCTTGAAAGTAATACGTTATTTTAAATAAAAATCACCTTTTAAGTAAAACTGAACATTTTAAAGCTCACATTATTTATTTTATATTTAAAACAAGGTGAAGTTTGCGTTTCGTCACATGCTTTTATTCTTTGTGTATTTACACTAAGATTTATTTTTTTTTAATAAGTTTTAGGTTTTCTTTATTGAAATAACTTCATCTTTTTATGGCGAATGAAAGAAACTGAAATACAATTTAACTGTAATGCGCTAAACAACGAAATAAAATTGAAATATAATATACAAAATTTATGAGTTTACATTTACGGTTTAAAGCAACTAAAAAAATATTTTCCCGATGTAAAAATAAATCAACGTCCAAATTTTTTACTTAGTTAAATACAGTGAAATTTAAAAAAAAACTTTTGGCAAAATTTTTAATTATTTACACTTAGTTAAATGAAATAACTATTAAATGGAAATAGTTAGGCTGTGAAACACAATATGCATCGTCGAATGCACGAAATCCTCCACAACAACATTCATTAATTTTAACTAATTTAAATTAGGAACAATTAAGCGAAATAATTTGTAGAAAATTTAATACAGAGTTAAATGAGTAATTGACCTTATTTATCCTAACAGCATAATTATAAAATCTAAATATTTCAAGTAATAGTTATGAAAATAACAGCATCGTCGGAAAAAAACACGGATTAAGAAAAATATTCCCCGATTAAATTCATTGTGCTTTTTTAACTAGTGATTTTAGCGTTGATTTTCAATTATATAAGATAAAAATTATTAAATAAATGGAAAACTAATTTAAAGTTTTCACGAAATTAAGAAAATATTTCTTTAGACTAATTACTTCCCGAGATCAAAAGCGTAAGGGCTGTTTAAAACTAACGTCATTTCGAAAAAGTCTTTCTTTCAATACTCATACCCAAAAATTATGAACGGGGTAATAATTACCCGTAAAAGAATGTAACTTTTCCGAATGGAAACTTTCGGAATGTTTGAGACTAATTTATTTGTACGGATTTATATTTTACTCTGGCTACGTATGAGATGGTCTAAAAATGGATTTTTTTTTTTTTTTTTTTTTTTTTTTTTTTTTTTTTTTTTTTGGAAACCTGGAAAATTTTCTAGAAAGTTTCAACGTTATTTTGAAAGACTTTAGTTAAAATATGTAACTGAATATTTCTCTTTAAATAATCGTTATAGTTTTAGTTAGTGAACTTTCAAGGAAACTATATCTCATACTTACCTAGTTTTAGAAAAGAGTACCTTTATTTCTTTCAAATATATTTATTCAAAAACCATTAGCAATATTTCTAAGAAACTTAAGTGCTTTTCCTTTCAACTTGTTACATACATATACTCTTTTTCATTCTATTATTTTTATGAGACGAACAATGAAATATTCTTATCCTACGATTTCCTCAATTCTTTTATGTTAAATTGCTTTCAAAATGATTTACTATTTTTTTTCAGTTTTTAAAACTATTTTTTGTAAAATGCCATAGTTAAAATAATGAAATAGGAATAATAGTTTAATCTACGAGAATTTTCTAAATATGAATTCAGTAGATTTATTTGTGTAATATTTTGAAAGAACAATTTTTTTCGGGTTAAAAAAAAATAATGTTTTATAATTATTAATTTATATTTGTATTCAATTATTCTTTGAGTTGAAAGTGGATAATAATGTGAAATGAACTTATTCAAGTTCAGAAGTAAATTATGTATGTAAAAATGATTAACTACAGTTACAGATTATTAAAAATAATGATCTATTAAATTTTACTCAATTTTATTATTTAAAAAGAACTCGTTTAAATTGTCTGGAGGAATTTTTTTCTGACAATATAAAATTTTGTGGCGTTTTGCAAATTTTTTCATATATGCAAATATTTATATTTTGCATATTACAGACTTTTCTTTATATTTTATGTTAGAAATCTATTTTTGAATCGATAGCTACAACTACATTTTTAAGTCAATTTTTTTCATCTTAAATATTAAGTAATAATTTTCCTACTACCCTGTGGGATTAATTTTTATGCCATCCAGTTTTTCATTTAAGTTGTGAAACAGAAAAAATAACATATTAATCGTAATAAATTAAGTCAAACACTTGCGGTTAATCTCAAATGTAAGTGAAAGAAAATTAACTGTGTAGAAGTGTTTTTTAGACCTGTGGTCTAACATCTGTTATTCCTTGATCGGCCTGTGCCCTTACCCATTTTATCCGGAACGTTCCTTTTCTTAACGGTGCTATGTATCTTTAAAGCTTCATTTTTCTCTTTTTTTTTTTTTTTTTTTTCAAATATTTTAAACCTGTTAATTTTCATTGAACTCATACTTTCTTTATAATTCCACTTTTATACACACACACACACCACATATGCACACACATATATATATGTAGTCATCGAAACTTAAATATTTACGCAGATTATGAACTACAGTTAGACTTTTATATTCCAAAGGCTCATTATTATAAGACAATTATTTAAGGACTAGGCGTAAAGTTCGGGGCACCTCGAAAGCTCGACCTTGAAAATTACGATCGTAATGATACTAAAAGTTTTAAGTATGCAACTAGCGTTACAATGAATAAAGTCATCGAAACATATTTTTATTTGTCTAACGTTTCATTTACTCCACTAGATTTTCCAAAGTTGGAATGACTGCACACGAAAAATGGGCCTACCGATTCGAAACTGGGGACTTACCTCTTTCCTACTATGCTTGACCACATCGTAAAAATACTTTCCACTTACGCACTGTCACATTTTCTTGGTCAAAATGATTTCAGATGTTTTAAAACTGTATCAATCACCTAATCCGCCAGGCAATTTTTAGGAAAATCTGTAAAATTTTTGCCACAGTCACCTATTCTAATGTATTCCCTAAATAGGAGCCATATCCAAAAGTACCGTTTGGGCGAATGTTCACTGGCACCATACAAATCATGATTATTACATTTTATTTCACACTATTTGTTCGGAACGCAAATAAAGAGTTTTTACACGCAGTCTTCAATAATTAGAAAATTTTATGAAGTAATCAAATTTTTCTTGGTTACAAAGATATCCAAACTAAAAACATAATTTCAAAGGCATAATAACTCTTTGAAACCCAACAACTCCAATTACAAAATTGTTTACTCAGATATTAAAAAACAAAATTTTAAGCATGTAAAGAAATAAGTTTCAAAATGTTGAACATAAAAATGAAAAATTATTGATTAAAAGGTAATTTTTCATACCTTTAGAATACATATTTCTCATCAATATGGCCCTTTTTAATACAAAATTTAAAGTGCATAAACCAACTTAAAAATAAAAATCAATTTTTGAAAGTCTACAGGATTTTTAATTCTATAGAATTCACGAAGTTAATTTCAGCAATAATGGTATGAAGCTGCTCAGGTGATAAATGAAATTTTGGCATGAAAGAATTAATTAAGTATAACCGTCTCTCGAAAACTCTTTGAACAATATATATTTACAGCTGTGTTGAATGATAGCTGCAATAAAGAAGTACAAAGTACGTAATACAGAGAAAAGTTTAAAGCCCACTATCTATATATTTAAAACACCTGGCTGTTTTTTTGGTCATCAGCCCTGAGCTTTCTACTGCCCCGATTTTGATAATTATTTTTTTAGATTAAAGCTGTTTATGTGTAGATGTGCCCATTCTGGCTAATTTTTAATTTATTTCAATTTTTATATTTTATTTTTAATTTTAAAAGCTTTTTCATGACATTTCTTCAAAACAGTGGCAACAGGTTAAGCTCTTCTCAAAATTTACTTTGTTTCATTATTTTCCACCAATCAGGAGCTTGATCTCATCGGTGAATGTATAATCGCATTTCAAACAAACAAACAAACAAAGAATAAATAAACGTTTTTGTTAAATTTAATCATAATAAAATGATTGCACATAGTTATCCCCTGCAATACACAGATTATTTGGGTCATTTTCAAAAAACTTGTACATTCTATGTCCCCCAACTTTAAGAATTTTTAATAACTAAAATAAAGTTTTAAAAATAAAATCTAAGCATTTACATTACTTGTCTGACTGTTTAGAGTAAATGTGGGCTAAATATTATCAGAAATTAAAAATAATATTAGTGTAGTTATGGTTTCAATGTGTCAGCTATAACTAAAATGCTATGTCCCCTCTTCCCTTTTTACTTTTTCAACTGCTATAATATTATAAATCAAATGTCAAAAGTGTTAATTTTTTCAGTTGTGACAATTGTTGTATGTCTTATCTATAGTATAGACCATATAATATATATTTTAAAACTTGTTTTTTTTTTTATAAAAATGGAACAATTTATTGTTGTCCCCAGATTTTTTCCCTTCTGTTACTTCCACTCTGTTACCATAGTTATTGTAGTAAATTATTACTACTAAGTGTTCAACACAAGGTTCTGCAGTTCTTCGAACAGTCTATTTTTAGATGAGGCCTCCATTTTTTAAATTATTAAGTTATTTTCACCGTGGTGTTGAACTAAAGCATTTACAAGATAAGGATGTTTTATTCAGTTTCCCCTCTGTTACCAGCGTATTTATCTGAAATTAATTTTTTTATACTTTTATAAAATTTTAACCATAAGATTAAATGGTGCTTCTTAAATAAATAGGCTTAGTTTTTCTTGTTTTTAATTCACTTTGTGCTGATAAAATTATTTGTAGTTTTTTTCCCCTCTGTTACCATTCCCCTCTGTTACCATGCTTATGGTAACAGAGTGGAACAAAGTGTAACAGAGTAAGAAACTACTAAAAAAACAAGTTTATTTAAACACTGTGTTTGAAGGCTGCACATTCTCGTTTCATGTTCTTAGAACAGAATTAAAAATATGCATTTTTCTTTTTAAATATAAAATAGTAGTTTTTGTGGTGAGCTAGTTGCCATAAACATTAGGTTTTAATTTTTTCAAACAAAATGCTTCTTTAACTGTAGTCATTTATATTTATGAATCAATACTACTTATTTATGAAAAAATGCAGCGTGAAATACCACTATTTTCGAATATTAATTTTTGTAAAAGCTTTTAATTCTTGCTTGGTCTGTTTCAAATTTTAGGATATCTTATAATACATGATAAAAATGTATTAAAGAAGAAAAGATCATTATTTAAGTAGAAAAGAATTTATAAAATAGATACTATTTGAAAATAGTAGTATTTGATGTGGTGTAATTTCTGTAAAAATCGTTATTTCTTGGGTTAAAGCGCCATTCATTGGCATGCGAATTTGTTAAAATTTGAAAATCTAAGGCGAGCTGTTAGAAACTGAAACACAGATTATAACATATGATAAAAATTTATAAGAACAATGCCATGTGAAATACCAGTATTTTCGAATACTAGTTTTTTGCAAATAGCTTAAATTCTGCCTTGATCTGTTTGAAACATCGAAACTGCATGAAAGCTTATAATACATAATAAAAAGTTATATAAAAAATTGCCTGGTCTAATCCCACTATTTTTTAATATAGTATTTTTTGAAAAAATCTTAAATTCTTGCTTTAAAGCACCACTACCTCGACTAATATATGATAAGGTTTTTTTTTTTTTTGTTTTTTTTTTTTGTTTTTTTTTAACTAAGCAGTGCGTTTGTCATAGCACATGATATAAATTTACAAAAGAGAATGCCCCGCCAAATACTACTATTTTCCAATAGTAATTTTTGTAAAAATCTTAAATTCTTGCTGGATATATTTGAAACATTAAGATCGTATACAATACAACTTATAAAAAAATATGCCACATCAAATATCACTCCATTATCAATCAGCGTTCCCTTCGGTTACTTTTTTCCACTCTGTTACCGTCAATTTAAGCTGGTTTATTTCACTAAAAAATTTATCAATCATCATTTTGAATAATTAATTGTGTAACTTTAACTAATATTTTATTTATGTAATATTTTTTTATAATTTAACTGAAAAAATGTGAATGCACATTTAATTAAAACTTATGATTTTTCCAAAAAAGTAACAGAGAGGAAATCCTTTGTATTTTACAAAAATAAAAATAATCATAACAAAACAACAGTTAGCATTTTCTGAAAGTAGCAATCATGTAATTAAAGGAAATATGATATTTACTGTTTTGGGTGTTTTATTTTTTTAAATAAAAATTTTTGAGTGTTGGTAACAGAGGGGAACATTTTACTGTTGCAAGTTTATATTTTATTTTTGAAAGACGTTTGTCTTATTAATGGCGTGAGTTGTCATTATAACCTCAATACAATAGTTTTTCTTTATTTCTTATCATTAATCAGAATTAAATAGGAGAGTAAAAGGTACTCACCCGATAAATTCTTCTTCATTGAAGTATCCAAGAATTAAATCCACCATAGGAGAAGGGAACCGGGCATATTCACATTTTGATCTATACACTGCACTAATTCATCTTAATAAAGACGTATAATATTATTATATGGTAAGTGTAAAACACACACACAAATTATTGTATACACACTTCTTCATTTTCTACTTTTAATTTTTAACACGCGAGAAAAACAAACACAGCAAAAGGGTAGTGCTGACAGCAAGCTAAAAAACAGAGAACAGAATGAATTTTAAATCGATACATACATAAATCATAATATAGAAACAATTATTAATAAAAAAAGAGTCATTTAGAAAGTTTTGACAGTTTTTGTAAACCTGTAATTGTTCGCTCGTAATCACTGCTTCCAAGGTCACTCTAACGAGCACTTAACTTTATTTATGATGCCATGATGACTGTCACTTGTTGCACAACGGAGGAAATTATTTACGAATTGCGCAATGTTTCTATCAACTCCTCCTTAATTTCTGAAGTTGTGTTGTCACTCAGATGCAAGTTCTTCCTGTGAATTTCAAAAAGAGGTTTTGGCAGGGGTTTTGTGAATAAGTCAGCTATCATGATTTTGGTTGGGCAATATACGAGTTTTATTATGCCATCTTGTTTCAGTTGTTTTATGAGATGATATCTAAGTTCTATGTGCTTTGTTTTACTTGAATGTTTTTCAAGCTCTATCATTTTGATAGCCGACTGATTATCCTCGAAGAGTTCTATAGGATATGTTTGTGAGATATTGAGTTCTTCAAGTAAATTCACCAGCCATTTGACTTGATTAGCTGCATTAGCTGCTGAGATGTACTCAGCTTCGGCAGAAGATAAAGCTATGCAGGATTGTTTTTTAGTTGACCAAAGTATGGGATTTTTACCTAGCAAATATACATTACCACTTGTCGATTTTCTTGATTCTGTGTCTCCACCCCAATCAGCGTCCGCGTAGACTTCTAGCGTTGGTTTTGAATTTCCATCTATAACTAGATTAAAGGTTTTTGTTGTCTTAAGATACCTCATGACCCGCTTTACACTGTTCCAATCTTTCATTCTTGGCTTTTCGTTCCTTCTGCTTAAGATGTTGACAGCTGCACAAATGTCAGGTCTGCTCACTGTGGCAAGATATAAGAGTGCACCTATGGCTTGTCTGTACTGTGTGTTGTTTGGTAAAATATTGTCATCATCTTTAAAGTGAGTGTAATTTGTTTCCATGGGTGTACTACATGGTTTTGCTTCTTGTAAATTGAATTTATTAATTAACTCTTCAATTTTTGAAGTTTGGTTAATTAAGTAGCTTTTGTTTACCTTTCGAATGTTCATGGATAAATAATTGCTTACGTCCCCTAAATTCTTTAATTCATACTCTTTATTTAAGTTCGCGATTATTTCCTCAATGGTTTCGTCTTTCCCTGCAATTAAGAGGTCATCGACGTATGTTATTATATAGGTTGTTTCATTATTCCTTTTCTGTGTAAAAAGACATGTGTCAATTTTACTTTGAATGAAATTCATGTTTTTTAGTGTTTCTGTTATTTTATTATGCCACGCTCTCGCGGCTTGCTTAAGTCCGTAGATTGCCTTATTTAATTTACAAACTTTGGTTTCCTGGTTTGGTTCAACGAATCCTTCCGGCTGCGACATGTATATCTCCTCATCAAGTTCCCCATGTAAGAACGCGGTGTTAATATCTATATGCTTAACATTTAAGTTTTGGTGCAACGCCGCTATTAATAATGCTCTTATCGTAGTATACGATACGACCGGTGCGTAGGTTTCGTCATAATCCTCTCCGAATTTTTGCGTATATCCTTTAGCTACTAAACGTGCCTTATATTTTTGTATTTTTCCGGTATTGTCACGCTTTAATTTATAAGTCCATTTGCAACCTATTATTCTCTTATTCGGTGGAGGATCTACAATTGACCATGTTTTATTTTTTCTTAAAGAATTCATTTCGCTCTCCATGGCTTCTATCCAATTCTGTTTTACCGGAGAGTTTTCCATTAATTTAACTTCCTTATAATCCTTTGGTTCATTAATTTTGTCGTCTTTGACAATATATATAAGCCTATCAGGAGGTACGCCTTTATTTATTCTATCTGAGCGCCTTAGTTCCACAATTTGTTGTTGAGACGCAGATGGTGTTGTTTTTCCGTTCGAAATTTCTATCTCCACGAGATTTTTACAATTGCGTTTTTCGTCTTCATTTTGTTTTTGTTCAATTTCAGGCTTATCATTTACGTATTTGAATTTATTTTCAAGAAATTTTACCGTTCTCGCGATTTTTATTTCATTTCCTCCTACATATATGCGGTATCCCTTAGATTCATTGTCGTATCCCACAAAAATACCTTCAACAGCTTTATTATCCAATTTTTGTCTTCTGGCTTTATCAATATAAGCGAAGGCTTTGCAGCCAAATACTTTAACGTAACCTAAGTTTGGCTGTCTTTCTGTCCATAATTCATATGGCGTTTTTGCATTAGCTTTTGTAGGCAGTCTATTTTGTAGGTGGTTTGCCGTACAGATTGCTTCCCCCCAGAACTTTAAAGGTAGATTTGATTCATTTAACATTGTCCTTGCCATCTCAACTAACGACCTATTTTTCCGTTCAGCCACCCCGTTTTGACTTGCACAATATGGGACTGTATGTTGATGTTTTATCCCATTTGATTTGAGATAATTCTCAATTTCATCTGATGTAAATTCTCCCCCATTATCCGTTCTGATTTCTTTCGGTTTTTCACCAAATTTGTTGCTTATCAGCGCAATGAACTCTTTGAGTTTTTCATAGACTTCACTTTTTCTTTTCAATAGATAGATTATTGTGAATCGCGAGTAGTCATCGATAAAAGTCAAGAAATATGATTTCCCCCCAATCGTGGGTGTCTGAAAAGATCCACAAACATCCGAGTGAATAAGTTGAAGCCTTTTACTTGCTCTATACTGAGCAACTTTCGGATAGGGTTCATCAGTTAATTTCGCCTTAATACACGGTTCGCAATCTATATTATGTTTACAATTGTTTATCTGGATACCTCTTACTAATTCCTTTTGTGTAATTTCTTTAATCGATGTTAGATTTCTGTGTCCTAACCTTCTATGCCATAGTTCTAGACAATTTTTATTGTTGCACGTTTGTGTAATGTTCGCATGGTTTTCGTTAGCCAACTGGACTTCATAGAGGTTATTTACCTTTTGTGCTTCTAAGCAGATTTCTCCATTAAGTTTGAAAGAGCATCGGTCATTTTTAAATACAATCTCACATCCGTTTTGGGTTGCTTTGCTGACTGATAGTAAATTCGTTTCGATTTCAGGTACTAGAAGTACATCTTTAAGTGTTATTTTATGAATTTTATTATCCGATGTCAGCGCATTTAAATTTACATCGCCTGAACCGTAAGCGATAAGTTTTTTTCCGTTTGCGATAGTCACGTTTGTTTTTTCCCTCGATTTTATCTCTGTAAACATTGATTCAGAGGATGCAATGTGACTTGAGCTACCGCTATCCACAATGAATGTTTTATTTTCTATCCCTTGTGTTATAAATGCATAATCTTTGTTTTCGCTGTTTCTCCATGTATTGTTTTTTCCTTCATAGCGATTAAACCTGTTATACGATTCCGATGCTTGTTCATTCTTAAAATTGTTTTCACCCCTTTGAAAAACGAGTGATGTAGAATAGTGTTTTTTGTAATTTTTGTTGTGTTGATTTTGTTGTGTTGTGTGTGTTTTGTTTTTATTGTGCCAACATTCTTGTGTGTTATGGCTTCTCATTTTACAAATCGAACAATATTTTGATTCCTTTTTAGCTGGAAACTTTTTCTGAGCTTTAAAAGCTTTCGCTGTATTATCAATACTTTCATAGTTTTCATTTCGACGATTAAACTCGTCAATCAGCTTGTTTTTAATATATGACGGAGTTAATTGTGCTTCTTCTTTACTTTCGAGAGCAGTAATTAAATTATCATAAGACTGGGGCAGAGAGCACAGGAGGAGCGCGGAAATGTGGTGATTATCAATTATTTCGCCTATAGCTGCCAAATGGTCAACGAGCTCCATTATTTTTGTAATATGATTTATCATATTTCCATTTTCTGCTAATTTTATACTATATAATTTTCTAAGGAGAAACAATTTGCTTGTGAGATTTGATCTTTCATGTATTTCTTTTAATGCATCCCATGTTTGTCTAGCAGTTTGTAAATTCTTAACATGGGTTATCTGTGAATCATCGATAGTTAGATTTATCAATGCCCGGGCCTTCCTATCATTTTTGGACCATTGATCGGTCAAAGGGGTCGGTGGATTATCGGTTATTACATGGAACAGCTCTTCTTTAGTTAAGAGCATTTCAATTTTAAATTTCCATGTACTGTAATTCGTTGCTGTCAATTTTTCAATTGAATAATTATCTTTTAATGTAGCCATTCTAATCTTATATTTTTATTTGTTTTTTTATTCAATATTTTTTATTTGTGTGAAATTAGTATATCACTATGTTATCAAATTGATATATCTTTTTAGATCGTTCTCATAATCATTGAAAGACGTTTGTCTTATTAATGGCGTGAGTTGTCATTATAACCTCAATACAATAGTTTTTCTTTATTTCTTATCATTAATCAGAATTAAATAGGAGAGTAAAAGGTACTCACCCGATAAATTCTTCTTCATTGAAGTATCCAAGAATTAAATCCACCATAGGAGAAGGGAACCGGGCATATTCACATTTTGATCTATACACTGCACTAATTCATCTTAATAAAGACGTATAATATTATTATATGGTAAGTGTAAAACACACACACAAATTATTGTATACACACTTCTTCATTTTCTACTTTTAATTTTTAACACGCGAGAAAAACAAACACAGCAAAAGGGTAGTGCTGACAGCAAGCTAAAAAACAGAGAACAGAATGAATTTTAAATCGATACATAAATAAATCATAATATAGAAACAATTATTAATAAAAAAAGAGTCATTTAGAAAGTTTTGACAGTTTTTGTAAACCTGTAATTGTTCGCTCGTAATCACTGCTTCCAAGGTCACTCTAACGAGCACTTAACTTTATTTATGATGCCATGATGACTGTCACTTGTTGCACAACGGAGGAAATTATTTACGAATTGCGCAATGTTTCTATCAATTTTTTATTTGACGTTCCAAATCAAAAAGTTAACTGCTGTTTTCAGTTTTATATACAAGAAATGTTTTAGTATCATCTAATATTTTTATAAGTTGCATTAAAAAAAATTTTTTTATTTGTGAAAAATTTCCCAAATGTACAAGTTTTTTGAAAATGACACATTTACTGAGTAATATTATTAAGTAAGTAAAATAACAGAAGATAAACTTTAATAAAATATAATATCTAAAGTGAAATTTTGTCAATGGAGAAAATGTCGTCATACAGAAACCAGATAAATTTATTCCATGAATATAATATACATTGTTATAGCTGTGTCAGTGATGATGTCATATTCACTGACTTTAATTCCTGCTTCTAAATAAAGTGAACTTTTATTAATTTAAAGGTCCGTGGTTTGCACAAATGAAAATATTTCTGTAAATTGCGCCATTTCTATTTAATTTTTTTATGAAACTAAGAATATTTTATGAAACTAAGAATTCTTAAATAACTGCATAAATCACGCTTTTATTTAAGAAAAGATGAGTATTTCTGAAGGTGTAAATGATGTCATATTAGAGAAAAAAAAAAAAGAATAAAACCTGTGATATGGCGGTATTACTATATTTCTATCTTACATAATATCAAAAAATAATTAAAATCATTTCATCGTATTAAGTTATTGTTTAAAATTGAAAAAAAAAAAAATCTGCATTTCAGCAACAAATACAAAAATTTTATTCTTTTTCATAACAGAGATATCTTTTTTTTCCGTTGCCATAGCAATAAAATTAATTTTTACAAGTTCATGGAGGATACAAACCGATAAATAAATTAAATTTATTGCAAGTGCTGTAAATGTGTACTGGGTTGGTTAGGCAGTTTAGTAAGTCCCTGTTTCTATTATAATTAAAATGTTTCGTTGATATTATAATTATTGTACAGTTATCAAGTGATCTTTAAATGGAGAAAAAATAAACTATGCAGATATTTTTGAATTCGTCTTCCGGGGTATAATATTAACTTCCTAAATAGTTTGGAATTTAAATAATATTTAAGGTTTATAAACCGCATTAAAAAAAGATTTGTAGCTGAAGTCCAACATAATAATTTATGAGTTGTTTTAATGTTGTTTGTTATGTGTTATGAGTTGTGCATTTGTTTATTTCGCTCAGTATTTTACTGTCTATATAAGATTGATATATATCATACCTAATATATATTATTTTCCGTCGAGTTTCGACGGGTGCAGCTAGTATAAGTATAATTCACTTTTCGGGTATGTTGCAGATATTCAAAATTTTATTATTATTATATTAAATTAGTATATTAAAGTTTTAAAACCAAATAAATTAGTTTGAATGAAATAAAGTTACAGAATTCCCATGCCTTGATGAAAAATAAAATTTATTATGGAATTTAATACCAAATTTATGAAATTATTAAAAATCCTCATAAATTTGCTTAAATGTTCTCGGTGACATGTTCTTTTCTGTAGCTTTAAATATGAACATGAAGCCAAATACATAAGTTATATTTAATGACTAAGATAATTTTCTAATTAACAATAACTTACATTTAATAATGATGAAAAATCGAGGTATGAAAAATATCCAGCTTATTAATTACAAAATAATTCATTAGTGTCTCTACTTGTAAGAGGATTTATCTTTTAATCATCCTTTTTCGCAAAATATGTAGCCCATCATGATGTAATTTATTGAATTACGTAGATTAAAATTCCATTACACGATGTAATTATAATTTATTTTAAGGAACTGCTAAGTCAGTTTTATAATGACCCAATTTCTCACTACAGTGCTTTAAAAAAATGATTTGTGAGGTAAATTGAAGATCGATTTCGAACTGTGGTGCTATAACTATTCATTATATCTTCCTAATACACTGAGATGCTGCATTTGCGGGATATTAATTAATCTATTTTTAAATTTCTTGCTCTTCAGTACAGTAAATTTTATTACTTTAAATTAGAGAAATGTTGATTGTTTTAACTCTTCGCCTGCCAGATGTGTGGTATGAACCCAACAGGTACATTCAAAAAGGTTTTTCTTTTTTGAAAAAAAAAAAAAAAAAAAAAAAAAAAAAATGTAAATGTGTAATTTTTTTTGAAAGGTTCAACTCATTTTATCTAAAAAAGCATATTTTCTGCAGTATTGTTTTCCGGAATGACCTTTATCTTTTACATAAATAAATTGGAATATTAAAAAAAAAAACTCAAACATTTATGATATTTTCTTTTTATTTTATAATTAAAAATATTCTGAATACAACTCTCGGTCCATTGAACCAGTCTATTAAGCGAGGTTTAAAAATAAATAAATAAATAGATAGATAAAAAAAAAAAAAAATGTATTTTATAAAATTAAACCAGAGCTACTGCGCTATAATCCATTACATATCATCACCTGAAAAGCTACATAAAGCACACTTTCTCACTAATAAACCAATATAAAACATATAAAACATAACGACCATAAATATATTGCCGGGCTAAAACATCGGCCTGGATAGCTTAGAGGTAGAGCAACAGCACGGTACGCTGTCAACCCAGGTTTGTATCCTGACCCTGGCTAATTTTTTCACTCCATGTTGGGATATTGTATTAATTGTGTTCTTTTCTGTCTTTATATATGCATTTAATAATAAATTAATGATATTCAGACATTGATTTATGTGCTCATTAATATCATGACCTATAGTGTTAAGGCCTATTTTCTTGACCATGAGCCTTGAAGCGCTCTACAACATATGTCTTGGTCAGGCGGTAGCATAATGTAAGGCATTTTGTCTTTAGAGTCATTGAAAACTTGGTTTTCATTTTTCCGACTTTAAAAGGATAAAAAGTTGAATGAATCTAGCTCAGTCCGCAATCCGGGGAGAACCTGTAGCATCGCAACGCGATGCTCTGAACACTGGGTTGCTGGGTTCATTTTACACATTTTGTCATCTTAAATTAGAATAACAAAACTAGCATCAACTCAATAGGTAGATAAACTTTAATTGAATCAAGGATATAAGATATCTTCATTACCGACTATACGTTCATATGTTGAAGCAAAAAAATATCATATCTATAGTATGCATTAAAAGTTGCTGCATATAAGTATTAATGTATGTTGCGCGAGTAAGTTTATAGTATGGATGCAATATACAAATGCGGTGTGTGTTTGTGTGATTAATGTGTTCTGTAACAATACCACATCCCAAATAAATAAATTCTTTGCTACCAATAGTTTTACAGGGAATTCTCAAATTTATTTTTAACAGTGAACCACATATAATTAAGCATCATTTGTAAGTAAAACAATTTTGTCAACAATTGCTTTCCTTTTATAAACTATAAAAAGTTGAATAAACCTTGCATCTTATACATATTTTATACTTAAATTCGTACTTTTATGTGTATATAATATTAATAAAGTAACTTACTAATACTACTAAGTCAACAACACTAAATTTGACTGTGTAACACATGAAAAATAATTTTGGACAGGGTTTCCTGTAAATGTTCTTCTATGAAACGTCTGACTAATATTGTTGCGATGTAGTGGTTACATTTTTCTAGAAATTTTCTATAAATATGCACTGAAGCTTTGAATTATAAAAATTTCTTGACAAACATTATCCAGACTGTAATGAAATTAAATGGTATTATCATTATATGTGTATCATGTATATCATTAATTTATATATATGTATATATATATTAATAGTACGATTAGATCTCACATATGCACGATGCTACGCAAATTAATTAATTTTTATAAGATTTAATATTGCAAGGCTTTTAATGTTTATTAAAGCCCAAAAATGTGTTTATTATAAATCTTCGTTTCCCCTTCCAGTTTTCAGGGCAGGACAGAATAAACAATTTCCAAAGCTATTTTTGCCCATTCGTTCATAAATAAAGATGTAATTGCTAGTTTCAAAGAACATTTATTTATGTACTTTTCTACTTCTAGTTCTGAAACCCATTCTTCCCAAAATATCTGGAATAGTATTTCATTTTCAGGAATGCAGTGTGGCATAATGGCCAAACGGAACGAACCCACCGTTATTTAGAGGAACAAGACAATAATCTACCACGGATAGCGGAAAGAGTTAGTAATTAGAAAATTCCATTGAGGACCTTTTCGCTTGTCGAAACAAGCTTTTTTAAAGCGAAAGTTTTTACCAGAAACTTTTACAGATGGAAACTGTCAAATTAAATTAGAACTTGAACAGGCTTCTTTAAAAACTTCCTTTTCGGGAGAAAAAAAAAATAAAAACTACGTGAATTATTGAAGTAAATATGCTTTACTCACCAATTTATATTTTGATTAAATTTAGTTTCAGTAATCATCATAAGTATTATTTCAATTACAGAGTTCATTTGCTTCAAGGACTTTCAAGCATTTTACATAAGATTTTTCGTAAAATAATATTTACCTTATTTGATGTAAAAAAAATCTATCTTCAGATATAGCGACCAGTACTTTATAAAATTTCTGGTACTATTTTGGTACATCTAAAATTCCTTGAATCTCTTGATGCACGCGAACTCTGTTATTTAGTTACGTTTGGACATGCTCATAAATTGGAAAGCTGTAAAATCCTTCGTAATGGCATTAGAATAATATTAAAGTTACAATTTCACCCACTGATAATATTAAACCCATACGGCAATTATATCGCGAGATATCGTAAATTTTGTTTATACACTCAGCGCAATAAATCCCACAAATTTAAACTTAAACACTTAAAATGGCTTTTTCTATTTTTTTTCACTTTTATATTTTAAAGATGCCAAGGCCTTTTTCTTTCTTTCTTTCTTTCTTTTTTTATTTGAGATAGAGATTTACATTTTTTGTGCATGTTCTTTATTATAAAGTACATGAATGTGTGTAAGATTTTATTGTTTTGCACAATAAATTTCATATAAATATTATATTAAATGTATTATAAAGTTTATATAAAAGTCCTCGCGCATTCTTGTGTGATACACATTCCTATTAAAAAATCTAAGAAAATAATTGGGTATAAATATTAATATTTAAACTAGGAGTAGGGTTTTTTAAAAATTACAATTTTCTAAAACTATTTTAAAAACTTAATTAATTATGCAGATTAAAATATTTTTTTCGTTATTTTATGTACTTTTAGTTGTATATTTAAATGCTGTGAGTTCATCATTTGAACCCTATTTTAAAAAATAAACAAAATTGTTGAAAAGGTAAACTGTTTCTGTAAACGTGTCTAACCTAGTTGAAAATTATTTATGCATTCATTTTGTTTGTTCGTCTGTCCAGCTGTCCGTCCTTCTGACAGTTTGTCTGTCTCTGGTTCACTTAAATGTAGTCAGATTAGCATGATATGTAGTCAGGTTATTGGGGCTCATTATGGCATATTCAGCATTGAAAATTAAGTGCGTAGCAATTACGTTTCGTCTACAGCAGAAGTTCTATAGTTCTCAAACTATGGTACGTGTACCAGTGCGTGAAGTTCTGCTTACTGGTACGCGAAAGTGCAATACTAGTACATGAAAATAAATAAAAGATACAGTATGTGAAATCAGAAAACAGTACAATCCTCTTATCTTCTTTCTTTACTTGTCAATTCACAGGCTCAGAGTTGATGTTCTCTCTCATTGCTACTTTGACAGCGTTTTCCTTTGTCTTATTTTAATGTAATTTCTATTAGAATTTTTAGGCACATGGAACTAATGCATCGGTAGATATTGAGTTGATCTTTCATGCTCTCTGAAAGAAAATAAAAGTTTTCTTCCATTACTATATTGTATGTGTGAACATTACTTACTTCAAGATCATTGATCTCGCATTAATTTTAGAATGCGGATTTATTTTCCGAATGTATAGGATTTCTTACGTAGGCTATTCACTTATTAAATTTTCTTATGTATTTTACTAATGATATAAACATAGTATTCATATAACAACAAATTGGCGAACAAGGCAACTTCAAATATATATATATATATATTCATGTTTTCCATAAAAAAGTATTTGAGTTCATCTATATTTGTCAACAAAAAATGATACACTTTATATATTGGTTTTTGTGCATAAGGTTTGATATTTTCTTTTAGTGGTACTCGAAAGAATGAATTTCTCTTTAGTGGTACGTCAGTCTATAAGTTTGGGAATCCCTCGGTCGAAAGAAGGCCGTTGCATTTTGGTTTGTGGAGAAAGCGGGAGAGGTCACCTGCAGTTAAATGATGATCCTTATTTCAAACATATTGAAAATGATATTCATCACCAAGGCACACTACAAAATGATAATTATATCTCTGAAGAGTTCTACAATTTTATTGCTACATCAATAAGGTGCACTACAACATGATTGCTATGGAATATGGTGTGCATATTTTTTTATCGTTCATTTACTGAGATACACAAAAGAATTCAGATAGGGAAGGTCTATTAAAAGTAGCTGCTGGAAGTGTATTTAATGTAGCGTCACACATTTTTAAGATTAACTAATATTTTGTCAACCACTTTGTGCGTATAACTGAATTAAATTTTCGCATATTATGCAGCATATACTACTCTACAAATCATATACAGAGCAGCACAAAATATTTCTGTTTTTTTCTGACTGTTGGTAGTCATTCTTGAAATTCTGTTTTCAAATGAGTTATACGTTTAACAAACCATTAGCTTAGACATTATCTTTCCTTTTATAAATGGTTAAAGTTTTTGTTAGCATTGAAAATATTGAAAAGTCTTTCACAGAAATGATTTTTTTCTTGCTTGTACATAAATAGAAAGCTATTTTTAAAGGGATTAAAAACAACAGCTGGAACGCTTATAAAAATGAAGCAAATATAATTAATGAATGAGATGTAGATTTATTGGAAGACAATTGCTAAACAGATGTAATAATATCACTTACCAGTAACATAATAATAAGATTAATTTAAAGCTATAAATATATATATTTTTAATGCAAATCCATCCTTGGCAATTTCTAAAATAATTCAAGATTCTTATTAGTTACAGAAATATTCATAGCTATGTTTCTTGATACCAATTTTGACAAAATAAAATAAAATAAAATAAAAAGATATCGAAAACAATCATCTAATGCTATCTGATCTAAATAGAAATGGATATCAACACAATTTAAATGGTCTAACTTTATTACTATATATGCGTCTTTAACATTTTAATAGTCACATTTCAAATTTAATAAATAAATTCAATTGTGGATGTAAACGAGTAGAAACCACATTAAATTGCCGCGAGTCATTATACCACAGTCCATAAATTTGAATTCTCACTGAAATAACTGTTTCCTTTACAACATAACACATAATCTCAATAAAGATTAAATGGTGATCAGAGATGTATATAAGAAGAATTATTGTGAAAACTAACGGAGAAGGAAAGATTAGGACAACTTTCTTCCAGAATAATTTCTAGTAAAACATACATTTGAAATTTTAATGCTGTGAATATGTTATATTTATGCATCGACGTACCGAATTATACGGAATTTATTCTATCCCGAAAGACTATAATAGTGGTCTTTCTCTAATGATTTTCAATATCATTCAGTTTTAGCAGAATGTTTATTGTTTATAAAAATCGGTTAACCTTATTAAAATTATATATATATATAATTTTAATTTCAGCTGAAACTTTTTCTATTTAACCCTTTCACTTCTTTTTTTACGGAGGTAGGGTGTAGATTTTAGATTATAAAAATTAAAAATAGTTGTCCAAGTAACAAATTTAAGGTTTATTGAAATTTTTCGAGCATATCATTTATTGAAATTAAACGAATATAATTGGTGAGTAAAAGTAGTCTAGGTACTATTGCTGTTGCAATAAGCCAAGGAAGAGTTTTAGGAAAAATTTCGGAAATTTGATATTACAACAGAATTAAAGATAACAGAAACAGCCATACCAACTTTTAATTGCTCTTTTAAGCATGAATTATTGATGCGGATAACTAGTCCTATTCTTACTGATTCGAATAAGTAGCCGTATTCTAACTTTATATTTTAAGAACTTTAAACTTTACCGATTGAAACATATGCTTGTAGTAAAAGATCAACCAATGATACAACGAGATTTGCTTTAACTTTTATAATTAAATCCTGAATTATGGCTCCACAGACAATAACAGAAATAGTTAAAACAAAATAGCAAGCAAAATTATGTAATGACAGCCCCTCTCAATAGGTCTCCACACCCGTATAAGAAAATAACAATGTTGTGAAGACTTGTGCATTAGTTGATAAAAATAATTTGTAATATATCTGCATTATGTTATAAAATATAATTTTTCAAGCATTTTCAATTATGGCGCAGATGCCATCAAATTGTATCATGACATTTTTTTTAATCTTATCTAATAATTTTAAATGTGATGTTCTGTTTTTGAACAATTTGTAACCAAACAAAGCTCAAAATAAGAATTTTAACTTTGAAATTTTGAAAATTAACTCTATAAACTTTAATTGTCTTACATTAATTTTATTTTATTATTATTACTTTTTTTAGATAAATAAATCTTGAACTTAATCTAATATCAATATAAACTAAAAATCATGTTTAAATTTGATCCGCAGAAATCTAGACAACATCCCGAAATCCTTCACAATCCACTAAAACAAAGTTTTAATTAGTTATGGTTAAAAATGTTAACCATTTTACAAAAAAATTCCTTCTTCTAAATAACTAAAATTTAAATTTTTCTGAAGATATATATGCATATTCTTTGTCACGTCTTTAGTGATAATGAAAAAAAACATTCAACTCCGTTTAACCATCAACAAAAATAAAAATCACTAAAGAACAACAATATAGAAATACCGTACACGAATGTAATAAAAGAGATTTACAAGGAATAGAACAGCAACTGTCCATTTGGACAAAAAAAAAAAAAAAAAAAAAAAAAAACGAAGATGAAGCTTGGAAGAGGTGTTGGACAAGTAGATACCATTTCCCTTAAGATTTTTTCCTTAAAAAATATTTCCATGGTATTGCATTTGGAAAATAAACGGATTAAAATAAATGGGGTAGCGTGAAGTTTAAGAAGCGCAAAGTTATGTATTCCTAGTACGGGAAATAACGTCGGACAACCGACTCATGAAGAAGCAAAAGAATTGATAGAGTGGTTTTGAGTAGAAGAATAGTATTCCGAAGAGTAACATATGCTTAGCTTAAAAAAAAATAGTTTTTCGCATTTGTGTTATGGCTGCACTGACTTATGGAGCGGAAGTATAGACGCTAACAAAACGAATCATTCAAAGATTAGAAACAACTCTATGAAATCTGAAGAGAGTTATGACAGATATAAATAGCAGAAACAGGTAAAGTACTACTACATACTACTGTATTTGGATACAGCCCTTCATATTTTGGCTTTCTTTTGGGAACAACGGATTTTGAACTTATTCGATCGATTCTATTAGTTCTGAAGACTTTCACAAAGTTGCTTGATATATAGTCGGACTTCAATTAATCGACTTTTCTATTTACTGAAATAATAACAATCTAATTATTATTTATTTTGAATGAACCTTGAAAGTGACCACACATTTTTTGTTCATTGTCAGTGATAAAGCCTCGAGATTCGCGCGGGCCCGGACCTGCAGAATTAAGGCAATTTTTTTAACAGGACGGGCCGGCAGAAAAAAATTAACGGTCCTGCCGGGCTGAGCCGATAAAAAATAAACTAATCTATTGACCGATATAAAAATGTAAACGATGGCGCTAAAATATAAGTAATTTTATATCAATTTTGAGCAATATCAATATCAATAACTTAAATGAGAATTCAGACGAAAGTTTTTGACATCATCGAGAAAATTAAACATCTAAAATGGAAATGGGCTGGCTATATAGCAAGAAAGACAAAGTAACAGATTGAGTACAAATATAATGCATTAAATTTCCAAAGATTATACAATGACCAAGAAGGCAACATCAGGTAAGATCAAGTAAAGAAATCAAGAAAGTAGCGCGTGTTAATTGGATGATAAAAGCGGTTGACAGGGAATAATGAAAAAATCTGCATAAATCCAGCAGTGAATTGAAAATGGTTATTGATGATGTTTGTATACACATACACACACACATATGTATATATATACACTTTATATCATTTTGGATTTTTAGGTCTTATAGATGATTTCATTTATTATAATAGCTTATTATTATAAAGGGTTGAATTATATATACATAAATAAAATAAAATATGTATGAGCAAATTGGTAAAATTCTAAAATTGAATAAGATGAACATTGGAAAGAAGAAATGTATAAAAAATATAAATAACCTATACAATTGTCAGAGAATTTTGCAAGTTTAATTCATAGTGAAGATATGATATTTGATCCAATTTTGTCGACATTAGGCCTGAAATGAAAAAAAAAACTCCTTATAACATATCTAAAATTCCCAAAATAAATTTAAAAAAATCTAAGATATCCAAAAAATGAAATACTACACATCAGATATTAAAAGATGAATTAATGAATAGAATATAATACTTCAATGATTGATAAAGATATAAAACACAATAAATTTGACTTACCAATGCAGGATATGCAAAAATAGAAGCCGATTCGTGAAATAAACAAATACCGTTATGTGATTTTCACTAAGTTTATGTGTATAGTTTAAAATAACGGTAATTTTAACTCAATTAACAGGCTTGTACTTTAGGCGCTTTGATGCATGTTTAGTATTTAAATGGTCTCATCCATGTTTAAAATGCTTAATTGTTAATGTATCTTTGAATTACTACAGCACATTATTCTACAGGCAATAAATTTAAAATCAAAATAATAATTTCCTACAACTACAACAGATTACATATAAAAAGATTAAATGAAGCATATAAAAGAATTATAGGAAAAATTATTAGTGAAGAAAAGCTTAGACTAGCTTTCTTCTAGAGTTATTTTTCAGTAAAACAGGCATTTGAACTTATAATATCATGAATGAACTGGTTATGCATGCAGTTTTGAAGAGTTTATTTTACCTAGAAAATTGTATCAATGACTTAAGCAATTTGTGTTATGCTTTACGAATAGAGGCAGTAGAGATGTTATCTCTGTTGGATTATAAAATGAGGGCATATTATATACTCTTTGCTCTTAAGAACAAAATGATACTTTTTACCCTATAAGTTTGTAAAATGAGCCTTATAAAATGTTTTTCTCGTTAAAAGTAGTAATTTAACTATTTTAATAATCAAATGACGATGATTTTTAGGTCATGATTTCTTTGTTTATCAGTATTTTTTAAAGATTTTTTATCTCTTGAAATAAATATATCTAAAAAGATTGTTTTTCGGGGAATTAAAGGAACAAACATGCAAATTCAAGTAATTTGAATAGTTTTGCAACTAAAGACGTTTAGTTAAACAAAATATTTATTTTGTTTTCTCATGTCTGACCGATCTTAAAACAAAATGCACTACTTATGTAATATATATACAGGGTGAGTCATAAATATCGAAAAAATAGGCTATCTCCTTAAATATTGCCCCTAGACTCATACTTCCAATTGCAAAAATTCCTAAAAAAAGGTGAAATTTTTGATAGGATAAGTTGCAACTCCATGGGGGGTCTACTTTCAAAATTACTAAAATTAAATTTTTATACGGCCGCGAGAGGATAAAACTTCCAATTAGAAAAATTTTCCTTATTCATTCTTGAACTGAACAAAAAAAATTCATCTTGATATCTTCAAGACTCAGAGAGTTATGAAAATTTTAATAAATCGTGAGATTTCAAGGGATCAGACACAAATTGAAATGCGTGTAATTGAAGAAAGAATGTTGCTCTAATGGGTCCAGGAAACATTTATTTTATTTATTTATTTATAGAGTTAGAATTTTGAAAGTTTTATGATGGTTAACCATATAATTTGTAAGCATTATCACATCATAACACTTTTTAATGTATTTTTTTTTTAATTTAGAGTAAATTAAAATTGTTATAACTCAAAATAGTATTTGTCCGTTGGAATTTTTTTCTTTTGAATAAATGAAAATGTCTAATCTTCAATTTTGATTCAGCATTTTAAATAATATATATTTTTTTTAAATAAAAGTATTTGAAATAGCAATATATAAAAAAAGATGCAATTTTTTGTAAACAAATCATATTTTTAAAAGTAAATTTTCTGAGCTGAAAATTTCTTTCTGCACGTTGGGCATTTTTTTTTTTTTTTTTTTTTTTTTTTTTTGAGACTGTTGAACTCGCGGGACTATTACCGTAACCGACAGTTATTGACTTATGTCAGTTTAAAAGTGAGAAATACTGAAATAAAAACATTTGATGCAGAAAAAGTGCATTTAGTTTTAAACTAAGATGGGCTCCTGACGTTTAAATACTTTTTAAAAGTTTCTAGGTGATTAACACAGTCCTATATAGTTTCGATTTCAGATTTTGTTTAAGTTTTGCATTCTCACCCTCTTTAATTACTGTTTAAATGCGTCAGTTGATTTAAACCTCATTTTTTATCACGTCGATTTTAAATATTTTCCTTGTGCAGTGACTCACAGACAGACATTTTGTAAAAGGATGTTTTTCGGTATCTCTGAGCCCTAAAATGTGTGAATCCGTCGAAAACCGGAATTCAAAATTTTCATGAATTCAATACTTTCTTCTTGCAAAGATAGAAGAAAGTAAAAATAGGTTTAAAACCATCATAAATTTTGAAGCTGAATAGTAAAAAAGTAGATTTTTGAAAATATTTCTATGTAATTTATTAAAATATATTTCCAACGATTCCGTTAATAGAAGTGTCATTATCGCTATTAGTATTTTTACTAAACTTATTGCCTGCGGCAATAACTTTAAAAGACACTTTTAATGAGAGTTTAATTAATATCACTTAATTTAATAACACATTTAATAAGTGTTTAATAAGACGGTCCGGCCAATGGGTCGTGCCAGTTGCGAGGCTGGCGCCAAGGTCGAGATATTGCGGACATCTAGCATATTTCAAGGAAGTTTAAAGCAAAAACCTATACGCTTTTATTTTATATCTAAAAGTTGAAGTATTGTCTTGGATCGACATTTAACAATGCGTAAATTTATGGTCGATCCCTAAATTGTACTTCAAATGAGCTGATTTCGCTGCACTCAGAGGTATGTTTAAGTGGTATAAGTCACAAATTTTTAAAAATTTTGGATTTTAATATCTTTCGGGTATTTGTAGATATCGAAATGAATTTTTTTTTTTTTTTTTTTTTTTTGGGGGGGGGGGTTCAATTTAGGCATAGATAAGGAAAATTTTTCTAATCGGAAGTTTTATCTTCTGGGGGCTGTATAAAAATTTAATTTTCTTATTTTTTAAAATAGAACCCCCCCCCCCCCCATGGAGTTGCAAATTATCTTTCAAAAAATTCACCTCTTTTTGTGAAACTTTGCAATTGGAAGTATGGGTCTAGGGGCAATATTTAAGGAGATAGCCTATTGTTTCGATATTTATGACTCACCCTGTATATATATATATATATATATATATATATATATATATATACATAATAAAAACATAAATAATGTGATGTAAATTATCGAGAAAAGACTGCGATACTTTTAGAAGATTTTAGATTTATATTATCCTAATTCAAAATTATTTCTTACACTAATTCAAATGCGTTCTCCACGACTTATTCCACATTCTATACATGCGAAAATGTTATCGAATTTGCATATTATGTGCCCGCCCGTTCTGTCTGTACGTACGTACGTACGTAACGCGATAACACATGATAAAAATATCCGATTTACATGAAATTTCGGATATAGGTTTATTATGATAAGACGCTTCCCTGATTAGTTTTGAGAGTTCATTCGATAAGTATAAGAAGGGGAACGGGGACTTTTGCCCTTCCCCTTAATTTATATAAATGGTTTTTTCATGCAGAATTAGTAGATTTCGTTCAAATCTTAGATGTAGGATCATTCTAATGAGATACTCCGTGATTAGTATTGGGTGTTCATTGGATAAGTTTAAAGAGAGGGAATGGGGGAGAGGGGGTAATCCAACCGTCTTAATTTAGGTTTTTAGGTGTTTCGACAAAATTTACCGATTTGCTTAAAATTGTGTATATATGTTTATTCTGAAAAGGCGCTTCACTGATTTGTTTTTGGAATTCACTTGATAAGTATAAAGGGAAGATATGGGAAACTACCCCTCATAATTCATGTAAATGGCTTTTCATGCAGGATTAACCGATTTGTTTAAATTTTTGGATACAGTTTCATACTAATAAGAGGCTTCGCTCATTTGTTGTGGTATTTTTTTTGTTAATTATAAAGGGGGGTATGGGCGATTACCTCCACCTTAAGTTAGCTAAATAGAGATTTATGCACAGTTATCCGATTTGCTTTAAATTTTGGATGTAGGTTCTTTCTGATAAGTTGAATTTCTGGACAGTTTTGGAGGTTTAATGATTAATTATAAAGGAGGGAACGGGGGACAACGTTTCTTAAAATTAAATTATTTAAGAATTATTTGATTTGCTTCGAATTTTGGATACAGGTTTATTATATGATAAGGCATATCCCTGATTAGTTTTGGGGCTTCAATGATTAAGTATAAAGAAAGGAAATGGGGGGAGGAGTACTTTCTTCTTGAAAGGCATTACTATATAAAGCTGTAATGTACAATTAGTCTGCATAGCCTGTGAGCTGTATGCCATCAATTTAACTGGAAATCATTCTTTTTTATTAACTTATTGGGCAAACAAATAGATACCATGTATGCGACAGTCTATAGAAAAAAAATTTCTGCAAGTAAAATAAATTTTTAGTATCTGATTATATTAATATTATTAGTATCTTATCTTTAATATCTTGGAACTCTTCTGCTTAACGTGAACATTTAAAAAATATTTATTTAAGGTATTTTTATATTTCAAAAATAAAACTTTATCTTGATTTGTACAGCTTTCAAAGTTTTAATAATACAATAGCAAGAAAGAAAAAAATATTTTTTTAACAAAAAATAGTTGAAACTTCATGTTTACTTTATAGATCATTTCATAAACTATATATTATGAAAATAGCATGAAAAAAATGAAAAGTTTTCAAACTACCTCACTGATATAAGCGGACAAACAGACAGACGAATGGATGGACAAACCGACGAATATAGGTGCTACGTATTTGTATAATTACGTGCACACCTAAAAATAAATATTATCACAATCTACGTACTCTTACTTTAAAAGTTTTGACCTACCTTAATATTTAATAGCCAAATTTATCTTTCAAATGCTCAATATTCAATGTATCGCTAAATTACCACAGCACATTATTCTATAGCCACATAAATTTGAAATACAACAGAATTAACAGTTTCCTTTACAATACGAGACATAATACTCAAAGATTAAATGAAAGACGTAATATTCATAAAGATTAAATGATGATCAGAGGCATATATCAAGTGTTATAGAGAAGATCAATAGTGAAGAAAATCTTAGTAGAATGTTCTCCCAGAACTGTTTTCATTAAATCTGTCTTTTGAAATTAAATATCATAACCGTACTATTTAAGTACTAGCGAAAGCAGTTAAAAGGAATTGAATTGATATCGAATATTATATTAGTGATCTAGACGATGTTGAAAGATTTTAACAGCCTTAATTTCTTGGAAAATGGTCGTTGTTTTTAGGAATTGCTTAAGTAATTATATACTCGTATAATTGAGAGATATAATTTATTCCGGAACTAAATATAAATATTAGTTGGCTGGTGACAGCTATTTTATCTGAAAGTTATTCTATTGCAGATTCCGAGAAAAAAAGAAGCTAGCCTTATTCGCCAATCTTGAAGCTTTCTTCTTTTCATACAAGTTAATATTTAAAAAAGTTTTAACAGAACTTAATCTTTCAGTGTTATTAGCTCAATACTACATCAACATTGATTTTCATCTTAAATTTTTGCTCCATTTTATTAATAAACATAGCTTCAATCATGATATGAAACAAAATCAATATTTGTCATATTCTCTTTTACAATAGCTATTTGAAAATGTCCGGGTTAACTAGATGCGAATTGTCTGCCACTGTATGAACGGATACAGTAGAGCTCTGAAAAATATCGCTATTAAAGCGCCCCCTTCAACGGAATATTTGCAAACTTAAGGAGACCTACCAACCATAAGCAGAAAGATATACTGTATGAACTTTGTTCAATTCTATGGATAAGTTCATATATTTTTCAATAATACAAAGCATACATAAGGATATACGGGCAGACACACATTTTGCATAAACATGTTTTTGTAATCTCTTAAACATTTAAATTCATCGAAAACCGAAAACCGAAAGACGAAAAAAAAAAAAAAAAAAAAAAAAAACAATTGATCACAATACTTACTTTCGTCTTTAGAAAAAAGGAAGTAAATGCAATATTTGCATTTTGAATTAGTTATGTTAGTAAACAATTTCTTTTATTTTATATTTTTTATACTACGATGAATGCATAAACAATTAAATTACACTTAAATATTTTTGTATTTCAGATTATTAATTCTGGGCATAAACATAACCATTTCTGTCTGGTTTCTAATGCATATTGTCAAAAGTAACTTTTATTCATGAATTAGTAAAACAATATTTGTAAAATATGTCTTTGTTGATGCGTTCGTAATAACATACATAAGTAACACCTATAGTGGCTTCAATCCATCTGTCTGTTTATCTGTCTGTCGGTCTGTCCCATAACAATAACAATAATAATAAACCTTTTGCTTTTACTGTATTAAGCAGGAAACGTAAATAATTGTTTTCACAACCTATGCGCCTTTTTTAAGAAAGTTCGCACATCTTTAGTATTTAAAGAGTCGCATAGGTAAGTTCGAACTTAGTTGTTTTCTATTTAATATGTTCAGTAGTTTATATAATCGAGATTACTCTGCTAATATTTGCAGCTGTATGCAGGGTTGCCACTGGCGACGATTTTTTAATTCTAACTGGCACCATTTTATTCATTAATTAGTAAAATGAATTTTGTAAAGTATGTTTTTTTCTCACTGAATTAAGCCTTGAAAATAGTGCAGTATTAATAATAAATTCTCATAAAACAGGTACAATATTACATTCATTTAAACAGAAATCCTTAAGATATACTTTGACATCATTTGCAAGAGAAATATACTTTAAAATCTACAACAGAAAACAACTAGTGCGAACAGAGTATAAAAATAGTCGCCTGGCAGTTCTGTACACTTTATTCATCAGCCCTTAAATTTAAACGTACCATATGCATAATTCCCTTTGCAGATCATTTACAGATTTTATTATTTACTCTTTCCGTTGTCAAAATTTATGCAGCTTAATTTTAAGCTCGCTTTCACATCTTTAGCATTTAAAGAATAGCATTTCAATTTAATATACTCATTAGCTTATGTCATGAATTATTATTTCATCTGTTATTATTCGCAGCAATAAACTACTCAAGAGCTCATAAAATCAGACCTTAAAAATAACTCTCTTACAGTATAACAGAAGATTTCATTTAATCCATATGTTATCACAATATATGATGCTTTATTATCAGAATGTTCGCACATTTTTACAATTCAAAGAATTAGTTTAATATGACCATTTGTTTATCTAATGGAAAATAATCTACTCGTATTTGCAAGTACTACGCTACATAACAGCCTATAAAATCCAATCATAAAAATAATTCCTGTATAGTAAAACATATCATTTTATTTAAACTTTACTCTATCACAATCTATATGTTTTTTTTTTAACAGTTTGCACATTTTTAGCATCAAAAGTGTCACATTCTAGTTTAATATGCCTAATATTTTAAGAAAATCTGCCATTATTTGCAGCAATACACTGCTCAACCGCCCTTAAATTTAGAAATCGTAACGTAAGAGTAATTTCCTTGGCAATAATAACACATCATATCATTTAATCTTTATGCATGGATATTATGCATAAAGATTAAATGATGATCAGAGATGTGTAGACGTACGTATATGTAGCGTCACTGAATTTGATTATATTTGTTTTAATATATCTAAGTAACTAAAGCATTAATTTGATTCACATGGATAATATTTGACACGGATAAGAATATTGTCACTATTTGTATATTAATTTTGATATATGTATCGTTAGCATTTGTCACATATAAGTGTAATGGACTTAATAGTTAATGTAATGGATAAGAAATGAATTTGCAATGTTGCACAACAGCTTATAAATAGATAGAAAGTTTATCGGAATAACAGTTTCTTATAAAGTGAGCCTGATGAATTAATATTTATGGAGAAATGTTATCAATAAAGATTTAACGATAGTTAAAGGTAAAGTGTTATTAAGCAAACTAATCAAGAAATAAAGTTTAAAATTAACTGTCGAACTCGTTTAAGATTCGTTTCAAGGAATTGGACAAAAGTTGATTATTAAGCGGGATGCATATTGAACGTGATTCGTATAACGTTGCAGAAACTTAGCTTGCTTACATGTTTAATCATATAAATGAACTTTCGAGCTACCATTTATATGTTTATGGCCGACAATTATGCCTTTTAAGCATATTTAGATTAAAATTTAATTTTATTCCACTTTAACTCATTGTTTCTTTTTGTAGGACCGACCGGAATAATAACGAAAAATAGACATGGATTCCAATATGACTTTATTCTCGATTGATATGTGCAGCCAAAAATATAACAACAAAAGTAATTTTTTCAATGCACTAATTATTTTTTTTTAAAGAAAAGAAAAAAATGTTAAATCCTTGACGCGCATCCGATATTTTAAAATCGTATTTAGTACTTGTGATAACGAATATCATTATAATCTGTCCTTCTTTTAATATAAGAGAAAACTGTTATTATTAATTTTTGTATAAAATTTGTATATTGTTAAATTGTTAGCATAATAAAAAATAGAGAAAATATTAAAATATATATTATCCAACCAATCAGTCATACTTCTTTAATCTTTGTGAGGTTTTTTTTTTTTTTTTTTTTTTTTTTTTTTTGACTATAATATGCATTATTAAAAATAGCAATGATATCACGCACGTTTAAAGCTTCCGTATCAGATATAATCATCGCCAGTCATATTAATTTTTATAATATCTACGAGTAATATGAACTCGTTTATGTCTCTCTACTATACAATAAAAACATATATGAAGCGAGAAACAAAGAATGTTCGAAGGCGGGATCGAAGAACAATTGTAGTTTTGCTAATTCAGCTTATTTTTGTTTTATTCAAATATCTACCACTATTTCCGATGAGAAATTTTCTCCTTAATTAATCTGTTGTTAAATAAAGTAAACAATACTATTCAAAAACAATGTTTTTTGTTTGAATTTAAAAAAATCGCTAAATTGGCAACACTTGAGAAGTTTGAAGGAATTCGCATCTTAATCATTGAATTTGTGACTTAACCTCTTCAGTCCCTGAGTACCCAAATGGGTACATCAGTTTTGTCCCATTTTATTAATGATACTCAAATATAAATGAAATTTCGATATAAGAATAATATGTTTCGAATTCTAAGATTCGAGCTAATGAAAATAAAACAAAAATCTCGCTCTGAAGTCAAACGAGAGAAGAAATAATTTAGTAATAATTAAAAATACTGTAATAATCGCCCGTAGCGAAGAGGTTAAGCGTGATTTTTTTCCCTAAAAGGTCCATACATTTATGGCGCATTAAGCAGGATCGCGTAGTAACCATTTTTGCCTTGGCCTTATGCTTGATGTTCGATTAATCGGAATCGTGAATTAATCGTGAGTGTCGTAATCGGATTCAACTGTACTTTATTTTTACCTCAATAATCTCAAATATCCATTTTAGATTACACTGCAAAATGACTGCACAAGGTATAACTATATGTATGCAATTATGTTAATCTCACCTTTGTGCAATGATCGTTATCGTTGTCGTATTGAATGTACTAACTATTACTATAACATTACATTGATTTTAAACACGATTATTCAATCGGTAAATTAATTATAACAGAAGTAATTTTTTTAATAAAAATAAATTTAATTAAAAAAATTTATTATTATAAGGTCAAAAAAATATTATTGTTTTCAGAAATTGGCCAAATGGCTTAAAACTGTTTTAGAAAAAAACGTATTTTATGTGGAATTGACCAACACACATTAATAATAGTATTAATCTTCTTCTTATTATTATTATTTTAGAGAAATTTTTAAATAATAACGAGTTTTCAAGCTCAAATTAAGATATTTGTATTCGGTTACTTTTTGGCATATTACTGTTTATAAGCGCATTATGGTATTATTTCTAGAGCATTCTGTTTTCAGTTTTATTCAAGATTTACAGTCCTATGTCCAAAAACAATCAAATTGTAAATGTGAATTTTCTGATTTATGATACTGTTATTTAATGATGTTCAAATATTATGCGCAAGTATTTCTGGTCTTTAATTATTTAATAGGGTCAAATTATTGACAAAAGGGTAACGGGATACTAATTTATTTTAAAATCAATGTTTTCTCATTTCACTATGTAATCAATTTCGTATTCATATATTAACTTTCCTATGTGAATACTCTACAAAGTTTAACCAGAAATGCATTCTTAATTAAGATGAAGGTTATTACACACCAATACAAACATTATTTTACAAAAAAATCAGGATCGGATTATAAGCCAGATATTCAAGCAAAAATATAAGTTATTGCATTTCAAACTGAATTCAGATTTTTATCCATAACTTGACAATTATAATTATATTTTAGCGAAATTTTCAAATGTCATACCATATTTTATATAAAATGTTATTGCTTTATAGGAAATGTTAAAAGTGCAATGCAATTCAGACAAAGGAACAGTTGCATTGCCATCTATATTTTGAATAACGGAGTGTCTTTCTCAGTGTTTTTTGGATGCGACAGATGGCCATTTCTATTATTTCTGATGATATCATCACATGGCTTAGACAGCAAAGTAAATCTGTGGAAATATTTGTTAAATATGTTCATTAATATTAAATTTTGGCCAAAACATTCGGTTTGCCTTATGAAGAGACCACTTGACCTAGCAAATGAATTGTAACCTTGGTAAAACATATAAAGAAAATGTTTGTCTCTTTGTCTTAAGTTTATTAATCATTGTTTAAAGTTTTTTCCATCTTCCTTTTTTAATTTTTCGTACTGTGGTTTTTCCGAAAAAAGGAAGTTGTGTCTGACATTTTTACACCTAAATTAGTTTTCACGTTAAAGGGTTTGAAACTCAAATACTGAAATTAAATATATAGATATTTAACAAAATTGCAGAAGTGGCTTTTATATTACACCTGCAACGCATAAAATTTTCTTTTATGAAAATAATAATTTAGATATAGAGCGTCAAAATTGTTTCTATGGAATCAATAATCTTCATATTTACTTTTTTCATATTTATAAATTTATTTTGCAAATTGTTTATGTATATTCAAAATTTGTTATTTAACATTTGTCAATAAATTTATGCAATACGAAAGACTTAAGAATGATTGAAAGATATTTGATTTTTTTTTCCTTTTAATTTTTCCTTTATCTTTGTCATTAGAGTAGTGTTTGCGCATTTGAGTCAGCGGCCCCTTGGCTTAACGCCGGCGAGGCAGTAAAGTTTTTTCAGTCGTTGGTTGATAATGAAAGTAACAAACAGCTTTTGGAACACTGTCTGTGTGACGATCTGAAGATACGGTAACAGCATCCTTTTTTTTAGTCACGTGTCCTGCTACCGAGATGAAAAGAAAGAGAAGTTTGGGAGTAGTTTTACCTTTAACAATTGTAGGACAAGTTGGCAGTTGTGTAATTTTATTTTGAAGTAGAAATAGGAGTGAAATGGGACGAATACTAGTTAAAGCGATTTTAGAAAGTTATAAAACAATATTTCAGTGTCATCAAGATATTTTTAAAAACTTGATGCGACTATCTTCCGCTAGTTTGCAAATTATTTTTTAGTATTTTTGTTTCCAAGACATTAAAAGTAAAAGCATTTGCTTAGAATATGGACTGATAAATTCCTCGAGAAAGCACTTTCCGCTTTTCCGTGTGTTTTGTATATATGCTTCAAATTAATTCATAATGAAAGTAACAAACAAGTTCTAGAGCAATATTACCCATTACCATAAAAAGTGGTGCATCAAGAAAGAGTTGTTTGAATGGAATGAAATTTTATATATGTCAGTACAACTTTAATATAAGTAACTGATTAGAAAATAAAAAGTAAAAGGATAATTACACTATAAAAAAAATTACAAATTATTGGCGATTCAGTAAGCTGTTGGAACACCTCTAGTTCCAATAGAGGATGCAATCCAAATGGGTTTCAATGAATACAGGTTCTTTATGGTGTCCTGCATAATCTTATTCCGCAGTTCCTGTAATCACGACTCAAGTTCAGCCAAAGTTGCAGGTTGTCCAACCTGCCCTACGAATCGAGACATTCGAGATTGGTGAGAAATCTGAAAATTGGGAAACCTATTGTAAAATGGTAATATGGCAAAGGCATTCCTGTGACACCCTTAATATGCGTGTCGGAGAATTAACCGGTTGAAAAATACCTGTTGGAAGCCCTGCGATGTAGCAACGCATGTGGCTAAGAATATCTTGAACGTATCGATGGGCAATCAAGTTGTCGTCGATCAGTATTAGACCTGACCGAGGTCGTATGTGATGGCAGCATACACCATCATGTACCAGGTGTGGGAGCTGTGTGCCGCTGTAAACCAAAGACAGGATTAAGGCGTTCACCACGGGGCCTTCACACACGTACTCGTTTGTCATAACTCCCCAAATGGAATCTTGATTCGACGCTGAATACAACCTGGTTCCATTCGGTTGTGGTCCGTGTTGTCTTCGATGGCGTTCTAGCGAATAGTGATAACTTTCATGAAAAAGTATTCCTCTGCAATAGAGTAAGTGCAGGAAAAATGCTTCTACGTACTCTTTTTATACGGCAGAGAGATAAAAGTTCAAAATCCGTATGTGTCATTACGTAATGCGTAATCGTGTTGCGTTGTTAATCATTTGCATAGCTGCCAAAAACGTACCCACTTGCCAAGTTTCGTTACGATCCGACTATTGCTTCCGGATTGCGCCAATTTTTATGGCACAGATGTATGATTTAAATACAGTTTTTATATGTGTTTATCTGTTTTCAATCACGTGCCTCGTTCACAAAATGAAAAAAAAAGTTGAAGGTAGGTTTATTTATAAGACTTTCAGGGGAAGAAGGTCGTTGTGCTTTCGGATAAAATATTCTTTGGAGTAGGAAACGAATAATAATTAAAGAAGAAATCGTTTATTGCGATTTAATTTGCATTTTGATAGCCGAAGTTTTTTTTATAATAATGACGAAGGATGTGAAAGAAATGTATTTCATTTTTAATTTGATTACTAACAGGTAGAAAATAGAAAAGATAAAATAATTTGTTATTAAACTAATGTTAAAATACAAATCATTTATTCTTTCTTATTTTGTATTCTTCTTTAGTATATATGAAAATTTACTCCTTTCGCAATGAGCGGAATTTGTTTTTATTTAATTTCTTTTCTTATTAAATCAAAATATTTCAATGATTAAATAAAGCTTTACGGTATGAACATGAACATAAGGTTGTGTGAAGATTAAAAGAAATTAATTTAAAACACGTCACGAAAGGATTAGACGATATATAAGTTTTTCTCATCCATACAGACTAAATCATTATCTAAAATTCTGCATTTACCTGCATTATATACTTTAATTTTTTTCCTTCGTTAGGCATATTTTTTCTCAGTGAAAATTTGATTTATCTGAAAATGTAAGACCATCCTCATGAATTCCTCGAATACTTTTATAAATATTATACCAATAATTATTGAAATATTAAGAGAGAAATATAGAAATAAACAATTCGATGTTTTACTTAGCATAAACATAAGTTTATTTTGTAGCCTTCTTTTCAGTATTTCTTTCTTAATGAATTCGAAATAAAATTTAATTGTTCATAATTTTGATAGATGGATTTCTTTATAGATATCTTTATCAATTTTCTTCCGTTTTATCTATTATTTTCATTTGATTAATTATGAAAGTAACAAACAACTTCTGGAACAATATCTAGAGATGCGATAAAAGAGCCCATTTTACTCTCTCAGTCATGTGTTTTACTCACGAAATGTGAAGAAAAAAAAATTGGGACTATTTTATCATTAGGAGTTGCCAGAAAGAAAGAAAGAAATCTGCGAGTTTCTTAGATAGAATTAAAGAAGAGAAATAATAAGAATGCTTCCTTTGTTTACTATTAGGAATCCGTTGCCTTTCATTGTAATATAATCGGAGTATTCGTAATATTCCCATGCTGTAATATTTTGTTTTGTTTTAATATAAACGGCATTTTGTTAGAAATAAAAAAAAAATTATAACATGATTTCTTCAATTATTTTTATCATTTTTTATTAGCTCTATTTATTAACCATGATAAAAAAAAATTTAAATGTGACCTAATTAACTAATATTTTAACATATATCACATCACTGCAATTATTAGATATTTGAAAAAAAGTTTTTATGTTCCGCAAATGAAATGCGAAAATTCTTTTATGGAATAAACATACTGCTATCGGGGAATTTTATATTATTTTAAAAATAAGAATGTTATTGACCCCTCATTAAGAATATGTATTCTAAAAGAAAAGATGTTATTTCTTATACAGTGACATTTTTATCCTCGTTTTTTTTTTTTTTTTTTTTTTTTTTTTTTTTTTTTTTTTTTTTGAACAATTTGTAATTTTTGTCAAATAAATGTTTTTCTTTTTCTTTTTATGAACGATTTGTAAATTCGTCGTATGTATTCGTATTTTTCTATCAGAATAAAAAATACGCAGAGTTCTTGTCGCAGGCCCTAAATCGCGGAAAATGTAATTTTTAACGAATATTGTGATGTCGTGTATTTGAAGAATTTACTATCTAACTGATGAAAATGGATTATTTATCTTGTTAAATTTCAAATGAATAAAAAAAGAAACATTGATCATACCTTCTATACTTCTTGTAAAACATCTAAACTTCTAAATATACTAATTATAACTGTAATTATTTCTATTTTGCTTGATTGGAGTTATGTAATTTTTGTCTAAATAATTACAATAAGTAATACACAAACAAATGGTTAGCCATTATTTATTTAATTTTAGAACTTTTGAATGAAATATTACATCAGTGGGGAGATCACGGCCATAGCTAAGGAGGTGCTATGGGCGGCTCCCCCCCCCCCCCCTCCTTCCATAAAACATTTTGAGCTTTTCCTGAAAAGATTACAAGGTCATTAACTAAACTTGTGTTCCGCAAATCTAAATGAAATTCTGTTCAAAAATCTAATTTAGGTATGTGGACCTTTCTCAGTTTTGCAGAAATATTAAATTGTAACTAAAATAAGTGTTTCAATACTTGCTTATCCTATTTGCAGGTAAGAAGCTAAGATGATGTTTAATATAGCACCAGTTAAACACTCGAAATTTTCATCATCCTATTCTTTTTTTAGCATAAAATTAAGTTATGATGAGAAATATAGAAACTACAGTGTGACAGTGCATTAATTTAACTTTCTGCATTACAGAGAGAGAGAGAGAATATGACTCCTGCTTACGTTTTCTTGACCCCCTCCCCCCCCCCCCAATCATTCACTTCTGGGTACACCCATTGGAGAGATCACTTATAGCAGCGCGAAATTGCTTGTTTTAAAATTCTTTGTTTACTTATTCCTTTAAATACGTTTAATGCTACATAATATAATTTTGCTTAATTAAGACATCCTAATTAAGGATTTTCTACGACATACATGCATTGCGTAGTGTCGAATATATGAAAAATATATTCGATTAATATTACACACTCAATATTACACCTAATATCACACTTAATGTTGAATATATAACTATATTCTTTCATTATCGTGCTTTAGCGTCAATCTAAAATAATATTAAAATTTACATATGAAAACCTTTTCTTAGGCAATTAAACCATAAAACGCAAAATTTATGATGAAGTTTCAATAAAAAATAAATACATATATGTACAAATATAAAGACATTTAAAATTTTAAGTTTCAATTTTAAGTTACAATTTTAAATTTCTATGTTACTTACTTTTGAAAACATGTTGCACGTAATGAGAAATATATCAAATTTGAGTAAAATAAATTTAAAATTAAAATTTACCTTGATTTGTATAGGTATTGCTGCTGATATTTTATCATAAAACCGGCTTTAATTGGAGTACCGCCATAAATGTCGATTAAAATTTGTAACATGTTATTCTTTCATAATAGACAACAGCAAAAAATAAATAAAAAAATAACTTTTAAAAAGTTTTGGAATTTTACCCTCGCTTAAGAAATGTTAAATACTACACGAAGAAAAATAACTAAGTAAAGAGAAAATGAACAAAGACATAATGTCAATAAACAATAAAATCCAATGAGTTATAAACACATCGGGACACGTCAATATTTCTTTCATTTCATACTTAATAAAAAATAACTAACAAAATGCTGACTCTTCACTTCTGAAACATATTTCGTATATGTCATAGAGGGTGGCCTAACTTTAAGAAACTTGCATGCCACTAATATTCGAAGAAATTCACCTTCTGTAATTATCTCTTCCCGCAATTTCAAAAATAACTCATTTTGGGGAGAAAGCACAATAATTAGACATGCGTATGCGGTTGCAGAAACTCGGCATCTTGGAGAGAAACTTTGCAGACGTCCATAGCGAATTTGAGTGATGGCTGGTGTTGAAAGTGTAGCAAAAGTAAAGCTGTTAGGTGGAGGTCAGGTTCAAAACAAATGTGACTCTTCACACGTAAAGACTAAAAAAAATGTAAAAATCGAAATAATCAGTATTAAAATTTGGGTTCATTGACCTTTTAAATATCTTCTAGTTTAGTAGTCTTAATGAATTTGATTTATTTCATCCAGTGACATATCTAAAGAAGAGATCACGGGAAGCATGACCCCCCCCCCCCGGGCGGCCAGAATTTCTATTGCACATTTTAAAAATGACATATGTATTAAATCGTTTCAAATTTACTCATTGCTCAACAATGAAAATCATTCTAACTCTTTAAAATTCTACTAAAATCCAAAGCACGTAAGTGCTGACACATTCAGGAAATCATTTTCAATCTCAGATACGAGACATTTGCAGTTGCACTTATTCAGAACAAACATGACTGATTAACGTTTTTCATTTCTTGATAAAGGCAAAGAATCTTTCACGAAATCTACATAAAATTTAGGGGCTTTAATTGAATTTTAAGTCGCAACAACCAATTGCTCCCACATAACGACATTTTTTTTTTTTTTTTTTTTTTTTTTTTTGTAACTGCCAAGTCTTAATAATTGGCAGAGGCGTAGCTACAGATATTTTTTGGGGGGGGAGAATTTAAAAATTTCCCAACTTGAAAAATATTGTTCTAATTTCCAATTAAAATTATACAATGCAATGTGCTTATAATGATAACAATACTTATGCATTAAAAATAATTTCTTTTCCAAAAAAAAAAAAAAAAAAAAAAAAAAAAAAAACTAAATTTATTGCTATTTTTTCAGCATGAAAATAAAGATCAGAAGAAAAAGAGATAAAGATTATACTTTTACCACAAAGGTTAAAGAAACAATTTCAAATAATGCAATAAATGTAAGATTCAAAGTTAGAGACATTGCATACATTCAAAAAAAATTATATAAATATATGAAATATGAAACAAAAAATGTTACATAAAGAAAAATTGTAACGATTGCTAATGAACACTTACATTGTAATTTTTTTCATTTAACACTGATCCTTCTGTTCTTCAAAGAAGCCCACCTAATGATCACATCGTCCAGTTTAAGTAAGTCCGCTATTTTATTTTCACATTTCAAAAGCATTAAGCTATCCAGTCTGTCATCGCTCATGGTAGTTCGTAATTCATTTTTTATAATTTTTAGCTGACTAAATGTCCTTTCATTTGACGCAACACCATAAGCTGCTGTGAATGTTAAAATGCACAGTTTGAAGGCTTGACCTAAATAATTTTTGAATTTTTTGGCATGAACGAAAAGTCCGTTAAGAGAGTCAACATTATTGTTTGAACACAAGTCAAAAAGTATTTCCATTTGACTCTGCAAGTCGTGTATGTCAGGTTTATCAGATCCAGGAGGAAACATGTTAATAACTTTTTCTAGATTACTTATGCTCAAATTTGCTTTGGTGAATGGTAGCTTAAAAATCGAATGTATCGGTTCAATAGTATCTTTGATATATAAAACATTGTCATTGAAACCCATTATTAATGTGTCCAAAACTTCTTTGAATTCTTTCCTGTAAAAAGTATTTAAATCTATGTCCATTGCTGTTCTATTGTTTTCATCAATTTTTTTAGGTGGAACCCTTTTTCTATGGTGTTTTCGGAAGTCTGATTCAACATCTATCCCCATTTTTTCAGCGAATACAATTGAACTTTTTATAAGATTATTCATTCCAGTGGAATCATCACTAATTGCTTGTAAGCTTTGGACAGTACTTTTTATTATCGCAATGCAGTCAATGACGTTAAAATCAGGTGTCTCCAGAATTTCAGTTAAAATTTTTATTTTGCTTAAGATGTTTTTCATGAAAAAAAAATGATGCAATAAAATCAAAAGTTTTCATTTTTTTATAAATTCCAAATGCTTTTGTTCTAGTAGAGGAATCAAAAGTCTTTTCATTGAAAATATTTTCTAATAGTTCTATTACCATTTCAAACGATTGAGTTAAGGCTTTGACCGATTCAGCTCTTGCGGTCCATCTGGTTTTTGATAGATTTTTAAGTTGAATTACTTTATCAATGTTCTCTACACTTGACTGATAATGCTTAAATCTTTTTGTACTTGATGTGAAAAAGACATAGAGCTCTTCAAGGATGTTAAACAAATCTTGAATTAATATGCTAACGTTGCAAGCATGTTCTAGAGCAGTATTAGTGCGGTGATCTTGACAAGGTATGTAAGGAACACTGTGACCGACAATCTCAGATATATGTTTTTGTACACCATTGAACCTCCCGGACATATTTTGAGCAAAATCATAAGACTGGAATGCAAGCTTCGAATAATCAATTTCTATTTCATTTAAGCACTGTAAAATTAAATCTGCCATTCCCTTTCCAGTTTTGTCACTACATTCAATTGTTTTGACCAATCTTTCCCTAATTTCACCTTCATTACTTACACTTCGGATAACAATAGACATTATATCTTTGTGTGACAGATCTGGAGTTGTGTCGGCCAAAACTGCAAAACATAAACTATTTTTTATTTCAGAAGTGATTACCTGACGAATTTCAGATGCTATTAAATTTATCATTTCATTTTGAGATTCTGGACTCATATATGTAACATGATATGGTCTCAATTTTTTATCTTCAAACCAACATTTCATTGTAGTATTGTGCCTTGAGATAAGCTGTATCACTTCGCAAAAATTTCCTTTATTAATATCATCGGTGTTTGACTCTCGAAATGCTAATCCTTGCTTTCCGAATGTTTTACAAGTATCCATTAAAATTTTGATAACTTCTCTGTTGTGCATTCGAACTTTTTCTTCCTGAATTAAAACTTGCCTTTTTGATTTGTCAATTAAGACATCAATATGTTTTTTCTTTACAAGAAAATTACAAAAATCATATAGAGCAGACTTATGAGCTTGAGATGAGAAATGTTGTTGGAGCTTCCCTAATTTATCTTTTCCGCAACTTTTCATTTTACCCCATACTTTTACTCCGGTTGAAGTCCAAGCATCTTCTCTTTTTTCACGACCTATACCAACAGGAAAAGGACAACATACAAAGCAAAAAGCAGCATGCTTTGCTGTACTGTACTCTAAATATTCAAATTCTGTATACCAGTGGGGATTAAACCGGTTTTTTCCATCAGAAGGAAAACATGCTAATTTAGGTTGATGTGGACCTAACTGAATTAAATAATTTTTCTGATTTTCATTTAAAGTATCTGGACGTAGACCAGGATCATGATTTACTATTTCAGAGGCACTTCCACTGTCTTCAATTGAAAATTCTAACTCATTATTCAGTTTATTCAATACTCTGCACCCCTCTTCAAGAACTATATCACAGGTTTCTTTAATTGAAGAGATAAAGTTAACAATCTCAGTTATTGCCAATTTCTCGTTAACTATGTCAGATTCATTATATTGAGAAAAAATAGTTTTGCTCTCAGTTAATTTTTCGAGAATAAAAGAAAATTTTCCCATAAAAGACACCCAGTCCGACTTATTTTCATTTTCTTCTTTAGTTTGGTTTTCATTTGTGAAGCTTGCAGTCTCGTTTTGAAATTCATTATCCATTTCAGATTGGTTTTGAGTTTTGGAATTCGTAGCCTCATGTAGAAATTCACTTTCTTTTGAAAAATCCAAATTACACTGTTGAAGAAGTTGATCTTCGCTCTCGGTGTTGTTTATAGGAAAAGAAAAATCTTTTATTTCTTCAGACTTTTTATTTAAGTTCAACACATCAGTATTGCAACTTATGCTGATTATTTCTTCATTTGACGGACTGCTATCATATTTATATATTTGTTCCGATTTCACATCGTCCACTTTTTTCCTTTTACGTACTGAAGCATCGAATGGATTTTTAGGGGCTCCAATTTCCTGCACAGAAACTCTATTCCCATTATGATTGTTTTTTTCATGCTGAGATTTATAGTCATTATTAAATACTGCTTTACAATTACAACATTGAACTTTATATCGCTTTGGTTTCATATTTTATAAACCGATAAAAATATAGCAGTTTTTTTATCCGCACACAAACAAAGTAAAAAGGAACACATTTATCAGAATCAATAATTTTTTGAAATCACATTTGCTTTTATGATTATTTTTTCTTGACGACAAAGGGTTACCAGTATTTTTTCTGGCGAAAACTCATTGGATATTGTTGCCCAGTTACGTAATATAGCAGGTGTAGCTACTATTATAGAAATTAGGACTCCAGCTTTTCTTTTTTTTTTTTTTTTCTTTTGGCGCCTGAATAAATATTTTTAATATTTTTTTTTTTTTTCAAAGTTACTTATTCCAAGTTCTTTTAATACTATTTGAGATTAGCATAAAACGGAAATACAAATTGCATTTTTGTTTTACAATATTAGAATAGATTGCTATTTTGAAATAAAATTTACAGATTTTTAAGCTTAGATTGACTCGACGACTAAAGCCGTTGTATAAATTCTCCGGCGACGCGACGACGACGGGTTAAATATGAAAAGATGTGAATATTTTCTTGTTTTATTTTCATTTTGACAGTAGAATATGTTATAATTGGAATTATTAATTTTATTTTTAAAGATCTATTGCGATTTCTTTTCTTTCGTCAACCATCATTAGTTTGTTTAAAAATTCCCTTTTTTGTTTACTGTCTTTGCTATACATGTCTTTTCCGGCTGGAATTTCCAGATCAGAGCACGGTCCCGACTACATATAAGCTATTTTGGCCCAGCACGGCCCGATTTGAAAATTAAAACTTTGGCTCGAGCCGGATCTATATTTTCACAGTTCAGGGGCCGGCCTGAACAAAAATCTTTGAAAACAGGAACAGCTTGCGTAAAAAACAATTAAACCAGGCCCGATCCGCGGGCCAATTTGATAGCTACAAAAAATTCGGATTTTTCTTAACGTACAATTAAGATTCTTCTAAAGAATGCTGATAAAAAGAATCTAAAATAATTGTTTTCTTGCGCATTTCTCAATTCACTTTTGTTCGGAAACGCATAAAATTGGCAGATGTTCTTATTTAGAAAAAATGTTATCGAATGGCGCTTTCTTTTTTCTTGGAATGAAAGCAACATATATTTCAGAAAAGGCTGTCAAATATTAGTTTTTGATTCGATTTTCAAAACGTCATAGCAAGTAAAGAAGAGAAAACTGTCGTTGTGTAACAATAATCGCCTGTAATTGGATAAGTAATTTATTTATCGAAAAATGGAAAACGCTATTCAATTCGAAATCGTTTCAATCCAATCACTTCAGGCCTGTCAATGTTATGCATTTTCTTTTAAAAATGAGTCAGAAAATGTTTCAGAAAGTTTTGTGTTATTCAACAGGGAATTTGAGAACCACCTCAAGATACATTTCCGATGATTCCCCTTACCAAAAGTTCGTTATCATTATTACTTATTTTGCAAAGCAAAACTGTCCGCCCGACACATGCCAAGAGCAACCAAGTCCAGTTCCGTCCCGACTCAACTATGCAGAAAAAAATAATCCTTACCTCGGCCTAACCCGAGTCCAGGAGAGCCATTTGGGAAGGACAGGGGAGACATCCCCTCCCCACAAGAAAACAGACATTTTTGATCGCAGCCTCTATTACAAAAAAAAAAAAAAAAAAAAAAAAAAACTTCCGGAAGAAAATGTGAGAGATTAATGAAGATGTTTGTTATTATATGACTATGAACAAGGTAATAAACAATCTGGAAAGCCATTTTGGGGGACCTGGCGATGTGAGGGGAATCCCCCCGCCAACTGTAGGGTGTTTGATGTTGCACAGTGTCCTCCTTTCATACTCCTGACGTAAAAATTGCTTGAAAATTTCCCGCCAAAGATAAAAATCTGTCTAAAGTGAAAGTTTTCATCAGTCCTTTGCGACTTCATATTCGACATTTTTACTTTTTTTTGCATCTATGATTTGATAATTTTTCTGGTTTGAGGATTAAAAAGGGGGAGGGGTAATAAACTGACGGTGCTCCTGCCCGAGTCTGCAAAAAAAGCTAAGCTCAGGCTCAAACATGATTAACTATCCGATGACGTTCTCTACATTTTGGACAAAATATATTTTTGCAATAGTGTTGTTAAAATAAAATCGGCTCATGCAGCACATTTATACGCATTCTTGTGAAACTCATATTTATTGAAAATAATTCAAATTTTATGAGCTTCTTTTAAATTTTTATATCAGAATGGTGGAAGCACTCTGTTTGAAAGTTTGCCTGCTCGGTCCACGGGCCATGCCAGTACCTTGGACCAAGCCCAGGCCCGGACAGACTTCTAGTATATGAGCCATTATGGATTTTCATACGAAAGTAACATAAAAGTCACGGACTATAATTTGAAATTTTTCAGAAATGAAAGTTTTGGAGGAAACAAAGGAGTGGAGAAAGCTGTTTAGAGTCAGATATTGATACACAGGAGCAGAGACATTTAGGTCTAATAAGTGTATGATGTTTTCATAGAACAGAGAAATACAATGACAAATTGAGTCTGGTTGATTTCTTTTGATAATTTAACTTGTTTGCTAAACCATTGTCACCGAAAGAATAAAAAGTTCATATATTTCTTGTAATTATTAAAAAAAAAGAAAGTCTTTCAAAAATCTAAATTTTCCCAACTCTAAGCTCAAATTTCCCAACTTCACATATATTGGGGGGGGAGGCTCCCCCCCCATACCCCCCCATGGCGACGCCCCTGATAATTGGCTTTAGATGCTTTATGTTTGAATATTTCTTTACTTTCATAAGAAAATGGAAAATTCTTCAATTTCTTGGTACCTAACAAAATGTGCAAATTTTACATTTTTACGAATATTATTGTTTGTTTTGGATTTACGAAGGAAAACGACTTCGAAAAAGTATAAGAAAAGTAACCATTTTGGGTATGACAAGAACTTTCAATATAAAAATTGCTTTTTAAGTGATGTTACCCCTCCCCCCCACACACACACAAAAGGAGCTATGACTACCCTCGAAATGGAGAGCTGGATTCGCCTTTAGTTTCGTCGTAATCTAATTTTCGTAATTATAATCGGATTATCATGTAATGTATGTATGTTATGAGGTTTACCATGATTTGTTTGGTATTTAAAATGAAGTATATAACATTTATATTAGTGCTCTCGATTATACGTTTATACGAATATACGTATAATACGTATTATACGAAATACGAATTTGCTATACGCATAATACGGCATCGGCGTTTATACGTATAGCACAAAAGAGCATATACGGTACATCGTATATACGGATCTTATGTAAGCGGTTAAACGTATAAACGTTTAAACGTTTTTCGTTCAAGGTATGAAATTTGATTTTTTAATGTTTTTCTGCGGATTAACGACATTGAGAAATATCCGGTAGAGTATCCCCATCGCGTTTCTTTGTTCAAAGAACTACGATGTGTTTACTTAACTACTATTTGTTTTGCAAGCACTTAAAAAAATACGAATACGTTCCTCAGTTTAGATTTTGGCTTTTTCCCCAAAAAACTAAGTTATTTATTATGAAATGTCTTACATTAGTTGTGGTAGAATCAAACTATTCTTTGGAAGATCTGTGGCGCAGTACTTACTTTTTTATATTTTCTTGTATCTTTACAAGAAGAAAGTATTTAATTACTAAGGGGAAACTTTCGACGGGCTTACACGTTTTAAGGGTAAGAGAGTCCGAAGAACATGTTTTTACAAAATATCTGCCTGTGAGTTTGTGACTTTGTCTGTCTGTGTGTGACATGAGATTTGTGGGCGCTCTATCTCAAAACCTAATACACAGAAATAAAAAACATATGGGGGAGACTGGGGAACGCGTGAAAATGGGGAATATGAGAACATTGCTATTTTTCACAAGTTATTGTATGTTTTATTATTTCAAAAAACTACCAAAGATAGTAGCACCTATAGACATTTGGAAAAAAAATTGTTGAAACTCTTCGACATTTTGTTTGTCCCCAGGAGCCAAAATACTGCTTAACTGAACTCAAAAGTAAAATCTCCAACTTGCTAAGAGAATAATTTTATTTATTTATTAATTTTTTAAAAAAATTAACGTTTTAACATATATTGTGGATACTAATAAATATTTACGATAATTTTTTTTTTGCTAAAAGTGAAAAATGTTAAAGATTTGTCATTTTAACTCTTGTGGGAGTGTGGGGCACTTATGAAGAGTGTAGTTGGAACAGATCTGAACACGGCATTAAATTCTCCAATAATCATTCAATTATTCTGTTCCTTTTAGTTAACTTCATGAAAATAATGCCAGCTCCATTATCTATAATTTTATTGAAATAGAAGACATTTCTGTCTTATAAACTTGATTTTGTATAGAAACTTTTACAAACTTGTCTGTCAGCAAATACATAAAAAGCAACAAGCTCGTTTATGTTCAATTGTAATTTAAATAAATTTAATGTTTTCTAAAATGCAATAAATGTTATATATTATTTTATTTAACGGTTTTCAATACTATTTTTTATGCATTGTTAATGCAAAAAATATTACGTTTAACAACTTTGAAATTTTTCCTATTTCATTTGTTGCAAACTTGTAGTATTAGTTTACTTCCATTTCTTAAACAGCTATGTTATTTGGTGCTTTGAAAATAAAATTATATTTTAAGAAAATAAAATTTTTAAACTACTGTGAAATCTTAATTATTGACTTCCACCCCCCTTTCTTTTAAAATCAAAATAAATTAAATTTGGAGGAATCTTATAAACGGAAAACAATTTTTTATCCTTAATTTATAGGCAAATAAGGCAAATATAGGAATGAAAATCTTTTGCCTTTGGGTAGATTTCCGACAAATATTATCCTAATGCTCCCTCCCTAAAATCTCTCTCAAACAAAAAGCCCCAAGCAAAATTTAAATTCTATTATTTTCTCAAGTTTACTTCTTTAAGCTTTTATTTTATTGCAACAATATTTTATCAAATATCTAACCTCCCCCCCCCCCAAAAAAAAAAAAAAAAAAAAAAAAAAAAACAATCTATTTATTTTTATTTTATAATATTTTGCTTAAGCATATCACTCAGAAACTAAATAAATATACATATATTTTTCTTTATGGTGAATTTAACAGATAGTACAACTAATGATTATGGTAACATATGGAAAAGATAATAAAAAACGTGTCAAATAAGTGTTTTTCCTTGTGTTCACATGTTGCCCTTGTGTTTACAGCTGCCCCTTCGTTGGGGCACATATGAACTTTTTTTTGAATTCATAAAACTTTTAAGGAATGTAAGAAGAGCTATAAAAATAATTAAAAAAAATACCATGCGTAAAAAAGTACTGTTTACTATATTGAGTAGTTTTGCTTATAGAAATTAACCCAGTTATGAGAAAAAAGCTATGTTCACATGTGCCCCAGTCTCATCTATATTTTCAGGTAGTGCCTGATAGAAATTGGTGCTGATTATTTTTGTGTGTAAATCGTTCAACAGGTGGTGCTACTATGCTGTCTTTTTTATGATTTCTACACTCTTGATCGGAATGCAGATAGTTATTTCACTGTTAGTGAAACGATATTGGCCAATCAGGAGTCTGATTTTTTGTGAACTTTTTGCAAAAGTTTTTATAAAGTATACGCTTTTTATTGCTTGATCTCTTATATATAAGACGTACTATGCGGATTCCTGTCGTAACACCACCGATTTCCAAATTATTCTCAATTCAATGACACACGACTGATGAAGTCTACTATTTAAATAAGATACGATACGTGGAATATACGTATACTTTAAATATACGTATTCTTAAATATACGTTTAGTTGATACGCGTTATACGTATCCGGATACGTTTAAACGTATATTCTAAAGTATCCGTATAGCAGAAAAGCGTATTATACGGATATACGTATATCGTTTAAACGTATAGCTGCTATACGTATCCCATCGCGAGCACTAATTTATATTTTTCTGACAGGTACAATGAAAACGATGTCATTATATTACGGTGTATGAGAACAGATCAGTCGCATTGTAATTTAATTATGTGACACTATTTCAAGCATAATGAAATTGATATACAAAACTGAGGTGCACTGTATGATGCTTACTGTAGAGTATGGTATACATAGCATTTATAGTTCATTTACAGGGGCACCTGGAAGAATTCGAATAAATTATTATGTGGGCAATAACTGTTTGGAGTGCGTTGAATACTTGTGGAAAGCATTTTTAAATTTATCTTCATTTTACTTGTTGCGTATGAATTATATGGAGAATATGCATTGCAGCATAAAAGAATTTGAGTTGAAGGAAATTGCTAAAAGAGAATTTCCAATGTTGTTATGTGTTTTCTAGCTGAACTAAAATTACATGGAGTATGAGTTATATAGAGAATATGCATTGCAGCATAAAAGAGCTTGAGTTGAAGGAAATTGCTAAAAGAGAATTTCCAATGTTGTTATGTGTTTTCTAGCTGAACTAACATTTTGCATATTATGTATTATATGTACAAACCACTCCATACTAATAAAAGTAAGTTTCGCTCTATCTATCTGTCTGTGTGCGATGGCTTGGAAAATCTACGAGACGTACATGTATTAAAATTTTTGGGAAGTCCGTCAAAGAAATATCCTGGTGCACCTGAGTTTCATAATTTTAAATGGCTTATTATTAGTTAAGGAATCTATATATATTATGCTAACGTATGCGGCACGGTTATTTGTAATTGTTTAATGGCAACGCCCAAATTATAGAGCTTCAAAATATCGTTATTTTTGCTTTGTTTTTTTATTCTATTGGCTTAAAAAAATCTTACATTTTAACTCTTTTAGTTTCAAATTAAAGTTATGTTATTATAAATGAAATGAATGAAAGGATTTTATTATTAAATATATTTTATGTAAAAATAATGAAATTCAAAAAAGCCACGGGTACAATATATGACGATGCGCCAAATTAACGTTAAAATATAGAGTGCTTGATTTAACGGAATAGATGTCGTATATGCACCACATTGGTGCAATTTTTTTTTTCTGATGCCAGTTTGGCGAAAACTTTGTTTTCAATACCATTTGCATATATACTTTTAAATTCTTTTTTGTTATTTTAAAAATGAAATAATAATAAATAAAAGAAAGTTTAGTTAATAATCATAGAACAAAAAAATTTACATCATTTAAAAAAAAAATTAAAGTAAATAAACATTCTATTAAATAATAAATAACAATTGCTGGATTATCATGTGAAGCATATATTTGCCTTTTTGTTGAAATTGCGCCAATGTGGTGCGTATATGACACCTGCGCCTAATTTTTTAGCAGAATGTTCTAATTTGGAAAAGAAAATGAGCAATTAAAATAAATTATGAAAAAAAAAACCTATATGATTTAATGCTTAGTATGTATTTAAGGGAGACCAAACTTGTCGCCAAGGGCGGCTAGTTTTTTAAAAACCCCAAATTAAAAGAATAGAAATATACTCATAATTCAACAAAAGCATATATTTTTATCAAACTGCAGAATATTTCTTCAAAAACTGGAAGGGAAAGTGAGGTGTTAACAGAATAATAGCTCGACAGGGCGATAAATGTGCTGGGCTTTTTAAAAAATTGCTGTATCTTAAATTCCACTCGGCCTAAAGACTCGAAAATTGCACAGCCAGATGAAAAAAAATGAAGTTATAAAAGTTATTTTTCTGCAGTTTCAGGAAATCAAAAAATCCACAAAAAATTATATCAGTATTAAAAATTGAATTTTTAAAATATCTCTCTGTCTCTTTCTTTTATAATGCTCTAGATTTTATTTAATATTTTTAATAAACAAGAGCAAAATATATATTAGAAAATTTACTTATTTTAAAATTAAACAAATGTTCATTCAAATTTAATTGTCCCTGTTTTGCAAAACTGGTAAATATATTTTGCAAATTTCTTTGTATATTATTTGTATTTTGTATGTTTATTTTAAAATGGCTTTAACTGAACGGTAACAGTATTTTTTTTAAAATCATGTTTTTGCTACATAAAATAAGAAACATTCAGTAATTTAATTTTACTGTAAGAATTTTATTTACTAGAAAGAAGTATTTATTAATTGGCTTTCACGTTAATTATTAATTACTTTCTCCTTTTTGGCTTTTAAAAAAACTCTTTTCAAATGTTATTTAGAAAAGAATATAAAGTGAAATAAATTTCTTTTTTAAAAACTGCCTAGTTTAAAAGAAGATAAAAATTTCAAATGGAGACATAAAGTAACTTTAACTTGGAAAATTCTCCAAATATATGTCTTCTTTATACAGGGTGTCCACTCTCAACGGTGGCCAATGGCTAGTTTCTAAACCGTTAGTCATAGACAATCGTTCCAATTGAAAACATTTCTTTAAAAAAAGATAAAGAATTGTTTTTCAAGCGATTTAAGTAAAAAAAAAAAAAAATATTAAAAAATTACGAAGATTAAATTTTTATACGGTCCCCCGGTCCTATAAGTGATATTTAGTAAAATTTTTCCATTACCCTAACAAGCAATACAGAAAAGGTACCATTCATCTAACATTAAAATAGACCGAGTTGTGAAACTTTAAATTTCATGACTTAACCCTTTCCGGCGCACTACTCTTTAAAGTTGGAATTTAAAGAAAAAAAATAGACTATCTATTTAGGCCTAGAGGAGTACACAGGTATTGTTTTGTAAAGATTGCACTAACCATTTTAATTATAGATCTGTTGCCGAAGTGGTAACCTCCCATAAGTAAAGCATTGATAAGCGCAGTGAGAAGAGCATTGCTGTGAATCGCGTATTACATTAAAACATTTTACCTATTATTTAAAAACAGTAGAGTTTGATCTCTGTTGTGCTGCCATCTAGAACTCATAAGAAAGATTTAAAGTAGCCATTAGAGTAGTTTTTGAAACATTCACGGAGTTTTTGTGTCTCTAAACGGGGGGAACTTTAGGTGTTGCCGACCCGGCAACACTGCGCGTTAAAGGGTTAAAGCACTTTTCTGTAGCTGCAAACGGATGAGTTGGACTGAGTTTTCAGGGACGTACACTAAGTGCTTAAATTATTATAAAGGGCGTGCATTCCCAATGCTGTCCAGTAGCTAATGCCTAAACCATTTGTCACAGACATATAGCTCTAATTACAAAAGTGTTTTAAATTGAGGTAAAGAAGTATTTTTAAAGCGATTTAACAGAAGGCGCTGCGACCGTTTAAGTTTTACGATAGTGTTAATTTTTGTTAATTAACTTATAGATTGGTTAAAATAGTTAAAGACGTGAGTTTTAAAGTTCACTTTATCGAGAAAATCAAATTTTGGGAAATCGTGGTTTTATTTTAAAATGGTGTGTTATTTTGATAAGCTTTTATTTTGCTTAAAACGTTCGTACGTATGCTTTCCTGGTTAAAAATTTGTATTCAAATTTTAACTCACTTCCAAATATCCGATCGAGGTTCAAATTGCACACTTATTTATATCGAATGACTATGTAATATTAATACAATTTTAGGTGCATTTATTTATTTTATAGGACTACACCAAATTATGCTAGGTTAAGTAATCTAATAGAATTTAAAATATGTGTCATTTTGTAATGAATTGTGACAGTTGCTTTTCATAATTTAATTTAACAAAGTTTCTGTTATTTTTTAACTTATATTTTTAGTAAAAATTTTCCTTTGATAAAAAATCAACATAAATTAAAAAATAATATTGTAAAAATTATTTTACTCTAAATGTTTAATGTTAAATTTTATATCTGGCGTTTTATTTTTATTTCCAGTAAATTTGTGACTGACCCCTAATTTGTAGCAAAAAATATGCTTCAACTTTTAACAGCTATTACTCGGTCAGTTTTAATCGCAGAGGAATGAGACTTTTTTTGTATTAATCTTTAGAGCAGTGGAAAAAGTTTACTAAATATCACTTATAAGACCGGGGGAAAGTATAAAAATTTAATTTTCGTATTTTTTTTTTCTTTGACCTAATACGCTTGAAAAATAACTCTTTACCTTTTTAAAAGCATTTTTGCAACTGGAACTATAGTTCCATGTCTATATGTCTATGTGTAACGGTTTAGAAATTAGCCATTGGCCACCGTTGAGAGTGGACACCCTGTATAAGATTTAACTTTATGCATATAAATTTTCCATTTGTATTTTTTTACATAAATATTTTACATAAATAATAATAATAAATAAATAATCAAAAAAGCTTTTTTTTTTTTTTTTTTTTTTTTTCTTTTGTATAACAAATCGAAATTTCGTTACTCATGTGACAAGAGTAACAAAATTTTGATTTACAGAAATTCTAAATGCTTTTGGTTGAAAATTAGATAAATGTTACGTGAGTGATACATAAGAATATTTAATTGATTATATCACATTTTTATATCAATTCTATTTTTTATTATAGTTGGAAGCATTTATGAATCTTTGTTCTTTTAATGGTCACAAGAGTAATGGATAGACGTTTTTTTTTTTTGTTTGTTTGTTTCAGTTCGGCATTATTATTCTTTTTTATATCATTTGCGCAAAATCTGTAGAAATACTATTTGATGATGATAATTTTAAGTATAAATTATCTAAATTATTAGGGAGTGTTTAAAGATGTAATGAAATTGAAGGGTTCAACAGTTTGATTGTTTGACATTATAGCAAATTGCTTGAATTCGATATGGCATCGCAATGACATTAATGATGAATCAAAATCGTAAAGCCATAACAGTATTTTAAAATAGGAATGATAGTTTAGAAAGAAAGAAATTGAAATTTCAATATCATTGAAGTAATGATATCTGAAATCTTCAAATATTGATATAGTTCAAATTTTAATACAACACTCAAACATTAATATAACATTAGTAGAAATGCCCCGAGAATAGGGCGAATTTAGTTATGTTTTTAACTGTTTCCAGCATTAAGAGTGCTTATAAATACAGTGCATCTGGCCATCTGTCTCTCTGGCTATCTGCCTATCTGGCCGTACTCTAACTCAAGTAAATGTACTCGGATTATCATGTATTGGATATATGTTAATGAGGTTTATCTTGGCATGTTTGGTATTAAAAATGAAGTGTGTTTATTGCTAGTTTACCAAGTACACTAAAATCATTCTGGTACGTTATGATCATAGTCCAAGAAATCCCTGGCTGAAGGTCGTACTAACAAAGTCTTTTTTGGCGACTAACTTTTTTACCAACTTATTATATATATTTTTTCTTTAACCTAAAATGGCAAAAAAAAAAAAAATCATGCGCGAAAATATTTACTTTTAATAGCGAGATTATTTGCAGTGGAAGAAAGTACACCATACTGGCTTTTCAAGTAGAATAGCATAATTGACTGCCATTGGAGGCAAGGGTGGGAATGGGGGGATCACACACCCGGGGCACCTACCAAAACTTGGCATAGGTGATTAATCCCCGGAGGAAATATTCCACTACCAACCAGCCGAATTACAAACAACGGGCCATACCTTATCATAAGTAAAATATACAGCAATAATGTGCCATGGCACTAAAATACACAAAATGATAAAAATGAAAAACACCTGTTAACAATTTGACAAACGTCTGACTGTCAGAACAAAGAAAAAATAATTAACAAACTTAACAAGACACATACACAATAAAGTAACATATAAGAATAAATCATACATGTTCCAAAACAAAACAAAAACTAAAAATATAATAAAACTAATAAAATAAAAACACCAAGCCTAACAAAAAAAAAAAAAAAAAAAAAAAAAAAGTAAAAGTCAGAAAAGTTCAATACAGTTTTAGCTGACGGTCAAATTTATATACTATGTCACACGACAGGAGCATGTCCAAAGATTTAAAGTTCACAGTCCTGTCAATAAAACCAAGTTACAACATTAGAATTTGTAACGAATGAATGTAAAGTATGCATTCAGATCATTATAAATAGCACAAAGTTTCTTATAATTAAAATGCGAAAATAGAACATTTCTGATATTACACTCTATGGTTCTATTTCTAATTAGGTTAAACTTGTCTGCTGAAACGCAACAATTATCAAATAAAGGGTGGGAATGGGGTGGGGGGGGGCGTAAAGGATAGTATGAACAGTTTATTGTTTATAAATTTAAATGAACCACCTTTAAAGAATATACTGAAAAATCAATTGGCAAATGGTATTTCAAATCAAAATCTCAAAGCCATTGTTAATGTATGTATGTAATTTATTGTTGGGATTTAAATGTAAAGATATTATAATTTGTCTACTGTTGCTGTTTAACTTCATAATTTGTTTATATTTAACTTTTAAAATGAAAAAAATAGTATTATCTTAAAATTTTTGTTCAGTATGATTTCTATATTGAATAGATAGCTTGTTCACTGAAAAATGACACATATTTGTACAGCTCATATTCAAAATATTAGAATAATTACCTTTTTTTCAGAAATTGAAAATATCGTTTGGTAATTTAATGTCTTTTAATGAAAATATACAAACGATATTTTTATTAAGAACTTATTGTTGATTAAACTTACTTGTTATCTTAAATTTAATATCATTTTTGAAAAGATTAATTGCAAAATAAATTATTTTGAAAAGTCAAAATATTAGAATATTTATTCAAGTGGTTCAAAATATTAGAATATTTCACATTAATTCTCCTTTAATTATTACCAATTCTTAACTGGTGGCATCATTGATTAAATTCAGACTATTTTATTTAAAATCAGTATTCTTTTTTGCAGTTTGTTTCTTTTTCGTCTTAAAATGGGCCGTGTGAGTGATATTCGTGAATCTACTAAACTTCCTATGGTTGATTTGTATCGGCACGGTAAAAATCCATGTTTTATAGCGAATTATTTACATTGTTCGCAATCGAGCATTGGTAAAATACTAACACAATATTCAAAAATTGGAAAATTTCAAAATAATCGCCGAAATGGTGGCCGAAAACCAAAAACATCTGCTAGAGATGACAGGAAACTGAAGCGTATAGTTAAGAAAAACCGTTTTAAAAGTGTGCGATTCTTGCACCGAAAATGGAAAGAAGAAGGAGTTGAAGTTTCTACATCGACAACATTAAGATGTCTCCATAAATTTAAATTTGAATCTCGTGTACCGAAAACAAAACCTCTCATGACTGCAAGACAAAAGCGTATAAGATTGAATTGGTGTAAATCAAGACGTTTATAGAGCAATGAAGATTGGGAAAATATATTATTTAGTGATGAAAGTATGTTTTGTGTTTCATATGGTAATCAAGGTATTCGAGTTTGGAGAATGAAGCAAGAAGCATTTGATAAAGAATGCCTTAAACGTTCCGTAAAATTTGCTGCTAATGTCATGATTTGGGGTTGTATGAGTGCAAAAGGACCTGGAAAGTTATGCATCGTCTACGAAAAGGTTAACTCTCTGATATATGAAGAAATTTTAGAATATTACATGATTCCATCATCAGAAGATTTATTTGAAGATGATTTCATCTTTCAACAAGATTTAGCGTCCCCGCATACCTCGGTGTCAACTAAGAATTGGTTCCGCCAACGCAACATTAAGGTACTTCCTTGGCCACCAAATTCACCAGATCTTAATCCCATCGAAAACTTATGGTGTATAATGAAGAAAAAAACTTTAAGAAAATCCTCCTTCAAGTAAAACTGAGTTAGTGGCACGTATAAAGTCTATTTGGGCTAATATTGATAGAAATGTTTGTAAACACCTTGTATATAGTATGGAAGATCGGTTGTACGCTGTTATGAAAGCTAAAGGGGATGCTACAAAATATTAACTACCATTTACTTCATATTCATAAGGTAATATTGTTGCGTAAAATAAAATATTCTAATATTTTGAACCAATCTAAATTTTATTCTAATATTCTGGTGCGTTTAAGGAAGCTGTATACCTAATTTATTGTGCTGTATTTTATATTTTATAAATGTTAAAATCTTATCTAAACATTCCAGATTTAATTTATAAGAAATTTAATTGCATTTACTTAGTATAAAAAATAAATAAATGACAAATAATTTTTTCTTATTACTTTTTCTCAATTATTCTAATATTTTGAATATGAGCTGTATTTTTCTTTATGTTTATAAATTTCGGCACAGATGTCATATACGCACCAGATTACTTAATTAGTGCTAAAGTTGGTTATTTTTACTGACATGGTAGCCCGGTTATAGTTGCTTATATATATTGTTTGTTATATTATTGTTTATTAATAAAGTATTTATTTACTTTTACATTCTTTTTTTTAAAATTATATATATTGTTTCGTTCTATATAGTTACAATTATTTTATTTTTTAAATAATACAAAATCACTTCAATACATATAGATAATTGGTATTTAAAAACGAGGTTTTTGCCAATTTGATGTATAATAAAGTAGCTCCAGCAAAATTGCATATATGATGCCTGACCCTAATTTCTGTAGATCATGTACAGAGTGCACAAAATAATTCAAATACTTTATAGACAGAGTGAAGTTTTATTGCAGTATTTTGAATGTGTTGAAAAATATTTCGTAATCTATATTTAAAGCTTGATTTTTCTCTTCCGTTTCTTTTTAATTTTAATTTAGTGTAAAACGTTGAAAAGATACTATGTAAAAAAATTTTGTGCTATTTTTTCTCATTGTTATTACTATTATTATTATTATTATTATTATTATTATTATTATTATTATTATTATTATTATTATTATTATTATTATTATTATGTAGCATGATTAGTATCATGACTTAAATATATTATTAAAGCTTTTTAATTGAATTTGTCACACAGTACGAAAATGTCACTGATGTATAAGATAAAAAACACAATAAAAAACTGAAAAACGGTATAGACATAAATCCCTTGATTTGAGTCTATTTATAAATATTTGTATTTCTTTTGGAGTTTTTTTTAAAAAGAAATATGTAAAATTAATACGTAAATTGATGTTCCGTCAGTGATAATATATGATGAAAATTCTATTTATCTTTTAAAAAGAATTTATTTATGGTACTATGTTCTCTGTTTTTGTATGCTATATGCCAAGTGCGTAACTAGAAAATATTGATAATACATGGTTACTTCGACATTTAAAATTTGCGACCGCTTAGAGATTTTGAATCAATATGTTTTTTAATTGTAAGTTGAAACCATTAAAAATCTATCTTAATGTAAATTTTATTTAAGCATCAGTTTAGCAAAATATAGTTTTTAGAATAAATTTTTCAATACAAGCCAGCATTACTTGTATCTTAGTATTGGGGATATGGATAATAAATTAAAGACCGTTGTTCTAGTCATTCTGGCATTACATAAGTTATGCTAATAAAATAGTTTATCTTTATTTATATTTTTCTGTTTCTTTCTTTCTTTTCTTTTTCTTTTATATATGTATATATATATTCTTAATTCCAAACTTGCTACTTCCATAACATTCCTAAATAGATTTTAAATCAGAATCGCGTAAACACAGAAGGTGTTCAGATTCCGTTTTGCATTTTCCGATAAAGGCAAATGGTTTGCTAGTCTTTTCCATTATTCTTAGTACTGACATTTAGAGCATGTGACTCCCCAAGAAAATGTCGTCTTGAGACAGCAACCAATTAGAACTTAAATATAACATTTTTATAGAAACGTGGAAAGCGTTGTTTGATTTTAAATCTTTGTGATAGTGATTCTTGCCAGTGGCATGCTTTTAAGTTAAATAATCTATCGTTATCGTGTCAGAAAATTTTGCTTTTTTGACTATGGAAAATATTTCTGGAAAGTCTTCTAAAGAGGTATAGGGCAAGAGGTAAGAGAGACGGTATAACATATTATATCAACCTAATTTTAATGAAAATTTGCCTCCAAAAAATTTAACTAATTTTGATATTTCAATATTAGGAGATAAAAAGTTTCAAGATTACTTTTCTTTATTTTGAAATAGTTTTTTTTTTTTTTTTTCAAACATTCCAGAGTAAAACCACAATTAAACAAACACAATTGTTTGCCCCTCAAAGGCAAACATGGGTTAAAGCATTTTTTCTTTCATAAATGTGCAAATTCCACTTGTACAGGTCAGTCTCTTCCTCAATGTGTTTCCAAAACTGTAGTTAAAAAAAAAAAAAAAAAAAACTCGAAAGAGAACATAGAAAAGTGATTTCATTTTTCTGAAAAACAAATCCTATTTACATAACAGGAGACTAACAAGGGATTATTTTGCACTCCGAGTTGTGTCTAAAAATAAACATTCGACTGAATGAAGGGATCAAGGGGAAAGACCTCTGGGAGAGTAGCACTGAAACATTAGACATCCACATACGCTTGCATATCTCATCTGGGATCACCTTCTCATCTGGGATACACCGGCACTGCAAATATGTATGAGGTGTTTAGGAAGTCTCGCGACTGTCGTGTGGTTAGGGGCTCAGAGAAGGGCCGGTCTGTCCTGTAACAGGAAACGTGTCGCCTGTCGAAAACAATCCTATGACCTTTTACAATGAGTACCGTATACATGCGTGCATAAGTCGACCCTCCCCCCCCCCCCTCTTCTCAAATTCTTACGCAAAATTTTGAAGAAAATTGAAGTTTCGTGTTTGAGTTGAACCACATTTATGGAAGCATGTTGAAAAATGATTTGTAACTAAGGATTAAAAAAAAAGATTTTTTTAAATTAATAAACATTTTTTTCTATGTTTATAATCAGATTTGTTTTTTAATTTAAGGTTTTAAAACTGCATGTTTTGGAAAACTGCTGAAGCTTAAGTTATTTTGAAACCTAAACCTAAAAAAGAACTTTGAAAAGTAAAAAGAAAAAAGATCTTTCAAAAATCTTTTCAAGCCTTACTTACAAAGGAAAATCGCTTCTTAAACTGCTACAATACGGTACTTCTTTGTAGGACTTATATAAGATACATCTCTAAGTATTCTCAAGTTGAACTCTTTTTAAAAAGGAGATTAAAATGTTGGTAGGAATGCCCTTTATTAAAGAGAATTCAATTATAAGAGAAAGTAGGTGCTGAACAGGGGCATTATTGTTGAGCTTTTTTTTTTTTTCAATCTCAGGAAAATGACCATTGTCTGCTTTTATCTCTCTCTCCAACATAGGCCCATGTGTGCTTACTTAAAAGACCTTGCCATTCGCCGATTATATGCCAAAAAATTATTTTTAAGCTATTGCATAGCTTTTATCGCAGGCTTTGAGAGCGGCGACCGAATCCAAAAATTCCGTAACGAGGAAAATCCTAACACATCCGTAACGAAAAAAACCTAACACTCGGCTAACGTCGTTTCAGCTCGGCAGACTTCGGCATGGTATCCTTCGGTAGACTTCGGCAGATATTGACGCGGTATTTTTCAGATATTTAGAGGATATCAAGTCTCAAACTTATATTTCTTATTTCAGTTACTATAAATCTAAAGTTTCTATAATAAAAATTCCTGATAGAATGTGTATAGAAAAGAATCGTCTTAAGATAAAACAAGGTAGGGTAATGTAGCTTTTGGTGATTAGAGACCCGCCCAATAATAAGGATCGAAAAATTTAAAATGCTTATAACTCGCGATCTAATTTTCATAGCGCGGCCAAATTTTGTTTGGTAATTTATTATGAGACAGTGTTAATTTTTGGTGACAGGAGACCCCCACGGTGAGGGTCGAAAACGTTAAAATGCTTATAACTCGCGATCTAATTTTCGTAGCGCGGCCAAATTTTGTTTGGTAATTTATTATGAGACAGTGTTAATTTTTGGTGACAGGAGACCTTCACGTTGAGGGTCGAAAAATTTAAAATGCTTATAACTCGCGATCTAATTTTCGTAGCGCAGCCATATTTTGTTTGGTAATTTATTATGAGACAGTTTTAATTTTTGGTGAAAGGAGACCCCCCCCCACGGTGAGGGGCGAAAAATTTAAAATGCTTATAACTCGCAATCTAATTTTCGTATCGCGGCCAAATTTTGTTTGGTAATTTATTATGAGAGAGTGTTAATTTTTGGTGACAGGAGACCCCCACGTTGAGGTTCGGAAAATTTAAAATGCCTATAACTCGCGATCTAATTTTCGTAGCGCGGCCAAATTTTGTTTGGTAATTTATTAAGGTACTGCATAGCTTTTATGGCGGGCTTTGAGCGCGGCGAAAGAATCTATAATTTCCGTGAAGAGATAAAAAAAAAACCTAACACTCCGGCTAACGTCGCTTCAGTTTGGCAGACTTCGGCACGGTATCCTTCGGTTGACTTCGGCAGACATTGACGCGGTATTTTTCAGATATTTTGAGAATATCAAGTCTCAAACTTATGTTTTTTATTTCAGCTACCATAAACGTATATTTTCAATGATAAAAATTACTGATTAACCTACATGTATTGTAAGATGATAAAAATATTTTAAACGATATTAACTTCTCATTTATTCAATAAAAGGAAAAAAATGTTTGTTATCGGTCATCACGCTCAAAAAGTGTAACTTAAATTAATATCAAAGACAAAAAAAAAAAAAAAAAAAAAAAAAAAAAAAAACTGCAAAAAAAAAAAAAAAAAAAATAATAATAAATAATTATAATTGCATAAGTTTATAAAAAATGCTATGCAATAGCTTTATCGCGGCAGTCCCCGAGTGCCTCATGTATTTTTTACTAACTCGTGTGTAAGTGGACTCCTCATTTTCAACTCCAAAATTTTGTCTAAAATTCTCAAAATATGCAATAGTATATACTCCAGATTAACCCTTGGTAACTCAACAACTCCGATTTGAAAAATCTTTACGTTAAAATGCATCATTTTAAACATGAAAAATAATTTTAAAAATTCAGAAAAGAAAAATAAAATTTTATCCGGAAAAGTGGATTTGTTGTATACCTTCAACATTTTGTCAAAAGGATACAAAAACTGAAAATATTTAAAATATGAAATTCTTGAAAATTTTCGAAACAATTGTTAATTTTGTTGTAGAAAAATCCCACACCACATTTCTTACAAGCAGTTTGATTAAAACCGTATTAACAACGAATACTTTTTTTTTGCTTAGTATGGCTCGTGTCCAATTTCGTCTAGGCGCACTTATTTTGATGAAATATATTGAGTAGGTCTTCTATGGTTTTTCTGTTGAAATCCTTTTTCTATACGACCTTTGTTTTTTTTTTTTTTTTTTCTAATTTTGAACTTGGTAATAATTTTACATAGGGTTTGGAGAGATCCCCAATTTCACCTATAGCAATTAAATAAAATAAAAACAGACTAATGTTTCATTTTTACAATAATTTTACTCTTCTGAAAAAAAAACGCAACTTAAATAAATATTTAAAAAAAGTTTATATCTTGCTCTTTCGATATTTAAAAAAAATCCATTCCATGGAGTTTTGAAAAGATATGTAGCGTTGTTGCAGATCTGCAACAAGCAAACGTTTATGTTTATATTGTACAAATTGTAAATTTCCAAGCTTAAAAATGGTCTTTAAATGAATAATTTAAACGTATCTTTGTAAATAATCCATTTCTAGGCATCTGCAGACTTTTCTAATTTCGCTATTTCAAAGCTTAATTTTACAAATCTTACTTGTTGCTGATCGAGCAATAAATCAAATTTTGTATTTAAAAGTATTGCTACCTGTTGCAGATTTAATGAAATAATTATATTGATAGCAGTGTGATAAAATAACAACAATCAATAATATCGTCTTTTGAAGTTTACTATCCAAATAACATAAACTTTTTGGCATGTTACAGATCTGCAACATGTTGATACAAAAAGTTAAAATGTGACAAGAACATTGTAATATTTAAATTTAGTATAAATTCAAAAGCAAATATTATAATAAATTTGAAAAAAAAACTGAAATACAAGGGAGACAGGATCTATTCGCATTCCCATATGGTTCATGTATCACATCTGGAATTGATTTTCTGCACCACTGTAGTAAATATGCATTAGGTGTGAAGTCCTTTGACTGTCGTAGATAGGGGCTTAGAGAAACGGGAAGCTGTTTTAAGTTAGTGGTGTAACAGGAAATGTGCCAGCCGTCGAAAACATGTGTCACTTCACTTCTTGCACACGTAACTTGTCTTAAAAAATTTAAACAATTAAAGTTAATCATGCTTGTGACGTAAGTCATAATACGACTACATAAATGTCTGAATTAAATTGAAGTTATAAGAAAAACTTTATTAAATATGGATTTTAATAATGTTGTATGTAATGTTCAAGTATATAACGATGCCCTATCGTACAATAATCAAAGTTTATGTTCAACATCCTAAGAATAAATCCTGATAATTTGAGCAAAGTGACGTAAAATTCATTATAAAATAATATTTTTATTTATTTTTTTATTATTATTTATTTATTTATTTTTTACCGATTTTTTTATCTCAAACACTATTAATTCGATATTCAAGCCATGCAATTAAAAATTAAAAGCGACGAATGAACCCAGAGTGGAATAATAAAGTAACTGAACTGCAATTATGATATATGAGGAGCCCAGAAGCCAACGGGTATAAGTGACAAAATTGAAAAAATTGAGTTAAGAGCCCACAATAGTCACAGGAAAAGTACACAAAAAGACCCGGATGACCATGTAAAGTCTATGGGAGCGTTCTTTTCTAATATCTTGTTCAAATTTTAATATTTTGACATGATTTTTTTTGCATAAAATAGTTCAGGACGATCCACAACCGGGCTAGTTTTTACTTTTTCGATTTTGGTTTTAGATTTTTTTTTAAAAATTACTTTAATTTTCAAAACCGGTTTAAACCGGTTCTGAAACTGAAACTATCATAATATAAAAAATATATAACCAAAATCAAAAAAGTAAAAACTAGCCCGGTTGTGGATCGTCCTGAACTATTTTATGCAAAAAAAATCATGTCAAAATATTAAAATTTGAACGAGATATTAGAAAAGAACGCTCCCATAGACTTTACATGGTCATCCGGGTCTTTTTGTGTACTTTTCCTGTGACTATTGTGGGCTCTTAAGTGCACAGGCTATCTGGAAATAGTCTATTTATTTGTAGGCCAAAAGTCATGAATGATTTTACTTACCCATCATGCGTAGTATAGGGTAAGTCTTGCAATCGTTTTGAAAATCGAAAAAAAATTTTTTGACGGATTTACACGTTTTAGATAGTGGAGATTCCGAAAAACATATTTTTAGAAAAAAAATTTTGCCGTTCGTCTGTCTGTCCGTAAACGCTCTATCTCCCGAACAAATTGAGATAGAGACTTGAAATTTTGTATGCAGTTAGTATGTAAGAATGGGACGAACCGTATTTAATATCAGCAACCTCGATTATCCGGAACTATATTTTTCGGACTCTCGAAAAATTCGTTCTGATGAAAGGTATATAAAAATTTTCGAATTTTTTTGTTCTAAGGAATGGACGTAAAAGGCAATAAAATAACACACATTTTGCATATAGAACGAAGTCGATCGGATTATTAGTTGCCGAGATATTTGTAATCTTGTTTTCCACATTCTTCGATTTTTCATGACCCTGTATTTCATTCAAATTTCAATTCAGAGGTACATTTTAATTGGAAATGAGACGCTAAATCCGACGCAGTTAATTGTTAGTTAATATAATTATTATTTTTGGAGTTATAAGGATGTTTCTTTTACGCAGTTCGGTACTACTTGAGTAGTTTGGCGTTTTATATAATTTGTTGAAATTGGTACATCAGCAGTTCTTTAATAGAGCATTACTATGTATATTAACAATATTTAAATTTTGTTTATGAATTGCAATGCATTGTATAAATAGTTTTCACATGTTTTATTTTCATATACATATCCATGATGGGTAAGTATTACGGTGGCCCCCAACGACTAGTTTTAATTATGTACTGCGTTTTAGGGGTCAGTTACTTAACCACTTTCCCGAAACTGTGAAACGCGTGGAGGCCAAGGGGTATAAGTGAAGTTGTATCCGAACCCTCTGACAGTCTTGCAAAAGGGCAAAATTGTAATGTTGTTTTCTCGGCATTTTGTTTTAATTGCTAAAAAATATGATTCTTTCAAAATTATAAAATTTTTTTATTTACGAATAAGAATGTTATCCTTGAGTGTGTTAATCATTGCACAATGTATTAAAAATTCATTAAATCAACTGAGTTATATCACTTTAATTATTGCTTGCATTGCAGTGAAACCTGGAGCTTAAGGAACGTCTATAGACGGACTTGTCAGTGAGAGGGTTAACGTCTATATAGCAGAAGCGAGACCAACGACATACAAGGCCATTTGCTTTTTTATACATCAAATAAATGTATTTTAACTGTTAACAAGTAAGAAAAATCATGCGTTAAGCATAGATTATGAAAAACTTTCCAACACTTCCTGAAATCTTTTCAAATATTCGCTATTTAGGGTGGGCCATTTTCACCATTCGCTTACACTTCAGAATTTTATTTTTATTTTTCAAACTTGATAATTTCTTTTAAAAATGGAGACAGGTGTTAAAGTAAATGTTTAAGGTACATGAAAAAAAAATGGTTGTGCATTTTCCCCAATGATATAATATGTAAATGCTATTTAAAGTTGGCTTGTAAGACAAATTTTCAAGTTCGTTATCATCCAAAATTATTAAAAATACTCAGCTTTAAATTTATTAAATTTTCTAATATCAACTTACTTTAAAGTGATTTATGTCCCTAAATTTCAAAACATGATATTTATCAGTAATACTTAATTTAAATTGAGATGAGAGACAGTTTTAGCCACGAGATTTTGATCACATAGAAATTATACAACAATTTTTTCTAATAATTACAATATATATTAATGTAAATTATTAAATTTTAAGGAAATTGCATATTTGTTTCTTAGTTCAATAAGAAATATAAGTAGAATCGTGAAAAAAAAATGATAATCATTAAAAAGCCGTGAGGTAACAGCTTTGACATTTCGTCACCTCAGAATAATAAGGTTCTATCTGTGTTTTTGAAAAAATTGACTTACCGATGTAGAAAGGCTCTACTTGTATCTATGAAGGCATTTCTGGATTACAATAATGTCATATTATGATTGTAAGGTTATATGTAAAGTATATATAACATCATTTTGATACAGAAATGCCTTCATAGATGCAAATAGAACCTACCTATATCGATAAGTCAATTTTTTTCAAAAACACAGGTAGAACTTTATTATTCTCAGGGGACGATTTGGGAACGGACTTGACACTATGTTAAAAATGGCCGGGGTAATAAAGTGTTAATGTCCATAGCCAAATATGTATTCTAATATTTTTAAACAGCCCTATGCTTTATTTATCGGTTGATATATACTGTATAATCGGAAATTTTAGTTTAGCAAGAAAACGCATAACAGTTTAAAATTTCTCTTTCAGCAGTTTATACTAATAGATGGAAACATACTTGTATACTTTCGTTCATCCTGTGATATACCTTGAACCTTTATTATACGCCAGTATTTAGCTAAAATTTAGTTGAAACTAAAACACTATTAAGACTATTGAAATCACATTTCAAGAAATTATCATCCATAGATGACCATGTATAAAATTTTGTGCGTGACCCTGTATATCATTTTATCTATATTTTACAAGCATTTCTTAGTAAGCTGAATGCAGTTCAGCATGGAAATGCATGACTTATTTAAAAGCAATCTTTAAGTAAATTGCGCTCATATTCAGTAAACTTGGCGAGATCTTTTGCGTAGCCCTGTATATGAACTATAGCATTTATACATGCAATATAATATGTATAAATTTAGTTAAACTTAAAAGCGCAAATCATAATTAAAAAGGCATTTCGTCCATCAATCAATCATCATCGATAATATGCAATACTTCGGATATAATATACTATTTGAAATCTTTTTGTGTCCTTGTAAATACTGAGTACTGCGTATTATGCGCGAAATAACTTATATTAAGCCTCAGCGATGTATAGCAATTTTTATTATTCATGAAAATTGTAATATAATTAAAATATGTCGCAACAATTCTCTCTTTATCATTAGGTAATGTGAATCTTTTGTGTGGCTCTGTAAATAAATAATAACTATTCCTTTCACGTCATATTTTACAGAATATTTATTTTAGTGCAATTCGTAAGTGCATATAAATTTTAATATGTGAAAAGGTGTAACATCTTTAAAATTCATTTGAAACGATTTTTCCTATAACCTCTAATGTAACGGAAAACTTTTTATTGTCCCTCTAAATAAACTAATCGTGGTAGAAACTTCATTTGCAATAGGTTGGTGGTGAGTAAAACGTGAATAATTCCCAAAAATTTCAGGACAATCAGAATATATTTACGAGAATTAGGGTGTTGACAGACAGACTGAAAAAGCAAAATCATATTCACTTTTCAACTTTGTTGGAAAGTGTTAAAAAATATAAAATTCCAATGTTTCAAAATTTATATTAAAATTTTAAAACTTATATTAGAACAATTTTTTTTCTTTCATTCATTTATATCAACATTGTTCATAAATTTATCGTAAATTCATTTTTTATTTCATATTTTTTCTTTTTATAGAATTTATATTCAAAGAAATTTTGTCCCTTTATTTATTTGTATCAACATTGTTCTTAATTTTTTACCCTTTAGCTTCCAAGCAGTTTTCATTACTGCTTGGAAGCCAAGGGGTACAAGTGCCGAGTGATGATAAACATTGCTTAGTTATAAATAAAATAAAAAAATTGTATTCCACTTTATAAAAAAAAACAGTTATTGAAATCAGAGTTCAAAGATCACTAAGAAGTAAGCAAAAGTTTCATATCTCAATTCATTCAATTACAATTGATGTTTAACTTTGAACTCAATTTACTCGAAATCTAAATTGTGTCACTTGTACCCCTTGGCTTCTGGGCTCCTCATATATCTTTGCTCATTAAGTTTAAATGAAAAACTACTTCAACTTTCAGCATGGTTACAATTATTGGCTCGTTAATTTAGAAAACGAAATCATGCATTTGTATAAATAAGCAAAAATTAATTATAAAAATATACTCTGATGAAAAGCCTGATTAAGGCTTGAAAGTACTAGGATATTTTAAATAAAATTAAATATTAACGTCTCTATTTGCTTATTTTAATCGCCTTTTATGTAAAACTGAATATTTTAAAGTTCATATTATATATTTTATGGATTTTAAAGTTCACTTAGTATATGAGTAACCCCACATCATTTATATATTACATGTGATGTAAATTTAGCACACCGAGCACAGCAAATAAGTATGAAGTGTGTAGGAAATCTCGTGACTGTCGTGTTGTTTGGGGGCTCAGAGAAGGAGCGGCATGTTTAAGTCAGGAAGTGCGTCGCTTGTCAAAAACATGTGCCATTTCGTATTCCGAACATGTAGCGTGTCTTGAAAATCGAAACAAATAAAATAAAATTTTTACGGTAATAGTAAGACATCGAGTATAATATTATGTTTTACCTAACATTACAAAACTAAAGATATCAGTAATTTGAGAAATTTTGAATATCTAATGAGACTATAGTACAAGGTGATTACAAATTCATGGACAAACATTAAGGGCTCGTTCAGAATGTTATAATAATCAGTTATTGTATAGGAATCTATGAACGAAAGTGATCCGTTGAGGTACAAATACCAGGAGCCCAATTTAACCCTTTTTTTATTTAAAAATTTCTCATTCATACGAGAAAATGCCTATGGTATTCTTCTTTTATTTAAGACGGATATTTCACGAATGCATAAAGGAAATATTCTTCTTTGAAAAATTTTGGAGTGAAATCGAAATTTTTGAATTAAAAAAAAAATGCTAAACTATCAAATAACATGGAAATTTTTTAATTCAAAATTTTCGATTTCACACCGGATATTTTCCATGAAATTTTTTTTTCTTTATGTAATCCTGAAATTTTTTTATTAAATAAAGATAAAAATAATATTGGAATTTTCCGGTATGACTTTTAAATAACGAAAACACGCCAAATTGGCCCCTATTAATTGAATATTTCCAACTGAGCGAAAAAATGCCCATAACCAACTCAGATAACCATCTGTTATCTGAGCGAAAAATCCCAGCCGGTTATCGCCCGGTTAGCTTAACGGGTAAAGCATTGGCCTTGTAACCTTGTAAGCCAAGTATCCGGGTACGATTCCCGGCCTGGGCATTTTTTCGCTCAGTTGAAAAATATTCAATTCGTATGATAACTTTACCAATCAGTTCGATTGTGTTAAAATAATAGCCCCTTATTGTTTGTACCTCAACGCGTTACATGCGCCTATCCATTCCTATAAAATAAATGAATGTTATAGAATTCGGTGCCAATCTTTAAGCTTTGTATCGCAAATTTAGAATCACTCTGTATTTAAATTCAAATGTATGACTCTCATACAGTAAATTCTGGTTATTTTAGATTTTGTTTAATTGAGAGAAAACCTCAAGAAAAAAACGAAAGATATTATCTTTGATTCTAAAAATTAGATCAGCCGCTTTATTGGAACAAACTGCGCAAGAATCTATATGCCCCAATTAGCTGTAATCGACATTATTACATCTGACATTAATTTATAACTCGGCCGCTATGTCAAAATTATAGGAGATCTGTTTCAAGTTTCGTGACTACCGCGTGTTTGTTTTGGAGCTCAGAAAAGGCATTGTAAGTTTAACACTTTGCTGACGAGCGACTGGTATACGTGCCGTATAAGCTGCTCAGAATCCGTGATTATTCTCACCAGTAAATTTTTATTGCACATTTTGCCTTATTTAATCCGATAATTTTGTTTATTCAAATAGATAAATATTTCTGTTTCGGAAAACCGTTAATAAAAAATTAAAAATTCAGTAAAAGACTCTCGTTCCAAAGGGGTAAAGTGAATCGTGTAACAGAAAATGTGCCGTCTGTTGGAAACAAGTATAGCTGCATATTATGGACATGCAGTGTTTTAAAAAGTAAACAATTGAAACGAACTCTCGTTTTAAAATAAATAATAAATCTTATTCCCCCGCTTTAGCCGGTATGCCAGTAAATTCGAGGGAGGTACAGTATGATTTTTGCAAATTGAATTTTTCATCTGCATTCTTGAATGTTATTCATTTCACTTTATTTAATAGAAGAATTTCTGACATAAAATTAAGTGTAAATTATGTATTTTTAAAAAATATATATCAAAAATTTTTCTCTGCGATAATCAGGCTACGTTGAATTTATAAACACAGAAGAAGTAGGCGATACGTCTAACCCTTTCAGGTCTGAATTTTTTGTCGACTTTTTCTGAAAAAAAATGTTTTACGTTAATAATATTAACACTTGTTATCAAAACATATTAATTAGTATTTAACGAATATTTCTTTTTTTCTTTCTTTTTTTTCTTTTTCTTTTTTTTAAGAGATAAAATTACTTTTACTTTTATAATGTTAATAGTTGCTTTTATAATGTTAATAGTTACTTTTATAATGTTAATACTAGGCTAGTCAAAGCAGATTTACTGAAGTTTGACGACCAATAATATTAATATGACAGTAGGCAAAGGAAGATGCTTAGGAAATATTGTATTACAATAAGATGTAACTTATATTACAACTGTCTAATACTTTTTTATTTTTTATTACACATGATTCTTTCAGGACAGTAACTTTTATTTTAAATTTTAACAGTGAAATAAATGTTTAAAATAAAAGAATCGCAAACGGCGCAAAGAAAATTAAGCAAATAGTAATAATAATAATTATTATTAAATGCATAAAAATAAATGAAGTCATACAGTAAATGTATAAACATACAGTAGCGTAGCTATGTTTTTTGGCGCCCGGGGCCAGCAAGAAATTTTGCGCCCCCACCCTAATATAGATATATAACAATTTCTCTCAATTTGGCGCCCCTAGCCCTCGGCGCCCGGGGCGGATGCCCCCCTTGCCCCCCCTTAGCTACGCCACTGTAAACATATGCTGACATTACTACATATATACAGTAGTAAAAGTATTTCTTAAATCAATTCTTAATACATTGTTAAAAATCTTGGTCTAGTTTGAACCAAATTTTGGTGCTCAATAGCTGCCACTGTAAAATGGTGAAATCTTTAACCAATATTTGGAGCACCTGTTGAAGCATAGTTCCAATAGTTGGAACGAAGTTGAAATAGGAAGCTCCAAATGTTGGTACAAGTTTTCACCATCTTACAGTGGCAGCTATTGAGCACCAAAATTTGTTTCAAACTAGAGGAAAATTTTTTAACAGTGTACTCCATTAGAAGACATTTACTATTAATAATACACCAGATCTGAAAGGGTTAAGTAATTTATGTAACAAGAAATGTATTTCTAGTGATGTGCTTTTTCACAACATCAACATTCATCATGTCTAAAGAATGCAAAGACTGAAAATGAATTTTAACTGTAAAACTAAGTATATTTCATGTATTCAACTGCAATTTAATTTATAAAACACTAGCAGGTTATGCCCACTTCACTGGTCCATATTTCCAAACGAACCTTGACTAAAAAAAAAAAATGGTGATTTAAAAATTTTATTTTAAAGCAGTATAGACCACCCTGGAATGTTCTTCCGTACTGCTGAAAATCATGCCAACGCCATTGCAATATTGTACTATTGTAAGTCTTGGCGAAAATTTGGGCAATTAAGCACCATCTCTTTTATTTTATCATTTATAGTAGAGTTTCGTATGAACATGAGACCGTTATGACAACAGGAATCAAAATGTTCTCGAGTCATCACACTATTACATTAGAGGGCATTGCAATGATTAGTGAGATTGATTATCAAACTCTATTAACTTTCGGATTGTACATTATCATTTCTTAGTTCTTAAAATCCCGACATCTGAACTTGCACTATGTGTAGTTCTGGTAGCCTACATACAATGTCATTTCATGTTACATTTTTTAATAAACGTCCTCTTCTAGTAGGTCTACTGTAGTTTCCTATCTACCTTAATCTGTTCCAGCAAGAATACATAGAGTAAAAAATGTAAAGAACTATTGACAGATAAAGAAAAGTTTTTGTTTGTTTGTATTTATGACGGCCATTTATCTACACGTGGGATATAGGACCTAAGGAAAGGATGTCCTCCGTGGGGGGTGGCAGACGAAGAAGGGTGTTTCACTTATATATTTAGTAGAACAATGAAGCATAAAAAGATTGTTTTAAAGCTGTATTATTTGAATAACATTAAAATTACATCAGTTTCACTGCCTCTTCCTTTTATAAAACAGTTGCTAACATGTAGCCGTTAAATCAGAATAATCTTGATGACTAAATTTTGTAGAAAAATAAGTCTTTAGTTTGCATCTAATAAAATCTTTCTACCTTCTGTAATCGATTCCATTATGATTTTTAGTGTCAAACATTAGAAGTGCGAGAAACGGTATTGTTACAAATGTACCAGACTTTTTTCATGTTTGTCCTCAAATAAATGTGAAATTTACGATCATCCATTATTGGCATTTAATGTTATAGCTTGACGATAGTTTTTTGTTCGACTACTTGATTATTCCGTCGATCAATTTCGCCAAATTATACAAATGGACATAATTTTTATTTTAAATAACCAAAGAATCAATAAATTACTAAAATGTTAATAGAAATACAAATAAATATCGAATTAAAATTGGTTGATGAAATAACAATTACGTAAAACAAATTTAATGTCAAATGGTCGATGGGATTATCAAGCATTACCAAATTATATAAACAAATTGTATAAACAATAATATTGCCAATAATATGTAGGGCAGGTGTCATCTACGGATCCCGTTGGCGCGATTGCAGCAAATTGCGATTTTATGCTTCACGTGGTAATCCGGTAATAGTTGATTATTTTTGAGTAAATTTTTTCATTATTTTTCTTTTCTCTTTTAAAATTACTAGCAGGGGAGACCGAGCTTAGCTCGGTCAAAATTAACTTTGTGTTCAACTCGATATAGTATTTTCACTGTATCATTAACTCTGTATTATTACTGTAAAACATGTTTATAATAGTATTATTCAGAAAAACAATCAATAAGAAAACTATGTTTTTATGCGCATATTTATAAATTTTATTTTATTTTAAATTTTACAACGAAAGGACATCGATCTAAATCACTTTTTTAGCTCGACTCTGATTGGTTTAACGATGCATCTCGAATCCTCTTAAGAATGTATAAAAAAATTCTTTACATTCTGAAAGACAATATATTTTGCTAGATATAGCCAAATTTGGAGGCATTCTTTCATTTGGCTCCAAATACGTGTTTTGGTTTTCGTAATTTTTATAGTCGATTTTTTGGCCATATGTCGCCAATATTTTGTCAAATATCACCAAGTTATTGGCTTTTGCCATAGTCTCGTGACCCTGACCCGTATTACCCAAAATGTGCCACTAATCAAATTTGATCAAGCATGTGACATAGCTCAATCGTCTTCAGGTAATCAAAAACAGTAGAAAATAAAATTGAATCAAAATCGTTCAAGCCATTTTTTAGGTAAAATTAGCTTGGCAGCATTCAGCAATGAAGCGAAATGACCCACTAATATAATTTTGTTTAACATGCGACTCAGCCCAATAGTCTTCTCGTGACAAAAAACGTTTTGTTTCAAAATTTAGGTAAAATTGATTGAGTCGTTATTGTATATAATTAGAATGACCCTAGCTCATTAAGACCCAAAATGACCCACTAATAGAATTTTCGCGAGCATGTGTCCAAGCCAAATGGTTTTCTCTTGCTCAAAAACGATATAATACAAAGTATAGTCAAAATGGTGAGTACCATTTTCTATATAAAATTAGCATGACCCATCATGACCAACAAATGACCCTTAAAATCGAAATCTCTTAAACGTGGGGCCTAGCTCTTTAGTTTTAGCATGCCGAAAAACATTAGATACAAAATTTAGATAAAATCGATTGAGCTGTTTTTTAGATATAGTTGGTTTGACCCTGACCCCTTATAATCCAAAATGACCCATTGATCGAATTTTCACAAAAATCTGTCCTAACCCAATGATTTTCTTGTGACCGAAAACGATAAAATACAAAATTTAATCAAAATTGCGCGAAACGTTGTCAAGATAAAATTAGAATGACCCAAAAGTGGCCCACCAATCGAAATTTCTCGAACATGTGACCTACCCCAATGATTTTCTCATGCCAAAAATATGTTGTATACAAAATTTCGTTAAAATCGACCCACCCATTCTTTAGATATAGCTTGACCTTGACCCATTAAGACCCACAAATGACCCTTATAATCGAAAGCTCTCGAATATGTGACTTAGTCCATTAGTTTTCTTGTTTCTAAAAATTGTTACATACAGAATTTCGTTAAAATTGATCCTGCCGTTCTTTAATTGTACATAGCTTGACCCAGACCCTTTATGATCCAAAATGACCCATTAATCGAAATTTTTCGAACATGTAACCTAGTCCAATGATTTTATCGTGCCAAAAAAATGTTGCATACAAAATTTCATTAAAATCGATCCACCTGTTGTTTAGCTATAGTTTGACCATGACCCATTATGACCCATCATGACCCACAAATGACCCTCATAGTCGAAATCTCTCAAACATGTGATTCAGCCCATTAGTTTTCTCATGTCAAAAAACTGTCACATACAAAATTTCGTTATAATCCATCACGCCGTTCTTTAAATATAAATAGCTTGACCCAAACTCTTAATGACCCAATATGACCCATTGAAATTTTTTCTCGAACATGTAACCTAGCCCAATGTTTTTCTCGTGCCCGAAAACCATAGAATGCAATTTTTAGTCAAAATTGCGTGAGAAAATCGCTAGATAAAAATAGCATGACCCACAATGACCCCAAGAATGACCCACTTACCGAATTTTCTCGAACATGTTACCTAACCCAATGGTCTTCTTGTAATCCAAAACGATACAATATAAAATTTGGTCAAAATCGTTAGAGCCGTTTTTTAGATAAAAATGGCTTGACCCATAATGACCCCAAAATGACCCACTAATCGAAATTTTTCGAACATGTGACCCAGCCCAATAGTTTTCTCGTGCCAAAAAACGATTGGATACAAAATTGCCTTAAAATCCATCCAGCCGTTCTCTAGATATAAATAGCTTGATCCTGACCCATTGTGACCCAAAATGACCCAGTAATCGAATTTTCCCGAACATGGGACCTAGCCCAATGGTCTTCTCGTGCCCGAAAATGGTAAAATCCAAATTTTTGCGAAAATCGTTAGAGCCGTTTTTGAGATAAAATTTACCCCCCCCCCCCCCCCACACACACACACACAATTTTTGCTCGCATTATAGTATAAGATATAAATTGTTTTGTTCCATAATTATTTATTGACTTAGTTTATTATTATTATTTCCTTTTTAAAATAATAGAAAATAAATAAAAGTAATATAAATGTAATTGGTATTTGAAAACACAGTGTTCTCCAAATTGGCATCATAAAAAAAATCACGCCAAGGTCATGCGTGTATAAAAGTGGAAAAATGTTTGCAATAATATAAACAAAAAAACGTAAACAAATAATTAAAAATTCGCCATTTCGATAGTTTTTTAAAATAACATCAAGGTTAATTCTCCAGTCGGGCAGCAATAGTAAATTTTCTTTTCTTCGTCTGTTTCATAATAAAAAAATATAAATTTAATAACTTCTAATTAAATAATCTGACTAATTTTCTGTAATCAGATTTATGATCTAAAAGATCGATAATTATATGATCGATAATTTTTGACTAATTTGGCGGAAAAATCGTTTTCGAATATCAGTTTCATATATATATTTAAATTATTTTCTGTTATTTAAAAAATAATAACAATTAGTATTTAAATAATAAGTATAGAACAAAACTTAATTTTAAAGAAGAGAAAGGAAATAAAAAAACATTTTATTAATAATTAAATAACAATAGTCGGGTTGCCATGCCAGGCAAAATAACATTAATTTAGTGTCCATTAGTTACCTCGGTGTGTATATGATATTTGTGCAAACAATACTTCCGATAATATAATAAATGACGTCATATTTATTTTCCTTTGAATTTTTTTTATTTTAATTTTTCACGTGGATACTGTTCAACTAAAAATTAATTGCCGAGGAGAAATTATTTTCCATATTTTGATTTTTTTGGCAACGGGAAAGAAAATGGTTATTTTTATCGGAAAAATTTTAATTGATTCTGTATGAAAAATAATGAAATTTTGAATTATTAAGGAAAATATTTGAATAAATCAATTAAAAATTAGCCTATGTTCACCGGAAATAGTGTAGCTTTCCAACGGTGAAAGAATTTTTCAAAACCGTCAAGTAGTTTCGGAGCCTATTCAATTCAAACAAACAAACAATCAAATCTTTCCTCTTTATAATATTAGTATAGATGAAAACACAAGAATTTAGAAAATTTTTAATGTCCAGGTAAAAATGTTATACTTATATTCACATGTATGTCCAGTACTATCTATTCAAAAAGGTATGTATTGTACGATCTATTCAAATAAAGACACACACACACATATATATATATACCGGGTGTTCCAAAAATGACTGATGGATTTTTAAATTCAATAACTTGCAAACGGTGACAGCTATTTAAAAATTTTTTGCAGGAAAGTTATGTATAATGTCAGGAGTTTTTTACCGTAATTTTTTATTTTAGTTCGCATGTCAAACAATAGGTGGCGCTGACGGCGATTTAAGGCCAGGTGATCAGTGCTGAGTGAAGCTACGACCTGGCCTTCAAGCACCGTCAACGCCACCTACTGTTTGATATGCGAACTAAAATAAAAATTATGATAATTAAATAACTCCTGACATTGTACATAACTCTGCTGCAAAAATTTTTTAAATAGCTGTCACCGTTTGCAAGTTATTGAATTTTAAAATCCATCAGTCATTTTTGGGACACCCGGTATATATGTATATATATATATGTGTGTGTGTGAGTGTGTGTGTATTAATTTTAATGAAAAAGAGGTATTAATAAGGATATGTAATAATTTTCTACTTTTCGTTCATTGCTTTTTTGCTTTTGAGCTTATTGAAATGTAATTATAAAAATTAAAAAAATAATAATATTGAAAAAGTTAATGTTTATCTCTATTTTTCAAGAATTAGTATGCCTTGGAAAATTTGTATCAGATGAGAAAAAAACTTTTGACTGTCATGTGGTTAGGAATTTAAAAAAGGAAAATGTAATTAAGTTAGTCATGTAACAGGACTTGTGCCAAACGTCAAAAGCATATGTCGCTTCATAGTGCAAAAAAAAAAATTCATTGAAATGTTTACATTTTTAAGATACGGTGTATCCGTGTCTTTAAAATGGTAACAGTTATTATAATTTTTTATTCGAAACACAGATGTAAAAAAATTATAACGTTATTTAAGTTTAATTAAATTCCAAGAACTTCAAATCAGGTATTTTTTAAATAAAAAAAAAAAGTGGACATGTTAAATTTAATTGAGAGATAAATAACAAAATTAAAAAGATACGCATAATTTTCAATATGTGTTTCATGCAATTATAAATTAAATTAAAATAATATATATGCGTACCATAGACTTCTAGATGCTTTTGTAAATTAGTTCTCCCATCGTTATTTTTTGTTTTAAATTTAGTCTTGTTTTATAATAAAAAATAAAAAAAACTACAATTGAAAAATATTACTATTACTATTTAAAAATAATGGTATGAGTATTTGCAATCATGCAAAAATATTCACAAAAACATTCTAACAAGCCTGGTGCTAGTGCAAGTGGTTAATACAAGGGTTTATACGTATTTGATAAAAATTTATTAAATTGATTTTCTTTATGAGATAACTGTCTTTTAACTATTACATCAATATCAATATTCTCAATAATTATTTAAATTAAACTGTCAAATAAAACTAATATAAAATGTTATATATGCTATCTCCAATAACGCTTGTGAACTAACTTTTGTGAGAAATTTTGTGTTCTAACTAAAACTAGAATGGTAGAGATATAGCTACAAATTTCTGTTATTTGTTTCAGTTGAGGGATTTCTGAGAGAAGAATTAATAGCAGGTTCCTCTGTTACTGTCTTTTTAAATAGGTAATTACATTTATATGTAAAAGTTTTTCTACAACACAAAAAGAAGAAATTTTGCAAGTGTTAACACAAGAAAAGTTTGCGCAAATTTTATTGATATCTTTGCATAGTTCTGCTGAATAAGATCTTTTTCGAAGTTTCGCGATCTCGGCTAACGAGTGTGGTTTTTTTTCTAACAAATAAGTGGCACATCTTATAAGAAAAAAAAAGCATAACCGCGTCATTAAGATTTATATATTTTCACTCGTGAAAGTATTACTGTATTTCACAGGTGCCAAATATTTTTGTCGAAGTGAAATTGAAGTCGTAGTACTGTTGTTTTATGTTAAGATAACACACTTACAAAACTATATTATGGGTATTCAGTATGCATAAACAAAGGTATTTATGCTTTTAGATTTATTGCTAATTGAGAATACTGATCTTAATGTACAATTGACACTATGAAATATTTATCTTATAGAATATACAAATAGCATCAAGTAAGTGACATTCTATTTTTTCCTTAAATGTAAGAAATTGTTAGAAAATTTATTAATATAACAGACTAAAACTTTCATAATTTTCATATGTTTTATGGCTGAATTATTCACCGATTACATCATTTTTAAAAAATGATATAAAAACTGATGTAATCTAAGATTTAGAAACTAATTACCAAATAGAACGCAAATAAACATGTATTTTTATAAGATAAAAACATTTAATTATAAATTTAAGACGTTTTAAGCTATAAATGGGACATTCAATTAACATAAAATAAATTTTTTCACTTCTGGAATTTACATTTTTCATAAAATCGTTATCTCCTTTTTAACTTGCTTAAATATAGACGCTACACATCCTCTGTAATTTTTTTATAGTTTAATCTTCAAAACACTGAAACTGATTTCATGTTCTTTAAAGTTTGCATTTTATTATACGTGTCCATCTATACAAAACAAGCAAAAAAGAAGAAAAAAAAGTCGTGTTCCCATAATAACCGATTTCTATAAAATTTCATAAACACATGTTGTTTATGTTTAAATAGAACTATGCAAAATACCTTGGCAAAAAGTAAAATATTTTAGCAGTTCTAGACATTAAAAAAAAAAAAAAACTTTTGGTATAGAATGGCATGTGTGCAATCGTACAAAGTTGTATGTTTGAAGTTTCGTATCTTGAAAACTATTTAACATAAATTATTTTTTTATAATATTCAAAAATGTGGAAAATTAATTTCACATTCATTACTAAAAATTTGGTAATATTAAATTTAGGCTTAAACTGACTGTAAAAATTGAAAATTTGCCAATTTTGAGAATATTGAAAACGTTTTAAAAATTAAAGACATTTAAAAACATCCTTGAAATAAAGGCCTGGTGTAGTGTGGTACATGAGAATCACATTGCTAAAGTTTAAAAGCTGTCATTTACATCCTTTATCTTCAAAATAAATTAGAAATTTTTAAAAAAAACCTCAAAATCACAATTGTTGGTCTTTTTTAGGTGCAAAAATGAACTGAAGGAAGTATCAGACATATACAATATAGCACAGGCATGAAGATCAATAAGCATATGATGAGCATAAAAAAATTCAAGTTTACCTTTTGATGCCTAACGTAACAAAATTAGTTTTAAAAAGGTAACATTTATACCATTCTATAAGCTATTTCGCTTCAAAATTTGCTCGTTTTCCACAAGATTTCAGAAAAAATAATAATGCTCGATATAGATGCGTCCATCGTCTATGAGGATTACAGTTTAATTATTTTTTCAATTCTACTCTACTTTAAAACATTCTTGTTCAAGAATATTGTAATTGTAGATAGGCAAAAATATTCTGAAGGCAAGAATTAAAGTTTCTACATTTAAAATGTTTTTATTTCTGTATTTAAAATACACTTTGATGTATAACGTCAAACAGTTTTAAATTTTTTTAAAGTTATCCTTGTTTTCAAACAAGTAATAGTAATAATTCATTTTCATCTCAAAATTTTTCATTACTTATTATTTTTTTTATTGAAGAATGAAAGGGCAAGAATGAAAGTTTCTGCTTTTGAAATATTTAATTTTATCTATAGTGACAAAAATTTTTAAAACCTTGAGTTGTTGAAATTCTTGTTCAAACAGACAATAGAAATGTTGAATTTTCATCTCAAAATGTTTTATTGCTTATTTTTTTTAATTAAAGAATAAAAAGGCAAGAATGAAAGTTTCTGTTTTTAAAATATATATCTTAATCTATATAGACAAAAAATGTCAAAACCTTAAGTGTTGTAATTCTTGTTCAAACAGATAATAGAAATATTCTTATTTTGTCTCGAAATTTTACATTATTCATTTATTTTTCTCTATAAGTGAAATAAAGCCAATTCCTAAATAACGCCAAACTGTTACTCTTCACTCATTATTAATTATAAATTATTTTTGATACAGTATTTATTCTTAAGGCTAATAATCAAAATTAAAATTTCAAGCATGTAGAATAAATTTTGATTTTATATAAACTTTTACTGTAAGTTTTGATACTAAATAAACAATCCTGAAATATATTATTTTTCACATACCTATAAATAAACCTGATCTACATATCTGGTGATTTTCATTGAAATCCGTAACGTGTCAGCCCCAGTTATTTGCTTATTTTGTATGGAATCAGCCATATATCATTGACTTATTTACGAGCTCCCGTTATTTAATTTGTTTGTATTCACGAAAATAACTTTAACTGTAAACGAGATCAGTTACAAACATATTGTGAAACAGCGCTTATTTATCAGCATTACCATGCACCCACATAAAGACGTTCCAGTTTCTCTCTCAGAGATTTTTTCTTTCTTTCTTTGAAGATGCTGTTTCAATTTTGAAATCCTTAAAGCGACCGCAGAGCGAGAGGGATAATGTCAGATGTTCCTACGGAGAACTTAACATGCATTTAAGCATGTAACTTCGGGTTCGGTTGACGTTGCGTGCCGATAATTTTTTGTTTGTTTGTTTGTTGGTTAGATTTGGAAAAAAGTTGCGGATTAACCTTAAATAGAATTTCAAAGTTCGGCTCGGTTACACCCGACCCGTACAATAGTCCAATGCAATCACAAACACACAATGATTCATTTCATTGTGTCACTGATTCATGCTTCAAAACAAAATTAATATTCAAACGCATTTTCTATATTTCTCCTCGAAGCTTATTTACGATCTTAAACAGCTAATATTGTTTGCGTTCGTCAAAATAACTTCAAATAGACGAAAACTTTATTAAGATCAGTGCTTTTAGTCTGTATTACCTCCCACATATAGACGTTTGGCTCGCTCGTTTAGAAAGCTTTTTTTTTCTTCTTCTTTTGAAGATATATCTTCAATTTTGAAAACTCATTTTCCAAGAAGACAAGACACAGAGATATATTTGCGGCAAACTCAGAATGAAGGTGTCAAAACTTCTAACAAAGAACTAAAGATAAACTAACATCCATTTGCTATGATTAAATTGACTGGAAGTTAATGATTCGTTTGAAAAATTGTTTTCGAAATTGCTGAGAAAATCGGAAATAGTTTGTTTACACAGTAGCATAGATTTTTGAATGGATTTCCTTGAGAAAAATTAAAATTTATTGAAAGAAAGCTACAACATTCGACATTAAAGCTACAAAATGTTAAAAATAAATTTGAGACAAAATTGCTTATTTAAATATGCAGAATTTGTAAAAAATGATTTTGAAATTGGTGAGGAAGTTAGATATAGTTTGTCTGTACAGTAGCATAGATTTTTGAGTGGATTTCTTAAAGAAAAATCAAAAGTTTAATAAAAGAAAGATATAACACTGAAAAATTGAAGCAAAAAAAAAACCTTAAATATGAAATTGAGACAAAATCGCTTATTTATATACCAAGTATTTTAGGGATTTCCCCTAAAACACTAGAAAAAAAAACAAAAGATTATTTGCATTTTACTTTTTACTTAACTAAGAAAAAAATATCTGGAATAGCTTAAGTGAGATGTCGTGTTTTATAATGTATAGTATCACGTAGTTTTCATAAGCGTATACGCTGTAGGTAAACGCCGCGATGCCCAAGCCATAAACCTTAATACTTTGTAACAGATGTAAAATTTCCAAGTGGGTGAAAAAAGTCCGGGCCAGGATTTGATCCAGGGATATTTTGGCTGAAGCCTCCAATGCTCTTCCAACTGAGCCATGCCGGACGAACACTGGAGGACTTTAACACCCAAATGACCTCAACGATCATAGAATCTGATCTGATACTTTGTATCAGCTTAACAGAATAAATCGAAGGTCAATAATTAATTCTTAATACTTTGGTTTCCGTTTTTTAACAATTTTTTAGTGATGCTCTTTTATTGTTATTTTGTCTTAACATTTCTGATACGCATGCAAAATCTTTTACCTGACTTTTCTATTTGCCTATACGCATCTTAGTTTAAATAACCAGAGATATAAATCTGATATTTTTAGAGAATACTGGTATCTGTCTTTTCTACATGGCATACATGACCTCCAGATCAAGCTTTTTCACGTCATTGGAGGAACAGGGTTCTTCCCGTTGGCCATCTTATCCATACTTGGGGTAAGATGCCGAAATGCAATGCTTTACAAAAACAAAATTTTCCATGCTTTCGATAATATCTGCAAAATAACATATGCTTTTAAATCATGCATGAGAGTGCAAACTTTAATAAGAAATCCATGAATAACAAATGAAAATCATCAGGTAATTTAAAAACAATTAAATAAAAATTTACGGTACCTTAACCCAATCTATCCTGTTTTATTTATTATTTTTAAACAAATGTTACCTAATAGAATTTCTATGATTTTGAAATTTTTTTTATTTTACTGTTTTGTTAACATTGCTGTTTTCTTAGTGTTTTCTCTCTTGGATGACAATTTGAGCTTTTGGAAAATAAATGTAACCAAGGATATCATTACACACACACATACACAATAAAATATTATAATGTTATTCAACCTTTTGTGAATGTTAGCGTTTTATAAAATTTTCTCCTAACTTTTATCTTTGGGACTTGATTTTTTACATTTTTGAATTAAGCAAAATTATTAGTTTTCTTGAAATAGAAAGTTATAGAAATAATTCATTACAGAAATTAATGCGTTTGTTTGTGAAAAAAAAAAAAAAAAAAAAAAAAAAAAAAAAAAAAACAGCCATTTGAAGATTTTTAAAATAACTGACTCTTTAATGATTCTTTAAACCTTAAACTGTAAAAAAGAAAAAAAAAGAATTTTTAGGGTTATTAAACTTTGCAACAAAAGTTATGTAACCGAAAACAGTCCTTTAAATATTACATTAATTTGAAGGTTTTACCGCATATTTTACAGCGCCGAATGATAGATCATTAAATGTTTCAATTGGGCGTGCTAAAAATCAAGATAACAACAATCAGGCTCCTCTTTTTCATTCAAATGTACAACGTAAAAGTTTTTTTTAGATTTTTGAGTTATACAAAAATAATAATAATAAGATGTTTTTTCTTTTTAAGCATTTGCACTTTGTTGAAGTAATACTCCACTCGGATATTCAAGCACATACACTTCACAGCCACTTATGCATATTTCATATTTTTTTCGAATTCAGAAAAAAATAAGAATAATTAAGAAATATACTGTTAAAGACCCGATGATTTTACTTTTATTAATTGAAACCTTTATGAAGAATGAATCTTTATACCAATGGAGAAGAAGTGAGGAGAACCTTTATACCAATGAATAGTTAAATAGTTGCACTATTTTATTTTTCTTAAAAAATGGGGGAAATAATTGTCATACATTGCGATTTTAAAAGAAATAAAAAGAGCGTTACTATTATTCGAATAAAGATATCTAACACACTTTCTGTATTAATTTTTTTTTGCATTGTTTTCTGCTTAATTAATTCTCCTTAAAAAAAAGATTTTATTAATAAATGCATTAAACTATCGCGAAACGGTAACTTTAATCTAATAATATTTTGTTACTTTTTATACTCAAAAGTATTTTAAAATTTACAAATTGTGTTTCGGAAAATTGAAGAAATTGTAGATCTGTTAATTAAATGATTTTCAACAAAGTACGTCAATCAACAAAATATAACAGTGCATATGGTTTTCAGCACTTTTCAATAAAATTGAAAAGTATTTGTAACTTCTGTTCGTCTGGTTATCAAACAGTCTCTCCGTATCATGTCTTCTGTTTATATATTTGTTGGTTTACCATCTAACCGATATAATTTATTGGCATAGTCTTATTGAAAATTGAATGTGTAGCATTTATAATTCGTTTAAGGAAACGCTTAAAAGATAAGATTGCTTGGAAAATAATGGAAGCTTTTAAAATATCATGTTCCTTTCCTCCCTCTCCCAACTCTGTAGACCAGTTCAATTGTTAGCTGCACTCATTACACAGATTGGAAAAAACGAATGATTTTAAATCTAGCTTTCTTTCTGAAAGGGTTTCTTTGCGGAAGTATAAAATAATATCTTTATAGTTACTCACGATTCTGAAAAGTATTTTGTTATCGACAGAAACCTCCGAAATCAACAGATTTTTCTAGAACTAATGAAATAATTATTAAACAAATGTTTAGTTTTCAGTCCAAAATTTTAGGAAACGCTCCTGAACAGTTTTTATAGTATATTAGTCAGCTTTTCAGATCGGAAATATTAGTTTTCCGTATGCTATCAGCTGTCATGTAAATTATTTCATATTCACCAAATTTGTTAAATTAACAGCATTAACTTGAACATTAAGATTGATAAATTAATATAGACATTAAAATTAAAAGCATTGGCATAAACATTAAAATTAATAGCATTAGTATTTACATTACAATAAAAATTATGTGTTATTTTGGCATGCATAAATTATGTTACATGCAGGGATGTAGTGGAAGATACATGGGGGTATACGCCGTATACCCTCTGATATTTTTAAAGGAAACTGTATACCCTCTCTTTCTCAAGAAAGCTATAGTATACACACTCTAGGGTATACCCTCTGACTTGAGCGTATACCCTATGCTACATCCTCTGATTTTTTTACGACTACACCCCTGGTTACATGGCTAAGAATGTTTACTCGGGAATCGATAGCATCCAAAAAACCGATATACCTGTAAAGAAAATTGATTAATGCACTGTAAATACTACTCAGAAACGTATCCAAAAACTAATAGCAGAAGAAAATGGAAAATTCATATATTTGTTTCAGAATTTTTTTTCTTTAATCTTAGAAATTTGTGAGGTTACCGCAGAATTTATTTATGTTATATAATAAATTATGTGTTATTTTATAGCTTCACATATACAGCGTGTCCGAGAAAGGTCTTTATTATTCTTTATTATTCATTAACAGCAATAATACTAACAGGTGACATTAAATGCAGTTTTCTAGAAAAGAACGAAGAAGTATATGAATTTATTTATTAAATTATTAATTATTCAATAAATCAGAATTAATTCTGAAAAAAGGGATACGATAAATATTCCCAACTCTTACACCGCAAATGCTAAAAAACACTTCGAATAGAGGCTCAGCATTCTTCGAGCTACTAACGCTCAGTAACATTGAAGATAATGTAAAAAAAAATCGCAACTTTCTTCATGCTTTTGCAAAAAACTGCATTTCATTACACTTGCTATTATGTTTGTTATATTTAGAATATCACAGATCTTTATCGGACACACTGTATGTTATATTATATAAATTATATAATATATGTATATATATGTATATATATATACAGTGGCGGTCAAAAGTTTCCGGCCAGCAAAAATTTTTCAGTTAATTTGTAAATATACCCATATGAAAAAGAATCTCAAAGTGATATTTATACATTTTATTGACATAATAGTTAGGAACTTACATATAGAAGAACTAGTAAATATCAATAAATTTAACTGACAAAATTAAGTATAAAGGAAAACGCATGTTCTCAAAAGTTTCCGGTCACCTTCACAAGTTTGTAAAAAAGTGGTATTGTAATTAAAAATTACAGTGGTCAACAACATTTACGATTAGTATTTTATCGTATTACTAGTTTATTAGCTTTAGCAATAAGTACTGCGGCGCAGCAACGTGACATTCATGCAATCAACGGTTAAAGATCGTCTATGGTACGTTTTTCCCACATTTCTTGCAATTTTGGCGAAATTTCGGCTGAGTTGGAATATTTATAGTTCCGCAGACTTTTGTCAACTTCTTTTCAAAGATTTTCTATTGGATTCATGTTGGGCGCGTGGGCTGATCATTTCAAAAACGAAAATTTCTGTGCGAAAACCATTGCTTATCGAGGTTTGCAAACATTTTTTATGTCGTTATCATGTTAAGAAAATAGATGCGACCAAATTTTTTTTTCTAATAAGGCAGAAAATAGTCTTGCAAGATATCCTTATATATTGTATAATTCACTTGGATGTAGATTTCAAATAACGGACCAACACTTTTTGAGGAAAATACTCCCCACGGCATAACGTGTCCCCCGCCATGCTTCATTGTAGGAATAACATAAGTCGAATCATATCTTTTGTTGTTAGGTCATCGAACGTTGTGTCTGCCATCACTTCCAAAACTGTTTCGAATTCGATTGATGGAAAAATAGAACTTTTTTTCCAGTTTTCACTTGACCAGACTTTGTGTTCCTATGAAAATAAAAGTAAGGTACGTCGGTATTTTTTTTACCTCTGAAAATTTTTTAACACCGACTCTTCCATAAAGTTCTGTATCACGTCAGCATCATAACACGGTAGACTAACTTATTTCAGCAATATTTTCATTCCGTAAATCGCAGTATATTGCAACGGAATTTTCATGTGGATTATCAATGGTTTTTCTCCTGATAATTCTGTCCTCAGGAATAGTAATTTTCTAGGGTCCCCCGGACCTCTGAAAGTCCTGAAAGCCATAACCATCTTTATATAATTTTGTAAATATTGTTTACAGTCGGTTTTACCGATCGATAACTTAGCCGCAATATCTCGAGAAGATTGGCCTTTTAGCAACAAACTAATCACTCATTTATAAACAATAATTGTTGAACTTTTCAAATTTGAATTCAAACTATGCTATACACGTTGATTCATTCATAAACACAACCATAAAAGACTTTATGGATCGAAAAAAATAAAAAATGATAAGTGGCCGGAAACTTTTGAGAACAAGCGTTTTCTTTTATATTTAATTTTGTCAATAAAATTTATTGATATTTACACGTTCTTCTATAAGTAAGTTCCTAACTAATATGTCAATATAATGTATAAGTATCGCTTTGAGATTTCTCTTCATATGGGTATATTTACAAATTAACTGAAAAATGTTTTCTGGCCGGAAACTATTGACCGCCACTGTATATATATATAAAGAAAACCAGAAAGTAAATTCAGTCAAGCAATTGAACAAAAAAAAAACTGTTATTAGAAATACAAATTATTGCACAGTGAAGTACAGTTCTTAGATTATTTTTCGATATAGTTATCATCATAATTAAGCTTTTATAATATTATGGCACGAGCTTTTGTATGTCCTTTTCACAAAAAGATGCCGCCTGTGATGCCAATCATGTGGTAATACTACTGAAAAAAGTGAGAAATAAATTGGATGAAAATCCATTGACAGAGTCGTAATGGAGAACATTCGGTTCTCCAAATTCATCTCTTCATCTTTCGTAAGCAAATCATTGTCAGTCAGAAACAGTCACCCGCTTCATTCTTCACCGTGAATGTTTTCACGTCCTTTATCGAAATTTCACGCCTATCTCTTTGCCATCGAATCACTCATTGAATTTTGTCCGTAAACTTCGCAAATTTATCTGCGGCTAACAATTGGTTTTAGTGTTCCTAGCATTCAAAAAGCGGATTGGAAAAAAAGTCTATAATTAAGACATAATTCAACTTTTTTTCCCTTTTTTGAAGATTTTTGGTTCTGTGAAGGGAAAATTTCCAACAAAGTTATGTGATTGAGGCAAATAAATTATTAAAAAGAAAAAAACACACCAAAGAATGCTTGGAAAACTATCTTTGCTGTTTTAAAATGGTTCTAAGAAAAAAAAAGGGATTTTTTTTTATTTTATTATTATTATTGCATGAATTTTTTATATCGTTAAAAGCGCAAACTGAGCAGGTAGAATAACAATAAATTATAAGTTAACAACTTATTGATTTATACCAAATTCTTGTGCAGCATTTTATTCTAATCTTAAATGTATGTAATATTATCTCTAAATACAATATCATATGTTCATTAGAATTTGGAGAATTTTTATCATCTATTCATTTTTGCTTATCTAAATGTACCTCGACTTACACCATTTTTAATTTACGTCGACGGTCGATTTTCTAGATGACGTAAGTCGAGGTATTACTGTATAACTTTAAAAAAAATGTATATATTATATTATATAATGCCTTACCCAGGTTGCAAGTGGTGTTGGGAATATAATTAACCCGGTTTTGTGGCAATATCACTTATAGTCCTGTTGGCCATCTCATCTTATAAATATTATTAGTGATATTTCATGACCGTAAATCCTAGTGAAGTTACATGACATTAATTTTTTTTTCAAGCATATACTCACGAGAAAAATAGAAATTTGCCGTAAAGATCACGACGTAATAACTAATGAGAGTTTCTTTTCGATCTTTTTAACCTCTTCACAACAAGAGCTTTTTGCTTAATTTTTAATATTTTGCAAAAGGCTTTTTAAAACAGAATTTTTTCTGAAATTTAAATGCAAAAATGCTCTGATAAAGCAAGATAAGCTTCACAATAAATAAATGAAATATATTTATTGTATTAAAAATATTTTGATAAAAAAACTCTTACAGAAAAATGAATTTAAAAATAGGTCAAAAATTTCCAAATAAAATTGTTCAACTGGTTTTATCTTTAATCCTAATTTTGTTTTTTCTGGTAAAATTAGTCGTTAATTTTGAAATTTACCTGCGCCTATAGACCTAGACAACGGAGATTTTTTTAAAATATAAACGACTGCAACCGTAATTACAAATATTCATCAAAAATTAAAAAAAAAAATAGACAATTATTTTGAAAAAAATCACTGACAAAAAGAAAACAAAACATTGAGAAACACAATAAAGATAAGAAAAAAAATAAATCTGATACTTTGATACTTTTTTTACATAGCATCATAAATAAGGAACTCAAACGATCCAAAATATTTTGATCTTAGCTTTCAAGGAAAACTAAAAAGTTTGAAAGTGGAACAGAAGTTTTAAAATAATTTTTGTTTAGAATTCTCTAAAATGTAAGTTTACTTCAACTCTTTAACATGCAAAGCACAGCAATGTGCTTTAAAATATGTGTTAAAATTAACTGAAGAACTTGCAGCTTAGTTATCCTTTCAGCACGGCAAACATCCGTTTTGATGCCATGCAACCTCTTCACTGTTTTTATCGCGCTAATTCATCACAGAAGAGTTTATTTTCACTACCGTTGTTTGTTTGTGTTGGCTCTGAGAAAATATCTTTCTGCGTCACTTTCTATGATGAACACTATATTTCATTTTAAAATGCCGCTATCTTTTTTCCACCTCAGAATAATATAATTTCAGAAAGGGTTCCAAGAAAGATATAGAGAAGTAAGTTCAAGGTAACTAGTGTGTTCCTTTTTTAATTATAAATTCATTCAGAGGTTTCCTATTATTAAAAAAAATTATCAGTCATTCTTTTTACGTTAAAAGTTGACGAAAAGGGGAATATGTCCTTTATCTCATATGCTTAGCGCTATTTAAAAAATTTATGAAAACGTTGCATTTTGCTTATATCTTTTTTGCATAAATTTCGAAATATTTTTAGTATTTCATTCATCAGCTTATTTTAAATAAATTAACGTACCATGTTTCATAAGTATTTTGCACATACTATACATTGTAAATAGCATGCAACTTTGTATGAGAGAACTTAGGGCAGAAAGATTTCATTAAAAAATAATTCCTTAAAGTTATGGATACCTAAGACGCATCAGGAATATTTCATTTATTGCCATCAAGCTACCTCGGATAATCTGATTGGCGGTCTTCGAATTTATTAATTATTCTGCGAAGCCTATTCAATAAAATAGAAGAGGCATTCAAATATTTTAAATTAACCCTTCACTTTACCGTATGTCACATCTAGCACATACCTAAAAACACCATAATTCTCATTATGTGCTGTGAATTTGGTCAATATGATCGCTATAAATGATCAAGAACAGTCCAAAGACTAGAATAACACTTATTTTGCCCATGTCAGATGTCTGCATTTGACAAAAAATTAGAATTCGTTCTTCGGGGAAAAAAAAATCGATCAAGCGATTAAGGCAAATTTTACTTTTATTATTTTTACTGAATACTTAAAAGTATTAATATAAAGAAAGTTGAAAAGCTTTAATCAGGTAACAGTAATTAATTTAAGCTCATTTAATTGCAAAATATACCAATAAAGCAAAGAAATTATTTTAAAGTTTTTAAATGGTTAGTTTTTAAATAGTTCAAATTTGCCATTTGAGCGTTTCTGACATGGACATGGACATACGCATTTACCATAGCTTTTAACTATAATTTGCAGAGTCGTACAAAATATATTGAATTCAATTAAAGCTTATGAATGGTTCTTGTCAGGGCCTGGTTATCAATGAGGCACACTCCCACACTGTTAAAAATTTCATCGTCAGAAAACGGTCATTTGAACGGCAGCATTCTGTCCGGCATTTTGACCGTATTTCGAGATAACGGTTACTTAACCGTGTTATATATATATTGTCATATGACCGTAAAAATATATATATATTGTCATTTGACCGTAGTTGTATAAAATGGTCATTTGACTGTAACTCACTGAAATGGTCACTTGACCGTAATTGTATGAAATGGTCATTTGACCGTAATTGTATGAAATGGTCATTTGACCGTAATTGTATGAAATGGTCATTTGACCGTAATTGTATAAAATGGTCATTTGACCGTAATTGTATGAAATGGTCATTTGACCGTAATTGTATGAAATGGTCATTTGACCGTAATTGTATAAAATGGTCATTTGACCGTAATTGTATAAGATGGTCATTTGACCGTAATTGTATAAAATGGTCATTTGACCATAATTGTATAAGATGGTCATTTGACCGTGAAATATACATTGTATGGTTTTTTGACCGTATTATGATTTTATTAACATATGACTGTAAAATATGTATGTACGGTCATTTGACTGCATTACGATTTTATTAATATATGACCATAAAATATATAGGGTGTTTCTGAATTAGATCGGCAAATTCAGAGGGGTGATAGTAGGCATCAAGAGGATGAAAAATTGCCACAGAACATAGATGGTTGCAAACCACATTGAAAGAAATACTCAAAAGCAGTTATGAAGGGTGTTTCATTGAATGGAACAAATAATAAGCAGACAAACATTTATTTGACCTAAGCAGGATTATAATGCATTACAGTTTGACATGAGAAAGAAAAGACGAAGAAGTTTTATAGGAATTGTTTGAAATTGAACCCACAAAGGTAATTGCACAGTAGACATGTACAAAATGATTGCTGTGCAATGACATTTGCACATGTAATTTTGAACAATAGAAGTAAAAATCCCTTGTCATGTCGAATCATGCCCTGATGTGGAATTGTAATACATTGTATTGCTGCTAAGGTCAAATAAATGTTTTCCTATTTATTTGTTCTACTCAACACACACTTCACAACTATTTTTGTGATTTTATCTAACTCAGCATGGTTTGAAATCATCTCATGTACCATGAAAAATTTTCATCCCATGATGCCTATCAACCCTATGATTTTGTCGCCCGAATTCGGCAACATCTTGCATACTTTATAAGCATATACTAATAAATCCATAATAAAATCAAATGATCATACATTGATATTTTACAGTCACATGTTAAAAAAAAATTATAATGCAGTTAAATAAACACAATAACTCCTCTGAATTTGTCAGTCAAATTCAAAAACACTCTGGAACATGTTTGGTCTTTTGATTATAATTTTTGATAAGTTATTTAATCATATTTTCAGCTTGTTATATAAGCTTAATACACATATATATGAATGTTTGACCTTATTAAAAATCAAATAATCAAAAGCTCGTATATATACATCTCACAGTCATAAAACGATAAATTAAAAATGTATGTAATAAATGGGAAATAAAAATTCTGATTTTATGTTACAAGAATATCAGAAGTACATGTAAAATTATATCAAATTGGTTTCATTCTTTACTAATGTATAGATATACAGTCTTAAAAAAGTAAAATAAATAAATAGCAGTTCTTGTACAATAAATAATATATTAAAAAATATAAAAAGAGTAGTATGTAATACTGATTATGCCCGACCAGGAACCAACTTTTTGTTTGGCCGTATAACAAATAATTCATTACTGCACTAGATTAAAATTTCTTAATCATGCAATATAGATTATTATCCATGTATAACATGAGTTTCTTTTTTATATTATGTTATCTATATGTATTAAACAAGAATTTCAATGTATTTTTAAAAAAATCATATATTTTCAAAGAATAAAATTTAAAATTGACCAAAATTTTACAATTACTTCCAAGATTCTTATCAGTTAATTGAATTTTTCATTTTCTCTCAACATACAAATCTATCTACTTACTTTCTTACTTTCAGTTAAATGTTTGAAACTGCCACTGCCTAACAAGTCAAACTTTTGCGATTTTTTAAGAATGGAAAAATAGTGTTTTGTTATTCTTGCAAAACTTAGTATATATTTTTAAATGTAGAGCACTAATACCAGACTTTTAGAAATTCTGTATGTAGTTAACTTAAAATCGATTTTTTACAATATTATTATATAAATCAATTAATCACTCAGAAATTTACTACAGTATGTTGGGGTTTTAAACCTTTATGTTCCCAATTATAAATTTGTGAAACTTTCATTTTCCAAAGCATTTTTTGTGATATTTGAAGCTACATTAGAAAATTTACACAATCAATTAATAAATTTTAGAAGAATTTTGCTAAGTAAAATTAATTAAATTTGAATGCATAGGGATTCTGTGCAATATTTATATCTTCAATCAAATGTTTTATTTATATTTTATAGAATCAAGAAATGCACAAATATAATTGACTGAAATATAACTGAACTACAACTGAATATACTGTTACAACTGAAATATAAAAATATTTCCAAACTTAAACTGCCCCTCTCCCCTCTTTTCTGCGCGCCAAAATAGCTAAAAATAGCTAAAAAGATGGAAATGGGGGAAAAAAATCATCCTTTTAGAAATGTTTTTGTTTTTTGCAACCAATAATGTAAAGTAAGTATAATTCATTTTAAATTGTATTATTACAATCAATATACCAAATGAATCGTAGAACAAGTTATTTTAATAGTGATTTAAAGTGCCATTAGGAAGTAAAGAATTAATGAAATTATAAAAAAAATTACTGCAGAATAAGTTATGAATATTTAGATTGAGTTGATGTACAAAGAATACACATGTTACTATACTTGTGTCTTTTAAACATATTTCATATATATATTTTTAAAAAAACCAAAATTTTTGTAATAAATTTAATACAACTGCAAAAAACTGAAGACAATATCGAAATATTCACACTTTATTCTCTAAATGACTTATATAGTTGCAGCACCGTCACTGATTATCTGAAATATATGAATTTACATTTAGTATTTAAGTGGAATACTCAATGGGCCTTCACAAACAAATATGTAGAAGTTTAATAAACTATAAAAACATTTATAAATTGCATTTATAAATTTAATTTTCAAAATAAAAATTAAAAAGATTAATAAATTAAAATGAATCCGATAAATTTATGAATCTTTACAATTGTCAACAAACAATATTTAACAAAACTTCTACATATTAACCATTGACAATTTAAAATGCAATAAAAACACTGCTTCATGTGTATTTAGAAAAAACGTAGTTAAAAGTTAAGATTGTTTATTTTAGTAGATTAAAGCGATAAAGATTATTATGAATTAGAAATAATCACAAAACAATCAATTAAAACACAGAAATATATTTATTACAATAAATAAATTACATTATATTATAATACATAATTATATTAATTCATATAAATTTCTTTTCATAATTTGTTTTTTGGTAGAATAATGCATTGGTTAGCCATGTTGCAATATAAATAGCAGTGCCAATTGGTTTGCTGTAGTTTGTTCCACACACAGGATTAAGCAACATTGAGTACCTTAAAGAAAAAGTTAGATGCATTAAACTTAGCCATAATATAATGATACTCAGATAAAATACATTCAAATAAATTTTCAAAACAAAATTGACTTGTGGAAAGTTTTAAAAAAATCATCTTCAGGCTATAAATTATTTTTTTTAAAATCTGACCACAGGGTTGGTGATTTTTGACGTTTCAGTTTATGACAAGTTTAAATTGTGATGTCAAAAAGTTCTTGTGAACGACCACATCAAAAACCCAAATACTTCATTGATTTGAAAAATTCCACTCTGATTCAAACAAAAAATATACAATATGAGCTTAAAAAAGCTCACTGTTTTTCATAAAAGCCAACTGAGATAATAAAAAAAGATGTTATAAGTTGAAAATACAACCCAAAAGTAAAAAGTTTTAAATAAAATGTATATTTTAAACTTGTAACATATCTCTTATTATTTTAGTCACTTTTTCAGTAAGACTGAATTTTTGAAAGTTTATATTGTATATCTCCTGTTCACAATTAATATCACACAATAACAACCTTACACATAATTTTTAAAATTCACAATTTAATGTACATCAATAATTAGTACATACACACAGTAAATATGGTATCTTTATATGCAACTGTTTAAAAGAATGAAATTTTTATTTATTTTATTTTGTTTTTATTTTTATTTTATTTTTATTTTTTTTTTTTGGGGGGGGGGGGGGTAAAATTGTTCTTTTCTAAAAAGTACACACTAAATTCACATGAACAGCACATTTTTTTTTTTTTTTTACTTAACATCTTTTTAATTTTACTATTACTTTTAGGAGCTTAGTTTTTTTTTTTTTTTTTTTTTTTTTTTTTTTTCTGTAAGAAAATAAATGTAGAAAAGTGCAAATATTTTTAATGTAGGTACATATAACAAGATACTATGCATCAATTTTATTGTAGCCTATACAATAAACATTCATTAATAATTGAAAAAAAAATGTTGTATATCTTGAAAATTAATTTTTTGATTTAAAAAAAATAATAAAATCGAAAATCCAAGCAAAACTTTTGATTTTTTAAAAATAAATATCAATATTCTATAACTTCGGATTATTTATTTTACAGTTTAGTAAGCAATAAATTAGTATACTGTATACATTACATTCATTAGTAATGCTTAAACATCGTGTTTTTTCATGTTTTGAAGGTAATCCGCATTCATCATTTTCCCGCATTTATTGTTCCCCCGCACCCTTAGAAAAACAATGGATCGAGGTTATAATGTAGTTAAATTCACACACACACAAAAAAAAGTAATGAAGGATTTTATTTCATGTTTCTTCAGAAAACCCTCATGGTATGAGCAAAATATGCATTTTAAATTTTCATTATCAGAAATATTTATAAATATTATTGTTGAAATTGTTTTTAAAATGTTGAGAGCAATGCCTGTTTGCATGTTCAATGTAATTCTTTTGTAGATTAAAATAATATTTTTTGCAATTACCTCACCTGGCCTTACATTTTATCGCTTCACTGTTTTACACTACATTTCACACTACAGTCACCGCCAAAAAAATCTTGACACTTTCAATTTTTTTATGTTTTGTTAAATATCTAGAAATATACAGAAGGAATCATTCTGAAACTACTGCTGTGTAAACAAAATAGTACACGTCATATATTTTGACAAAGATTTTTTCCCGAAATCTAACAGGGGACCGTCAATAAATTGAAAAAGAACGAAGATCTTTTGGATCACCCTGTCAAAACTAATGAAGCAAATCAGTTTAAACTGCAGATAATGATTAAGTGGCTTATTGTGATAAGTTGTGTCGATTTTTATGAATATAGCTCAAAAACTCGACGAAAAATTAAAGTTTTTATAAAAACCGTCCAAAATTTTTCCAAGTTTTTTCCTTATAATTTTCAGAGCTCTTCATAAAACACAATAATCTTTTCAGAAAATATGACAAACAACATTGCACATAACACCATGTAATCAGAATTAAAAAATAATAAAAAATGTATGAAAAATGAACGGGTTTACTAAATAATATTTTACTGTGCATACGTCAAAGCTATTAAAATTTCATTTGCATATTATGTTAGCTAAATGTATAGAGCAACTTTCGTGAAAGTCTCAAAAACATAGCTTAAAAACTCTAAAAATTATCGTCAATAGAATATGGTCAAAATCCGTTATTTCCAAAATAAAGCAAAAAGATAAGGAGTTATATCCAAATATAGTAGTATGTGCAATACTGTGTAGGTACTAATCAATAGAATATGGATACAGCCCCTCATTTTTTTGCTTCATTTTGGGAATAATGGATTTTGACAATATTCTATTAACGATAATTTTCAGAGTTTTCAAGCTATGTTTTTGAGACTTTCACAAAAGTTGCTCTATACATTTAACTAACATAATATGCAAATGAAATTTTAATAGTGTTGATGCATGCGCAGTAAAAAATTATTTAGTAAACCCATTCATTTTTCATACATTTTTTATTATTTTTTAATTCTGATTACAGGGTGTTATGTGCAATGTTGTTTGTCATATTTTCTGAAAAGATTATTGTGTTTTATGAAGAGCTCTGAAAGTTATAAGTAAAAAACTTGGAAAAATTTTGGAGCGTTTTTATAAAAACGTTAATTTCTCTACGAGTTTTCAAGCTATATTCATAAAAATCGACACAACTTATCACGATAAGCCACTTAATCATTATCTGCAGTTTAAACTGTTTTGCATCATTAGTTTTGACAGGGTGATCCAAAAGATCTTCGTTCTTTTTCAATTTATTGACGGTCCCCTGTTAGATTTCGGGGAAAAATCTTTGTCAAAATATATGACGTGTACTATTTTGTTTACACACCAGTAGTTTCAGAATGATTCCTTGTGTATATTTCTAGATATTTAACAAAACATCAAAAATCGAAAGTGTCAAGATTTTTTTGGCGGTGACTGCACATATATTCACACTACATTTCAGAATAATATGGATAATTGCAAAAGCCAAAGATTTGTATTTTCATTGTTCCCTGTTTTAAAATATCTATAAGTTGTATGTATGTTATCATCATGCTCTACTGCGTTTTGTCAGCATGTCAATGCTGAAGACATTCCAGTCATATGTAAATATGTTTAGGGATAGTTATTAGTCCACACTTTTTGCTAAGAGATATCAATGTGTACCTGCTTTCAACATAACTGATTTCAAAATCAAAGTACTTGGGAATAAAAACAGAAATAAGATAAATTTTGATTAAAATGTTGAGAAATTATCAGGGTTGGCACGGTTTAAACCAGTTGGTTTTAACCATAGTTTAAAACCAACTGTTTCTCCCCCCCCCCTCAAAAAAAACAATAGAAGAAATCTAATGATATTTTCTCTTTTTCCTTTATAATTTATTTGTTTCAGATTAATGGATATAAGTAATTTCTACTTTTAACACTTTATTAGCAATAAGCCTTGGATAAAGTGGGTCTAGGTAATTTTTTTATGTATAAGATGAAAATCCGTATGCATTGGTGAACATATCTATTGCTCATAAGAGAAGGCTTAAAACATGTGAAATGATTAAAAAATAGATTAAAATATTTAATATTTAATAGAAAATAATTAATTTTTTAAAAATGCAGATTATTTAAAGCAATTAATACATAACAGGATTATCTTTAAGATTTTGCCCAAACTGTACAAGAATTTTTTTCTTGATTGAGGAGATTATCACGAAGAATTAAAATCAAAATATGAAGTCGAATAAGAGAGTATTCAAAGATTTGTTGCTATTTATAGCATTCTAATAATATTTTTTCCCCTTCTGTTATCAGCTGAATCTAATGACTAAAAATGTTGATTTCAAATAATCACTCAAAAGAAGAAACAAAAATCTCCAAGAAGTATTTGAAATTTATTATTTTAATAACTGCGTAAAAGAATATTTATCAAATTACATCCAAATGTTTATTATTTAGTACACAAAAGACAAGTTTATAAATTTGAAAAATCTGGTATGAATTCAACACTGCGAAGCACAATATCCCATAATGTCTAAGAGTTAAAGAACTTTTGGAAGAGACCTTCAGCAGAACTCCATTTTTGTTTGGATGCACCATATTTATATATTTAATTTTTAAAAATGGAAAAAAAAATCCTATTTGCCAGTAAGATACATCTGGTTTTTTTTAATCATACACAACTAATTATGAATATCTTATAAAATACATAGTTTATTTATAACAGATAAAGAAAGAAATCATCTTAGCTTGTTAACGAAAAACAATTATTCATATGCTTTGAAGCAAAATGAATATGAAATAATAAACAAATGATTGATTATACAATTATTTACTAACTACTTCAAAATTTGAACCAAAAAAAAAAAAAAATAAAAAAAAAATAAAAAAATACTTTATTAGTTTTTTAAAAATATAATGCAATATCTGATCCCCCCCCCCCCCCCAAGCTGCATTTGCCTACATTCTCTCACTCTGATTTAAAAAATACATTAGAAAGAGCTTATATTTACCCTAAAAATTTTCTTATCCTAATAGAAAGTAAACTGTTTTACTAATAACTTAAAATTTTTCTATTTGCACTTTTATTTTAAAATTCAATACTTGATTTAAAAAAAAGGGGGGGGGACTTTAAAAGCATAGATTTATGCCTTCTTTCTCTCCTCTACTCCTAAAATGTGCAACATGTTTATGGCCATACCCAATTTTCTTTACAAAATATCTTGATCTAAATTCTAAATAAAACAACTTCTTCAAACTATTGATTTAAATCAAATTTAAAAAAAAACTCATTAAAATCATGCTAATAAAAATTTAAATTAGCAAATCATGTTGTAATTACTATGTATCTTAAGCAAAATGTCAAATATGTAAAAATGAGAATTTTTAAGCATAAGTACCAGATTTCTTGTTATGAAGACATCAGAATGGCAGGCATCCGAAAAACATAGGACATCAATAAACTTTAAATTAAGATGCAGCAAAGAACTCCAATTAAACCCTGAAAGGAAATAGATGAACAATTAAAAGCAAATACATGAACAGTCTGATAATGGGCTGGTACATATAATGTAATGTTATCACTTTAGGGAAAAGCGGGGGGGGGGGGGGTAGATTGGCACATGATACCTTAAGATATATCTAGAAAGGAAGAGGATTTGTCTTTTTATATCATTATCATGTTTGATCCAAACCAAAACTTTATCTTTTTATTTGAGACTTGTTATTTAGATTAAAACTTCAAAATAGTCTGTAATCTGTTTTTACCAAAATACAAAGTAATTAAATCTATAAATGACTGCTCTTCGTAGGGGTCTTTCTAAGGGAACCTAACCCGTATTTACACAAGGTTCAAAGAAAACCACAAAAACTCCGAACGGTTAGGCCAATGGCCGAGATTGGGTTCGAACCCAGCACCTTTCGTCTACCATTTGAGAGATCAGAACCTCTCGGCCACTGGTGGGGTCCGCACAGCTTCGGACCAGAGGTTGTGCAGATTTTAGAATTTTGCAAATTTCTGGTCATTACTTTGTTTAAATTTTTTAAACAGTAATTTGAGTGCAATAAATAATGCAATCTAAACTATAACGAATACTTACAATATAATAAAATAAGTAATAAACTAAAATAAAAATATAGGTAATTTTTAAAATGATTAAAATATTGAAAGCAAAGGTCAAGTTAATAATCAATAATGTATGATTAAATATTCATTGTAAAGAAGAAATCTATTTTTCCTAAATGATTCAATGAAGCTTATCTCACAGGAACATTAGTAATTCACATCAAAATCATAAAATAAGGAGGTTTTATTTCAGGTTTACCCAGACTTAAAAACCAAAAAAGCTTGATTAATACATAAATATATTTGGTAAGAAGATTGTAATTAGCAGTGATATTAGCAATATCTTGAATTTTTTCAAGACTAAATTTATTCTTTCTTCATGAAAACACATGGATTCAGGAATATTAACAGAAAATACACATTAAAATATACATAGAATTGGTAAAATTAAAAAAATTTAAATTCTCTCTCTGTATGCGAACTGAATGTTTCATTTCTTACATTCATAAATTATGTGCGGATTTGAGGGAGTCTACTGTAATGGACAATGCAGAAACATTGATTCAAAGATTAAGATGCCAGAGTGGAAATGTGAATGCCAAACAGATAATATTGCTATGATTCTTGTTTAATTATTTAGGTATGTGCCTAGTTAAATTAAAGACTGTTGTATTTCTTAAAGTTTTTTTTTTTCCCAATAATAATGTATTAAACAATATGCTTATTTTTTTTTTACAAGAGGGAGAGAGAGAAGTGTTACAAAATGACCAAAAATGCGCATTGTAATAAAATATTTTTAATGAAATAAAAAAAGGCTTTTTAAACAGTTAAACTGCAGTTACATAGACTTTATGTTTAATTAGCATTACATTTTTGCCTCCCCCCCTCTTTTTTTTTTTAATATGCTACTGTATCAAAATTCCAAAACAGAGATTTTTCACTTAAACAATATTCTTATATTATACTATCTCAAATGATGTAGGTAAGATTTTAATCATGTTTGGCACTAGACAGTGCTTAACTGAAATATTGACAACAATTTTTTTAGATCATTAAATATTCTTTTGGCTGTTCTCTTAATAATAATTTTAAAAAATATTTTATTTTGAGGGATATTCTAATTTTTTGTACAAACATTTACTTTTTTTCTGGGGGGGGGGGGGGGGAGGGTCATTAACTTTTTCCAAAGAAAATGACTGATTTCTAAAGTGAAAGCAGTTCCAAGTACAATTAAGTTACATAAACATAAGGGAAATAGAAATTAACTAATTTCAATCTGATAAAAGTCTTGTAAAATGGTAAAAAAAAAAAAATACAAAAAATTTAATCCCTTTATCAAGTAAACCTAAATATAATGGCAGATTTTGTACAAACACAAATATATCTATTTTGATGATTCTCTTTTTCCTGCATCAAAATAAACATTTTTTAAAAAAAAGAGTGGTCAACAAATACTGATTCAGTAGAATCATTCATTTTAATTACTTTTTTTTAGAGATAGTTTTTCAATATACAAAATCTTTGAAAATTGTATAAAAAAAGAAACCTTTAGTATTCAGAATAGAAGATTGCAAATGTGCAGTCTGTATTTCAATATTTCAAACTACACATAATAAAAACTAAAAGTAATATTGATGAATTATTCACATCAACTAAATTTATATACAGATGTTATGCAATTTAACCCTAGAATAATTTGAACTAAAGTATACTACCTAAGCAATTAAAAAACAGACATCACTGTTGGTTACATTTGGCAAACAAAACTGGTTTTGATTAAAATTGCTGTGTATTTGATATGATGTCAAAGTGTTTCAATCAAAATATCTTTAATTGAGCCTGTTCTGAATTCCAAGATCAATAATTTTAAACACAAACAGGCCATGGTTTTCATTTCTATATGTAGAAAATCTCAGATTTAATTACAAATTACCATACTTATTATATTATTATTAATTTTATTATTTCAGTGGTGAAATGATATCTTTTGATTTGTTTATTTTAATTGTAATTTTTAAAGTTTTAAATATAAAAAAATATAGTTTTAATGTATTTAAAAAAGATTTAAGATTTTTTAAATTTTAAAATTTCAAATAATGAAGGATTGTAAATATCACAATATTTAAAAATAATAATAATAATCCAGTAATTTTTAAAATAGCCAATTTACTGCTATAATAAATTAGTGTTTACACCAGGGTTCGCCCAAGTGGGCCCAGCCCAGGCGGGTTTTTTCGTGTGGGCCCACTTGAAAAAACCCATTGTGGGTTTTTTCAATTTTTTTCAAGATTTTACTTTTTACAATTGTATCATTATTTAATCTAAGGTATCTTAATGTAAAGATAAATGCCAATTTAAATATATTTCAAAAGAACCAGATTTAAAAAGAATTTCTAAGCATTGATATAATGACCAAAAAGTAAATTAGCTGTAAAGAAAAAAAAAAAAAGTTTTCAACCGATTTCTTTTTTAAAATTAATGAAAGAAACTATATAAATTTAGCATATTTAACTTAAAACAGAGTTGTTATGATTTTGCCCAACTCAAAAAACCAACTGGGTTTTTTCGAAATTTCAACTTTAAATTACATAAGATTAATTTCATAATATCGTTATTAAGATCTTAATACTGATATTAAGGTATATTTCTTAATAACAATACATCACTTATAAAGTTTCTCTCTCCACCACAAGGGGAAAAAATGTTAATTCTCATGAAATGAAAATTTTTAAAAGAAATAATTGTAACTTAATTTTTTATATATCACAAAAACAAACTTTTTTCCATTTAAAAAAAAAAAAAAAAAAAAAAAAAAAAAAAAAAAACTGATACATAATCTGTTTTATGTTATGTTATACCATTGAAACTCATAACAAAATACCACATATCCTGGGAATCCTAATTTATTGAAGTACCTTTGTAAAATTATTTGGTTTATTCTATTAATTGGTTATAATAAAAAGTACTTACTAATTCTGATTTAGCATTAGTATAGTATTTTAATCATAATTTCATTCGTAAAATTATTACTAGTAATCAATTTTTGTAAAAGCAAAGTGCAGTTTTGATTGTCATTGATTTAGTTGTAATTACTTCAAACTGTATTTAGCACTAAGTACATTTTTTTCAAACATTCTGAACCTTCTTTGTTAACTCAAAATAGCTGGCTTAAAATAACCTTAATGCAAAAAACTAGTCATATCAGACACAAATCTACCTTTTAAATTAACTTGATTTTTTAATATATACATTAAGTTATTCTTAATGCAAAATTATACCCAGGTTTCACTGATACATTCAGATTTTAACTATTATGTATATAAAAATTAGAAATTTAAAATGTTTAAAAAAAAAAAAAAAAAAAAAAAAAAAAAAAACTTGATAAAACCCGAAAAAGCCCAGGTTTTTTTCAGAAAAACCTGGGTTTTAGACTGGTGGGCCCAGTGGGTTGGGCTTTTAAAAAAAAACCCCGGGTTTTTTCAAACCCTCGTTTACACTAGAAAGAAAAAGGGGACTATCGCAAGAGAAAATATATTATTGACTTTAATGAAGAAAAAAATGTTGGAAAATATGCAATAAACATTAATTTTGGATGATTTTATGACATAAAAATATAAAAATACAAATAAATTACAAAGTTATTGAATAATTTCAATTTTTTTTCCTAAAGAAATAAGAAAATTCTATCTTTTTTGCAAGATTGTAAGAACACAGGTTTAGAAATACTATGGAATGGAGAAACTTTTATTAGAAATCTCTGGATACAACTAGTGATGCATTTTACTACTTTTAAAAAGGGCAGGGTGCAATTTGTAAATTTGATAAAGGATGGTTGGCTACTCCTTCAAAAATGAACACTAAATAAATATTTTCAAGCAAAAATAAAATTAAAAAGAAACATATTGCACTCAACTAGAAAAATGTCAAACAATATTCTAGAATTACTTTTTTTTTTTTTTTTTTAGACTAAGAACAAAATTGAAAATAAAAACAATTTGCTTTATAAATTTAAAACAAAAAATAGGATTCAGTATCAAACATTAAAAAATCAGAAATAAAAAAAATTTAAGATAAAAATTAGTTTATTATTTAAAGAAAAAGTTAACATAAATGTAATCTTGACATATTTTATTTTCTACAATGCTATATACAGTTTAAACTTAAATTCAACTAAATCAAAACCAAAAAAGATTATTTTCTAATAAAGCTGTATGTAACTAATTATTTAAATTAGACAGTAAAAAATTCACTGCCAGAAACAAAAATTCCTTATCTACATTATGACAGTCAACAACAATTCAAAAATTCATTAACACTTTTTTTAACTGAAAATATAAAAAATATCTTGCAGCATGATAGATTGAAAATAAATATAAAATATAGAAACTATGAAACATCTTTTCGAAAGTAAACATCAGGTATATGAAATATAAAAAAATCTTGATATTTAAAAAATAAATGGACAGCAGACTTCCTCAAATCCACAGGCACCTAAAATCCATACGTTCTCATTGATGTAAACAATGACACTTTAAGTTCAGATGTAGGGACAAGATTACAAAATTTTTTAGTTTTATAGTATTCTGTATGTACGTCAATATGTTATTCTTGATATTATGATGGAAATATTTCATGAAAGAAGTATAATTCTATTTTTGAAAGAAATCCGAGATATTTCTGATATTACTGCAACATTTTTGCCAAATATATTCATATATTTTATACATTAGCATTGTATAAAGCTTTTTTTTTCTTAATAATAAAGAATTTATACATTGCATTACTTATTTCTGTATTTTAATTAGGGATGGGACGAATATTCGGCCACTATTCGGTATTCGGCCTATTCGGCCCTTTTGCCGAATATTCGGTTGGCCGAATATTGAAGGCTTGTTGACCGAATACTTCGGCCGAATACCTATAGCCGAATATTTAGATATTTCTCGCCGAATAGTGAAAGATATCTTGCCAAATAAATTTAGGATTTGAAGAATTTCATTTCTTGCAATTTTTTTTCCTCTAATCCAAATTAGTTATTTCATTTATGAAGTCATTCTCATTTTTACTTGCAAAACATACAGATATTCTGATACTAAAAAATATATAGCCCTTCTGTATTTCCTATAAAGGTTGGTGATATTTTAGAAAATGCTGCCCAATTTGGAGATTTAATTGGACAGGAAATGTCTTCATTAGAGAATATGTTACAATTCAAGATATAAAAACACTTTGCCCCCCCCCCCCCCAAAAAAAAAAAAAAAAAAAAAAAACTACCTTATTTTAAAACACTCGAATATTTATTAATGTCTGCAAATTCCATGCACATGTAAAAAAGGTTCTTATGAAATTCATAACTTATTTTCTATGAAGTGAGAAATGAAAAAATTCATTCATCAAGTGTATTAACGAAGATTTAGTTTCAAAATTAAATATCAAATATTACTATTCCAAATACAACGATACACCTGAAAACAGAACTGGTGTCGAACTAGATACACATTAGATGACACAACTTGCTTTATGAAGATGGTTTTATAAATATTTAAACATAAATTCTAAATGCTGAACAAAATAATTTGTTTATTCTACAGTTTTCACTTTTAAATAATTATTTGCATAATTACTGGCTTAAATATGTAACATTATTATGTATATATTTTTAATTTACATCTTCCCTCATTCATGTATTTATCAATGTCTGTTTATCCTTTTAATGCTTGTTGAATAAGTGGAAAATTGTATGCACCAATTCAAATGTCAAAGATTTTGTTAACATATGCATTCTATTTTACACATTTTGACATCATTACATTTTGACAACTGATTTCCAAACAGTCTCATTCTTACGAATTTGCTTATTATTAGGGACACAAACTCTTAATGATTAAATTTACTTCATTAAAGGTTACTTTAGAAAATATTTCTTTGCGAATTCTGAGAGAGAAAGATTAAGAATATTATTAATTTTGTATGCAAGAAAAGATAAAAGTATCATTTGATAGTAAAAGTGAAATACATTGTTCATATTTTAATGGAAATATTTTACCATCCTGACTTACTGAAAATCAATTTGATGTACATAAATAAAAGATAAAAGAATATAATGCAATTTCATAATTTTTTTGTGTTAAAATAAGTGTTTTAAATTTCAGAATACATTTAAAAGCACATTTAAGAGTAATAATTATTAATGAGTGCCTATTTTTTAAATTATATATAATCAAATTTTTTTTTCTTTATTGGGAAAAAAAGTTAGTATTCGGCCGCCGAATATTCGGTATTCGGCCTAAAATTTGGCCGGATATTCGGTATTCGGCTATTCGGCCAAATCACTATTCGTCCCATCCCTAATTTTAATAAAGCGAGTACAGCTCTTTCAATCTGATACAATTCTTAATTTTCCTAAGATTTTTGGAAGTCGTTAAACTAATACTGAAAATTTCAAGCGTCTCCCCCCCCCCCTCTTTCACACACAGAAAAAAATAATATCCATATAGGGTAGTTGTGCCGTAAATGAACACTTTTATGGAATTTCTTTAAAAGCTATGCTTTGACTATTTCATTTCAGTTTTTTCAATATTAAATTAATATAATCAACAACTTAATCATTCTCATAGTCTCACTTCCCTTAGTCTTACTAAGTACTATTGTAAATATCAGAAATATACTAAAACATCCAAAATTCTAGTAATGGATAACCCCCCCCCCCAAAAAAAAAAAAAATAATAATAATATATAGAATTGTTTTATTGCTTCATTTTGAACCAGAATTTAATGAAACAAAATAGTTATTTTCAAATAAATTTAACAATTAGGGTATAAATAATTAATAAAATACTTGTTTGTAAGAATTATTCACCCTTTAAATTTATTTGTGATTATCACAAGATCGGTATTTTAATTATTTTAGATACATCGTTTAAAATATTAATATTAAAAAAGAAGTTTAGGGATACTAATATAAATTTATTTATTTTTTAGTATTTTTTGCTCATAAGACTCTTACTGATACTGTTTAAATTAAAATATGATTTTTTTTTTAAAATTTTTTCAAAAATTGACTGTAATTATTTAATTTCAATTATTTTTAAGTATGTTTTACCTACTACTTATGTTTCCAACAATGTGTATTTTTATCAATAAACATGTATGTAAATAAAAAATAAAAAAACCTTTTTTGGCTAAATCGAATAATTTGAGATACATGTTAAATTAATGAATATATCTTCCACATTGCATTCCTCCATAATAGAAATCTTATTTAAAATTCCTCTATAAATTTCAGTTTACCCTCTTCTTTGAAACTATCACACCTTCCTTTTCAATTCCAGCATATAGACTATAAAATTCTTTATTTATTTTTTTTTTTCAAAGTTTTATTACTTAATTCTGATTTTGTCGAAAATATACTTAAATCAATTGTTTAAATTTTCTAAAAAGCACACATTTTACCTTCCTTTGCCATCCTTTTCTCAAGCATACAAATTATTATTATTTTATGAAATAGATTTTTAAATAGTTTTTATTTTTGGTAATTTTTCAGCAACAGTAAGCAATAATCATAATATACTGCAAAAATAATGTATGAAGAAATAATAGGCATTGTTTAGTCCCATATTGTTTTTCTGTTGAAATTGCTGCTTCCATGCATTAATGTAATATTGTTAAAGAAATAATCATTGAAAATTTATTTTAACAGTAATCTGGAAATTTGAGACTAACCTGGAAATATCAGGGAATTTTAAAATGTTTAAAGGACCTTTCACAAAATAATTTATCTTAAAACAGGACCCTTCGCAAAACAGTTTATACCAATTCAGAATTATTCGTTTCTTAAATAGACCTTTCTCAGAAATTTTCCCCTTCGAATTGAACTTTTAAAAATTTAGTCATTTAAAATTAAAATCTGGACTGTAAATAAGCAGTTCAACTCCACAAAAAGCATATTACTTAGCTCACATGAAAAATCTGAACCTGAAGACTTGATAATTTTAAATTTACAAAATTTTGACTAGAATCTTCACAAATGTAAGAAAAATTTCTGAATTTCCCAAAAGTAGGACCCTGTGAGAAAAGTCAGGACATATCCGGGAATTTATAACATTTATAACATATTCATTTACTTCAAAATGTAAATAAAATGAATTGATGATTTTTTATTGCCATCTATGACTATCTTGATTTTTTTTTTTTTTTTTTTTTTTCAGGCAAGCAGGTTTTGTAAATTTTATATTCCACACATCATACGTTATCAACCTACAATTCTTGTTTGATTGTAGTGACAACTTGTGCCTTATAAAGTTTTGATTAATTGCTGTAGTGAGGGGGTTTGGGACACATTTTGAAACTTACAATTTCTTTACTTATAATATTATATACCTAGTAATATAATAATATTACTTATAATATTATAATACCAATAATACTAGGTACAAATATATACCAGTGTTTACATTTAGATCCGCTAGATGGCTGTACTGAGCATGCATTAGATATTCTGATATTCATGTCACTATGCACAAGCTTGTGTAGATAAGATATTATTCTTTTTACATAGTCATAAAGGTAAAAGAAGGAAATTCAATAATTATAAAATAGTTATTGCATATTATATTTCTAAATTGTTCAGAGCGATTAAAAAGTGAATCACCTTGCCCTCTATATATTGAAATTTTAGTTTGTGTCAAAGAAAATTGATTTTCTTACTTTTATAAAAAGTGTCCCACACCACCCCACTCGCCCTTTACTTTTTAAATTTAAAGTTATGCTATTGCAGGGTTCATTGATATATATCATCATTTATGAAGTAGACAACCTCAAATTCTCACAACTTGGGACCAGTGGTTGTGTGAATTTTAGAATTTTGCAGATTTCTGGTCATTGCTTTGTTTACAATTTTAAACAGCAACTTGAATGCAATAACACAATGCAAATTATAAAAAATGCTTGCAATATAGTAAAACGTTAAAACTAACAAGTAATAAACTGAAAAGTAGGAAAATTTTCAAAATGATTAAATTATTAAAAGTTCAAATAAATATTAATGTGTGTGCCTAATAAACATGATGCATTTTCCTTGTCAATTCAATGAGTTTTTCTTCATGAAGACAATAAAAGCATAAAGTGAAGTAATGTTGCTTCAGGTTTAGCTATTACAAATTTTTATTAATTATGCAAGTGACTGTTTATTTAGTTTAAAAAATTATTTTCAACCACACATGGGCAAATTTCATTTTACTTAAAAAAAAAAAAAAAAAAAAAAATCAGTTTACCCTTTTTTTCACATATTTTTTCGTATTTTAGTGCAACATTACTCTGAAAATCTCATTGCGATTACATATGCTAAAATTTATAAATATTTAATTATTTATTTGGGCTATTACGCTCAAAACAAACTGCTCTTCAACGTATTAAATCAGTGTAGTAAGTGTTAATAAAAATAATTATTATTATATTATTAAATAATAACGATCAAAAGCGATAAGAAAAAAAATTCACACAAATCTTTAAAAGATTCCTATCATATGATGAAATATCGTATTTATATAATATAAAAACAGGAGAAAGAAATTATCTAATTCTATTCTGAATCAACTTTGAATGGATCGCGACAACAGAATTTAAACGCATCTCGATGTTACATATTCGAATTCATTTTTTAAATTTCGCATTTTAATCCACCAACATGAAAGTAAACATGATAAGCCTTAAAATAATCAGCAAAATAACTTACTTGAATGATGAAATTTCTCATACTTCGTTTCCATCCGACAAGATTGACGATGAATTTCGCGCTCGCTCCGCCATCGTAAACAAACACAACCGCGCAAACAACTTTTCAGATGTTGCCAGATTCTTAAACTGAATGAGAAACGTTTTGATTGGTTAGAAGAGAAGTAACATTACGTAAAATAGCATTCGTTTGAGCGTATTTAGGTATAACAGCTAAATGAGCATTTTTTTACAATTGGTCGAACGAAATCTTTGTAAATTAATCGTGTTTAACAAATTTTCTAGAAAAACGGTAAAGTGAATATCAAATATGCAGTCAACGCGTCATTATTTAACAAAAATTTTTAACAGTGCATAAAAAAAAAAAAACATATTTATGACAGTAATATTGCATTAAAAGTGCGTTTAAACAAGACGAAAATGGCTGAAACATTTTACTGGTGTGAAAGCGCCCCGTTAGTAATCAGGGCCTAATTACTGTCTGAAGAACATTTTACAAATTTTATTCTTTTGATACTTCAATAAATCTATAATTTTCATTGTTTCATCAACATTCAAAAATCTTTAGGAGTTATTGCGATAAATGATATGTTTGTTGAATTTTCAGATAATTCCTTTGGATACTGAAGTGTATGTGTATTACAAGCATATGTAATGTATACATGTATGAAGTTGAGCTGAGATGAAGATGTATTTATGCAAGTATAATAGTAAGAAATTATGTAGATGCAAGATAATAAATTAAATCTGGAGATAATCTAAATTTCCCTGTGTGTCACTTTCTATGATAAACCATATAGATCATTTTAATTTGGTAGTATCGTATTCCAGCTCTGCATGAAATAAATTTTTTAAGGAGTTCCAAGAAAATGTTTAAAAATAAGTTCAAGGTGGCTTATGTGATCATACTTTAATCATTTCCATGGAGAAAATAATCATGTTGTTTATAAAGTTTAAATGATTAACTAGCTCTTGAATTTACAAACAAATTGATCTGAATAATTTTCGCGTTCTTTTTAAAATGCAAAACTATACTTCTATATTTTAGTACATATACTGTATCCCCAAAGTGACCGTCCACTTGCTATATTAGATGTTTTATTAAATATCTAGAAAAACACATGAAAAATTACTCTGAAACACAAGGTGCAAAAACAAAATAGAACAGGTCATACATTTCAGCGAAAAAATTTTCTTAAAATCCCATAGGGGACCATCAACAAATTGGAAATAATGACATCTTTTGGATAACCCTGCGAAAACTAATTTAGCGAAAGCGTTCTGATTACAGTTTATGATTAAGAGGTATATTATAATAAACTATTTTCATTTTTATGAGGATAACATGAATACTCGTAGAGAAATTAAGGTTTTTGAAAAAAAAGTTCCAAATTTTGCCAAGGTTTTTGCTCATAATTTGCTGAATTCTTAATGTAATTTTTTTTTCAGAAAATAAGACAAACAACATTGTAATAATAGGCTATAATCAGAATTAACAAATAACAAAAATTATATGAAAAATGAACAGGTTTCCTAAATAATGTTTCACTGCGCACGCGTGAACGTAATCAAAATGTAATTTACATAATGCGTTAATTAAATGTATAGAGCAACTTTTGTAAAAATCTCAAAAATATAGCTTGAAAATTGTGAAAACTATCGTAGATAGAATAAGATCAAAATCCGTTATTCCCAAATTGATTAGTGACAATATAGCTTGCACAATATTGCACGCATATTTGGATATAACCCCTCATCTTTTTGTTTCATTTTGGGAATAACGAATTTTGAGCTTATTCTATCGACAATTACTTTCAAAATTTTCATTTTTTTTTAAATTTTTACAAAAGTTGCTCTATATATTTAGTGAACACAGTATGCAAATTACATTTTATTTCTTTCACGCATGCGCAGTGAAATATTAGTTAGTAAAGTGGGTCATTTTTCATACTATTTTTATTATTTTTCATTTCTGATTACAGGATAATATGCACAATATTATTTATCGCATTAAAAAAAATTAAAAATAAAAGCTCAAAGACTATCAAAGTTTGAGAGTTTATGTGCCAGCCCGTTCTGTATGTAACGTATGTATGTATGTATCACAAATGTATGTTTGTATGTATCGCGATAACTCATGATAAAAATATCCGATTTACTAGAAATTTTCGATATAGGTTTATTGTGACGAAGCACTTCTCCGATCAATTTTGAAAATTCATTCGATAAGTATAAGAGGGCGAACGGGGGCTATACCCTTCCCGATAATTTATATAAATGGGATTTTTCGCGCAGAATTATCAGATTTCATCCAAATTTTAGGTATAAGAACATTCTGATGAGGCGTTCCTCCGTAATCATTTTATGGACATTTCCCTTTTCTTATAATATTTGCAGTTGCAAATGAAGCTTGAAAAGTAAATTAAATCCTAAGGACTCGGGAACGAATCTTGGTTCACTACACATAAATCTTGTACAAAATAAATGATACAGCAGTTTGAATTCACTCGAAAACTTGTAAGTCTTCAAAGCTCAAAAATCTACTAATTTATAAAAATAAATTATTAACATTCAAAGTAAACTAAATAAATGTACATCATCTTATTTTTATAGATGTAAATTTAGAGTCTACTGTAAATATAACGAATAGTTTCTCTGTTATGTAACAAAATCTTTCATTTTCTAATCTCTGTAATTTTACATAATACTTAAGGGGTAATGGATTACCAGTGAATTCTCTGTAATTAGACAGAAATATTTGTAATAGTGTATTTAGATATTTATTTTCATTTTAAATAAAAACTACGTTTTTAAATAATATTTTGTTAGTTTTGGAAAGCATTTCATAATCTAAGGGAAGACGGAGAAAAATGACTAAGTTATGTTTCAAGAATGTACCTACCCAATGTGAATAGATTTAAGATTGTTTCCATGAGTACTTCGTGAATATCTATCCGGATACCATGAATATTTTCAATTGTTTATTTTAAAGTGACAAAACACGAGATTATCCAAAAAAGGGTAATTTTCGTTATCTTTCCGTAGCTGTGTAATAAGATAACGTAAACTATTAACCAATAACTAAGAGTATTGCAAAATATTCCCTACGATTTTTTTGGTTTTGAGGTTTATTTTCAAAATATTTTAGTAAGGATACTGGAAAACTTAAAGGAGAATGATGTCTTCTTGCTTGGTAATGATCAAAGTTATCGAGAAACATATTAAAAAACTAGCTAATGCTGATAACTTCCCTCAAAATGGGAATGCACATGTTTATGCTATATAGTGATGCATATTGTAGTGATGCATGTGTCCCACCCTTTTGGTGGCCGGGGGAGTGCTAGCGTCTATGATTAACTATGAGATATGCTGAATTCGTCATCCTTCCCCATTCGTCAGCTTACCCCGTCTTCCCCAAAACCTGATGCAGAATTTTTCGTTTTTAGGGCTTCGCTTATCTGACAAAACCCCATTCGTCTCTGTCCTCTGTCTGTCTATTCGTTACAGAATCCGTACAAAAAAACTGTATAAGTCAGTGACTTCAAATCTTGTGTACTTACAGCTAAATACATTGTATCACACGATAAATCGTAAATTTTTTAAAAAGTTTATTATTTTAATTCAACTGATAATTTCAATGCCATTCGTTCATTTTTGTGGTGTAAATTGCGTAAGAGTACTTTAATTTCAGTGCTTTGTGTATAGACATCATAGTTTAAAGGTAAAGTATCACGCTAATAAACAGAAGGTTCTTAGTTCGATCCCCGACGTTTGAATTCGAAATTTTTCTTCTGAGATGTAAATAATAAGAAGAAATTTCATATTTTTGGACATCTTAAGGCTCTGTGTTATTAGGTTTCGCTCATCTGACATTCATAATAATTTTTTGAAATGCAATTTTCTTTCTATTTTAAAATTTTTTGCGATTTATTAATAAGTCAGCATTTATAATTTAATTAAAAAGAATTTCACTTTTAGAAATATAAAATTTTATTTATATCTCCTTATTATCTTTTATTTATACAAATTTTTTTTATTATTTCAGATTTTCAAAAAAACTAGAACTTTGGATTTTGTTTAAATAATTTGATTTCAACACTTTTAATTTGATTAAAAAAATATTTACTTTTATAATTATTTGTAAATTAAATTTATTGGTTCTGCCATCTAAGCAAGAATTTAATAGCCATAAATTAACATTTTGAATGTATTAAGTGAAAGATAAGTTGTTTTAAAAGAAATATTAAACGAAACCCTCTGCGCTACCTGCGAGCACACTTACCCACTTGCTGTTTCTTTCTGGCAATCGGTTTTTTAAGGGGACACTTGCTTCCGAAGTAAACTGTTGAACTACATATGCATATGCATATGGAAGTTAAATCATTCAAATATTATTTTACTAATCTTTACATGAAATTTAAATTTCTCATATACACCCAGAAAAAGGAATTGATTAAAACTACAAAACATGTTCTGTTGAGTACATTTTGGTTGTTTTAAGCGAATTTTTTAATTAAAGTAAAAAATCGGTTTTCTTGCTCAGACAAAAAAAAAAAATATTGTTAACACTCTTATAAATTTTTAACAAAATTTCATAAATTTTATTTGAGTCTTACTGATCTACTTGTATTTTCAATTTGAAATTCCATCGAAATTTTGTTGTTTTTGCAAAATTTAAATTGGTTTACAGTAGCCATAACTCTCTCACGTAATTTTGTTTAATTAACTTATATAGCTATAAAGGACTAACATATGTTTTGGATAATAAACACTTTTCAAATTGAGACGGATTAATGACGCTATTATTACGTTATTATGCATTTCGGATGAAAAGTGTGAACGGAAAATTGAAAAATAAAATCAACAATATATATATATATATATATATAAATGCTTTTATAAATACATCCAAAGTTATTCAGACAATACCTATATATATATATGTGTGTGTGTGTGTGTATTATTTATTCAAACAAAATTTCCCTTGATCCATATTTAAAGAAAAAGATCTGTTGGACCAAACAAATTTTTGTTGATTCAACAAAACTTTTTTCTGGGTTTAGGTTTTTTATGAATATGTAATTCACATAAAGACGATCTTAGAAACTTAAGTGCATAGAAGAAGGATTTAACAAAGTGATCTGTTATGTTCGGTAGTAACTTGAATACGGATAAGATTAAATTAGAAAGTGTTTTACGACAAGAAATTCTTTATTCGGTACATTCTTTAATTTCAGATTTTGTATCTGATCATAATGCAGTTTTGCTGAAAACGAAATTGCTGATCTTGTCTTATGACTGCTGTATAAAATTGAAAATTTTATTTCAGTTGATTTCGGTTTCACGTTGTTGAAATTAAACTGAACACTCTTGAATTAAATCCTTCATTTCCAGTCTAAAGATTGTAGAATCAACTGTTTTATATTTTCTGAACGATTTTGAGTATTTATGTTTTTTTTATATACAGTTTATATATTTTATAAATTCAATTGCATTAGAATCAGATTAATTGCTGTTTTTAATTTTGAATAATCTTATTGTACTTTCTTAAAAAAATAGTATTTTTGTAAATTTATAAATAATAATAATTAAAAAAAGGCAATCGTTCAAGAATATACGTTCATAATTAGTTTTAATTTAATTATCAAAATAAATTAAGCTTACTTATTATTGAATCTTTACGTTGATTTTCATTAATGTTTTTAAACTAACTACTTCATTTTTTTTTACAAAATAGTAACTACTGCGTACTTAAAAAATACTTCACTCATGTAATAAAATTTCATAGCTAATAAAGTGAAAGTGTTATTTTAGCTCATTTTTTATTGAGACGTTAGACTATTCTGTAGTTCTTTTGACTTATAGCAATAAGTAATGTATTCAGTGATTTTTTTCTTTTGTTCAAAATTAAATTTTGATTGCGTAAAAATGAAAATAAATTTTGACATTAAGCACTTCTAAACGTTAATCGAAAGGAAATTAACGATACAATTTCTTCTTTATATTTTGGTTATGAGTTAAAAGTGAAGAAAAGTTTGCGAGAAAATTTCGCTTTTAATCATTCAAGATTTTTAATTAAAGTCACGATGCTGCATTTTTTTCACCTATATTTTAATTCCACGAAGTGAAAAAAATAGAGGTGTTAACGGGAAAATATTATATTATCTAGAACTTGACATAAACAACTTAAGAAAATTTAATTTAACTAAAATTGCTTATTAATGCGTGGAAATTTTTCCCAGAGAGAAAATTCGCCTTGAATATAACATATCAAATGAAAATCAAATTTTGAATTGCTTAAAAGGCGCAAATGCCAACCTAGTGAAAAAGATTCCATGCCGGGAATCGAACCCGGGCTCTCTGGGAAAAATTTCTATGCATTAATATATTCAATCGATGCTGGATAGATTTGAGTTTCGTGGTTGCCCCAGATCGGTGGCTCGCGGATTATATTCCATCTTGTGCTACGTTTGTAGCCTTGCCAACATGTAATAGTGATAAGTTTCTTGCTGGGTGTCGTTCCATGTGGTTTAGTCGGTAGAACGTCAGTGTGCTATACTGATGGCCCGGGTTCGATTCCCGGCATGGAATCTTTTTCACTTGGTTGGCATTTGCGCCTTTTAAGCAATTCAAAATTTGATTTTCATTTGATATAAAATTGCTTAATTTATTAAAGTTGCTGTACCTTCTTTATAAATGTCTTTTACCGCAAATTTAAATTAAATAGAAAACCGGAATCAAGTATCACCGATAATATTGCCAGGCCCTTTCACCCAAAACCAGGAGAGTGATATAAAAAAGAAAGAAATAAAAATCATGCGTCAAGCATAAATTAAAAAACACTTTCCAACACTTCCAAAACACATATAAAACATCGAAGTTTAATAGGATAAAAAAGATATCGAAGTAAATATTTTGAAACGCATAAGAAATTTGAAAATTAGAAAATTAGATTTCAATAACTACTGTACAAAGCCGCAAAAATAATACGATTTTTTTTTTTTTTTTTTTTTTTTTTTACACTTCTGATCAGAATCAGACAGCAAGAACAATCAGAACAGCAGAATCATCTAACTTGAAATTTCATGGGATCAGATAATATTTCGTTTTATATAGGTAGATTTCCGTCCTATCAAATCGCCCTAAATACACTCATCTTTTTTACCGGGAACGTAAAAAATTGCAGTTAAAACAATTTTACCTTATAAATCCCATTAAATGGTTAATGATCTATTTCTTAACCAACCTAAAGGCAACTAAAATATTTTAAAAGTTTACAAATGGTAGAAATTGAAATTTTTTTTAAATACTATTAAAAAATCCGTCTTAAATCTAAAATAAAAAAGTGTTTTTTAAAAAAGTGACACTCTTTACATTTTTAAAATTTATTATTTATTTCTACTTTTTACTGCTGAAAATATTTCATTGTTGCAGTTTCACACCCAGTTGGAATATTTTCAGCAGTGTAAATTAGTGCATACTTAATTCCATTATTGTTGTAACTAGTATACAACTTCCATCATAAAAAAAAAAAAAAAAAAAAAAAAAAAACTTTTGGAGATTTATCGTTTGGTCCAGGAAAACAAAAAAATCTTAAAATGATTAATTTATAATTATATTTGAAAAATATTAAATATTGTGTTGTCATCAGAGATAAGCCTGCGTACATATTTTTTAAGTTTAGCATATCAGGAAGTGAGTGAAAAATTGGAATTAAAAAATTGCAACAAGTTAAATTAAATGAAACTGTATAAAAATAAAGGAAAGTGATTGAAGAAAAGTAAGAACAACGTATGTGTTGTGTTTTGTACATACATTTTCACTTAAAAATATTTTTGCTCTACAAGCAACTCCAAAATTACCTTCAAAAGATGCGGAAATTTTCGAAAAAGAATGTTTTATTATTATTATTATTATTATTATTATTAAAATGTTTATTTTAATAGAGACGTTATCATGCATCATCTTTAGTAGTCGCTTACATAGCCTAAAAACAGCAATATCTTTCACATTAAATCCTTGTCTGCTGCTTATTCATATTTTAATAATCCGCCAAAACATACAATGTAAGAACTGTTTGTGAGAGAGATATCTTATTAAAGCGTCTAAAAGCAGGATTCCGATTGAAAGCAAATAATTTATTTAAAAGTCAATTTAAGATTCTCTGACATATTGTTACCTCTTTTGAAAATGCCAGAAAGTAATAATTTTTTAGCATAATTTTCCGATTTTTTCAGAACACGTAATGTGACACGAGTATGTATGTGTATATAGGTCATTCTCTCAAAACAGGAAAAATATATGTAACTCACTTATATAATTAAAAAAATAATTTAAAAAAATCAAAAATATTTTAATAACTTTTTCCATTTTGTCTAACCTTTAAAAATATAAGAAATTCGGCCAACAATTCCAAGACATTTATACAAAATTATATCAAGGTCAAAAGTCAATAAATAAATCAATACTGATCAGATTAATATATACTTTTATGTAATCGAAAATATTTTTTTAACATTAAAAAATTATTAAAATGTCCTTACCAAGCAAAAATTTTATTCAAGATAAAATGCGGTTAAAACTACTGAGATCACATATCCATATATTATCATCCCTAAGTCACTGAGCCATATGTCAAGTTTTTTGAGTGGTCCTGCGTATGATTTTATTTATATTCAACAAATACATTTTAGTATATGAAATATAGTTCCATGTAAAATGCATAACTCAATTATAAGCTACCTATAAGCTATTCAAACTCATATTCTACAACGCTTGCGAATTATTTTGTACAATATGACTTTCTATAGTATTTATACACACCACATAATAAGCAAAGAAAAAAGTGAAATACGTATACCATAAATATAATTGCTTTCCAAATAATTATCTCTATCAGATTTTCTTTCAGATATTGTACTTTATCCGAATTATTTGTGTGTCCTTGTAAATGAATGATAAATGCTATGAACATTATATTCTACAATAAATACCATATAGTAAGCCTCAGTAATACATAAAATTGTCATTACATTTCAAGTAGTTTAACATAATTTAAATACACTGAAAACAGTTTTTTCGGTAGAGAAATTCTTGCTGTTAAATAAATTCTAATTTAATATTGAAAATCTTCTTATAACTTCGGATAATATTTACTCTTTAAAAACTAATTTAAAATATTTTTGCGCCATAAACAAATTAAAAAGAACTTTTTTCAATTTATATTTCTAAGTTAATATGTTTCTGTCACTGTCTCTAATGAACATTTTAATAGAGATGTTATCATCCATCATCTCAGTCAGTGGTTTAAATAACTAAAGAAGAGTAGACTCTCAGTCATTAAATCTTCGTCAACTGCTTATCCAGATTTAAATAGTCTGCCAAGAAATACAAAGAGATTATTTAAGTAAGATATTTGTTAAAGCATATAAAGAGAATATTAAAAGCGATTTATTCATACATGTTCTTTTTGTGCAATGACATACTCTGGCAGATTCCTGAAATTTTTGCATTTCAATGTTGTGTTTCATAATTTATTGGGGTTTTAAAGAAATTATCGGCACTTAAATTCTATATAAGTGCAAAATAGCAATGCATGTAGAAGAACTATAAGACGTGGTTTATATTTATGTTAGCATGCAAATATTTTTCAATTAGTCTTATTTCTTTGCACTGAGTTTTGATAAAATACCATGCTAAAAAATAGAGGGACAAAATTTAAATTGATAGATTTAAAACACAATGATATTTCAAATAATTTCTTGCTTGAAGAGGAAATACACTCAAAAATCATTCTCATGTCAAACCTTCAGCAACAAATTACGTAGTTTTATTTATAAAATATTTATTACGTGATTCATCACTTGCTAACTAACAAAGAAGGTCTCCATACTGGACTGGACATACTCAATTTTTTTAATAAAAATACTAATTAAACTACTCATGTATGAAATAAAGGATAAGTCAAAATTAGTGGCTGAATGACAGAAGAAAACGTATAAAAAATAAAATACTTTCGAATATTTGGCGTGAAAAGACGAAAATGTCACGCGATTTGGCAAGTAGCATTTTCCCCCGACAAAAGCAAAAGGCTTTAATGCAACTGAAAACTTTTGGGTTTTTAGAATACGTGTAAATCGTATTTAATGAATTTAAACATAAACAATAAGAGAGTTTAATATATTATATACATATATAAACGTATATATATTTATTGCATATAAGGTACCCTGGGGTAATAACGCCACGTTAAGGTTCTACCAATTTTCACGGCTTAGTTTTAGATTGTATTTTTCAAACAAATATAGGATCTGATACAGCAACTCATTGACTATCTATATAAAATAAAATAATTTAACAGATATGTATTCATAAAATGTAATAGCGTTTTTTCTTGACCAATGCTATTTGGCGTTATTACCCACCTATATGGGTAATAACGCCATGCAAACAAAACTATGAAATAAGATGGAATAATTGCATGCAGATAGCCCAATTCTAAAAATACAAACTCTACAAACTTAGAAATTGAGAAATTGCATTCTAAGCTATTAAAAATGTTCAATTTTTTGTGAAAGTGTAAGAAAAATAAAGGTGTGGTGTGGGAGGGGGGGATGAGGCAAAAGAATATCAGACCGTGAGCTTCTTTTTGCTTAAAAAGGACCACTTAAATAGAAATATGAGAAACATTGCATAGTTGTAACTGTGTTTATTTGAATCAGTATTTAGGATGTAGCTCGGCCACTGTAGGGAATCAACCGGGATATTAATGTAAAGGATTGGCGTTATTACCCCGGTATAGTTATTGCGCAGTGCATTTTAAATTACAAATTATCTCGAGAAGATATCCAAAATCTTCAACAACATTTTAAAAGTACATGAAACGCGCTACAAATTTATGTAATTAACAAAGTATTTCCGGATAAAAAGATAGTCTTCACATCACAAAACGTATCTCGCAAATTTTAGATCAAGCGTTAATTTTAGTTGTTTGTAAAAACAATAAGACCTAAAAATGAAACAAATTAACTTGAAGCTGTTTTTTGCGATTTATATGACTCAAAACCCTTCTGCGCAGAGCACATGGGTGTCATTTACCTGATTATTTCATAATTATGCAAAATATAAGCACTTGGCGTTATTACCCCGCCTGGCGTTATTACCCCAGGGTACCTTATTTATTGTTTGTTGCTGTAGTTATTTAATTTATCTCTGGAAAAAATATTTTCATATGTAAAAAATTCATATTGAGAAAAATTATTGTAATACATTTAAGCGTATTCAAAAATAAAAGCCAGATGTTTCCATAGCAACGAAATCGAATTGACAATACTCAATTGAATTTTAAACCTGAAAGAGTTTTAATTAATTTAGATTTGAATTTCGTTTTAAATCGCCAATTTTGATGCTTACATTTGAATATAAATACATATAAATATTGATATAGCAAAATTAGACTTAACAGAAACTACAACTTACAAAACTAAAGTTATTTAAATTTAATTTATCTAAACAAGTTGAACATGAAACTTGCTTCCGTTAAAGTGAAATTGATATAAAAAAGTATTTTTTTAAATTGCTTTCTATCGCCAACCGATGGTAAATCGCCAAATAACAAAATTTTCATTATTTCTTTTTACGAACAGTGTACGAAGTTTCCGCCGAAATTTTTTTTTTATAAACATGTATATCCGCATGAAAAGAACATTCTCTAATTTTTTTTTCAGATTTTCCGTAGTGTGCCCGTACGGGGACCTTCCTTGTAAGCGTAGAATCATTCGAGTGAAAAATGTCCAAGCCAAATTGGAGGTGCTATTCCAAGTATTCACGAATTAAATATTCAGTAATTTCGAGCGTTAAATCACGTTATAAGTATTTAATAATTTCAAGCGTAATTACACTGCTGAAAGTTAATTGGAACATTAATTAAAAATGGTATATGTATTCACCGATGCTGGGTTTGTTTGTGTCTCATGCTGTGGCTCAGGATTGTGTGCTCAAGAAGATTATTCCATATCTGTGCAGCAGTTGCAGCTTCTAAAACGTATGGGAGTGAAAACTGCTATGCTGGGCATCGTCCTTGTAGCTTAAATGGTAGAGCGCTATTCCAAGTATTCCGGTTTCGATCCCCAGCTTGGACATTTTTCACCCTGTTGGTTCTATGCTTAGTTAGCAAGTGATGAATCACGTATTAAAAATTTAATAATTTCAAGCACAATTACACTGCTGAAAATTGGAACATTAATTATTTTTTATTAATATATTTTTCAAATTACATTTGTACTGAACAAAAGTTACGGGCAGCTGGAATTTTAGTAAAATAAAGCTAGTAATTTTAAGAACTTACAAACATTTTCAAACAGTATTTTTATTACAGGCATGACAGTCTCAGAGTGCAATTTAACACTTTTGGATGGCGCTGGCATATTATTTTATACCACTTATATACCACTGGCATATTATTTTTAACAAACACAAATTTACAACAAATTTTAAATTAGCTAATGAACGATGCTGTGGGTCTGTCCAAATGATTTTAAACTAGTGGAATAAATTATGTATTCTTTTTTTCTTATGATTGTCGAAATACCTATGAAAAAGTGAATTCCTCTATCGTGCTTTAATAAAAATAAAATCAAAAAAGTCTTAAAGATGAATTGTGCGATGTAAGATATGACGATATGAGCAATTGCCTTATTACATTCTCTCAAAAAATAAGAGCTTAGCTGAATGATGATCAGCAGTTCATTTTACAATTTTCGAATGTCAATTCTATTTATGTGCTCTTTTCTTTTTTTTTTTTTAATAAATGATTTTAAATGTCAGAATATTTTCCACCAGAAATAAAACAATATTTCACTATTAATTGAAAACGTTTAAAGATTGTTGTACAGTTTAGCTTTTATAGATTAAATAATATAAAAGTTCAATTACTTTTCTTAATTAGAATCCAGATTATATTCCCATTGACATTTATGAACAATTCATGAAAAGCGTCTGTAAAAGTGAATCTTCAAATCTCTTTACAAATGCTAAATAAAACGTAATTACATTATAAATTTTTTTCATAGAATAATTTAAAATTGTTGAATCATCTTATGTGTGTTATGACCTTTAACGGTAATATTAACAATCATTCATTTACTGCATTCAGAAACAAAAATAAGTTTGATATCATATCAAAAAATTAAAAAATGCACGGACTTGTGCTTTTATACTTGTGCTTCATTATACAAAGTTATATTTAATTCGTCATTCATTAACAATATCTTGGTATTAAAAATTTAAATAATGAATAACTATTATAACGAAAACTTCTACCACCGTCCTTAATTAATTATAGGTCATGCACTAATTAATAATTGAGTATTAAAAACGTTGCGACCTTTTGAATATAAAATCTGAGTTAATTTATGATTTTTAAAACAACAATAAAACCACGTACGAAAAAATACAGTGATCTCTTCGGATTTACATAGGGTAACAGCGTCTTTTTTTTCTTTAGAAACGTCAAAAATCGTGTTTTTTTTTAGATGAAGCATGTGTATAAAAATGCTGCCACTAACTCTCGGAAATGTTTCAGAGCAGTTTTTACAGTGTAAGTGTGTCAAACCCCTTTTCTCAAATCAAAATATTGGTTATTTAAGCTGCTATTAATTCTGAAATAAACATTTTTTCAGCTGCATATTTGAAGTTGTGCATGCAAGAGCAATTAAATAATATTAATTTTAACGTTGTCACATTATTAAAACAAGTTTATTGAACAATTTACTTGAGAAACGATACAACTCGAAGAATCTATTTGCTGTGTAGTATCGATATTTATTGCGATGAAGATTCTTGACATAGCTTCATGACATCAGAATCCTTTTAGATATTAATTGTTTAAGGATATTAATTGTTTTAGGAAAAGACTTGAGGTCGTTTCAGTATAGAATATATAATCCAAAACGTGTAAAGACTTTTATTGACACCAGATTCTTTAAACAAAATCGAATTTTTCGACCATAAGATTACGATGCTGGACGGAAGACAAGCATGATTATATTTAACAACACGATCTGTAGACTAGTGACATTATCTTATTCTTTCGTTGCCAAGGGCTTTTGACTCAACACATATACATGAATATGGCCAATATTGTATCATATTCCAAGATTGGGTTGAGAAGAGACATGTGTTATATTTCCGTTAATGAAAAGTAAATGAAAGTGACCAAGGCCAAAAGAAATTTTTAGGTTAAAAAAGGTAACAGAAGAAACAAAGTACAGTCAATCAAGGTAACTTTGCTCCAGCTTTACCAAACTTTGGTCCATTCTTCCATGGTGAAATCACGACGAATTGCTTCCAATGAGCTGCCAAACTCACACTAGTGCTGCTATCTATATTTTGAGATCGAAACTTTGCCGCTAAATCAAGTGATAAAGGAGATTTAATCGTTTTTCTCTCTTGGCCTAAAGTTATCCTGATTGACTGTACTGTAAAATCACAAAGCCACAATTTATAGGAAATTGCCAAACTGACAGTAGGGCGTAAGAAAAATATACGTTACTTTAAAATGTAAAAAGATGTTTGAGACAAAGCACATATGTAGAAATAATTTTATTCGTTGCAAAACTGTAGTGATAGTTAGATAGGAGGTGCAATAGTCAAAAAGATATGAATGGAAAACATTGCATATCAAGAAAATTAAGTATTCTGATGAAATGTGAAAGTTTTGTGCGATGGATTGAGGATATATTTTCTTATATTTTAATAAAGTTCGCTGCATTTAGAGAACCATGGAGAGGGAATTAAAAAAGAAAACTTAATTTTAAAAATTGAAGGGACTATTGCCAAAAAAAGGCGAAACTAGCAAAAAACTGACGTTTAAAGTTACGAATTTATTAAGATCAATATTTTGAGAGCTAGGGAATGTATAAAAACAATTAAAGCAAAAAGTAATATTTGAAGGTAATTTTCTTCACATACCGGGTTTTAGTACGATCATGCCGGGTTTTATAGTATAAAAATTACTCGGAAACTTTTCCGAATACCAGTGCCGCAAAAGAAACTTCGTTTTATATTTATATTTTCTTGGATTAAGAAATATGTGTCTTTTTTATTGCGTATGTCTGATGGATAATTCGAGATACAGTAAATGTTAGAAATATTTTATGACACTCTTCATTTTACAAATAATAATGAATTACCTTTATTATTATAACAGATGATAATTATTTTGATTTTATTGAAATCTGTTGTATGCAAAATCAGATTCCACTTTATTAGGATCATAAATTCGAAATATACTGAAAACATGCACATATATAATATACACTTTATGCTGTAAAATGATGTTGAACTAGTCGTTCATTAAGAAACTGTGTTCTAATAAACTTTTAAACAATATAAGAAAATTAATTATGGGTTCAAGTACTAATTAGGCATGTAATTTCATATTAAGAGCACTGCGTTCCTCAATAATCGTTCTATTGTATCAGCGCATCAAAGGCCTTAAAAAATAAAGATTTGTGTATAATATGATTTTCGAAACTTTACGACAAAAATAATTTGTATAAATCATTTTGTTACCTGCATATAAGTCTGAAGAGAACATAGTATCATTATGAATGCTTATGAGAACAATATATTAAATATATTCAAGAATTTTTATCACTTGATTATTACAAAGAAAACAATATGCAGAAATCGTGCATATATATTTAAGTTTTATGATATAAATTTTATATTAAACTCGCCGTTCCTCATCGATACATGAATTAATCAAGATTTAAAATAACATAATAAATTTAATTAGAGGTTTAAGTGCTAATTAGGCATTCAATTTTATATTTAAAACTACATGTTCATAAATAATCCTACTGTTGTATGAGCTCATCGATAGTGTTAAAAAAAATTAAAACTGAAGTTTAATATAAATTTCGAAAAGTTTGAAAAGAATAGTTTGAATAAATGATTTCGTTACCCGAGTATGCTTGTGCAGGGAACATGGTATGATTATGAGACTTTATGTGTCCGATTTATTAAACAATCAAGAAACTTTAATACCTGTTTACTTAAAAATATGGCAAATTTTAATGCTAGGATTTTAATAACTCGGCGAATAAATATCTGATCAAGAAAGACTTGTAAAGTATGCACATCGTAAATGAACATATATTGGTAAACCTTTAAAAAAGGAACAGTACAATATTTAAGAGAAACATTTGCTTAGTATCAATACATACATAATAATCATCATCATCATAATCATAATCAACCATTTTTGATCCACTGCTGAATGTAGGTCTCCCCCAGATTTTTACAATATTTCCTGTCTAGTGCTTTCATCATCCTATTTACACCGGCCACTTTTCTAATTTCATCACTCCATCTCACTTGGGGTCGTTTTCTTGGTCGTTTTACATCTCTGGGATACCACTGTAGAGCGTTTGTGCTTTCCTTATTGAAAATAAATATATATATATATATGTCTAGAAAGTTTATTTGGAACAGAATAGATTCGTCAAATGTTGAAAATTACCTTTTTTAATTTATTTGTTATTTATTATGGATTATGTTGTAATTTTCTTTTATTCTTCTTTTATCAAATATATTTTCATCACTACCAACTTTCCACTGAAACATGATTTGGAAGAGAAAAAAAAATAATAACGGTTCTTGTTCTTCTAGGCTCTTTTATTTAAAATTTAAGCAGATTAAAAAAAAAAAAAAAAAAAAAAAACGGACGGTTACTGTTATGGATGTTTCTTTTCAATTACTTTAAATTAAAATTTCCTAAATTAATCTGCAAGTTGTTTAAAAAACACCGTTTTAAACTTTCTTTAAATTAAGACATTATGAGATTAAGATAAATTTACAACATATCTGCACTTAAAATTTAAATATTTTTAAGTAAATTTTATATTAAATATTTTTTTAAATATTAATCAAAAAAACTATTTTTGTTGTTGAAACAACTATATTTCCATAGCTTTGCAATTTTTAGTTTCTTTAATTCAAAACAGTTTGGTTAATTTTTGTTTTGCGTAAAGCAGTAAAAGTCAAATAAATCAGAGCCGCATACTATGAGTTTTGTTTAATACTTTATATATATTTGCTACAACCATCAGTCGTCAAATGCAACATTATCAGTGAAAATTAAAATTGTGTTTTTTTGAAAACAAGAAAATTCTTTATTTTTCAATATTTTCATTTAAAATTGAACATTCATACTGATGCAAAAGTTTCAAACGGAATCTGTAATCTAAGTTTTCTTACTAATCAAAATAATAGCTTTACTTTTGTTTCATTTTAATAATTTTAATACCAATTGCATGTATGAGTTAGAACCAAGTCACATAAAAATATTTCTAATGAGAAATTTTCTTCAATAAAATGCAACTTAAAATAGTAAACAAGGTTGTTAGAATAATACGTCTGGCTCGAAGTACAATTATTTTAAGTAGAAAAATCTGAGAGTTATAACTATCACTCTCTTACAAATTATCGTACTTTAAAAGACATTAGCTTCAGTATATAAGAATGTATGATAAACAGCTTAAAAATACAACAGGTATTTTTAAATGTAACTTTAACTTTTCTCTACTTTTTTTTTATTTCTCTCGATAAATAGAAAAATATTTTGGCATCTGTAAAGCTGGTTTTCAATGTGTTAATAATGCACAACAACCATGCGATTAACTTTAAAGTTTTCCACATTAAATTTTAACATTACTTTATTAGAACATTTTTTGAGCCTTTTGGTCTTTAAAGAATAACAGCATAAGAAAATTAAATCGATTGAGAGCATTGTATACTATAATAATTCTAATCCTTCACCTGCACCTGTTTCTTTGTGATAAAAACACAACTGACAATAATAACTGCAGTAAGATTTGATATTTCAAATATTATATATGAATACTAAATAAAATAATTCTGTAAAAATATAGTTTCATTTTTTTCCCTCAGAGCGAGAGTAAATTAAATATGTAAAAGAAATGGGGGGGGGGATCATCTAATCATCTATAAAATTTGTAAAAAATTTATTAATTGTCCAAGAAAGGCAATATAAAAATGGGTGTGTACTAAATTAACATTTTTAGAACAAGTTTCAAGAATGGAAATGAAGATTAAAAGAAAATAAATTACGCGTATTTCGGATGCATAGCCGTGGTTCAAATAATTCTGTCTTCTGCAAGAAATTTTATTTAACAAAATGTAACTTTTAGCAACTTGGTATTTATTTAAATAATTTATGGGTAACATTTCTAATTTGACTTATTCTATTTTGTCTTATTTTAGCAACGGTATGTGTGCTGAAAATTGTGGTACCTATTTTCAAATATCCATTTAGATGTAATTCGATATATAACCGGTCTTTTAAATATTCAAATTTATTTTTAATATTTGTGATTACTTTATACATTTTTCCAAACATGTGTTTGTTTTTTTCAGTTATTTAAAACTGAAATCAACCGATTTAATCCATAAAACGTTTAAATAATTAATTTTATATTTTTCAAAATATAAGCTGTTCAGCTGTTATAATGAATATGTGTATAGTTTAGTATAATTAATTGTTTTTTTTCCGCAAATTACTTGATCAGATAAACCTAATTATCTATTATTGAATGTTTCCGATTACACGCTATTTATTATTATTTATTCAAATAAATAAAATATTTGAATATGTTGTTTTTATTTAATACATAGTTAAAATTTTCTGTTAAAACATGAAAAAAAAAAAAAAAAAAAAAAAAAAAAAAAAAAAAAAGAAGAAACGAGATTTAAAATTACACCAGTTTTCTGTTAAATGCAATTGACTGGGTTTCTCAGTCATTATTTTACAGACATTTCTTTTTTCTTATATCAAATTTTCTGTAATGGTTTCTATGTCTTTGTTTTAAGATATTTTTACCTTTGTTATACCCTGTACTTCAAAATACACGCTTTTAACTTTTTTTTACAATTTTATTAGATATAATGAAGAAGAAAATTTTGTTTAGAAATTTCTGCATCAAAATTTAAAATATTATAGAATTGTAAAATCTGTTTTTGTGGTGTTGCGGAGATTTTATGGCGACAACTAATTTAGCAGTTGTTGCGTTCACCAAGGGCACGAATTTCGGTAATATTAATTTTTAAAGTAATTTTAAAATATTTATTTCATTTAATCATAAATTATATCCTTTACATTCAGCAGTAATAGCTTCTAGTATAGCCAGTTAAGTGTTTGTCTTTAACGCAAAATACACGGGATTAAATCCTCAACCGGCTAGTAATAAACATTTCTTAAATTAAATGGTGCAGAAATTCATATTCAATGGAGAAATTGTTCAAAATTTACTAATTTTGAAAAGTAAATTAAATTATTATTAATAAAAAAATCTAAATACATATGCAGTCTTCTGTACTTTTATGAATGTAAATATATAGAGTCTTCTGTAAATTTACCAATAATTTATTAGTTATTTAACAGAATATCTGTTTTCTGGTCTGTTTAATTTTACATAAGATTTAAGATAATAGATTATTATTAGATCCTCTGTAACTTTACCGAAGGGTTTTAAAATATTGTAGGATCCAGTAGCAATCAGTGGATTTATGTCAAGAAAAGCTAGTGAACTTTGCACAACCGTTTAGCGTTGCCAATTTTAGGCCAAAATTTTAAAATAATGACGCTCAAGATGACAATAACAATTATTCCCTTAAATTTGAGAAGAATATCTGATTTCGTATTATCACATTAACGGTTGATTAGTTTTTATTTTATATGCTTGTAATATACACGGTGGTCATAAAAAAACTTTGCCGGTATATGGAGCTCTAACGACCAGTCCGTTAACCGATCGAGGTGAAATTTCAGATATAGCTATTCAGAGGTATGATCTCGAGATTTCCTGAACGGCAACAAAATGGAGCTCACGGTTACGGTTATAGTTACAGAAACTCGAAAATTTCCAGTGGCAACACCCATTTTTTTCATCGCAAAATGCTCAGCGCATGAGAAAACCCTACAGAGCGTTGGAACCGTACGTGTATAGCAAGAAACGGACACGTTATGCACGCACAAAAAACTGTTCTGCGAATCCCCCTCCCCCATAAAAAACACGATTGGGGCGCAAGGAGTAAATTTGCATATGACATAGAGTCAGTACACTAATCTCTGATTACAACACAGATCGGAGAAAACTTTTATTTTAATTACACATTTTCCACATGGGTGCCATCACAGGCAATTACAGATTGCGTGGTGGTGACTGTGGACAATGCAGCCGAACTTTACATCGTATGAGGGATGTTTGCAATCTCACGTGTGATAGAATCTTTCAAATCCGGCAAAGTTTGCGGATTGCACATGTACACACTAGATTTTAGATATCACCAGAACCTGAAATCCATAGGAGTCAGAGGTCGGTAGATCGTGGAAGCCATTGACGTTACCAGTTAAGGTGAAATGTGCCTCGTCCGTTCATAATATGCGAAGAGGTCGATAGCTATCTCCATCATATTGGATAAGAAATTCATTAATAAAGTCTATATGTTGTTGATGGTCTCTCACTTGCAACATCTGGGCGCGCTGGTATCGGTAAAGAAACATGTGAATTACAGAGCGCAGTAACTTTAAGACCATTGATTTTGGTATATCAAATACACGAGATGTACCTTTTGTAGTTTGCATGCGTCCTCTGGTCACTATGTGATGCACTTCCATAACAGTATCCTCAGGAACAGTTGGTCATCCGGATCGCAGGCTATCACAGGTGCAGCCAATTTCTTCGAATTTCATTACTAAAGCACGAAGAGCTTGTGAAATGCATAGGCCACATATTTGGCGATAGTAAACGCGCCAGGTTTTCGCAGCATTCATCTCATTTTGATAATAGTTTTACCAACTCACCACGAACGAAGTAATTTTGTTGGCATCTGCGAGCTCCAACTGAAGAACTAACATTCCCACCCTGCTTTTTATCTGTTTTCTAAGCTGACTATCTGGCAAACGATGTTCCGTGATTGGTATTTTGTCTTTGTCATATTCAAATTTTCTTCGTGCGCCTTGGTCGTGTTTTTTCGGTCCGTTCGTAGAGCAGATTTTGTGCGAGCATAACGCGTCCGTTTATTGCAATAATCATACCGTTCCAACGCTCTTTAGGGTTTGCGCTGAGCATTTTGCGATGAAAAAAATTGGGTGTTGCTAATGGAAAATTTTGAGTTTCTGTAACTATAACCGTAACCATGAGCGCCATTTTGTTGCCGTTCATAGAATCTCGAGCTCGTAACTCTGAATTGCTATATCTGAAATTTCACCTCGATCGGTTCAACGGACTGGCCGCTAGAACTCCATATATCGGCATTTTTTTTATTGACCACCCTGTAATTGATATTGCACATAGATATTAAATTTTCACTTCTGAATTTATAGCAAAAAAAAATACTGAATTTAAAAATTATTTTACCGATATTCGGATGTTATGTTTTGTATTAATAGAAAAAATATAATCAATATTTTCCGATTTAATACCTCATTTAGTTTTATTTTGAGAACATTACATACTGCATTAGATATCTTTAAAAAATTCTGTCCTTACTGAACATGTTTACCAAATGGATTTTTAAATTACCAAGTCATGTAATAGATGATTTTCACACTTTCTTTAATAACGATAGTTTTAAATTTTTACTGCAACCAACGTAAATAATATTAAAGAAACTAATGTTAGGTTTCTCACTCTTTTTGTCGTCTTTGAAGTAAAACGACGAGTTTTTAAAGCTCATTTTGTGTATTTTGCTATTTTGTGATTATGTGTGGAAGATAGAATGCATATGCTTAATGAAACGCTATCGCATTTTCCTTAAAAGCATGGCAGATTCTAATGTCTAGTCGAGAAAGACAATGTAAACAGTTTAGTTTGCTAAAAGTAAGCTTATTTGAGCATTTTAAAGAAATATTTTAAGCTTAATGTATTCATGCATTTCTAGAAAGGTAATTCGAAGTACGGCAGGTCTTTCAAATGTTAAATAGTGAATACATGTATTTTCTTTGACTATACTTTGTTGCTTTTTATTGTTTTAAATGTCTTCTTTTTTTATTGAATTACACTGTAAAACATTTGTGTAACACTACTCTATAAACTGGTTGCAGCCTTACTGCTTCCATTTTTACGGAGTAGTTTAACTGATATAACCGGTGTAACATTGTAATATTACACCAGTAATATATGTTTAATTCATACCATTATATAAGTGAACAAAAAATTACTCCATCAAATTGGAGCCAGCAGTTTTGTGGAGTAACGTTACAAAAATATTTTACAGGGCAGGCTGTTTAGAAATTTCAAAATTTATTCTGTCTGCAAGAAACTTGAGATATTTGCTTACGTTAGGATAGCGTTAAAAAATGCACAATATTGAATAACATATTTAGTTCAATTGTAATACATTCTGTATCAAAATGATTTTTTTAGAAATTTCGACTGTGAATACAAGATTAAGTTTATAATGTTATATTATGAAATTGAGTTTGCTATGTTATATACCACTTTAAGATGAGAAAAAAAAACGTGCATTATGCCTAACCCTAACAAGAAGGATTTTTCTCTTGGAAGAGTTCATCATACTACAAAAGAATGCGACTGTCATAGATAATGAAGAAAGAACACTATATAAAATTCGTTATCATATTATGATTATTCAAAGTCGCGTGACTTATATTGAAACTAATTGTGACCTAATAACATACATTAAACTGTTGGCAAGCCTTCTCAATTGTTGAAACTTGGTCTTGAAGAACACTACATTCTAAAAAAATAGCAAATATTCACTGTAAAAAAAATTAGACGATTTTACGGAAATTGTACTAATAATCGGGACGCCAATACAATTTACTGTTCCTTTAATTTCAGGAGATTAACCAAAAATAAACCCGGAAAATTTTCTAGAATTTACGGAAATTTTTCTGTTAAAAACAGTAAATTGTACTGGTGGCCTGATTACCAGTACAATTTCTGTAAAATCGTCCAATTTTTTTCAGTATTGTTCGTAAATATTATAGAAAAGTATTGCCAAATGGGATACCTGTACAAATAACTTACTTTCTGGATAAAAACATTTTTACCCTTTAAACAGCGTTTAATTGTAATAAACAATAACTTTTTGAAAGAAACTTTTCCCTTTTTGTTTCTTTTCCTTTCTTATTTCCTTTTTTTATTTATAATTGTTTACTCTTTTGTCTCAGCAAACGAACTAACATTCGTTGTAATTTTAGAAATTGCAAGACATAATTTATTACAATTGATATGAAAATATTTTTAAAATGAGTGTCCAATCTCATTTTAATTTTGAGATTTACCATGATCTCGATTATAAAATATTAATAATAACACGCACAAATTAATTAATTGTTAAGTAAACTTAATTTATTCCTTAATTTTATTTCACAATTTATTTCTATATTAACCTCATTCTAAACATTAATAATGACATTAAATCAACAATTTGATCGTTGACTGAAGATAAAAATTGAAGTAACGTATGATTATAATCTTGATACTTTTAATAAGAATGTTTCAATAAAGTATTTCTTCTTTTTCTTTTGCACGAATATCAAACAAGGTATCATTATTATTCGTTTATGGTGGTGTGCCATGGGTTAAATATGCTGAATATTGCCTCTTAATTAAAAGTGGAGCGAACCTTAATGGTTCAATGGGAGAAACAATGTAAACAGCGCATATTTAGCAAGTGAATATATATAACAGCATAACCGAAGATAAAGATGAAAGATGTGAAATGGGATCCTGTAGATTATACATGCACAACTGATAGGATAATTTGAGATACAGCAGATCTTGCAATAATTTAAAACTAGTTGGATGTGTCAATCCCAAAACTTTCTTCTATCTCATAAGTACATTTTAATATATATATATATAAAAAAAAAAGTGGTTACCTTAAAGTTACCCACTATCGAATTTCCTTGAACATTTGACTTAGCCTAATGAGATTCTGGTATCCGAAAAGCCTAAAACGCAAAATTTAACTAATATTCTGAGAAAATGAGCTTACTAATGCCTCATGTTGGGTAATTTATGCTAAAACCTAATAAGCATCTATTTATGTCAAGACCTAACAGAATCTGAAATTTGATGGAATTTCGACCATCAGTCCTAAAATAGTTATAACAAAAAATTTGCAAAACGTAGCACAGCAGCACCATATCTTGGACAATTTATGCCAAAATGTAAAAAAGCATCTAAATATGTTATGGTGTAAAAGAATCTCAAGTTTGATGAAATTCTGTGCATTAGTTCTTGAGATATAGCTAGTTTTAAAAAAAACCGTGTAAAATATAGTACAGCAGAACCATCAATTGAACGATTTATAAAAAAACGTAATCATCGTGTAATTATTTTATATGTCATTTTGCAACAAAATCTGAAGTTTGATGAAATTCTGTGCGTTGGTTGTTGAGATATAGCTATCGGAAAAATCGTGCAAAATGCAGCATAGCTGCACCACCTGTTGCAAGGTTAATACCAAAATGTAATCAGCGTCTAATTACGTTATATATTCTAGTGTAACAGAATCTAAAATTTGATGAAGTTCTCTGCATTAGTTCTTGAGATATAGCTATCGCAAAAATCGTGCAAAATGTAGCATAGCAGCGCCACCTATAGGGCAGTTCACACCAAAACCTTATCATCGGCTATGTATCTCAAGTTATCGAGGAATCTGAAGTTTGGTGAAATTCTGTGCATTAGTTCTTGAGATATAGCTATCACGAAAATCATGAAAAACGTGGCATAGCAGCGCCACCTGCTGGCCAATTTACACCAAAACTTAATCAGCGTCTATGTATATCAAGGGGTCACAGAATCTGAAGTTTGGTGAAATTCTGTGCATTAGTTCGTGAGATATAGCAACCTTGAAAATCATGAAAAACGTAGTATAGCAGCGCCGCCCGCAGGCCAATTTTCACCAAAACTTAATCAGCGTCTATGTATATCAAGGGGTCACAGAATCTGAAGTTTGGTGAAATTCTGTGCATTAGTTCTTGAGATATAGCAATCTTGAAAATCATGAAAAACGTAGTATAGCAGCGCCACCTGCAGGCCAATTTTCACCAAAAACCAATAGGCACTAATTCATACCAAGTTCTAACTGAATATAAAATTTTATTAAATTTCGAGCATTAGTTCTTGAGATAGAGCGCCCACAAATTTTTTGTCACATACAGACAGACAGACTCACAGACAGACTGACAGACTCACAGACAGACACACAGGCTCACAGACAGACATTTTCTAAAAATAGTCAAAACGTGTTCAGGACCTTCTAAAACGTATAAATCCGTCGAAAACCGGAAGTCGAAAATTTTCATGAATCCAATACTTTCTTCTTGTAAAGATAGAAGAAAGTAAAAAGGAATGTAGATTACTCTTGGCATTTTGTATCTTTTTGGAAAAAGATTATTTCTCGTTTAATAAATTGTGAATTGTTTAAGTATATACATTTATTTTCCAATATCCCAGTTTTAAATAATTAGAATATAACATTATTCCAGTGAAATAATTTACATAATACTTAATTAATTTAAAATCCGTGTGTGCCTTCTAAATATCAAATATAAATAGTGTTCGCAGAAAAAAATCTTCAATATATAAAGTACCTTAGGCAATAATAGCTGTTATCCAGGCATAAAAAATTAATAAATGAGCAGTGATTTAAAATTTTTCTACATTTCCTAAATCTACAAATATCGAAGTTTTTGTTAGAAATAATATAGACAGCAAAGTTTTACTTTATGTACGGAGGAAAAATAAAAAACTTGCAGGACAATTTTTGTAGTTTTTGTACATTTAATTACGTAAAAAAAAAATTTCTAAGTATGTCACATCTTTTTCGCAGAATATGTCGTGCAAAAAACAGTAAGATATATTTGCACAAAACTTAATTTTTAAACGTTAAAAACAATCGTTATTTAACAAAGATATCTTTGCATTTAGATATGATGGAGATCCACCATCCCGTCTCTAGGCCCTGTCAGGCCCTTGCGGCAACATCCAGTGAGGGGCATCGACTGGGTCCGAGATTCGCAAACCGCATGCGGCTACTACTCCGGGCTCCCATCCGCACACCCCACCTTCACGTCACACACGGCTATAGTGACCAGCCCGTAGGCCGGCCACGTTCCCAGCTATTGATGAGAGAGGTCGAGAGCGACAGCTCTCCTGCCCATTGAGTAACCTCAATGGTGAACGGACACCTGGGATTTGCACCCATTGACCCGTGACGAGCCCCAGGATGACGACGCCCACAAGAGCGCCGTAACCAGTGACCCATTGCCACGGGACGTCGGATGCAAATTTGCTGTACGGCAGGCCCCACAAGATGAAATCACTATAATAGGAAACACATTTATGTGGGTTAGCCGTGAATGAAGGTACCCCTAGCAGGACCCTAGGAGGACGGGGAAAGTCCCTCCTGCACGCATAGACGCGTACTCGCTCTAGGGTTTTGCGCCCCCAGACCCTGCACGTGACGACTTACGAACACCCCTTAGGGTGCACCTGCTGCATACGGACACAGGGCCGGAGACTAGGTACTCGTGACTGAAGCCTCGGGGGCCGAGAAAACCCCCCGCGGTAGCTGGAGAAGCCACCCAGTCTAGGCTTTGGTCGCCCAAAACTCTCCCCACTCTCCCGGCGAGCCAGGAGGGGTCCAGAGTCTCGGACTAGGTGCTGGTAGCGACCCCAGGCGGGCCCAGAAAGCTCCACCTTGACTGCATAGACACAGCCTCGCTAGAGGGTTGGCGCGAACGGAACCCCGCGCGCCTCGCTCCGCCCCCCCGCCCTTCGGCCGGGGAGCCGAGCGGGGCCACAACGAGGCCCCGCCACGCACTACCGTTACCTCGGAGCCCACGATGGTTCCTAGGCCCGAGGGCCTCTCCCCGTGCAATGTGGACTCCTACCAGAAGAGTGTAGGTACCTCTAGCCAAACCCTGGGGGACGAGGAAAGTCTCCCCACGTCATCCGAAGCGACGACCGGCTCAGGGGTTAGTAGCGGGAAGATTACGTTGAGGTACTGCTAAGTCTGTATCACTGGACGCAGAAAACCCCAGTCCCGCTTAGACACGTCAGACTTGATCGGACCAAAGAGTTCACCCGGGGAGATGTGCCACTGCTTTAACCAGTGAGCGTCCGGCCCAGGACTCTGTGGTGTTTGGATTCGGAGGCGAGCCTGCCGGCCAGCCTCCTCCCATGGGTGCCAGGCCGTGTGGGACAAACGCCGCCACGGCGCCCTTCCGACTCGACCTGTCCCTTGGTTCGAGCGGAGCACCCCCAGTCTCCTCCCACCTAGGAGCTGGCACACCACTACTTCCGCTACAGAGGTGATGGGTGGCTGAGTTTCCCGGCGGATAAAAGTCACACCGGGCACTGGCCCGAAGCCTCTCCCATTGTTAGCTCCAGGAGATGCTGCATGCCGATCCTGCGAGCTGCAGTGTAAAAATGTGTAAAAATGAGCACACATATAAATAAGGGCACTTTTCTCAAAAAGCTATGAGAGGTGCTAAAGAATGGCGATCAGAATTGTAGATAGTGCCATTTATTGATATGAGATAGCAGAGAGCAGTTGGGACCATTCATTCAAGTAATGTGGAAGAGTATGAGTTATTGTGCGAATTGGGGTTATTTTGAGCCGCAAACTTTTGACCCATATTTGAAATACTTTCCTTTTCGTGTTCTTATGATTAATTTAGAGTAAGTTCATAGTGATATCCGGAAAGTTGAAATTTTAAGCTACTTTTTAGAAGCACGATCTTTGTCACATACATCTTTAAGTTACATATTGTTGAATATATATAGGATCTTTCAATTTTATAGTATATCATCTCAAATAAAGAACAAGCTTTGAAAAGCGAAGCAATTTATTCATAACTATTTACAACAACAAAATCCTTGAAAGTCATCAAATAACACAAAAATAGTAGAAACAATTTAGTAACTGAACAAATAAAGTGTTCGAACACAGCTGAAATATCTTACACTCTCCACGTAATGCCTCAATACAGCAACATATACAAAACAACATAAATAAACCACTAAGTCAAGCAAAACCATTCTGAATGCATCGCATTTAGAAAAGCTTAAAATTAGCTAAATCGCTGACTGACTGACTACCTGGTGCCCTACTCCCCTCTCATATATATATATAGGAGCGAAAGCACGTTCCAAAACTTACCACAATTTTCTATTGCTAGAATTTTCTGGAATCGCCTGGAAAAACAAAAAAAACATATTTAATGCGCCCCCGTACATATTAAGGAGGATGATTTGGTTTTGTAGCCAAATATCACCAAGTGTGTCGACAATTTGACAACATATCACCAAACTGAAGACCAAAATTAGTTGCCAAGACATTAACTTGGTACTATTTCCAGCATTCCGCGAAATTTCCATAGACACCCATTGTAATCCAATAAGGTTTACTTGCTTGAAACCTTGCTTGCTTATTAATGCAACAAAAAACTAACATTAGTTTATAAATAGAGATTAATTGAATTATTTACATTATTTTTAAGGACAAATATTAACAATTTACAAAATTCGCAATATTTCACTCTCCTCAAAGATTATACGTCCCAGTCAGTCCAATCCCTGATTAAGAGGAAACTACTTCAAGACTATTACAAAAAATTCAATTATTTTATAAAAATAACAACACAAACAAATACAAAAACAATAATTGCATAGATAAAAAAACTAATATTTATATAATTTACAAAAAGTACCTTGAGAGACCATGATCTGAAAATTCGAAATTTCAATTTCTAATCATTTATTTTGAGAATACAGTCATTCAATCTGTTGACGTTTGTATAAAGACCGTCTCAGTTTGTTTGTAACTTTGAAGATAGTCCCTTATGATGTATGGAATTCCACATCTACACTTAGTCATCTTTATTGAAGTCATGTCCAGTTACATTTGTGTCATACTGGGTCTTTATCTTCTCAGATACTATGCCGATTAAGTTCCTTGCCAGACGACGGATCTCCTTTATCCATGCCTGGAATTCATCGATGTGGCGATGATGGAGCATCAAGAGGACTGTAAAACAAACGAACCTCATGTAGACGAAGATCATGACTAAAGAGCATTTGGGCAATTGGCGATGTTCTCATGACTAAAGAGCATTTGGGCAATTGGCGATGTTCTCATGAACGGCATTCCTGTAGGCAAACAAGAATAGAGGTTCTGTCCCAGTCCTGTTGGTCATAGACAATAGGGGGAAGATTCTATTCAGGATGGTACGACTGAACCTGTCGCCCCTGGCATCCGATTGAGGATGTAGAGGTGTAGTCCGAGTTTTTTCCATGCTGGGTATTCCAAAGATTTCTTTAAACACAGCAGAGTCAATGTTACTTCCTTGATCGGAGTGAATTTGAAGTAGTCCATGATAACGAGGAAGTATTTGTTGTCATCATATGTTCTGAGAAGACAGAAGAGGACCTAGGATGTACAGAGTAATTCTTTCGAAACCTGCTCCTACATTATAACATATCAATCACAATCGGGTGCACCTCATCGGACCTTTACGTGTTACACAGATGTCACAAATTCGACATCACTTTTTTATATCAATGCGAACATAGTTCTAGTAACAAAAAATCTCGAACTTTTTGCAGGATCTTCATGACAACAAAATGACCTCCTGTCGGACTACCATGAAGTTCTTAAAAGATCGTCAAAATTCTCGGCTGAGACTTATTATTGAGGCTTAATATAACATTCTTACTGTAGAATATAATGAGCATCACGTTTTTCGTTTTGTTACTGGGATATACAAAATATATGGAATGCAGTACTATCTATTGGCGATAATTGCTGTAAGTGCGTTTGAAGTTATAATATCCATTTTTAATTGTAATTAAATGTTTGCAGACCACGGTGCGTGTATAAATTATCTAGATCATATACAAGGCTACACAAAGGAATCCGTAAGTGGTACTGAGTTTGCTCTTGAATTGCCTAAAGGGGATTTTTACATGCGTAATGCATTTTCAGTTTGAACTATATTTAGTACATTAAGAAATCTTTGTAGACTATAAATAAATTCATATATAGGGATATGTAAGGAGTTGGACAAATTGCCGTTTGCAGATGATAATTTATGGAAGTGAGAATTTAGTATTTTTAAGAAGTGTTTGCTTGAAGTAAATTTTATATTCATATGTGACGCGTATAAAAATCTGCAGATAAAATGCAAAACTATACAAAATAAATCGAGCACATTTGGATCGATTGCTGAAGATGATTACTCAATTAGAATTAATTTTTATCATACTATGCGAATTTATGCAAATAGGTTGTTCATATTCAGTGCTCTACTAAGAATTCTGGTATCTTTTCGATTGTTGACGATAGATGCGGGAATTTATTTTTAAAATATACTGTGTGTTTTCTAAATAATTTACTTGATTATCTCCTTTATTTCAATAAGCTGCGAATTTCGTAAAGTTTTCTGAAAGTGTTTCATAAACTATGCTTTACGCATAATTCTCCTTTTTCATTTATAGTCTATGTAATGACTGAAAACAAATAACAAAATAATATTTGTGAAATATTTTACCCTTTACTTTATGATGCTTACTTAATAATAACATATTAATAGTCTCATGTAGAAATAGCATTGCAATTTCATATAATAGCAATGATGAAAACGCTAAACTAAAGAGAAATACAATGGCTTTTTAAATAAAATTGCTCCAGAAAACGTACGTTAAATAATGTTTCTCGCCCATTTAGTAACTACTATATGCATTTGATTATTTTTTGAGAAAGTTGAAATGAAATCGCAAGGTGTCATCTTGTCTAGGATTTATTTATTTATTGCATCGGGAAGGGAAATTTAAAATAGCTTGACGTGTACTTGATGCGTTATACTGTTGGTTCTTCAAATATTAAATTGCAAGTTTCCTGTTTCGAGATTTATTCGACATATGAAATGTTGAAATTTATGTTTTGGAGTCCAACATTTATTTCCGAAAATAAATAAATGTGAGACATAATCTGACAGGTAGTGTGTACATGCGAATGAATTTCTTTTATGTATATATATTTAAGAACTTTCTTTTTCTTATTTCTATGATTATACTTTCTTCTATATGAGGAGCCCAGAAGCCAAGGGGTACAAGTGACAAAATGTCGATTTGGAGTAAATTGAGTTTAAAGATAATTGATGTTAAATTGGAACATCAATAACAATTGACTAAATTGAAATAGGAAACATCTGCTTGTTGCATTCTAATCTTTGAACTCTCATTTCAATAACTGTTAAAAAAATAGGGTACAATTTTCTTTAAATGTATAATTAATCAATATTGTTTGTTTTTCGAAAAAAGTGGTTTATCTCTATAACTCAGCAAATAATAAGAAAATGACCTATATTTCTTTACCTGAAATGAAAAAAGCATATTTCCAGATACCCTGTGCACTTAACTCAATTTTTTCAATTTTGTCACATATACCTGGGCTTCTGGGCTCCTCATATGTAATAGATGAAAGCATAGTTATTGGAAATGTGTTCACCTTCTGTTTTTCAACGTATTTACATGTTTCAGGGGTCAGAGATCACAAACAACATTTTTGCAGAAAATGTCTGTCTATCTATGTGTGTGTCCATGTGTCGCTATTTTAGCGATGAAAAGTGTGGGATTCATACAAAGAATTGAACTAAATTCCATATACGTATATGTTTTAGCTATGGCGGGCGTGTCCTATGTGAATTTAGAAATATTTCACTGGAAAGGGGCACCGTAATATCGATGTTTGTGCACTTTAATTATCATATCATAGAAAAGTGCACAAAGTTATGCGTAGAAATAAACAAATCGCTTACATATGATTTTGACTATGAACAGTAGGTAATTGAATTTAGAAATATTTTTCCATAAGAAGTCGCTATAATAGCTATTTTGTGTAATTTTCTCGCTTTTCGATTGCTCTGCTGTGCATCGATGGCTCATACAGCGAAGAAAACTTTGTATCCTAAAATGGCCGGCGATTTTGAAACAGCTGACGTATAACATAATAAAAAAAATATTCATTTTATTAAATATCGAGATTAACATATTTTTACTCCACTTATGTGACTGAAGCAGAAATTTAGAATAAAAATCGATGAAGGCTTGCATTGAACTGATAATATTGAAGTTTTAACATATGTAGCTACTTTTGTGAAAGTTTAAAAAATATGACATAGAAGAAAGATTTGGGATTGGCGAATCCAACTAATTTATTTCTAAAGCCATATTGAGTTTAAATTTAAAAAAGTGATTGTGTCACCCCAAACATTAACGCTTGATTTTTTAATCAAATTAAAATACTTAAATTCTTTTCCAGTGACAGTATTTTATCGTTAAAAAAAGAATATTTAATGTATTAAATCTTATTATTTAGTTTATCATGTTATAATAATTTGAAATTAAATTAAGAAAAAAATGTTTTTTTTTATGAAGCAAAAGAAACTTTTGGAAAGTGTATTCCAAACCTAATTTAAGATAATACCATTACTTTCATATAACATGGACATAGACACTTCTTTATTCATGGTCAAGCATTTAGCTGTTAGAAAATTGCTATAGTAATTTGTAAATTAATATTTGTAAGTTTCACTATTATTTTTTTCAGTGTGTGTGTGATTTAAAAAAAATACATAGTACTAGAGCAAAATGTAGCAGAAAAAAAAATTTCCCACAACTGTAAAAAAAAAAAAAAAAAAAAAAAAAAAAAAAAAAAAAATCAAAACAATATTAAAATTGCAATTTTTTTTTTTTTTTTTTTTAGGAATAGTTAAAAGAAAAGAAAAGCCTCTCCGCATATTATCTTCCTTTACATGGATGTAGGCAATAGAACATTTCGCAGATAACGATTTGTTTTTAGACTTAAAACAAATAACAACTAGTCGTTGGAGGCCACCGTAATACTTACCCATCATGGATATGCATAGTATACAATAAATGAAAACATAACGTATGTAAACAATATATAAAATGCATTACAATTCCAACACAAAATATAAACGTATATTTAAGTCTTTTTAACACATAATCATGCTCTATTAATGATTTTCTGATGAACCAATTTCGATAAATTATATGAAACGCCAAACTATTCAAGTAGCACTGAATTGCGTAAAAGAAACATCCTTATAACTCCAAAAATAATAATCATATTCACTAACGGTTTCTTGCATCGAATTAAGTATCCCATTTCCAATTAAAAGATATCTTTGAATTGAAATTTGAAGGAAATACAGGGTCATGAAAAATCAAAGAATGTGGAAAATAGATATAGAAATATCTCAACAACTAATAATCCGATTGACTTCGTTTTTTACGCAAAATTTGTGTTATTTTATTGCCTTTTACCTCCACTCTTTAAAATAAAAGAATTCGAAAATTTTTATATACCTTTCATCAGAACGAATTTTTCGAGAGTCCGAAAAAAATAGTTCCGGATAATCGAGGTTACTGATATTAAATAGGCTTCGTCCCATTCTTACATACTAAGCACATACAAAATTTCAAATCTCTATCTCAATTTGTTCGGGAGATAGAGCGGTTACAGACAGACAGACACACAGACGGACGGACGGCAAATTTTTTTTTCTAAAAATATGTTTTTCGGAATCTCCAGTGTCCGAAACGTGTAAATCCGTCAAAAAAAATTTTCGATTTTCAAAACGATTTCAAGACTTACCCTATATTACGTATGATGGGTAAGTAAAATTAAGTTATTTTAGAACATATTGAAACTAGTCGTTGGGGGCCACCGTAATACTTAACCATCATGGATATGTATATGAAAATAAAACATGTGAAACTATTTATACAATGCATTGCAATTCATAAACAAAATTTAAATATTGTTAATATACATAGTAATGCTATATTAAAGTACTGCTGATGTATAAAACGCCAAACTACTCAAGTAATATCGAACTGCGTAGAAGAAACATCCTTATAACTCCAAAAATAATAATTCTATTAACTAACAATTAACTGCGTCGGATTAAGCGTCTCATTTCCAATTAAAATATACTTCTGAATTGAAATTTGAATGAAATACAGGGTCATGAAAAATCGAAGAATATGGAAAACAAGATTACAAATATCTCGGCAACTAATAATCCGATCGACTTCGTTCTATATGCAAAATGTGTGTTATTTTATTGCCTTTTACGTCCATTCCTTAGAACAAAAAAATTCGAAAATTTTTATATACCTTTCATCAGAACGAATTTTTCGAGAGTCCGAAAAAAATAGTTCCGGATAATCGAGGTTGTTCATATTAAATAGGGTTCGTCCCATTCTTACATACTAACTACATACAAAATTTCAAGTCTCTATCTCAATTTGTTCGGGAGATAGAGCGTTTACAGACAGACAGACAGACAGACAGACGGACGGCAAATTTTTTTTTCTAAAAATATGTTTTTCGGAATCTCCACTATCTAAAACGTGTAAATCCGTCAAAAAAAATTTTTCGATTTTCAAAACGATTGCAAGACTTACCCTATACTACGTATGATGGGTAAGTAATAATTCCAAGGATTTTTTTAATAGGTTTTTTACGCATATGTTTTTCTGTTTAATATGGAATTTTGCAAAGATTCAGTTTTCAGTTACTGTAAACAATATTGTAAAGAATATCGTAAAGTTTCAGTTAATGCAATATATTCAGTTATACGGCAAAAAAAAAAAAAAAAAAAAAAAAAAAAAATCAGAAATTCCAACATAGTAAAGAATGCAATAGGTAGTATTTCTCACGAATTCTATCTAAAAATAAATGAGGAGTGGTAAGTTTTGCTTATTAATAATGGAAAAAATAGTTATTGTTCCTGTAATAATATGTAATTTTTATCATTGAATTCAGTTATCGCAACACTGACAATATCTGAAAAAGACCCTATATCGGGAGCGGTGACTGACCATAAGTTGCCTTTAGACAATAAAAATTTATATTTCTAGATCCTTTTTATTAGATCACTCGTCTATCTTAACTTCCCTCAATGTCAGTTTGAAAATAAACAAGTTCAAAACATGTTTCTCCATCCGTTTATCGACAGAAAAGCACGATTAAGGGGTTCTTTCACTCAGATGAAAAGTAACACTCTCAAATGTTAAGTCTGGGACATAGTTTTTCTAAAATATCTCGTTTGCATTTCGATATTTTTTAAATTAATGTTTTGCATTGGATAACAAATGTAGATCTTTATGAAGACCGTTTTTAATTTTAAAAATAATATTTTTTTATGATAATATATTTATTTTCGGAATCGGTTCCAAAAGTAAAAATGCCCTCATAAATAAATAAATAATTAATTAATTAAGGAAAAACAAACAAACAAACAAAAAAATAAGTAATTATATGTATACAATTGTGTGTTTTGGAAGCCCCTCAAGTACTCATTTTAAATGATTAAATTAACCGAAACAAGTATTTTCAGACTCTTTAAAATATATACATTTATTTGAATCACAAGTTTTCTTCTTTGGGCTGTCCAATTTAGTTACATTTAATTACAATATTTATGCTTTATTAATCATTTAAAAAAAATAATACATTTTTATAGTATACATTATTTAAAAAATATATATATTATTTTTCCAAGAACATGCGGCTTTTATTTGAATAATACTGTTTCTGTTTCACTTTATGTAAAATATTTTTTAACAACTTTTCAAAGTTTTGAGTATTATTAAAAAAAAGATGAAAGAAGAAGAGGTACAATGCTAGTTTGAATATAATATAAAGTTACACAACATTCTAATGCACAAGCAACATTTCATGGATTAAACTGGCAATATAATGCCTTTTCTAATTACAAATTCGCCAGACAACGTTAAATGGTTTTGCTAAAAGTCTTATTATCGGTTCTTTAGCAAACGTCTTACGCATTAATTTATTTCCGAGCTAGAGGAAACAAAATAGGGAGGCGTTCTTCTCAGGCTTTGTTTATTCATATTTGTTTTAGAAAATTTAAATGGTTTTGGCATAAAATTGAAACGCTATATTGCGGATTTTCAGGTTTCAAAATGTTAATTTCTACTTCCAGATATATTTTCATACATGAAAGATTCGAGTGTAAAACAAGGAAGCAAAAGTGTGGATTTATGTAGTTAAAGTTCAAAATGTAGTTAAAAATTTTAATTTTCTAAAGAAAATTTAAACAAAAGACTATATTGATTATACATTTTCAAACAGTTAAGCTAATCCTTCGATTAATTTTTTTGCAAAATTTTGCTTTTTCTGAGAAATTTTATTTTAAGATAAGCATTTTGGTTGTACATAACCAGGAGATTCTAATAATCCATTGCTAAACATCCTTAATTAAGAATTTTTTAAGTATTGAATACACAAGTTCGATAAAATTTTCTTGTTTACATTTATTCTATCAATATTCCTTTAAAAAGGCTTTAATGTGCAAGAAAATTACATTACCGAATGCAGATGCTCATATCGATAAATATAAAGATTCTCATGTTTTTTTTTTTTTTTTTTTTTTTTAACTGTTATTTACGAAAGTCTTAATTTATAGTTTTCTATTCCAACACCAAGTAAAAAAAAATTCTAAGAATTTCTATCAGGGAAATATTCAACTTTTCTTAGAGCGAAGTTTTTGACACAGATTTACGATCCTCGGTATTGGATATACCAAGACATGAGGATGTGACAGGAAGACGACAAAAATGAATCAACAAGCCACTTCCATCAGACAGAAGGAAATGAAAAATATTGGTCTCGTGGGTTACAGATTTGATTTCATACACAAATGACACTTCATTAAATACATTGCTTGGCTCTTGGAGAGTTTTTTCCTCAAAAAAGTTACATCATTCGTCACATATTTTTGACATATTTCAACAAGTTGTGCATTCCATGTCACTTTCGCCCAAGATAGAATGTTGGTGAGTTTTCAAATAAGTTTAAGAAATATTGTTTTTTCTTTATAGAGTTTTTTTTTCTTTTGGACTTGGATGTTTTCATGGAAGTTTATACTATTCAATAAAAAAAATATATGTTTCCGTTTCGGTTTGGGCTGTACTTTTTCGTCAAAAAAAGTTTTCTTTCTTCTGATCGTGACAGAAAGAAAAAAAAATCAGCTATTTTAAAATAATAATAAATAATAAATTAATTAACTTGCAGTTTAAATTAACACTGTAAAAAATGTAAAGTTACTAAAATTTTTCTAGGAAATGGTTGTTCCAAGTGCTGTTTATATAATTGCAACAACAAAAATTCATGTAACAGATACAGATTTACACTTGAATAAAAATTTTTTAAAGTTGCTAAGAATTTCTGGTATTCCTAGAATTTTTTGTGTGACGGCAACTGAGGTTACAAATAAAGTTTTAATAAGATTACTGAAATTTTACTAGGCTCTTTTGTAAAACTACTGATTATTCTGGCTCAGCTTACAAGTTTTGTAGATTTACATATTTTTGAATGAAGAGTGCACAGATAAAATTTTATAAGCATGCAGATTTCTGTAACTTTAGAGATGTAAAGTTAGAGATTTTTTTTTCAGTGTAGAGAAACAACGTACAATTTCACTGGACAATACTGTTTCTGTCACAGAAAAATTAATATTATTTATATATAATTTATTCGGGATTAGCCTTTTGCCCTGATTCCTATTATGCTTTCCATTGTTTACTAAATGGTACAATTTTTTGAAAAATAAGAATATAAATTTTACTAAATTTGCATGAAACGAAATATGAATGTATCTAAAACACTACTTTTGCTGGAGTAAAGCTAAAACTAGATACAGAATCACCAAAATAAATAAATAAATAAATAATTTCGATTTTATGAAAGAGCAAAAGTTTACATTTGTTGGCCAGTATTATTTTACACTTTATCCTCGGGCTTTTTTTTTTTTTTTTTTTTACCTGTTTCTGTTAACCCCTTGCGGCGCGGTAGTATATCTATGAAACCACTTAATTTTATTTCCCAAACACCACATTTTCACCGGAATTTTGGTAAAGAAATTTAAGGTTGATTGAATGGGTGAAACATAGCTTTTTCTGATTTATAAATAAAATTGTTTTCAAATTCTGGTGTCAGTCATTAGTTTCATCATTTAAGCTATAAATTACCCTGCGCCGCATAGGGTTAACAGACGGTCATCTTTAACATGTTCTAAATAATTTTTCCTATAATATACTGTTTTCGAAGATCCAGTTTTTTTCTATAAAAAATACACTTTAGTAAGTTCTTTAAGGTAAGACGAAACTTGGTGTAATCCAATGAGAATTATCAGAGCTTTTAAACTCATTTCTTTTGAAACTACCCGACCTATTTTGATAAAGTTTGGAATCCGTATTTACAAACATTATTGCAGACAGTTTTTTACCCGACTAAAAATTTTTATTTTAAAAGCAATGACAGTTTTTCGGAAATTTTTGATTTTTCAATATTTCTTTTTTTTTTCTAAAACTAATTATTTTTTTAAACTGTCTGCCACATATGATCTTATATTTATACGTAACCACCGAAAAATAAGTAAATAAATAAATTAAAAATATAACGAAATCGTTCGAATATTTTAGGAATTAATAGGGTTTTTTGGAGGGCTATAAAACTTAGACATTTCTAAAATGTGTGACGTTCTTTCACAGTTTTTTCAAATACATGAATTGAAGTATCTATAAACACTTCTGTAAAATTTAATTACATATAATAAATGAATATAAAATGTTACAAAAAATTTAAAGTGAGTGGTACTAGTCATGGCTTTCCTTAGCGAAAAATACACACTTCTTATAAAAAAAAACATTAATATATTAATTGATATAGCGAATATTTATCAATGCACACATTCTTATATATGTCTGATGCTATTAAAAAATAGCTTATTTGAGAATGTGTAAAAATCTATTTCATTAGTGAATTGTTTAATTAGTTCAATAAATCAGTCATTATCTTCAGGTAATAAAAAATAAAAAAAAGAATATTGCCCAGTTAAACTGATGTCATTGAGCTCACAGGCTACGCATACTAATTGTACAGCCTTATATTTTCAAGAGTTAATTCCGTTCGAAAAAAAAAATTAAAAAGGGGAAAAAGCTCTCCTCTTTCCCCTTTTTTATACTTAATCATTGAACCCCCTAAACTAATCAGGGATATGCTTTATCATATAAAAAATATATATCCAAAATTTAGAGCAAATCGGATAATTCTTTATAAAAACCCATTTAGCATTGATATAATTTAAGAGGAGTTATCCCCTTCTTTTATACTTAACCATTAAACTTCCGAAACTATTCAGAGATTTGAAATCTGATAATTCTGCATGAAAAACCCATTTATATAAATTAAGGGGAAGGGCATTAGAACCCCCGTTCCCCCTGTTTATACTTATTCAATGAACATCTAATAACAATCACGGAATCGCCTCATCAGAATGATCCTATAACTAAATTTTGATCGAAAACTGTTAATTCTGCATGAAAAACCCATTTATATCAATTAAGGTGAGGGGCATGAGCCCCCCGTTCCCCCTCTTATACTTATCGAATGAACTCCAAAAACTAATCAGGGAAGCGCCTTATCAGGATGTACCTATATACAAAATTTCAAGTGGATTGGATATTTTTATCATGAGTTATCGCGTTACGCACGTACGAAAGTACGAACGTACATACAGAACGGGCGGGCACATAAGCTCTCAGGCTATGATAGCCTGTGAGCTAAAAAGTACTAAAAATAATTTTAGTCACATCCAAGCAGTTTCTTTTTTACTTACCCATCATATGTAGTGTAGGGTAAATATTGCAATCGTTTCGTTAAAAAATAAATTAATTAATTAAATTAAATAAAAATGAACGGATTTACACGTTTTAGACACTGGAGATTCCAAAAAACATATTTTTAGAAAACAAAAAATATCATCTGTCTGTGTGTCTGTAAACGTAATATCTCCCGAACAAATTGAAACAGAAACTTGAAATTTGGAGTATACTTAGTATGTAATAATGGAAAAAAGCCTATTTAATATCAGTAATTTCAATTATTCGAAACTATTTTTTTTTTTCAAACTCTCGAAATATTCGTCCTGATGAAAGATAGATACAAATTTTCGATTTTTTTATTTTTTTTATTTTAAGGAGTGGATGTGAAAGGCGATAAAATAAGACAAATTTTGCATAAAAAACGAAGTCGATCGGATTATTAGTTGCCGAGATATTTGTAATCCTATTTTCCACACTCTTCGATTTTTCATGACCGTGTACTTCATTCAAATTTCAATTCAAATATACATTTTAATTGGATATGAGACGCTTAGTCCGACTTAGTCCGATTAATATAATTATTATTTTTGGAATTATAAGTATGTTCCTTTTACGCAATTCGGTACTACTTGAGTAGTTTGGCGTTTTATATATTTGTCAAAATTGGTTCATCAGCAGTTCATTAATAGAGCATCATTATGTGTTAAAAATATTTAAATGTACGTTTAAATTCTATTTTGGAATGGCGATGCATTTTATAATAAGTAAAATAAGTTTATACTTATTTTTTTTTCATATTTTATATTATGCATATCCATGATGGATAAGTATTACGGTGCCACCCCCACCCCAACGACTATATTATTGTATTAAAATAAACATTTTCTATAAAAAAAAAAGTCGGGAATATTTTTGTTTCAAATTTTACACATTAAATTGAAATAAAAAGTTCATGGTTAACCGAACTCAAATACAGAATTTTGCCCTGAAATGTAATTACTTTTCCGCAGTAGTTTATCTTTGAATGCTTACATCTTAGTTACTAGTTAAAAAAAAAATTTAAAACAAGTTTTCTCTTGCATTAATTTCCGTTGAATAAACTGACATTAAGTATTTTTTGGAACACTTTTAATCATACGAAAGTTAATAATGTATACTTATCAGCTTCGAAAATGCATTACATTTTGTTTTGGTTCTAAAACAGATTACATTATAATATCATATGAAATTTCGCATGTCATAAAGTACATTATCCCAAAATTAACTGTGAAAAGTCATTTATGAGATGCTTGTTTACCGCAAAGAAAATTAAAATTTGTTTATTCTAGAGTTGTAAATAAAATCATTCTGTTGAATTCTTTTACAGAAAATATTAGAGTTAAGAAAATACTTTTATTTTTCTACAAACATATCTGCTAATTAAAATTGGTTTTGTTTTTCCAAATTACATATATAGAAATTTATATTTTTTTCTTTATTATTCTCAATGTATAGATAAATGAATAAGTACCTTTTTAAAAATAATGTTACAGTATATCTGAAATATTTACGTGAATAATACGTTCTCTTTTATTTTCTCTAGTGAAGGAAAAATTGACCTGAAAAAGGTACCTTTAATGGAAAATTTAATTAATTTTATTGTCTGAGCGAAGCGAAGTCTTTATACTCAGAGATACGTAACGATATTAAAATTCAAAAAAATTCTTTCGTCAAGCAAATCTCAAAAAGTACTTGTCGGATTTCGATTCTGTTTGTACCAGAAGGTACCTATGAAGGTAATCTGGTGAATGCACCTACTTTTAAAAATTAATTCCAAATAGTTTAAAAGTTATATTGAAAAAACTGATAAAAAAGCACAATTTATTTGCATACGTCACAGAAATTTTGTGTGCGTGATTTTCACAGGCTGGATATTTTCATAGATAACCGAATCAGTACATGGAGTAAATAGTAATAAATAGTAATCATTTACGCACTCAGAAATATTGAATGCAATAAAACATTTTAAAATTTAATCATGCAGGAAAGTAAAACTGTTATTTTTTTTATATTAAAAAAATGTCATAAAAACTTAATATCATTTTTTGATAGCTAAAAGAATATTTTATATATTTCGCGTGTGAAAATTAGAAACAATTACGTTTTTAAATAAAAAGTTTCTTTTATGACATCATTTTCCCTTTATATTTATTTTTATTGCATGTTTTCTTTTAACTTATATTTTGTTTGTGTGTGGAAGTCAATTCTGGTCACTAATTTTTCGGAACGGATATACCACAAGCGCATCAGATTTGGCGCAATTTTTTTCAAAGTCCATTTGGCGAAAACTCCGTTTTCAAATAACGCTTACATACACATTTTTAAATTTCTATTTTGAAAAAGAACTTACAGTAAATAAAATAATAATAATAATAATTAATAATTATAAAAAGAAATATTTTATATAATTAAGAAATGAAAGTAAATAAACATTTTATGAGTAAATAAACAAATAATAAATAAATAAATCCGGGTTACCATCTCAGGTAAAATAATGCCATTTTGACGCCAATTATGTACCCTGGTGCATATGTGACATCTTTTCCTATTTTTCATCCATTTCCTGTTGGCATACAACTTTGAAATTTGGAATATGTATGCATACCTGGAAGCAATACTGGAATTAGACATTGATTTTTTTTTTTTAATTCGATCCAAAAAGGGGCAACGGGGGCTATTTTTTTTAAAGATTTATACAATTTATACTGCATAAAGGAGCCACTTACCTATTTTAATATACAAGAAGAAGTAAGTGGCATGTAAAAACAATTATAGTATACATAAATAAAATTCTTGAGATAATATACTAGAGATTAAGCACCGGGTTTGGCGAGATTTTTTATGCCAGTTAGGCGAAAACATCGTTCTGATTACCAGATACATATAGCATGCTATAATACCAAGTTATTTATTTGTTTCAAAATAAAAAAATGAATAAACAAAACATTTTCTGTTATTAAAAAAAAAGAAAAAACAACCAATAAATGATAATATTTTTAGAACAAACAATTTATTATAACATTTATATGATAACCATGTTAGGCAACTGAACGCCAATTTGGCACCAGTTAGGTATCTTGGTGTGTATAGGGCATATATGTGCCATATTTATTTGTAAAACTGAGCATGAACGTTTATCAAGTGTGTTTTCATAGCCGCTTATATCTTTTTGCAACATAGCGCACCTTTCGAAGCCAAAACTGCACAAAAGAAAAAAATTAATATTTTCAGTATTTTTATTTAATTTAATTTTTTTAAATGTAATGCACATTTAGTAATCAGTAGGTTCGATAATCAGACCTCTTTTTTTTTGCTTTAAAAGATGATATTTCATACGACGTCTTTTTTGGATTCGTTGTTTTTCCATATTTGATAGTATGCGTCTACTCGTTTTGTAACTTTTTTTTTGTAACTTTCTTCTTTATTAACAGCGACATTTGGATTTCCTATTTAAATAAAAATTCTTCTAAATGCAAAGAATTTTGTTAAAATAAATAAATAAGTGAAATGCGGACATCTATTGCTCAAAGAACAAAATTTTTCCTAGTGAGTTAATAAAAATCAGTAAAAACATAATTTTTATGATGATAAAAAGGTGAGTTATGTAATAACAGAGTCATATATTATGTACGTTATGGATTAAGTAATAATATTTCTCCACCATTTATAAATAATAATAATAATAAAATAAAATGCGGACAGACCAGAGTCTATATTTGACGGAAAACAACAACCATTTCCTAAATGCTTTAAAAAATGGCCAATGAAAAGTGATATTTCAAAAGTATTATGAAATTAGTTAAAAACTATTTACTTTAAACTAAATGAATAAAATATTTATATTTTTAATAAAATAAATGGGATTTGAAAAATTATTGGAAATTTATCACCATAGATGTATCAATATTACAATCGGTACCTTGTATGCAAAATGGAACAATTAGCAATACTTTTTGTACCCGAAAAATGGTCGTTGCTTTTTTAAGGTTAAAAAGTAGATTACGAAATATTCCTATACAGAGATGCCAAGCCCCCGGTTATTGCATAACAGAATTTTCTTATAGGAAAAGTTATTTTTTAAATCTGCAGAATGTTCCAATTTAATAAAACATTTTCTGTATTAAAATACCGGTATCCAAAATGCCGTAGACTTGGCAGCTCTGCCTATAACATTTTAATTAATCACGGTACTTTTTTTAATCGGATTCAAATTTAGTGAAGACAACGTTTTTTGGCCGAAAGCAGCTTTTTTCCACATGTGTAACTACGATACAATTCCTTGATATTGACTTATGAATGTTTTGACTTATGCCGTTATTGCTTCCTCTCATTTATTTATTTGAATTTTAAATAAGATGACTCAAAATCGTGTATTTTAAATGTACGGAAAAAATCCATTTCGAGAGAGGGCGAAAAGAACAATATTTAGCGATTTATTATCTGCGCTTGGCTAAGTGTCTTACTACCTTGTATTTAATACTCTTCACAATACTTCGCTGTTATATGGACTTTGGCTATTTTATAAAAAGTTTGACGTAATTCGGGCTTAAGAAAGTGGGTTTTTTACTGAATAATACAAATAAATGAAAAATGAATATTAAGAAATACTAAGAAAAGAAAAATGAAGCGTTATATTGATCTATATATTTAAAAATGCATCTGCTAGCACTAATTAGATAATTTATGTATATAATAGAAGCTAAATAGCTTTTTATTCTATATTTCTATGCTATAAAGCAATAACGTTTGTGTGTTTTTCGTTATCATTGGTTTTTCGTTATCATTGGGAGTACCTAGCCGATTTAAAAAATAATGTGGGCAAAAAATGTTGGTAACCATGTTTGCTGCAAAATATACTATATTTTGCGTAGGAACAATAATCACCACCAATGCACGAGCAAAAAAAGTTCTAAAATTGAGAATTCTTTAATGTTGATATGACTAAAAATTTAATTTTTTTGTGTGGCAACTTTTAAGATATAATATTCTCGTTATGAACGATTTCTAAAACATTCGACAATTTAAATTCACAAATTAAATATTTTTTTTCTAGAAAAAGTTTTAAACCCAATTTCTTGAGAATATTGCAATTTCTAGGATACTGTTGGGGTTAGAAACTAGAACTTTGGCATCACAGTAACTTATAAGAAGTAAATGCTCGTTTAGGACAAATTCTTAAAAAAAGGATTCCTTAATTCTTATCGACAACCTCATGGCATCCATGGAAAACAGATGTTCAACAATATAAACTATTCAGACGGATCTCACACCATATAAAGTACACTCCATTCTCTTCAAACATAATAGTTTATGTTATTTATAGTGTCTCAAATCGGCGCGGAGCTTCTGTTTATGCTCATGACATCATTCAAAAAGTTATATTTCCAATGTATCAAAATTTGATGTTTTATTTTCTGTATTACTTTTAACATTTTGCATATTTCCAATTTTATATCCATGTATGGTTTGCTTTCCCTTTTATAAAAATAGTATATGCAACTTTATATGTAAGATTTTGTAATTCTATGATTCAATATGCTTATTTTCATCATATTTTATCACAATGAATGACCAATTAAAGGTAACATCTCATTTTCTTTACTTGTCGCAAGTTATTAAATGTGTATTCTCAGCAACATCGCTCAGACTAATCCCTCTGAGGGAAGTCCTAGTTGTATTATACATCAGAATGTGATTTCAAAAACTCGCCTTACTACAAAAAAATCTTTTTATTGCATTTTTAATTATTAAATTTGCACGAAAAAGTATTACAATCTGTGCAACAAAACTAGTTTTACAGAGTTTTCTGGTATTAAAATCAAAAGATACTTTCAAAACTCAATTTATACTAGGAATTTCTGAACAAAACTTGGTCTATCACAATTATCTTTCCATGATAAAGCAAGTTTTGAAAATCATGTCACTGTTTATATAATCACTGTATATATCATGTCACTGTATATATATATATATATACTAAATTAAAAAACAAAACTTAATATCTAAACAAACATTGATAAATGTTGTCTTATTCATGAAATCTTACATTATCATGTTCAAAATCGATGTTAACGCCATAATAGACAAAAAAATTCTAAATGACTAAAGTACCTCTATTTAACATTTTTTTTAGTAGATGCGTTACTTTGAATTTCCCGCTTCTATCTAAACCTGCTGCTGAGATGCGGCGAAAAATCATAAACGTGTGACTATCCCATTAAACATTCCTAGGTGGGAATTTCTAAAATAGATAAAATACATGTTTAAGTTTATTTTAGTAGATTAGGTAACCTCAAATTTATGTCTCTATCTAAAATTGCTGCTGACGTATGGCGGAAGGGCCTAAATTTTCATACCCCTTGTTAATCCTTTTGGATAGGAGGAATTTCTAAAATCGCTGGAATATATGTTTAATAATTTTTAATATTTTTTTTTTCTTGAATTTCATGTTTCTACCCAAAACTGCTGTTAGACTATTGTTAGTGATGGGCGATTCTAGAAAATTTACCAATCGAAAAAATCGACATCATGAAAAACACAATCGATACAGTCTTCGATTATTTCCGAGAATCTACAATCAAGATGTCCAACAATCGATCATTTAAACCATTGTTTTTGCAAGCTTGTAAAGGATTTTAGTAAATACAAGGCAACTATAAACGAAGAGAATTAAAAAAAAAAAAAACATACCAAAGTTTGGCTAAAAGGGAGCTACAATAGTCGAAATGTTATATGACGATGTCCCCTGGTTGCAATAAGTTGAAAAGGCGAAAGTAAGTATAAAAAGACAAGGAAATTTAAATATCAAAAATGGAATTTTTCGACAATTAGCAACCAAATGTCAATAAATAAATAAGTAAATAAATAAATAAAAAATAAAAAAAATAAAAAATAAAGGTACACGTGGTGGCGAAAACAGGAATTAAATGGATGATAATGGGGTTAACATTTTTAACTGATTTTTCTACGTCATTGAAATTAATGCGATAATTTTAATAAGTCCCATTATTAGAGAACCTCCTGATGGAATATGACAACTGCACCCTTCGAGAGGGACAAATTGGGGAAAATACAAATAACAATTTTACTGACGGGACACTTACTATTTCATGTCTTAAAAAAAAAAAAAGAAAAGAAAAGAAAAGAAAAGAAAGAAAAAAGAAAAAACAACGTAGATATAAAAATTTAAAACACATTAATATGAAGATTTCCTCAGTTTAAAGAGATTTTATTATACTTTAACTAAATCAACATGAGGCGATTTTTTTTCATAATGCAAATAATTATTTTTATTTGAGAAGAAAGTGTTGTTGTATGAAGGGCATGGTTATCACAACGACAATTAGCAACTGATTTAACTGCCCCAAAGCACACTTATAGTCATTTATACCACCAATGCCAAAAAACAGGATTTTTCCTTGAAATATGCACAAATTACTCCTACTAGTTCTACAAGCAGTCTTTGCTCCAAAATCCTCTTCACCCCTGTAGGTTTCGTCGGTTCTTATTGCATGAAACTTAAGTATTGTATTTGAAGTCGTTATGTGCATACACTGTATATATATTGTGCGTATTGTAATTTGTGATTTCAAATGTATTTTAACAGTTGTTTTTTAAATTCTACGTAATAATAATAATATTTTTTTTATAAAAGGAAAGAAAGAAATTTTAATTTTTAACTGTGCAGAAACAATTTTAAAATAAATAAATATAAATCTTGAAAAGTTACAATAGCTGAAAATAGGTAGTTTTATCTAGTATGTAATCATTTTACAGCTTGGATTAGTTTATTTACCTGAATGTTAACAGCTGTTGATTGGTTACAAAATTGCAAAACGGGCTTCCTGTTGAAATAGTTTTTTCTAATTAAAATGACCTTAGCAACTTTTTGAAACATTTTTAATCATGTACAAGTTAATAGTATGCCTCTATCAGATATATTATACGTAGTTTTGCATGTTATAAAGCAGATTATTCCAAAGTTAAATTCAAAAACACATGTATGCATTCTTCATATATGCACATTTATTGCAAGGGAAAAAAATCTAGCGTAGCAGACAAAATCATTCTGTTATTTTCTTTTAAAACAAATAATATGCAGCATGTTTTTTAGAAAATGATTTTACATTTTTACATGCACTTCCTTTAATCAAAAGGATTTTTTTTGTTCGAAATTCAATTTCATATTTGGTAATTAATTTTTGTTTTCCATTGTCCTTGATACATTACTAAAATGAATAAATGAGTTTTTTGAATAAGGCTAATAGATAGCAGAAGAATAGCTATCTTTTTTAAATTTTCGGTAACACAACAAGAATGGGACAAAAATAAGTTACTATTAATGGAAAATTTAATTAGTATTATTGATAACATATGTATTTTTCGTAAAGGTTTTTTATGCTGAAGTACTATAATTCAACTGCATATTAAAATTCTGATAATTTGATATAAAGATAATATCATAATTGAGTTTTGACTTTGTTGTAACTATTAATTATATTCTTCATGAAACTATTAATCTTAATATCATGTAACTATTCATCGAAGACAAAAAAAAATATATATTTGAACATGTTAGACTCTTAAAATATTTATAATAATAAAAAAATTACATAATTTATGAAAACGCTAACAAATTTCAGAAATTTTGCTAAGATTTTTAGCTAATTTTTTTAAGGTGTAAAATTTAATAACTTTCAAAACTTTTTGAATTGTATACTTTTGCGTACATCAGAGCGTTTTTTCCGTATTTTTCCGTTTTCCAAAAACAACTTAAATCTGTTGTAGACAAAAACTTCTTGATCAGAAGTGTATTTCAAGAAGTACATCAAATAAAGGGACGTGAAGTGCATTTGAGATACAAACAGGAAAGAAAATTTTAATTAAGATTAATTTTACAATCCTTTTTTTATAAAAACGCAGGAAAGCCCTCAAGACGCGAGGAAGGTTCGTCGAATTTCTGAAACTTTGATCACCGTCTTTAAAGGCAGTCTGAATATTGAAAAATCAGATATCTTCCTCCTGAGTTCTAGTTTTTACTTTATGCTATTTAAAATAGAAAAAAAGTATTGTAACCAAATATTTTTTTTCAATGGATTTTCACATTTTCGGGGAATTTCGAAAAAAAAATGTCTTTTACGAAATGTCTCCTTGCTATTTTATCAGTCTGTCTCTTTGTAAAGTGTATGAAGTTATGCATAGAATTGAACCAAACTTCATATATATATATTTCATTGGCTATGGCCAACAGACTTCAGTTAAAATTGAGGATTTCATTTAACACACCCTTTGCACTCGAGAGGTGATTCTCTCTGATCACTAGTGTCTCGCGTAAATGGATGCTCCAAATGCTCGGGACACCAGTAATTTAAAATAATTTTCTTCGCTTTATCTCATGGTCGAGTAATCTGTGGTAAAAGATGGCGAAATAAACTGTGAGACATTAGTGGTGTCCAAAGCATCTGGCGTCCCGATTTACGAGGGACACCTGACAACACTAGTAGTGAGTGAAAGTCATCTCTCAAGTGCAAGGGAGAAACTAATTATTTAAAACAATAAAATATGAATTACTTCTATTTTATTGCATCAGAAAATAAAGAGCACGAAACATCACTGAAAATCTTTAACTTATCTTCCAAAATCTGTAGCAATTGCACTGTCATCCGATCACTTTTAAAGATAATGGTTCCTTGAATATATTATTCAGTGCATCTGACCATATTATTAAGCATATTATGGTTAGAATATAATTAAGTTACTACAGCTCATATTCAAAATATTAGAATAATTACCTTTTTTTTAGAAATTGAAAATATCGTTTGGGAATTTAATGTCTTTTAATGAAAATATGCAAACGATATTTTTATTAAGAACTTATTGTTGATTAAACTTACTTGTTATCTTAAATTTAATATCATTTTTGAAAAGATTAATTGCAAAAAAAATTATTTTGAAAAGTCAAAATATTAGAATATTTATTCAAGTGGTTCAAAATATTAGAATATTTCACATTAATTCTCCTTTAATTATTAGCAATTCTTAACTGGTGACATCATTGATTAAATTCAGACTATTTTATTTAAAATCAGTATTCTTTTTTGCTGTTTGTTTATTTTTCGTCTTAAAATGGGCCGTGTGAGTGATATTCCTGAATCTACTAAACTTCGTATGGTTGATTTGTATCGGCACGGTAAAAATCAATGTTTTATAGCGAATTATTTACATTGTTCGCAATCGAGCGTTAGTAAAATACTAACACAATATTCAAAAATTGGAAAATTTCAAAATAATCGCCGAAATGGTGGCCGAAAACCAAAAACATCTGCTAGAGATGACAGGAAACTGAAGCGTATAGTTAAGATAAACCGTTTTAAAAGTGTGCGATTCTTGCACCGAAAATGGAAAGAAGAAGGAGTTGAAGTTTCTACATCGACAACATTAAGACGTCTCCATAAATTTAAATTTGAATCTCGTGTACCAAAACAAAACCTCTCATGACTGCAAGACAAAAGCGTATAAGATTGAATTGGTGTAAATCAAGACGTTTATGGAGCAATGAAGATTGGAAAAATATATTATTTAGTGATGAAAGTATGTTTTGTGTTTCATATGGTAATCAAGGTATTCGAGTTTGGAGAATGAAGCAAGAAGCATTTGATAAAGAATGCCTCAAACGTTCCGTAAAATTTGCTGCTAGTGCATGGTTTGGGGTTGTATGAGTGCAGAAGGACCTGGAAAGTTATGCATCGTCTACGAAAAGGTTAACTCTCTGATATATCAAGAAATTTTATAATATTACATGATTCCATCGTCAGAAGATTTATTTGAAGATGATTTCATCTTTCAACAAGATTTAGCGTCCCCGCATACCTCGGTGTCAACTAAGAATTGGTTCCGCCAACGCAACATTAAGGTACTTCCTTGGCCACCAAATTCACCAGATCTTAATCCCATCGAAAACTTATGGTGTATAATGAAGAAAAAACTTCAAGAAAATCCTCCTTCAAGTAAAACTGAGTTAGTGGCACGTATAAAGTCTATTTGGGCTAATATTGATAGAAATGTTTGTAAACACCTTGTATATAGTATGCAAGATCGATTGTACGCTGTTATGAAAGCTAAAGGGGATGCTACAAAATATTAACTACCATTTACTTCATATTCATAAGGTAATATTGTTGCGTAAAATAAAATATTCTAATATTTTGAACCAATCTAAATTTTATTCTAATATTCTGGTGTGTTTAAGGAAGCTGTATACCTAATTTATTGTGCTGTATTTTATATTTTATAAATGTTAAAATCTTATCTAAACATTCCAGATTTAATTTATAAGAAATTTAATTGCATTTACTTAGTATAAAAAATAAATAAATGACAAATAATTTTTTCTTATTACTTTTTCTCAATTATTCTAATATTTTGAATATGAGCTGTATTATTATGTAATGGTTTTCTCTAAAGACGGACGAATAAATTGTGTAATTTTGTATGGATTCAACAGTGCGCAATTGACTACACAATCTTCATATTTCTGACACATCTTTTTGTAATCCTAAAATGTATCTACTGTCACATTTTTTTTTTTTTTTTTTTTTTTTTGATAAAAATTAAAATATGCGATATTTTTCTAGATATTAAAAGAAACAATCAATTCTGTCGATTAAAAGAAATAAAAATTTAATTTTAATAAAAATAGTCGAGGGTGAACTATAACTGTTTCATGCAAGATGTAGAGTAGATTTGGTCTTCATAGCCCATTTTTTTCAGTATGTTTAATTTAATTTAAATGTTTATAAATACATTCCGAGCGTATAAAAGTTAACTATGTTTAAGAAAATTAAAATAATAATAATTATTAATAGTTTTTTTATGAAGCTAAATTAAAAATACATCAAATCACCGGGCTAACCTGCCCCATCGAACGAGGTAACTTGACCCTGTAAATTTATTTGATTTTCGGATTATTAACGGAAAGGCAAAAACACATAAATACAAATGTAATTTTCAACTTGGCATATCGAAGATATACATGATAGGAAAAGTTATTTTGTTCAATTTAACTTTTGATTTCATCAAATGATTATCAATATTACAATGAATGAAAACATGAAATATCCTGTTCACAATGATACAGGATTCGTATCACAACATTTGGTACGATGAATCCATTCTCGTCTCTTTTGTATTTTTATTAATAATGCCTAGCCCAGTAACACACATAAATAAAAAATTTTATTGATTTTTTTTACCTTAAGAATGTAGAAACAATGTCTTAATCTGCGGGCTATTATGCCCCGGAACAATTGGTGCAACTTTCCCCGCATTGCAATTTTATTTTTTGATCGTCATACCAAAATATACTGGCAATATTTTTTTAATCAGCAGGTAGAAAAAAGCTCTGAACAGCTTTCTTTTGTTTTAACAAATTCAAACTAATTTAGAAACAAATCAGAATTGTTTATTAATAAGTGACAAAAAACTTACCTGAGTAAAATAATTTAAAATTTCAAGTAGCTTTCGTTTGTTTGCTTTTTCGCTGTTGACGTTGTTATTGGTGAAATAATACCTCATAAGACATACATAGCTCAGCTAGTAATGCCATTTATCGGATAGTTTGAAAAATGTCGAGAATAGGCAAACATGCCTTTATGTTCAACAAGTCCCAGCCTGTCTTACTTACTTTGTAAAAAAAATATACTTTTAGATTAAAAAAAAAAAAAAAATAGAGGCAGGAAGAACAATTATTCGAATACCTTATTGAATGTATTTCAGATATATTTCATTGAAAAATGCTTTTTAATACGCTTAATGTGCAATGTAGAAAAATATATTAAATGTAAAAATCTTTTGAACTTTTCCCGTAACAACAACAACAACAAAAAAATAAATAAATAAATAAACCGTAACACGGGAAGTTTGTTTCGGATCGCTTAGTTTTAGTAACGGTAATACGAAAAAATGAAACTGTGGAAGTTTTAAATACTAAAGGAAATTAATTCAAAATAGATACTCTTTCTTCAAGCCAAAGAAAAACAATCAATATTACTGTCATGATTTTATGTAAAGAGGTTTTATTATTTTCTTCGGAGATAAATCATGAAACATTCATCATAGATAAGAAAATATGGAAATAGCGCTCCTGCGACACATAAAAAAGTGTTCATTTGAGTTGGAAGAGCTAGAGTGCACGAACTCGTCAGGGCTGCCATTGGGGATTGTTTTTGAATTTTAACTGGCACCACTTTTTCAAAACAGAAATCCTTGACATACACTTTGACAACATTTACAAGAGAAATATATTTCAAATTTACATTACAAAATACTTGTCCTGAAAAAATATAACAATAGTCGCCTGTGGCACCCTTGCTTCTCTTCCTATGACACTGGGGATTCAGCATACACATTTTTCTAAAAGTGACATGTTTAAAGTATAATATGTTCTTTCAATGCAAATTTACATATCGCTTTAAGACGGGGAGCATTTTGGTAGAAATTAAAAGTGTTGTTTTTTAACCCTAATTAATAAAATCATATTTTATTATTTTTTTTTTTTTTTTTTTTTTAATTTCCGATGTTTGGTTACTTTAACGAAAGATCCAGTTCGAGTTTAAATCACAGAAATAAAAGAAATTGCTTTAATTTTCCTCTTAGGATCACCTCTACAGTTGTGTAGGCCAGTGCTTAAAGGGATATGACAATGTTTTCTATTTCGTAGTAAACTCCAAATGTATACCTAAAATTATTTCTTTTGTAGGTTTTTAGTTGTTTCGTATTAAAATCTTTTACTCACTGTTTAATGTAAATAAAAATAAGGCTTCGAAAGCCATTTTGTCTCCTGAAGTAGCTGTTCGGCCGTGTACTTTTCATTCCAAATAAAGACCCGAGGGAATAGTATCGTGTGCAATCTCTGTCGTGTTTTACGACCGGAAACTGTGATGGCAGTTTTCAAAAATTCACGTGACTTCTGTAGGTGACGAAAATAGAGTCGGGGACAGTTGTCAAAGGAACTCCACACTCAAAGAAAAGATAATTATGAAGCTGACTTCATATATCGCCAGAAACAATAAAATATATTTCTATTAAGACGTTAAATACACATCCTAATTTGAACAGAATATATGGGCAGTAATTTACGGCCTGTACATCATAGCGAAAATAACATTTTGTTCTTTAAAAGTTTAAGCCAGAAGTTTAAACCATAAATTGTTTTCTTATAACATATCCTATTATCTTATATGTTCTATCATACATTTGTATCCAATATATTAGAAATATACCTAAATTATATTTTTCTTTATAAAATTAGTAATAGAAAACTTTATTTATTTTAATTTATACACACAAAGTTACTTAAACAGTATTGACGTTGAAATATGTATGTTCTGTTCTTTTTCATGTAACACCAAAATGAACCATGTATCCAAATGCGCTATATAGTGGTTGGTCACTTTTCATCGTCAATGTCTTAAGTAATAAAAATCTTTTATTGTTTTTAACCCTGATGATGAGAATGATGTGTTAGAAAGTACTAGATTTCTAAATGTATCGTATTGCAGGTAACAAAACAAAACGAAAAAAAAAAAAAAAAAAAAAAAAAAAAAACCTTTAAGCAATTTGAAAACTGTGTTTACAAATTTTTAAACTTGTTATTATAAGGTGAATTTAAAGATTTACAGAAATTGATATATTATACCATTTTTAATTCAATAACATAAGCAGTCATAATAAGTTTTGTTATCAAACTATTTTTAGTAAATGTTTTTAATGACAATATGAAAATAGTTATTAATTAATATTTCATTTTTCAATTGAAACTAACGACCTAACTGATAATAAGTTTCTTTTGGTAATGAGTCTAATCAAGTATATTTTATATGAATGCATCTCTGAAAATTGCATAAATAAATCCATCTTATCTTTTTAAAAGTATTAAATGCCTCGAAATCATTTTACCACATCCATTCACGCACCTAATTAAAGATGTCTCCGTATTCTGTTTTTATTTAACGCTTACAATACTGTTAAACAAGTCGGAAATTTAACTTCATATAAATAAATCTCATTCAAACACTTCAGTTTTGCGAGAGTAATTTGCAATTGCCCTGAAGTAGGCTTTTCAGTATTTTTGGTTTACATTTTTATGGCAGACGTCCCACTTTACTCTTTTAGCAAATTATCGATAGTGTTAAATAATATCTCTAAATGTATCACTTTTAAAGTTCTAATTAGCTGTGACTGTCTCTTTATTAAAAACATCAAGAATATTGTTAAATAATGTTAAATGAAGTTGATAAGTGCCTTGTTGTTATTTTAATATTCACCCACTCTTCTGCTCCTTAGCTTTACCTTACGGCCTTGACGCTATTATTGTTTTGTATTTCCATTCTTTTTTCCCTTAACATACAAATTTGATGTTAAGGGAAAGGGATTTGATTTGATAATATTTAAAATGTATTGGAGAAGTCAGATATTAAATGAATTAAACTTTTATTCACAATAGTCGATATCATCTATTTCATTGTATAGGGTCAGGACGGGTAATTATGACCACTCTTTGTACATTTTCAACATTGTTATTATTATTATTATTATTATTATTTCTATTTGGAAAAGTGATATTTTTAGTACACAGGAAGTAACTTTGACCCTTTATGAACACTTCTTGAAAGTATTAATTCGTATAGCTTTTTTTCTCTAAAGTTAAATGGGTGGATATAATTACATCATCAAAATCTTATAAGCACAAAAGTTTGGGTAACTAAGACCCCCAGTGGGATGGAGGTGCCACCTAATAATAACCAATGCACCTAATAATAACCAATCAATCAACTAATCCGTCAATACTCAAAATCTAGAGAATCATTTTTTTAAAATCTTTCAGCGATTAAAATATCTAATTAAAATTTATCTATATGTGTATTATAAAGAGCGAAAGTTTGTTTCTTTGGAGAATGTAGCATCTGTAACTACCGAACTGATTTCAAAATTAATGGTACCAAATGATGTTATTCGCTCCTATTCAAACACAGCCTATATCTTATCTCCATGCCACGAACCCAAATGGGATGCATAAGCAAAAAACATTCTAAAAATGCGATTTTTGTGTTATTGAAGGACAAACAAATGTGAAATTCCGCATGGTACTTACTTATAAAATAGGGGAGACTGGGGTACAATGGTCCACTTTTGTAAATTTTGACTGTTTACTCTTAAAGTATTGATTTTTTTCTTTTGATCAAGTACATGCATGTTACCTATACATTAACGTTTATATTGCATCCACTCAAAAATAATAATTATGCATACTTTTTTTATATATTTTTTTAAATGCCAAGTGACAAAATGGACCATTGTACCCCAATGCCGGGGTACAATGGTCCACAGCATGGGGCTCTATCGACCACATGAAATTTTAATAAAAATCTATCAGTGTAACTCATTTTTTAACAATAAGAAAAATAAACTACATCATAATATGTTTATTCCCTTTTTATTATTCACTTTTTAGCTATAACTAAAGCTATATTTTTTTCTTCAATTTTTTATCATCCTTTCTTTTCGCTTCTTCTTCAATTATATTTTTTACTGGTGTATCAGTTAGAATTCATGTTGCACCTTTCTTTCGTTTATTTGGCATTTTGCGCAAGCAAGCTTTTGGTAAAGGACATATTTCAAAAAGTGATATTTTTAGTTTACCATTCTTAAGCTTATTACAACTTTTCAAAATATTTTATTTACTAATTTTTGGTGTTCAATTTGGGTTAATTTTTAAATTTGAAAGCATATATTATGCAGATAAATATTTCAAAAATGCATTTCACAACATAAATCATTAATTAATTCACACACAGAAATAAAATAATTTATTAATTCTTAATTTAGGCTAATTTTTAAGTTTGAAAGCATATATTATACAGATACATATATCAAAAATGCATTACACAACATGAATCATTAATTAATTCACACACAGAAATAAAATAATTTATTAATTCTTAATTTAGGCTAATTTTTAAGTTTGAAAGCATATATTATACAGATACATATATCAAAAATGCATTACACAACATGAATCATTAATTAATTTACACACAGATGTAAAATAATTTATTAATTTTGAATTTCACGTATAATATTTAACTTTTAAAAACATGGGATGCAAAACTGGGATACAATGGACCATGGTCCATTGTACCCCAGTTTCTGATGGTCCATTGTACCCCATATGGAAGTTTGACAAAAACTTGATGATAAAAAAAGTAATTTAGAATTCTTTTATTTTAGCTACAATAAATATAATAATGTATTGTTTTACCTTTTTATTTTGCCACGCAATGTATTTCAAATTACAAATCTGTAATAAATAAATGAAGATATGTTTCACTCAAAATATTTACTCCTGCCTTACTCCTCCTGTGTCAAATCAACTATCAAATATAAAATGGCTAAAATGTCAGCTATGCACATGGTTTCAAACTTCTTTTTACTACTTCAGTACTGCAATCTATGTACTAAAATATGAAGCTTTCAAAAACAGAATTAATATCAAAAATAGAGGGTGGACTATTGTACCCTAGTCTCCCCTATAAATGACCTCTAACACAATTTCTTCAAAATTCGAAATTTAAAAGTTGTGAAGATGCGCGAATAACTTTCTGAAAACGTTCTAAATGACAATTTGTAAGCAATCTCAGTAAATGTCAAAACGATTTCAAAAGGGATGGTTAGAAATTGATGGTGACAGCTCTTATTCTAACATAGATTCTATTTCATGTCGGTGTCATTACCACCTGGGGGTTGCATAAATAAAAGACGCTCCAAATTGTGATTTTTGCGATAATACAGGAGCTAGCAACTTGAAATCTGGCATGGTACTTATAAGATGTAAATGTTCTCGAAGAATAATTTCGAAAAAAAAAATCAAATTTTAAAGGGTAAAAAAAAGCGTTCTAAAAATTTCTAAATATCTACTTTTACGCAATTGCAGGAAGTATCAAACCAACTTCAAATGTGTAATGGTTTCAAATTAATGGTGACAGTCCCTGCTCTAATATAGTCTATAATATTATATGTTTTTGTCACTAACACCTGAAGTTGCAAAAGCAAAAATATACACAATTGCATTTTTTTTAACAACTGAGGGGCCTAACATTTTGAAATTTCCGGTGGTAATTATTTAAGTGATGTAATACTTGTAGGAACCGTCTAAAAAAACGTCAAAAAGGATTAGGTTAGCGAAAAACGTTAAAACATTTTAAATTCCGATTTTTTTTTTTTTTGCCATCTTTTGACATACCAGTCTGATTTTTCAAAATAATGATTGAAAATTGCTGGTGATAGAACTTGTTCAAACATAAGCTATATTCTATGTCGGTACGCTACCGCCAGATGGTTGCAGGAGCAGAAAACACTCTACTTTGTGATTGCTGAGTTACTAAAGGGGCAAGAAATTTTAAATACGGCATAGTAGTTACTTATAATGTATAAATTTTCTCTAAGAACAGTTAAAAGTAAATTGAAAATTTAAAAGTTGTGAAATAAAGAAAAAGAGCAAAAAGCATTAAAAACATTTTCCTAAATTACGATTTCAATGCAGTCTTAGAAAATAGTAAAATGATTATAAAAGCGAATTTATAATGGACAATCTCTGATCCTACACAGGCTATATTTTATGCCGGCGCTACTATCACCTATAGTTGACAGAAATAATGAAGATTCTAGATAATCTCTTAAGATTTTATAAATTACTTTTTTGTGGAATTTAGGAAATGCAAACTAATTTCAAAATTAATGTTGGCAAATTATTTGTGACTGCCCCTTTTTCAACTTAGACATTTTATGTTGGTGCTACAACCTCAAGAAAGATGGTAGACTGTTAGACAAGAAGCTTGGAATATAACATTGTGGCTAATTTTAAGATGTAAATCTATATTAAGAAGATAGTTTCTAAAAAATTTAAAGCTTCAAATGAATACTGAATAAACATATGAATTGAGCGTAAAAGTTTCAAAATATTTTCAAAATTACTATTTATTTAGAATTATCTTTAGTTCTTCTTATTTATTTAAATCTCTGCCTAATGTAATGCCTAATTTCTGTCTAATGTAGTGCAATAATGAAGTTTAATCAATGTGGCTAAAATGCTAATTTTTGAATTATTCTTAAAAGTATTATTTCTTATAATAAATTTAGACATACAAATAACATTTGGCATTTTTCAATTACTACGCAAGCAAACCCGTGGGGTTTTCTTGTAAATAATAATAATATTGAACTTGCAATCTTTACATTTTAATTTAAAAACTGGACTGTTAAGTATTTTTCCGCCACAACTCGAGAGATGATTAAAAATACAAACTCACAACATGTTTATGGTAAATATTGATTAAAAAATCATGTCGATATTTTTCCTGTTTGAAAATATTGTAATTTTTTTAATAGACATTAAAAATGTAAACACATTTCCGTTTGAAAATTAATCTTCTTAATATTTACATAGTTATAAAATATTATCAAGCCAGCAATTTTGCAAATATTTTTACTCTAGAATTATTTATCCTATAATTCAAGTATTATAACGGCATTCATTGCTTCTTATGATTTAATGGTATGCATGTTCTAACATTTTATTGGTGAAATATTTGCGTTATGCAGGAAATATTTTCCTTTTGATCTAAATATTTCAGAACTATATTATTGCGGGTAAATATTGATTCTTTAATTATTTTTCAACATCCCTTCACTTGTGTGCATATTCAAGAAATATTAGTCAAATATATTAGATTTCTAAAATATAAATATACAAATAGTGATTGAAATAATAGCGTGTAATATATACTTAAGGGTTATTTAATATCTACATACAGGGTGTTTCGCTACCAGACCGACAAACTTTGAGGGGTGATAGTAGACATAAAGACAAACATTATTAAATAGGAAACCATGGGGCGCAAACGTCTTCTGTAGGAGCTAGGGGCCATTAAAGTTTAAGGTCCAAAAATTCAAACGCTGATAAAAATTAGAAAAAAAGGTCGATTTGTTTGCGGTTTTCTCTAAAATCATTCTTTATATCACGATTTTTTATTTTTTTAATTTTAAAAGTTAAGTTCAAAAATTGTCGATAGAGGGCGTTTTAGACTTTAGAGTAACGAACAAATACTTTTTGCCGTTCTTTTGTGCATGGGGTTGAAATTATTCTAAAGTTTGGACTTTAACTTAAATTTTAAGCCCAAAATCGGAAACATGGGGATCGGTTAACTAGCGAAAATTTAACTGTGAACCGAGGGGGAGATTTTAAACGCTCATAAACATTGGACAAACTAATCGATTTTGTTGCGGTTTGTGTGTAGGTCATTCCTTTGGTAATTCTTTTATTCAAAATGACATACAGCTTTCATGTCCTCATTTTTTGATAGAGGGCGCTTCCGACACATGTCCGACGTTTCAATGGTATTACTCCTGGGTGTTTTACTACCAGACCACCATACTTTCAGGAAGTGTAAGGGATGCAAAGACGACTCGGAATCACACAGGAATGTAACATTGAAAATTGCTTTTTGCATGTTACGTTTAAAAAAAGCAGAGAAAAAAACAACAGAAACAAGGAGAGAAACAGCAACATGTTAAAGTGACAGAACAAAGTTTATTTAAAGGTTTTACTGCAAAAAGTGTTCGAAATTATGACCAGAAAAAGTCCGGCAAACTTGACAGCGGCAGTAGATGGCGCTGCGATTTTCTTGCAGTAGATGGCGCTGAACGGTAATGCGCGTGAAAGTTTCTCTCTCGTTGCGCAGCTCTATGTGGTTCCAGCACGATCGGGCTCTTCCACATTTTACCAATGATGTTCACCGATACCTCAACGTAACATATGGACAGCGGTGGATAGGTTGTGGTGGCCCGGTTTATTGGCCTGTCAGATCACCGGATTTATCAAGTATGAGCTTCTTCTGCTGGGGGTCACATGAAAAGTTCGGTGTATGAGAATCCCGTACCATCAATTAAAGACTTAGCAGCTCGTATTTCTGTAGCTTCCGGAAATCTATCAAAGATTCCAGGAATCTTTCAAAGCGTGAGGAATTACATGCGACGCCGCTGTCAAGCATGTCGAATTACTTCTGGTCGTAATTTCGAACATCTTTTCTAGTAAAACCCTTAAATAAACTCTTTTATGTCATATTAATGTATTGCTGTTTCTCTGCTTGTTTCTGTTGTTCTTTCCCTGCTTCCTTTAACCATAACTCTCAAAAAAGACATTTTAAACGTTACATTCCTATGTGATTCGAGTCGTTTTTGCATCCCTAACACTTCCTGGAAGTATAGTAGTCTGGTAGTAAAACACTTAGGAGTAATGCCATTGAAATGTCGGACATGTGTCGGAAGCGCCCTCTATGAAAAAATGAGGACACCACAGCTGTACGTCATTTTGAATAAAATAATTTCCAAGGGAATGACCTACACGCAAACCGCAACAAAATCGATTAGTTTGTCCAATGTTTATGAGCGTTTAAAATCTCGCCCTCGGTTCGCAGTTAAATTTTCGCTAGTTAACCGATCCCTATGTTTCCCATTTTGGGCTTAAAATTTAAGTTAAAGTCTAAACTTTAGAATATTTTCAACCCCATGCACAAAAGAACGGCAAAAAGTATTTGTTCGTTACTCTAAAGTCTAAAGCGCCCTCTATCGACAATTTTCGAACTTAACCATTAAAATTAAAAAAATAAAAAATCGTGATATACAGAATGATTTTAGAGAAAATCGCAAATAAATCGACCTTTTTTTCTAATTTTTATCACCGTTTGAATTTTTAGACCTTAAACTTTAATGGCCCCTAGCTCCTACAGAAGACGTTTGCGCCCCATGGTTTCCTATTTAATAATGTTTGTCTTTATGTCTACTATCACCCCTCAAATGTTGTCGGTCTGGTAGCGAAACACCCTGTATACAACGAAATCTCCCTGTGCGACCACTCCCTGAACGATCGTTTTTTCACGGAATGAAATTTATCCCCATAGGTTCAATGCTAATTTTATCTACTTCCAGGGACCATACTTGTTTAACTCCTTTCATCAGCGACCAATTTCTTGGAAGAAAATTGAACCCAATTCCTTTTTTTTTTAAACTACATTCAGAACTTTTGATAATAATTATAATAACAAATCGTTAAAAAAATATTTAATTACAATTTAGTTAATTTTTAAAAAGATAAAATAATGTGAAAAATTATCGATCTTTCAAATTAAATATTATTTAGTAGATAAAACTATTTTCGCTTTTTAAAAAAATCACATTAAGCTACTTTGAGATACTATACATTAGGACACTATATTTTATTCTATTGAAGCTTAACCTCTTCAGATCTGAGCATAAAATAACTCTACAAATTTATATTTATTGCTTTTGCATAATCGAAATGACACCATAGATGACAGAAAGAGTCATTTTTATGAAATAATTATTATAGGGGACGGGAAATTTAGGTTTACAAATATGCATATAAAAGTCCTAATCCCCTTAAAACATCAGTTTAACTATCAGTAATATAAATTTACGCAATAACAAAATTAAGGTCTTTAAACAAGTAAATGGTCAGCAAATCCCCAATTTTTTTCTTTTTTTTTCTTTTTTTTTTTTTTTTAACCTAAATTAAATAATCACGTATATTTCTTACTTTTTTGGCCACAATATCTTGAAGGTATTTTCGAAACTCGGGTGAAAATAATATTTATTTTATGAGGTAATATTCATCAGTGCTGACATTTGTTGGTTTTGTTTTAAAGCAAGAGACCTTCAGCTGTATAGAAGTAAAATAAAAATGCAAAAAATTCGAACAGTTTAGTTTTTAAGAGGAAAAGAATGGAGGTACACATTTATGTACCTCAGGTCTGAAGAGGTTAGTGATACAAAGCAATAAAAATAATAAATTCGGAAAAAAAAACCTTTTCAGTCAATGTTTAATGATCGTAATTGAATAAATTTCTCGCTTTAAAATCCCAAAAGATATATTTCTTCGTAAAAATTTGCTACTTCAGATAAATGCCGTAAATTAAAAGAACTCTGGAAAAAAATGCTAGACGTTTCTAAATTCTGTGGTTTTGCTATTTAACTTTAAAATAACTAATTTGGTTTATTAAAATTTCTAATATACGTAAATCGATCGAGAAATAAATTCAGAGAAGCAAATATGCTACTCATTTTATGTTCATTTTTTTAATGAATATATATTTAAATAAAAAAACAATACCGTATTTACTTGCGTTTAATGGTGTTCTTAAATCAAAAAGGGCAACTTTGAGACATAAGTATTAATTTATTTTTGTTCCAAAATGCATGAAACTAGCAGGTGTTGTTATTCAGAAACTGTCTAATTGCACTCAATTTTCTGCTTTTTTTTTTTTTTTTTTTTTTTTTTTTTTTTTTTTTTTTTTTTAACACAATAGATCTTTTCGAACAAGCCTTCAAAGTTGATGTTTTTGAACGCATTTTCCGACGAAAGCTGAAAAACCAGTCGAAAATCAGGAGAAAAACGCGTGATTACGTGATCGAAATAGCTTAGAACTGGATATATAATTTAAATATCATAAAATGGAAAACTAAGTTCGATTCGAATTTTCTTTCATAGTCAGGCCTTCCAATTTTATATCTTTCTGTTAAAAAATGAACCCTTAGCAAAAAATGGCATAGGTTTTTTATGGAAACACATGGTTTTATATGCAAAATCATAAAAAAATTATGTCATTATATGTAAACATATTGTATTCATATGGTAAACATTCATCGCTCTATGGTATTGCAGAGCAATGTCTATGGTAAAGTTATAGGATAATGATATATACCATACATTTTATGGTATCCAGAGAAATGTGTATGGTAAAGTTATAAGATAATGATATACACCATACATGATATGGTATTCCATAACCAGGTGTATGGTAAAACTATAGGGAAATGAAATTTACCATACATTCAATGGTGTTCCATAGCATGATGTATAGTAAAATAATACATAAATGTTTGCACCAAAAATTGTATAGTATTTCAAAGCATGGTGTATGGTAAAATCTTAATGCCTTTTGAAAGTTTATAATATATTAGATTTTGTGTAATTATAATATAAATTTACTCGGTTGTGGTCATCTCAAAACTTTCTACTATCTTTATGTATGTCTTATGCACTTTTAAAAAATAGAATCATAGCAAAGCCACTGGTTAGATAGTTTAAACCAAAATCTATTTAGGAACAACTTATATTAACTTATAACCAGTCTAATGAAAATCCCTTGATCTCAAATTAATATAACATAAAATAACATATTATTTTATTCTTATATAATTCATATATATGAGTGTGTAAATGCGTTAAAAATAAAAAAAAAATCTTGATAAAAATAAATTATTCAATAAAGATATATAATTGACATATTTCCTATAAAATTCTAACAGCGATTAAAGGAGTCAGGGACACACATAAAAAATACTGCATTAAAAATTTATTTGATTTTTTATGCTTATAATGACATTTTTAAAAAAATCATATTTAGAATAGGAAATATTATGCGTTTTTTTTTTTCGTTTTCAGCATCTAGCTTTTAAGCATTGATTGTCATGGATAAGACTTCTTGTAGGCGTTTTTCTTCATAATGGGTTTTCACAATTTCTCACATTTAAATTGTTGTAACTCAAGAACCGTTAAACATAAATGCTTTAAAATTAGAACATGCCTTTTTTTAATTGCTTTAATTTTGATTCAGCAAATTTGAAAAAAAAATATTTATTTTTGAATGTATTATTTTTTTTTCAAACTTTTACTTTAAATAATTTTTTTATTAATATTTTTTAAAATGCTGAATCAAAATTAAAATGTAGGTATTTATGTTTATTTAATTGCTAAAAAATAGAAATTCTACAACTATTACATTGAGTTACAATAATTTTTAATTTCCCTCCACTTTTTTTTAATAAATTTTAAATTAAAAAAATATAGAGAAGTTTTATCATGTGATTTTGTTTCAAAATGGTATGTTTAATGTCACAAAAAATTGCGAAATTTTAATTCAATAAAAGATTTTTTTGAATGTGTCCGGGACCCCTCAAAAATAAACAAATTGTCAAAAATAGCCTATAATTATTTAAAGAAAATCTTTTTGAATTTATTTTAAAAAGAACTTACAAATCTTTGAATCACCAAAAGAATTTTTGAAATATCTTTTAAAAATATTAACAACAAAATATTAATACATATATATTAATACAATATATTATAATATGTTAATTAAATATTAATAAACTTAATAGTAAAGAAAAAGGTTCATAATTAATTCACGTTATTTTATAATTTTAAAGTCATTTTATATGGAACAACAAGGATTTTTATTTTATTTAAAAGTTAAAAATTATTAAAAAGATTAAAAAATATTTTTATTTTATTTAAAAGTTAAAAATTATTAAAAAGATTAAAAAATATCTTACGACCTATAAAAATATAAAAAAATCTACCAATATTTTTATCGACCTCAAATTATGATAATATATGAAATAATAGTGTTATGTTCTTCTTATGTACTTCATATATGGGAGCAGAGTCTATGCGTTATAAATAAAAAATCCTATGGGAGAAATAAAATGATTTAACAAAAATATATATTTGATGACATATTTCCTATAAAATTCTAACAGCGATTAAAGAAGTTTGTAATTACAAACTTCAAAATTACAAACTTCTGTAATTACAAACACATTCTAAAAAAAAACTGCATTAAAAATTTCTTTATTTTTTCTTATGCTTATAATGACGTTTAAATCATGTTTTCTATTATAATTCGAAGAGACAATAATCAGACAATAGTAGTATTTTTTAGTTTTGGTTTTTATATTCATTTATATTCATTTTATATGCAACAACAAAGTGTTTATTTTATTTTATTTAAACGTTAATAATAATTGAAAAGATTAAAAATCATTTTATAATGTATAAAAATATTGAAAAATCTACTAATCTTTTTGGTATTAAAATTTAAAAGAAAGATTCAAAATTTCCGTAAAATTTACCTAAAAAATAGTAATATATATATTTTTTTATTCTAAAATAAAAAAATGCCGTAAGTAAGGAATCAATATAATACATTAATATAATCATTAAAAATATAGCTATTAAAGAAGTTTGTAATTACAAAATTCAAAATTACATATTTCTATAATTACAAACACGTTCTTAAAAAAAAACTGCATTAAAAATTTCTTTATTTTTTCTTATGCTTATAATCACGTTTAAATCATGTTTTCTATTATAATTCGAAGAGACAATAAACAGAAAATAGTAGTATTTTTTAGTTTTGGTTTTTATATCCATTTATATTCATTTTATATGTAACAACAAAGTTTTTATTTTATTTTATTTAAACGTTAATAATTATTGAAAGGATTAAAAATCATTTTACAATGTATAAAAATATTGAAAAATCTATTAATCTTTTTGATATTAAAATTTAAAAGAAAGATTCAAAATTTCCGTAAAAATTACCTAAAAAATAGTAATATATATATATATATATATTAAATAAAAAAATACTCGTAAGTAAGGAATTAATATAATACATTAATATAATCATTAAAAATATATTATATACTAAGTTATCAAATGATTTCTTATTCTTATTAAATATTATTTCTTATCGACTTTCTATTTTTTTTAATTAATTTGAATAAACAGAAAATAGTTTTTCTTTTAATTAATTGGATTTTATAACTAAATAATATTTGCTAAGACATTTACTCAATTCATTTAAGATAATAAATCAACTTATAAATACATGTCTATAAAATAATTTGTATAAAAAAAACCTTTAAAACTACCTTCTTTTGTCAACCATTAACTTAGAACGACAAATAATGATGATTTACCGAAACGCTTTATTCATATAACGTTTTATAAGCACACCTCCTCATCCCCGCATGGCCGAATGGTTAGAACGCTCGTCTCCCATTCCTACCGTCCGTGGATCAAATCCCACTGCTGCCCAAGGTCGAAGTACATTAGTAAGCTTAGTTCCCCGTATTCCTAAAAGATGGCGCCACCAAAGTTGATATCGTTATTATTTTTTAATATATAGTACCATAAAGAATTGCCATACACTTAACGTTTATATGGTTTTTCAGAAGAATTACCATACACTTAACGATTATATGGTTTTCCATAGAATCACTTTTACCATAGGCAAAAATCCATATGATTGCACTTATGGGGTTTTTTTAATGGTAATCCTATGCCTTTTTTTGCTAAGGGAATTTATGAATGTGTTAAAATGTTTTGCGCTTGTTGAGCGGAGCAGTTGAGAACAACCTTGAGACGAGGAACTTCTGACAATTTTCTACGAACAAATTGGAGGGGGGCGGGGGGTAGGAGATCGGCTTACACGCAAGTCAATTTAAAAAGAAAAACCAAACATTTTAAAGAAAGCTGCAAAATTTCGACTTTTTAACTACATGAATAGTTAAGCATTGCATAAAATACACAAATAGTAAGAATTTATGGTACTTCTAGGTTATCCCGTCGACCAATTTCGCCAAATTATACAAATCGCCAAACTAATGGCCAAATTATACATGTTGACATAATTTTTATTTTAAATAAGGAAAAAACAAATAATTAGTCGAATATTAATATAAATATTAATAAAAAGTCGAAATAAAAATTACTTAATGACATTTTAAACACGTGAATCGCATTTAATGTAATTGAATGAGACATTCACGATCATCCATTATTGGCATTTAATCTTATAGTTTGGCGATAATTTTTTGGTCGACGGAATAACCTAGAAGTACCGAATTTATTATTAGAAAAAGTTTCAATGATATGTTTTTGCTTAATTACTATGTTTTTCGTTGGAAATTGAAATATTTGGTTCGATTTTGAAATTGAAGTAAAAAGTTAGGGAGTCAACTTATACGCGGGTTTATGATTTTTTTTTTTTTTTTTTTTTTTTTTTTTTGCAGAATTTGCATTCGGAAGCTACGGGGTGCATAGTTTGATTAAAAAATAGCTATTCGTTTCAAATGTTTCGTTCTTTTGTATATGAAAATGACTTTAATAGTAAGGATAAAAATGTACGTTTACAATTTTGAGACAATCGAATGGTGCAAAATCTTGGATATGTGACTGAAGTTTTTGTTAGAATATTTCTTGGATTTGAAGGTATTTCTTTATTTCTTTAGAGTCCCAAAAACTTGCTTTAGCCCTTTATATCCCACTTTCCTCTAAAGTCTTCTAAATCTTCTAAGTTTTTATATAATGTTCTTAAGTGTTTTTCAAGAATTTTTAAAACTGTATTAAAAGATTCATACAATCATTCAATAAATTTTAAAAGGATTCTGTTGATTAAAATTAATTAATGAAATTTGAATCTATAGGAATTTTCTTCAGAATTTATAACTCCACTAAAATCATATATATATATATATATTACAAATGTAATACTCTTACAATAGAAATATAAAAATATATGCTAACTGAATATTTTCCCCCACATTTTTTCAACGTGTATATGACAATATTTTGTTAGTTTAATAATTAGAATAAAATTTTATCGCATTATCATTTTAATATATTTCTTAAATTTTACTTTTATATTATCATAGCTTTTCACTTTCATATAAATAAAGATTTATATTTCCTATCCGAACAAAATTTTTTAAAAAATTAATTTTTCTTTGAACGAAGATACTTAAGCTTAATCCTTCAATATCAGAATTTTATTCTCCAAAATAAGCAATTTTTCTTTAATTTAAATTCCTAATTAATTTAATTTATCACTCGAATAAATTTAGGTGTGATTGCTTAATGAAGAATAAAGTTTGTTGAGAAAACGGACTTTTCGAATGCTTGAACTTATGTCGATTTTTTTTCTTTTGTATTTATGTTTTCTTCATTATTTACCATTAAATTATTCTTTCAGTAGCTTATAAAGAATAGTTTTTAATATCTTTCAAATTATTTTTTTCTCCCATTCAAGTTTTTTTTTTAAAACTTATAATCCAAAGCTAACTAAAATCTTAAAGAATTAGTTTCTGTATTTTAAATTATCTGATAAGAGAAATAATTTTAAGCCTCGATGTTAGATAAATACACAAAGAAGAAATGATAACCTTAATTTCATAATTAAATATAAGAATAGAATATATTAAGTAATTTTTAATATTCTATGCTTATATTTAATTAATATATATGTATAACATCTTCGGATAGTTAAACTAATTTTATAACACAATGTAAAAGAGATGGGGGAAAAGTTGCTTTTCGACTTTTGTTTTTGCTGTTTTTCAGCATACATTTTTAGAGAAATTTAATTTTATAAATATGTGCAAAAATGTATTCATAGTCTGAGGGTTTCAATCTCTACTTATAAGTACATTGTATTTTGTGTTTCAAAATGAAATTCAACATAGTACCATATCCGAGTTATCGAACACATTTTTCTCGATTAAAAAAAAAATAGATATTTTGTAACATTTTTATATAATTATAATTCGTTATATATATATAAAGCTTTGGAAACAGAAAATATTCTTCACTTGATGCATGAAGCATAAGTAAAATAATTTAACGACAAACAACCTCGAGGCTAAACAACAACAAAAAATATTTTTTTAATATTTTATTATTTATCTATAACGTCTCTGTTTACGATACATTTTCAATGTATGCTTAAAACTAATATTTAAATTTCAAAAAAAGTAGTTAAATTATTTAAAGCTAAATTTTAAGTGTAGTAATCCTTAAAGAGGAAAACTTTAAAATCCTAAAATAGAAACTTAAAAGTAGTTCAATTTTTCATTCCTGTTTTTTAAAAAGGGATTTTTTTCAACGCAGTGAAAAACTGTCAAAGAATTTAATTGAGCACTTATTAAAACAGCTAAAAGCTGAAAATAATTAAACGGATCACGTATAATCCTAAATGGAGAAAAATTAAAAATAAGGATAAAAAATGTCATAATATTTATATGTGTCTTATTAATATGATTTTCCTCCTTTTTGAAAATAAAAATTACTAATATACGTCATCAAAAGAAAACATTGTCCCGAACTGTCGTCTTGCTTGTTAGTTAAACATTTATTTTTTTTTTACCCTTATTTATAACATATAATGCGACATTAATTTTTTGTTACATATATATATATAATTTGGGAGGAAGACTTATTTTTAAAAATGTAGAATTTTACTCTATTCTTATAATTAAGTTTTAAATTTAAAAAAATCATTCAAGTTTTTAAAGTTAAATTTTAAACTAGTTAACGTCAAAGTATATCTTAAAAACAGTTAAATCTTTCATTGTTTTTAAAAGAAGTTTTTTTTTTTTTTTTTTTTTTTTTTTTTTTTTTTTTTTCAACGCGCAGAAAGTTGTCAGAGAATTTAACTGCGCACTACAATTAAACAGACATTGAAAATAATTAGACTGATATTACACAAATTTTTAAAATGGATAAAAATTTAAAAAAAGAATAACTTTCATAATCTCATACATCATTTACAAGTTTTATTTATTAATGATAAATTTTTGGTCCATTTTGAAACCAAAATTACTGTTATATACAAACTAAAGAAAACATGATCCTTAAGTACCATCTTGCTACTTATCTAACATTTCATATTTTACTCGCATTTATAAAATAAAACAGTTACAGTCTACTGCTTTTTTGTTTTTCAATCATATATAATATTTCGGCTGAAGAGAAAGTTTCAAAAATATGGAATTACAATATCATTTATGAACTTAAAATTATTTAAGTATTTTCTTAAAAGTAGTTCAAACTTTCATTTCAAAAGTGTGATTTTTTTCAACGCACAGAAAGTCGTCAAAGTGTTTAATTGCACACTATATTAAAATAAATAAATAAAATATAGATGTTGATGTTATTTATGATGGTCGATCACCTGCACGAGGGATATAGGTACTAGGAGGAGTGCCATCCATAGGGATCTTTTTAAGGGACCCTAATCCGCATTTACCCAAGGATCGAAAAAAATCACGAAAGCTCCGAAGAATTAGACCGATGGGCGCGAATGGGGTCGAACCCAGCACTTTCCGTTTACCATCTTCAATGACAGAACTTCTCAGGCGCTGGGAGGGGGAGGGGGGGCTGAAACAACTAAAAATTAAAAATAATTAAACAGTTGCTATACAAATTCTTAAATGGACAAAAATAAACAAAGGATAGAAAATTATTTCAAAATATTATACGTCACTTGCTAGTTTATTTATTAATCATAAGTTTTGGGTCCTTTTTCGAGATAAAAATTACTGGTATTTGTCATCCAAAAAAAAAAAAAAAAAAAAAAAAGAAAACATTGTCCTGAACTGCCATCTTTCTCGTTATCCAATATTTCATATTGTACTCCCATTTATAACAAAAAATACATGCAGAGTGATACTCATGAATGCGCTGATAATTCGTTATAAAAGTATAAAACTTCGGAAACAACAACTGCCCTTCACTAGATGCGTCAAAACTAAGGGAAAAAGAAAAAAAAAAAAAGAATCCCAACGACAAAAACCCCAGAAGATAAAAAAAAATATTTTTTTTTCTGTTATTTATATATAACGTTTCCGCTAAAGACAAAATTTCAAAAATATGGAATTCCAATATGATTTAGCAGCTTCAAAGAACTTAAGCAGTATCTTGAAAGTAGTTAAACCTTTCATTTGAAAGGAGTGATTTTTTTCAACGTACAGAAAGTCGTCAAAGTACTTAACTGCACACTATAATAAAACAACGAACAGAAAGATTAAAAACAATTAAATAGATGCTATACAAATTCTTAAATGTCCAAAAATAAACATAGGAGTGAAAATTTCAAAATCTTATGCATCACTAACCAGTTTATACATTGATAATAAGTTTTGGTTTTTTTAAATAAAAATTATTTTTCATCTACACTGAAAAAAAAAAAAAAAATCAGTAATGTTACTAAACTTTTTCTAGGAAACTGAATTCCTAGAACTTTTTATGTAAAGGTATTTGCAAAAATTCATGTAACAGTACCGGTTACATGATTGTTTGCTGTTACCATTACATAAAAAGTTCTAGGAATCCTAGTTTCCTAGAAAAAGTTTAGTAACTTTACAGATTTTTCATTACAGTGTAAAGAAAACATTGTCCCGAACTGCCATCTTGCTCGTTATCCAACATTTCATATTTTACTCCCATTTATAACAAAAAATAGATGTAGTGTGGCACTCATGAATGCGTTGATAATTCGTTATAAAAAGTATAAAACATCGGAAACAACAACTGCCCTTCACTAGATACGTCAAAACTAAAGGGGGGGAAAAAAAAGAAAAAAAAAACGAATCTCAACGACAAAACCCCCAGAAGCTCAAAAAAATGTTTTTCATTTTTTGTTATTTATATATAACGCTTCCGCTGAAGCCATTTTTTTCACTTCATCTTCTGACTCCACTTTCATGCAATTAGGGGTTTATCAGAGGGTCGCGTCAACGGTTTAGACGCCACACGCAGCTGGCTCGTGTCTCCGAAAAACGTTCTAATTTTGGACCAAGACACGACACCCTTGGGTCCCGTTTTCACGACACCGCGGTCTGAGGCGGATCGCTAAAGGTGCCTGCACTTAATTTCTTTTACGTAATTAAATAAATACGATTATTGCCATTGAAGATGTAGCGATAGCGCGCAATGTTAATTTGGAGGGCAATTTTTAGACTGTGTGCAAATAACTGCGTTGTTCGAATGCCGACGCTTTTTTCTTTACGTATATGTAACTCATTAAACTTTCGGAAAAATTATTACAAGAAAAAAGTAATTGATGTAAGATATATGAAGTTCAGGTTCACTTTATGCTACCGAGTAGTGTTTTTTTTTTTTTTTTTTTTTTTAAGACAATTGTCGAGAGTGTATCTTGTTGAAGTCTAAGACAGTTATTTGTTTGTTTATTGTTTACGAATGTGAGTCTTAAAACAAAATACCACGTTTTATTTTATCTATATTTTTAGCTTAAGGAATTACTTATGACTCATGGCCTACTTTTCTTAATTATCTGTTATAAGTCATCGTATTTATATTTTATCAATGAGCCTCTTCCCTCTCTTTTTTGTTTATTCTTTTCTTTTTTCATTGATGAAGAAAATGTTTCTAGATAAAATTAGAATTTAAATTTCGGATAGCTGTGTTATTAAAACGCCAATTTTTTTTTCGGATATGTAACATATTAGATCTTTTAGGGGATATCTCGAAAAGAAAAAAAAATAATTGATGCGACATGTGTGACGTTCAGGTTCACTTTGTGCTGTTTTAATTCAGGTTCAAATTAGTTCAGGTTCACTTAATACTGTTTTTTTTCTTTCTTTTTCTTTTCCTTTTGGCCTACTAACAGCTTTTCTTTGGGAGCCTAAGGCAATTATTATTTGTTGTTTTTGCTGCTGTTTTTTATGTATTAACATACCATCAGCCGGGGGCTACTTCGGTCCTTGCGTGGTTCCTTCGGTATATCCCATAAAAAAGTTTTTATTCTTTGTATTAAACAAAAAAACAGGATAATTTAGAGTTTTCGCTTTCGAAAAATGTTTTGTACCCTATTTTGAATAAATATTTTGTATAGGGTATTTTAATAGTTTGGGGCAGTTTAATTTTTTTTAGTGGCAAAACTAGATGCGTTTCTAAACGTCTGTTTTCATGTGTAAATTTTTATTCTCCAAACTTTCTGTAGTGAAACAATCTGGATACGAGCTGCAATAAGCTAAGTATCAAAATATTAACTTTAGTAACCTATAGCTCATCTGTGATCATAGTTTTTCTTCAACTTTTTATTTTGACTGGAAATGTTTACGTTTCCCTAAAGCTAACAGAAAACTAGTATTTAGGGGCTACTTTGTGACAGGTCATTTTTGGTCCGAAATTACCCTCAATTATTTTGGAATGTCTTTTATACTACCAAGTCTCTTATAAAATGTTTTAAGTTACTTTTTTTTCAAATATTACTGCAGCAACATGTTACATTACTTGTTTTTGTTCCAGTTTCTGAGGATAACATGACGAAAACTGTTTCTTATTTGTTTACTGTTAAAAATTGGTTTATTGTGTTTAAATGTTTTTAAAAAAATTATCGAGTTTGCAGGGTTAATTTATTAGCAGATGTTATTTCAAGGGGGCTTCAATAAAAATATATTCATTTGACATGTGAAACGTATTCATTTTATGCGAAATTAAATGAATGGACGAAACAAGCCCCCAGCAAGGTCTACTTTATTCCAAAACTTTAAAAATAGTCAAAAAATAACAAATAATTGAATAATTCCTCATTGGGGATTTTTACCCTAGCTGTAATTATTTTCATAAGCTGATTAGACTTGCAATAAAAAGTATTTGATACCAGATATATGTATTCAGATACAATTTCTGTTATTAAATAATTATTTCTCTTTTGTACTTATCCTTTGTAATGTCAACTGCCTACAATGCATTCAGTTGAAGCCTTATTTAAAGAAACAACTTATAAAAAAAAAAGTTTAACTTCTTAAATAATTATTCATAACTCATCCTCATAAGTTTTTGGAAACATTCAACTGAATACTTCATCTTTTATTAATAAAATATTTACTTTTACGAAATTTAAATACTATGCAGATACAATAGAACACGTTAAAAACAGTTTTAAAAAGCTAAAGTTTACTTTTAGAAGCCCTCTCTCACTGATATTCGGTTTATTGACTGTTATCCTAGTTTTCTCTTCTGATCCACAACCCCTACTCCCCTTACTCTATTCTTTCTAAATTTTAATAGATGCGCTATTTAAGAACAGCAAGTAATCGTAAAGTCAGAATTCAAGCGAAAAGTACGCCTCACTGTTTTTTTCTTTTTTTCCAGTTAAATTTTCACCCTCATGTTCTATTCATGAATCTCGTCAAGAATTTTGCATTATCTTTTCTAAAAAGCTTTTGCGTCAGAAATCAGTTTATTTTGCAAATTTACGGAGTGGTTTTAAGGCAGTTAAGTTGCACACACAGCTACTTTTTAAAAAAATATATTTGTTTTTATTTTGCTCTTTTTATTAAAATGCAGCTCAATGCCTTTCAAACAATCGAAAATTTATTCCATTCATTTAACCCTTTAATGCGCAAACAACAGTGTTTCGAGTTTTTTTTTTTTTTTTTTTTTTTTTTTGATTTGGATATTTCAGAATTATACCAGAAAATTAAAATGGCAATATTTGTTTTACTTAATAACAGATATTCTGTGCCTAAATAAAGCGAAATTTATCATTGAAATTTTCTGGTGTAATTTCAGATTCTCTGCGCTTCGTAATTTCTGGAACGTATTCTATCACTGGAATTAAAAAGTTAAATGTAATACCGATTCTCAGAATGCATTATCATACCGAATAATGGAGTACCGTATATGCCTATCCACTATGTATCATTATTGTAAAAACTCATATGAAAAAAATCTTTCTAATTGGTTTTAACCCTTTCGCGTCCGAATTTTTTTTTTTTTTTTTTTCTTTTTTTTCTTTTTTTTCAGTTTAAAAAAAAATAATTACTTTTACGTTAATAACATTAACACCAGCTATCCATCTAGATTAATTAGTGTTTAATGGATATTTCATTGTCTGAGAGATAACGAATGTTGTTATTTTGCGTACTATTTATTTAATATTCATATGAAAATAGGCTAAGGAAGAATTTTCGGAGATATTTAGAAAATATTGTATTTCATTAAGATTTAACTTATATTACAACTTTCTAATACTTTTTTGCACTTTATTGCACATTATTTTTTCAGAAAAATAAATTTTATTTTAAATTTAATAAATGAAATATATGTTTAAAATAAAAGAATCGCAAACGGCACGAAGAGAATTAAGCAAATAATAATAATTATTATTATTACTAAGTGCTTAAACATAAATAAAGTCATATAGTAAATTCCGAAGCTAACAAAAACGACAGGCTACCGCGGTGCATCCCAAGTGTCTTTTTTTACAGACCGCTGGAATGACGTAGTGCTCAATTCGCGCACCCGCATTGGTGTATTCGAGCATCACGTGACTCCAGCAGTCTGTAAAAAAAGATACATGGAGTGAACCACGGTAACCTGTCTTTCTCGTTATACTCGGTAAATTCATAGACTTATACTAACATTCCTACATGTAAACAGTAGCAAAAGTATTTCTTAAAACAAAATTATACTCAATCAAAAGTCATGCACTATTAATAGTACACTAGACCCGAAAGGGTTAAAAAGTTTTTTGATGTGTATATTTTTAGTTTTTACATTAACGGAATATAGCAGACACAGACATACATGAGTCTCCCATTTATCATATACAGTAATACATGATGATAATCGATATTTAATTTTAAATGTGCAGTATACTATAGGATTTAATAAAACAAGTTTTGCTTACAATTTATTAGATCATGTTTTTACTTTCTTCTATTTTTACAAGAAGAAAGTATTGGAATCGTTAAAATTTTTGACTTCAGGTAATTTGTAATAAACCGTGTTCATTTTAATGAGGATAGCATGTATACTCGTAGAAAATTTAAGGTTTTCTTAAAAATAATTCCAAATTTCGTCAAGATATTTTGCTACTAATTAGCAGAGTTCTTAATATAAAAGCATTTTCTTTTCAGGAAATATGACAAACAACATTACACATAATAACATATAATCAAAATTAAAAAATAATAAAAATCGTATGCATAATGAGTAGGTTTACTAAAAACGTTTTCACTGCACATGCATGAAGCAAATTTAATGCGTGAATATAAATTTATTTTGCGTAATGTGTTACTAGTTAAATATATGTAGTAACTTTTGTGAAAATCTCAAAAACATAGTTTGCAAATTCTGAAAATTATCGCCGATAGAATAAGCTCAAAATCCGTTGATTCAAAAAGGAAGCAAAAAAGATGAGGGGTTGTATCCAAATATAGCAATATATGCAGTATTGTGTATGTTGCATTGACACTAATCAATGGATATATGGATACAGCCCATTCTGTTGTTGCTTTCTTTTGGGAACAACAGATTTTCAGCTTTATTCTACGGCAATAATTTTTAGAATTTTCAAGCTATGTTTTTGAAACTTTCACAAAAGTTGCTCTATTGATTTAGATAACTTAATATGCAAATTATATTTCGATTGCTTCCACGACTTTCGGTGTAAAAATTATATGATACAGTAGTTTAAATTTGTACGGAAAATTCAAAGTGTTTGAAGTATAAGGGATTCACTAATTTTAAAAATTAAATTAAATTAATATCATTAAAAATAAATTTACGAAGCCTTGTGTATTTTTAACGATGTTAATTTACAGTCTATGTAGATTTACCGAATAACGTCTCTGTTATTTAATATAATCTCTGTAATTTTACATAAGATTTAAGGTAATGGATTAACCGTATATTCTCTGTAATTTTACGCAAAAATTTTTAACAGTGCACCTTTCCCATCAGACTAAAAATTTTACGTGTAACTAAATTATGACAGTACATACAAGTACATAATCTACAAAGTTTCTGAACTATAATTTTAAGAAAGTTAAAATTAAATAAAATTATTTGTATAAAGAAGTTCAGTTATGTAAAAGATCTTGGATTAGAAATATAAAAATATGTAAGGGGTACTTTTTTCTGTAGGGGATCTGAGACACATTGATACAGGGGGCACACTGATTAGAAGTTTCACAACGGCTCCAAAAGATGATGCTAGTGTACTCAACTACATACAGAACGTCTTGGGATGATTCAGTAGTTTGATAAAATAAGACTGGTGCTTTTTTTTTATTGGTCAAAGATAAATTTGAGCTGTACAATTGCAATGGTATTATACAACTATTCCAGTATTTTCAACCCAAATGAATACTCTCCCTGGTAAGTAAAGCTACTGTTTACCAGTTCCTCATTCTTTATTGTTAGGTAAATTATGAAATGTTGGATTTGAGACTCATGTTATTCAAAATAGATGCATTAGGCACATTGATACAGTCTATGTCGGGGCACATTGATACATATCATTGTGCCTCATGATAACTAAAAACAACCTAAATCTTTTTGTAGTTTATTTTTTATTATTTTTTTACCATACACTCCTTAATCCAACCATTTCCTGCCAAAAATTTCTAATATTAGTTTTTATTGAAGTGAAATAGTTCCAATTTTTTATATTAGAAAATTTTATAGCATTTTTGCAAACAGAAGATCTCCGAACATACCTGACAGCTAGTTACGTTAGGACGGCAGTCTGGCAAATCTCGAATTTCTATCGATTCTCCAGAGAAAAAAAAGTATTTTCGACATGAGAAATGTTAAATAAAAGAAGCAGGTTGCAGCACAGCAAAGGATAATTATATTGTAAATAGAATTTTTAGTATAGTTATCCTTTTTTCTGTTTATAAACCGTTTTATAAACAGAAAACCTGGAATTTTTTCATTTTTCCTAAGATAGAAGATAATGCAGGGATTGAAATGCCATATATGACAAAGTTACCTCAGCTAACAATCAGACAAGGAACAGCCAGAACATCAGGTCACTATACATTTAATTTTGAATGTTTTAAAATGCTTTAAATGCTTACAAATAATTTGTGGTTGATTTGAATTTCTATATATAAATATAAATGGTTTGCTAACTCTTTCTATAAAAATTATGCATTGGTGCTATTTTGTCTTAATTTTTTCAAAACGTATCAAATTGCCCAATGAGATGTATCATTCTACCCCGGGGATAACACACATTGATACAAATGACTTTTTTAAATCTTTTTAAAATTACATGCAAAAATACCATATAAAAGAACGATTTTACATTTAAATAACACACTACACAAGTTTTGATGACACCACATGGAAAAATAGCTTGAAATTTCTATTTCCTGGACACCAAAAAAATTCTTAGAAAAAATCCGTATCAATGTTCCCCAGTTTCCCCATCCTTTATTAAAAACTAATAATAAAATGAAGATCTATTTTTTACATAAGGCTACAGTCGGTATAAAATTTTATTTTATAAAATGTTTAATATTTTATCAAACTATTCTTGCAAAAAAATCACATCATCTCACCTCTATTTACAGCAAAAACAAAAATAAAACTGCTTTATCTCTTTTGTAATAAAAATAAATAAATATTATTTTCCACTATAAATGTTAGCTATTTCTCGCTTTTAAAACTTTTTTTTCATTGCTATGGTCTTACAAATTCTTGTGGACAATATAACTAAATTTAATTGAAAAAAGCTAAACAATATCAGGAATAAATTTAGTTTTCCTGCCAATGACAACTGTTTAATTCATTTATCTTAGAATTACTGACTGCCTCATGCAATATTCATGGGTAGTATACACCCAAAACTTTTTTCTATTTAAGAAAAAATTATTACACACCCTCATATATTTTGCAAGCTGTATAAATCATGTCTTATGGAAATATAAACAGGCCGGTCTCGGGTCGAACTTTTAATTTTCACACAGGCCGGATTAAGGTATCTTTCGTTCGGGCCATGCCGGACCTGGAAATTTCGGTCCACTTGCAGACTTCTATATCTTGGCTATAATACTTCACAGATATAATATTTTTGTGACATACTATTCTTTAAAAAGCATAATTTTAATTTAGAAGTTGATGTATTTTCTAAATTTGAACATTTCTGTATTCTGTTTTGCTTTCCTTTATATACTTTTTCAGTAAAAAATGTCTAAAAACAAAAATGTTTAGTGACTGGTATTAACGATTAACTCATTTGAATCATTAGCGCAAATATGCATCATTACAGGAATTTCTTTTTTATGCAGAAATTTTGAATGGTATTTTCTTTTCTTTGTTTATCATTAAGTAATTACATAAAATTAAAAAAAAATCTTTTAGAATTCCTTGTATGGGTAAGGAATTTCTGTATAAAAAAGAAATTGTTAAATTGCGTGCTAATGACACAAATGGGTTAATCTATTTTACTATTTCATTTATTTTTTGCAAACGATGCATTTCGATGATATAAAAATACTTTCTAGTCAAATATCGACATAACGTGATTATATTATCTCAGATTATAAATTTTAAAACAGCTTTTTAGAGTCCAAGAACAGTTGCTAAATTCTTTAGAAGAAAATTGATATTCGTGTATCTTTTTTTCGGTGACTACTGATGTAATATTTTTCTTTTTCTTTTTTTTTTTTTTTTTTTTTTTTTTAAAAAGAGTGAGGGGGTAGATAGTTATCTATAATTCGAAGGTTTATTTCTTTTAGAAATTTAATTTCTTTTTGACAATTCAAAATCAAATTTGAATTATAAATGCGTAAGTATTGCATTTTGTATTTTTATTTCATGCTGAACGATCAATTTATGTTTTGCCTATCTCAAAAAACATTAAAAAATTATTTTAATTGCTTCAGCAGTTCCCAAACAAAACGTAATTCAATGCCAGCTGTGTTTCAAATTATTTCAAAATTGTTGGTGCTTCATTAAGCAAATAAAAAGTTGGACACTGGAAAATACAACATACTCTCTTAAAATGTCAGCCAAAAAATAACTCATGTTGAGCCGAACTTCGCTCATCTCAAGTTTTGAGAGGCAGCTTCTCAAAAAGCGTTGAAACAACTCGAGTAGCGAGTTGTTTGTGAGCAATTTAAAGCAAGATGAGTAGTTAAAAAAAGTAATTTAAATCAAGACGATTGAAACGTTTAAAAAAACAACTCATTCACGATCTAATAAATTTCAGCTCTTTCCTGAGAAGGCAAATCCACTCTTTCGTTTTAAGAGTGTACCAAAAATAAACTTTTTCATTTTATTTTAAGTTTTATCTTTTCTCCTTTTCATAAAAGTACATAAATGATGAAATATTAGAGAGGTATTACCCAAAATATATGATAGACATTAATACTTTGAAAAACATTTTTATTTATAACAAGGGTATTTTTCTCATAATTCTAAATAATTGGCATAAAAAGCAGCAGTTCAGTTTTTTTTTTTTAATTATGAGGTGTTATACTTCTTAAATTCTCCAAAACTTGCCAGTCCAAAAACGATATAATTTTGAGTTCTCATAATGTTTTAGATACTTGTTGTAATGTAATACAATAAAAAACATAGTTTAATGAATACCGCACATTTTTTTCACATGGTACACCACTAACTGCACGATAACTTAGAATAGATATATCAGCATAAAACTTACATTACAATAAACTTTAAACTATACTTTATAGTATTAATTAATGATATATAAAAATTTTAAGACACATTATTTAAAAAATTCAATTAAATTTAAAAAAAAGAAAAAGAAAAATAATTATAAAAATGTATATATTTATTTACTGCAACAATATTAATTCATTCTATAAAATATGGATTAGAATTCATTTTAACATGATTTGTATGTTTATATATCTATTTTTATATACGTTATCGTGCGAATTGTGACATATGTGAAAAATGTATGCAATATTACCTGAATTGCATATTTTAATTACGTAGCATTATAAATGTTAAATTTTATGTTTTACAACCATCTCTGACAATCCATTAGCTACTGTAATGTATTTTTTAAATTAAAATACGATTTATATTATATAAAAGTTTTGATAGCTAAATGTGTTTTCTGATAACCCGTCAGATAGCATGAATATATTGTTTAAATCGGTTTTAGAGCGTGTAATTTTGTTTTACATTTTAATATGCCCTCTAATAATCCATTAGTTAATTATAAAATATTTTTTTAAAAGAATAGTAAAATAATTTATCTAGAATATAATTAGATTATATTTCCCGTCCAAATAAATGGAAATCTATATATGCAATGAAGATATACAATGAATCAAGTTACTTTCAGTTACCTAGAAATTAGCGAGTGATGCTTTAGTTTAAAAACCATAAATCTACTAAGAAAAGGGAACTGACATAGCCTTAAAATATTGAAGCTTCGACTGTAACCTCTTTCTCAGGGGTTTTATTACCACCGCTGCAAACTTTATCCAATAAATTTATGTGGAAAATTTTTCCCTTATTTAAAGGCTTCATTAATAGACATTTTTAATCAAAAATAATGGCAAAAATTTAGTTGTTTTTAGAGGTAGAAGTTTATTTTGGCGATAGTAATTCCACCATATTCTGACAACTAAGATAACCTTCTGTCACTATGTGTTAAAGAATTATAATCCCTAGCTAAACTGACCAAAGTAAAAAGAAATAGAAAATGTTAACCATATTTGTGACAAAACCTTCCCATCAACAAAGTGGGTGCAAAAAAAGAGAATTTTCTGTTGAAATTTATAGATGGAAGTTTTCACCGGCAGTAATCACATTTAAATAACGGCCGTCATCTTGTGACAATTTACTCAGTCACTTGCAGCTCATAGATAAAGCACTATATGTCTCTTCCTCTTTATTCATAACTCCATTTTGAAAAGAATAAGATAAAATAATTACAAATGATAATTTTTCTTTCAGCACTGCTTCTTTATAACTGTGAGCTTGTGAATTTTGTTTATCAAATTCATTTTTCAAATTTTTACGGAGATATAAATAAGTAATTTATTTATAAATAAATTTATAAATAGTTCATATCTTTAAAATCTCGCGAATTGTGCACTGAAAAAAATGTAACTCTACAAATGTAAAGTTATCGAAATCTGCATGCTTACAAAAAAATAGCACTGCTTGGTTTTCCTTTCGACCAAAAAGCAATCGCCAAACTATGAGATTAAGTGCCAACAATGGATGATCGTGAATGTCACATTCAGTGACATTAAATATGATATACGTGTTTAAAATGTCATTAAGTGATTTTTATTTCGATTTTTTATTTGTATTTTTATTAATATTCTACTAATTTTTTTTTTTTTTTTTTTTTTTTTGTTCTTTAAAATAAAAATTATGCCAACATGTATAATTTGGCTATTAGTTTGGCGATTTGTAAAATTTGGCGAAATTGGTCAACGGGATAACGAAGTAGTACCCCAAAAATTTAATCTGTACACTGTACAACAACAACAACAATAATAAAAATAATAAATGCTACATTAATTTGTAGCTTACATTTTTTTTATTCACAGTGCAAATCTATACCTATTACATGATGTTTTGTTGTTGCCGTTACAGAAAAGTTCATGGATTACCAGTTTCTAGAAAAATTTTAGTAATTTTACTTTTTTTTTCTACTGTATGCACACACAGTAAAGATATTACAGATGAATTATAAGATATATTTATTAAAAAGTATTTCTAAGCCTTTAAATGTGTTGCTATCACTTTTAACTAATATATTTTTCTTTTAATAATAAAACATTAATTTAATCTAATTTAACTTATATAACAATTTCTCACTTTTTAAAATCTTTGCTGATAATCCCTAGCTAATTATAAAATAGTGACATAACATTTATTTTAAAGCATGTGATATATTTTTTTAATGTTGTATATACTGATCTTTTATTAATTAATTATTAAATAATGATTATTATCATGTTGCAAATAATGGAAAGGTTACGGTGGATTATGTTTAATTCTAGTTATTCGAGATGAACATTTTGCCGTATTAAATTTCTCATTTCGCATCCTGCTATTTCCACGGGCAAAGCAAAAGTAGAAAAGTATGCACAACCCTTGATTTCATCTGTCCCTTTTTTATGATATAATACTATATTTAGAAAAAAAACTTTTTTACAAATGATTTCTATGTATCTTCATTCATAATTATATATAGATTTGACATATGCAATAAAGTAAATATGCAATTTTTGAAACGATTTTGAAGTTATTAAAATATATATCTATTTATATATATATACTCAGCAAGAAGATTAATACAACGGTATGTTTTCAACTTGTATATGAAAGACGTCAAAGATAACAGCTAGCACATTTATATTACTGGATATTTATTACATACTTATTTATTTGTATTATATAGAAATATGTACTAGTTTTCACCAATCATCCTTTATTTATTTGAAATTAATTGTAGCATATTTTTCTTTCTAGGTATGTCATATTTTGTTTAATTCAAGCCTTTATTACTTTGAAGTAAGTTCATTGAATTTCTATGCATGTCGTCTTTGCGGCGGACTTGAAATTATCCTCTGCTCTTCCTCCACTCTCGATTGCGAAGAAAAAAAATGTAACGGTTTGCATCCTTTAAATTTTTCAGTTGTTTTTAGATTTCTTTCATTTAACCCTTTATGCACTGACGGTACTTTTATGTATCACTAATTAATATAAAATTTATTTATTCCATCTTTTTATACAGCTTATTTTTCTTTCCACACAAAATATTCCGTTCTTTCAAATTTAGAACGCGTACATAAAAAATCAAAGTTAAATATTTTTAGAAAATGATAATTTTTTTAATCATTTACGAGGTATAGCTTTTATTAAAAGAAAAAAAAGTTATATGAAACATTTTTAACAGTAAAAGCTTTTTCCTTGTACAGAGAGGATTATAATACTTTTAAATACAGTGCATATGTAAAAATTATGATATTTCCATAAGAATATTTTTTCGTTCATTAATCGGATTATTTTTGTAAATATTTTACAAAGAAAAAAATGTTTTTAAAATCAATTAGATTTTTTAAATCTCTAGATTTAAAGGAATGTCATCTTTTTACAGAAATTTTATTAAACATTTCTATTACTTAAGAACGGTGTTAGAAACTATAATAAAATCAAATTATTGTTTACATATTTCGGTTCCAATCAAAATAAGAACCATAATCAGAATGAAAAAAAAATGTTTTTATAAATTTTTTATCGCAAGTCCATTATAAGGAAGTCTATAGAAATATATTCGCGTAAAGGGTTTGTTTGCAAAGATACTGTTTTTATTATTATTATTATTATTATTCTAAAGTTATGTCTAGAGTTAATGAATAAATTTCTTGTCGAAAGCTTGAATAGGAGGAGTCACATTGGAAAATATATTTAGATCATAGTCTATTTTTAATTTAATTTTTCACAGTAGAGCGCGTGTTTTGTGGACATTTGTCGCGTGTCATTTGTATTGATCGTGAGACGATTTGTGTTTCTATTTTATATTATTTTTTATGAGCGAAACGAATCCTCTACTAGGCTACAAAAATTACATTTTTTTTCGTACATTTTACGAAAAAATAAAATTAAAAAAAAAATAAAAATCACTATTTTGATTTGAAATTAAACATAAAAATAAATTATCTGCTCATTTGCATATTTTTTTCTGTTTTTTTTTTTTTTTTTTTTGTTATATAAGGAATAATCTTTAAAAATATTATTTTAATTAATTTATTTTACACGTTTTTCCCTTATGAACACATTTTTGCAAAGAAAAAAAATGAAATACGTATATTTTGTGAAAAAATAAATAAATTATGGAGTTAGTAGTTATTAAAGTCATGATTAATTAAATAAATAAAATATATTTATGCCTCAAAATATCATCCAAAATATCCCAAAAACTGTTTTTTAAACTTAATTAAGACTGTTCTTAAATCAAAAAGGGCAACTTTATGACATAAGTTTTAATTTATTTTTGTTCGGAAATGCATGAAACTGACAAGTATTGTTATTCAGAAACTGTTTAAATCTTTGTTTGATTCCAAATCACTTTCAATTGCTTTCTTAGTCAGGCCTACGTACACTGTAAAAAAAAGAAAAAAAAAAAAAAAAAAAAAAATCTGTAAAGGTACTAAACATTATCTAGGAAACTGGGATTCCAAGAACTTTTCATGTAATGGTAACAGGAAAAATCCATGTAACCGATTCTGAAACTTGAATTTTTGCTGTTACCGTTACATGAAAAGTTCTTGAAATCCCAGTTTCCTAGATAATGTTTAGTACCTTTACAGATTTTTTTTACAGTGTAGTTCATATCTGTCCGTTAAAAAAGAAATTTTTGAATGTGTCAAAAGCCGAATAAAAAATTCTGAGAAATTCTATTCCATTCTTCAGTTTTAATATTTTTGCTTTATAAAAATGCGAAAATAATATAAAAAAATTGTTACTTTCAAATATTTTTCTTATGAAATAATGCTTCGCGAATCCAAACAAAGAATGGCTTTTGTTAGTGGTTATGGATCTTATTTTGATTGGAACAGAAGCATGTCAAAAATGATTTGTTTTTATTATATTTTGTAACACCATTTTTTAAGTAATAGAAAGAATTTATTAAAATGTTTACAAAAGAAGTTATAACTAACGATTTATTTATTCAATTCTAATGAAAAGCATATTTAAATTTCACATTATTGTTATTTAAAAACTCCAATATATCTTCAGGTATTAAAGAAAAATTATTATTGGGTTCAAGCAATTTCTTAATATATAATTCCGTAAATAAAGTGTTAGAGCTGTTGATGTGTCAGCAAGACCTCAAATTCCCTTTGCTAACATTAAACCTATGCGTATGAAATGCATTTATATTTTAAAAAATAGCTGCTTCAAGAAATTAATAGTTTTCAGTGCATTTTTCTGTGTACTCTTTTAACAGAATACGTTTTTTTTTCTTAGTTGTCAAAATATTTCTAAAATATATGGCAAATTAAAATTGCATATGTTAAAACCTTATCGACGCTGACGAACTGTGGTTAAGGACTCATGGAACATCTCGGCAACTAAAATGAAGCAAATTTTGTGAAATCGTGTATTTTATTTAAAAATAGTGGTAATGATGTTTTTTAACCATAAATATGCACATTGTAGCCCATATAAATCAAAAGAAATTAATTTTATGAATAAATTAAGAACTAACTAACTTTTCAAGAACTAGCTAACTTTTTACATATTTTTGAACAATATGTGTATTAAAAAACTGTTGGATATACCACCTTAATTTTTTTGTGGTATCAGAAAAATACTATTTGAGAATAATAAGAAGCAATTTTGATTTTAGCTTAAAATAAGTAAAATTCTCAGTTGTCTCATTTCTCACGTGGAGTGTAAATTTTAACCCTTTCGGGTCTGGAGTACTTTTAATATTACATGTCTTTTCATCGAGTATTATTTTGTATTAAGAATTATTCAGTTCCTTTCATCTTATAGCAATCACAGTATATGGCTATGCCTTTATTATTGTCACTTCATTTATCTTTTGACATTTAATAATAACAATAATAATAAAATATTCTTAATTCTCTTTCCACCATTGACGATTCTTTTATTTTATACAGATATTTTACTCTTTAAATATAAAATATAAGTTACTTTTCTGAACCAATCATGTATGATTAAACTTGAAAAACATTAGAAAATAGTAATATATATTAAACCCTGTTATAATATTATATTTTCCAAACATTTCAAGAAAAATTTCTTTAGATTATTATCATATAAATATGAATTGAATGGCGCCCAAAACAAATATATTCGTCAGATTTCAGTAAATGTTTTTTTTTTTTTTTTTTTAAACATTATTAAGTCTATTTAGATAGCTACAATTAACATTATTGAAGCAAAAATAATTTTATTCTCAAAATGAAAAAAGTCTATTATTTGGACTTAATTAATCTTAAGAGTTCCGACTCATCTGAGGCCACAGCAGCAATGTGTTTATGGCATTCATTTCAGTTGATCACGACATTTTTACACGTAAAAATAAATCAGTAGTTGGATAGTATGCAGAATTTTTAATAAAATTTAAAATGTATAGAACACCTAATAGAATTATTTTAAAGAAATCAAACTGATTGGTAAAATTATTATACGAATTGAATATTTCCAGCTGGGAGAAACAGACAAGGATCTGAGTTAGATTCCTGGCCTGAGCAATTTCCTGCTCATTTGGAAATATTCAATTCGTAACACCCAATAGATTTATCAACTATGATAAATCCTTTGTATAACATGTGTGAAGTATATTATTATTATTATTATTATTATTGTTGTTGTTGTTGTTGTTGTTGTTGTTGTTTTCATTACTTATAATTACTAAGTATAATTTTCTGCAAAATACAAACACAAGCGACTCCTAAAGTCGCGGTATCACTACAAAATTTTATACCTATATATTTATTATAGATCATAGTTATGTGTTGTTATGCTGCATTAGCTAAAGTTTGTTTTTTGGAGTATATAAAGTTTAAAGATGGATTGGGCTGTACACTGTAAAAAAAAAAAAAAAAAAAAAAAAAAAAAAAAACTGTAAAGTTACTAAAACTTTTCTTGGAAACTGGGATTCCTAGAAAATTTTATGAGCGGTAACAACAAAAATTCATGTAACAGACACACGTTTGTTCTGTAAATCAAAATGTTGTAAGGTTATTGAGAATTTATTTAGGAAACTGGGATGCCTAGAACATTTTATGTAACGGCAACACGGGTTACAGATAAAATCTTAGTAAGATTACTGTAATTTTAGTAGATTCGTTTAAAAAACTACAGATTTCTGTAGTTTTACAAAGACTAATTCTTTAGAATTTCATCCTTTTTCGCCCTGTGTACAGATAAAATTTTACTGAGCATATAGATTTCTGTAAATTTCCATCTGTAGAATTACAGATTTATTTTTACATTGAATGGAATAATGAGGTGCCTCTTAAGGCTGTTCTCGACTGCTCTCCTCAATAAGTGCAAAGCATTTTGACACATTTCGAAATTCTTTTTTTAACGGAAAAATATAAAATTGGAAAGCCTGATTATGGAAGCGATTTGGAATGGAACGGAATTTTCCATTTTTTATCAATAAATTACCTATTGAGTTATAAGCGGATTCTATAAAAAAGTTTTTCATCCCAGTTTCAGAGGTTATTCCTCTTCCATGGGGAAATTTGTTTCAAAAAGCCCGCTTTGACACTATTTTTTGAAAAATATATTGTGTTTGAAAAGAACGGGAAAATGAGTGCGATTAGATAGTTTCTCAACAACAACCCTACTCGTTTTATGCGTTTCCATACAAAAATATATTAAGACGTATGTCATAAGATTGCTCCTTTTGATTTAAGACCTTTCATCTTATAATAAAACTCCAAGACATTTGTAAGTGATATCCAGAATTCTTTCTGCCACTCGCCATTTCGCCGAATTGCGATAAAATGCTTCATTGGGCGAGTAAACGAACAACAAAATTCGCCAAATTTCGAGTGCTCGATTTCTGCTCTTTTTGTGTGTGTGGTGTGCATATACACTGTAAAAAAAATTCTGTAAAGGTACTAAACTTTTTCTAGGAAACTGGGATTCCAAGAACTTTTCCTGTAAAGGTAACAGCAAAAATTCAAGTTTCAGAATCGGTTACACGAATTTTTCCTGTTATCGTTACATGAGAAGTTCTTGGAATCCCAGTTTCCTAGAAAATGTTTAGTGCGTTTGCAGAATTTTTTTTTTCAGTGTACAGTCAAGAATTCAATAACTGAAAAATTGATGTTGCTTTACATGTTCAATTCCACCGTTCCATTTGCATACTTTATTTATTAGGATACTGACTCAATACCAATCCAGTTTAACAAAAGCTAAAGACCCAGAAAGGATAGTGCGATTGCTATTTTTCAATTGTCAGGTATGCACCAGAGTTGAGTGGCGTCGGTAAAAACCCAAACAATATAACACCCATCAAGCGTCAAATAGAGAAAACTTTTGCTGGAATGCTGTATTGAAATTAGCCTTTTACCATACTGAAAAATATCATTGGCCTGTCAATTTTTTTTTCTGTCTGAGTCGAAATTTTGTAGCAGTTTTTACATTGTATATTTTTACAACGGTAAGTCAAAGATAGAGGTTTTTAATTTTTTATTTAGGCTGCAAAAAGAATGTCTGAAGCAGTCATATATTTAGGAGACATTTAGAATGTAATTATTTTAAATAGTTTGCATAGCGGCTGGTCGAATTCCTATTTTATAAGAAATTACAAAAAATTTGAATATTTTATATTATATTGAAAAAAAAATCCTGATTCAATAAGGGGCTAAAGATAGATTTTTCAGTGTTTCACGCCGAATCAGTTTTGGTAACATTTCTTTTCATTTGGCTAATGTTTTTCATTTCTTATTCGCCAAATCGCTAATGATGCTCAAAAGCCAGCGAGAACCCTGGTGTTTGATAAAATGCTATTTAATTTTCTACTGACTTTGTCACCTAGCAACCAAGATGTACCTAATTATTTCAAAATGTAAAAAGTTTTCTGTGCAAACGATTTTTTGTGATAAATGAATTTATCTGTTTAATTCTTCTGCTTTTACCTAAGCTGTGTGAAACAATATTTTTTTTGTTTTGAGTTTGATTAGAATGTTGTTTAATGAGTTGTGTGAAAAAATGTTACAGTTTTTATTGGAGTTGTGTTTTGTGAAATTATTAATGTTCGAAAGAACATGAGTTGAGTTTACTCATCAGAATAAACTGTTTAAAGTGAGAGATGCGTATTTAATTTTGAGTTGAGTAAAATATTAAAAAATAAACTTTCGAACAAATTGAATTCTTCATATGGTCCGTCTCTACGGAGAAAAATCAGCGAGTTGATCTACGTCAATGAACTGAAGGATAAATGGTGAATATTTTGTTGTGTTTTCCTATTTCTTCGTATCTAGAAATCATCTTTTAAAGAACCAAGAGGGGTAAGTGCACCCATTTAATTTTTATTCATTAAAAATGAGTATGAAAGAATTAAAAGCAAAAAAGAAAATTTTCAAAACAAACTTGACAAAATTAAAAGAAAAATTATCGAATTCCGAGCTAGAATTAAATGAATTAATTCTTATAAAGGAGAAACGGAATAAATTAGAGAAAAACTTTTCTGAGTTATTTGAGTCTATTTATAAGATAAGTAAAGAAGATGAAATTGAGGATTTTATTAAGGAAAACGAAGAAATTAATGAAATTTTAGAAATAATGGAATTTGAACTTACAAAAAAGTTATCAAAAATGAAAGTGCAAACTGTTAATTTAGAAAACGCCACAAAGGCTGATAATAACATTAAATTGCCAAAGTTAACTCTTCCTGTATTTACGGGTAATTTGCATGAGTGGCTATCCTTTAAGGATATATTTAAGGCTACTGTTCATGAAAATTCTAATTTGTCAGGGGCAATGAAATTACAATATTTGAAGTCTTCATTGAGAGGAGATGCCTTTCGTATAATCCAGTCTATTTCAATCGTGGATTCTAATTATGAAGTTGCATGGTCGCTTTTGGAAGAACGGTTTTCAAATTCGAGAGAACAAGTTTACGCGCATTTAAAACGTTTTTTAAATATTCCTGTTATTCAGAATGAGTCCCCAGCAGCATTATTAAATCTAATAGATATAACAAATGAATGTATTAGGTCGTTAGAGATTTTAGAACAAAAAGTTGAGGGGTTTTCTACTACTATGTTTGCTTATATTTTGGCTCAAAAATTAGATATAAATACAAAAATGTGGTGGGAAAGACATCTTAAGCGGGATAATTTACCGAGTTTAACTGAATTGCTAGAATTCTTGAGAGACCACGCGCGTACACTAAGTGCGTCCAAACAAGTAAATACAAAGCGAAATTTTCAAAACGAAAGCCAAACAAAGCATAGCTTTTCAAAGGTAACATCCATGGTTGCGAGTTTAAATGAGAAAAATATGCGCAAATGTGTTGTATGTAAACAGGAAAATCACAGTGTTTTTAAATGTCCCAAATTTCAAAAATTTAATGTACAGGAAAGAGTAGATTTTGTGAAAAAAAACAATATGTGCTTTAACTGTCTTTCAGAATTCCACTGCGTCAAAAAATGTAACTCAAAATTCTCGTGTTCAAAATGCTATAAACGCCACAATGTACTTCTTTGTTTTGATAGGCGTGAGAGAAATTCCAATGCGGTGGGAAACACAAAAAATTATAGTGATAAGGAAGTGCCAAATGCATTGTCGACGAATGAAAGTAAATCAACGTTAAATGCTGACGCCATACCATTTGAGTTAAATAACCAAATTCAAAATTTCACTGGTACTTCAAATGTGAGATCGAATAATGTTAAAACAGTTCTTCTTTCCACTGCTATTGTTTATATGAGAGATAAATTCGGAAATAAAGTTCCGGTGCGTGCTTTATTGGACAATGGTTCAATGAGCAATTTTTTAACATTGCAGTTAGTTGAAAGATTAGGAATTCGAAAAGAAAAAAGTAATATTTCGGTATCGTGTTTAAGTGGATCCTCTGTAGCGGTAAAAAATAAAACTACTGCCTTGATCAGTAATAATTCGGGAGATTATAGCCGAGAGTTAGATTTCCTTATCATACCAAAGATTTCGCAAATTATGCCCTCGAAATATATTAATATTTCAGAGCTAGGAATTCCAGAGTCTATTATTCTTGCTGATCCTGAATTTAATAGACCAGGGAAAATAGATCTTTTGCTAGGAGCTGAAGTATTTCTAGAATTGATAAAGGTGGGTCGTATGAAGTTACCAAATTCTAAATTAATACTGCAAAATACGGTGTTCGGTTGCATAGTAAGTGGGAGTGTTTACGATTGTAACGAGCAGGAACAAATACATTGTGGGTTAATTACTGAAACAGATTTAAATTTCGAAATGAAAAAATTTTGGGAAATTGAAAGAGTAAAAGAAAGTACACCATTGAGAAATACAGAAGAATTAGCATGCGACACCCACTTTATAAACACACATCAGAGAGATATAACGGGCAAATTCATAGTACAAATGCCGTTGAAAAAAGATCCTAGTTCTTTGGGAGAATCAAAACAATTTGCGGAAAATAGATTAAATTCACTTTGGAATAGGCTAGTCAAAAATCCAAATCTTTTAAAGTTATATTGCGCATTTATGGCAGAGTATAGAGAGTTAGGCCATATGGAGGAAGTAGAGAAAACAGTTGAGCCAATACATGCGAATTATCTACCTCATCATGCTGTTTATCGCCCAGATAAAAGTTCTACAAAATTGAGAGTTGTCTTTAATGGTTCACATGCAACTTCATCCGGAGAATCCCTAAATTCCATACAGCTGAATGGAGGTGTCATTCAAGATGATTTGTTTAGCATAATAATTAGATTTCGTACACACCGCTATGCATTTACAGCAGATGTAAAAATGATGTATCGCATGATACTTATCGATAAAAGTCAACGTGATTTACAGCGCATAGTTTGGAAAGATTCTGTAAATGGTGAGATGAAATATTACAGACTATGTACAGTCACATATGGCACAACTAGTGCCCCTTATTTAGCCATGCGCTGCCTTAAACAGCTTGGTATAGATGGTGAATCTCAATTTCCGTATGCCTCTGGTGTGGTACAATCAGACTTTTACATGGACGATGTCCTGACTGGAGCAGCTGACCTAAAATCGGCTAAGAGACTGCAAATTGAGCTTATTCAACTATTAAATACGTGTGGCATGAACTTACATAAATGGTTTAGTAATCATCCAGAATTAATGGAGCCAGCCTTTAAAAATGAGAATTACACTTTTGAAAATATGAGTGAAACTAAGGCACTAGGACTTTGCTGGAATTCCAATGATGATACTTTTACTTTTAGTGTATCATTCAGTGAGCAAACCAAGGTAACTAAAAGAAGTGTGCTGTCAAATATTGCTCGCATTTTCGACCCCTTGGGTCTACTTGGACCAGTTGTGACGAAAGCAAAAATTTTCCTACAAAGACTGTGGAGACTGCAAATTGATTGGGATGAAAATCTCCCTACAGCTGAGCTTGATGATTGGTTGCAGTTTTTAGAATCATTAAGAGCCATCAATAATATAAGTGCTGTTAGATACATTTTTACAAATAATCCAGTGCAAATTAAAATTTGTGGCTTTTCAGATGCTTCGGAGAAAGCCTACGGTGTGGCATTGTATGCTGTGTCTTCAAATTCTTCAGGAGAGCAAATTTCTCAGTTGCTTTGCAGTAAAAGTCGAGTTGCACCAATCAAAACAATCACTATTCCTCACTTGGAGCTCTGTGGTGCAGTTTTATTAGCCAAATTGATGAATAAGATTGCCAAAACCTTAAAAGTTCCTAAAGAATCTGTTTACTATTATTCAGATAGTACTATTGTATTATGTTGGATTCGAAAACAGCCGTGTGACTTAAAAACCTTTGTGTCATCACGTGTGGCTACGATTCAGAATCTTTCTGGTATCAGTCATTGGGGACATGTGGCTTCTTCTGATAATCCTGCTGATCTTGTGTCACGAGGTGTAGATCCAGACAAACTTCTCCAGAGTAACTTATGGTGGAAGGGTCCACTATTCCTAACCCAACAAATTGAACCTTCTTTAAATACTGTCGAACTTGAGCAAAATGATAATGATCTATACAGAAGAGAACTTAAAAAGACTTTTTCAGAGACTTCACTTTTAATATCAGACTGTTCATCTTTTATTGATTATTTTTTGCAATTGAGTAATAATTATGCTAAATTAATAAGAATTCTTAGCTATGTTTTCAGGTTCATTCAGAATGTCAAAAAGCCAAAAGAAAGGTATTTAGGTAAGTTAACATCTGATGAATTGAAGAAAGCTGAGCAGTTTATCATAAAATCTGTTCAAGAAAAAGAGTTCAGTTCTGAATTCACATTGTTATCTAAGGGTAAGGAGTTACCAAAAAATAGTAGATTACTTTCATTAAATCCTTTCTTGGATAAAAATAATTTAATCAGAGTTGGAGGTCGTCTCCAAAATAGCACGGTAAATTATGCCCAAAAACACCCAATTGTACTGCCCTCTAAACACAAATTAACAGAATTAATTATCGAGTTTTATCACAAAAAATATCTACATATAGGACCACAAAATTTACTTTATTGTGTTCGAAGAGAATTTTGGCCTTTAAACGGTAAGGCTATTTGTAGAAAAATTGTACATAAATGTATTACATGCTTTAGGGCCAAACCTAAATTATTAGAGCAAATTATGGGCGAGCTCCCAAAAGAAAGAATAAATGTAGACTTTGTTTTTAATTGCACAGGAACTGATTTCTGTGGTCCATTTTTGATTAGATATAGAGGTCAACGTAAAGGTATTTATCATAAAGTTTATGTTTGTATTTTTATTTGTATGGTAACAAAGGCAGTGCATTTGGAATTAGTCAATGATTTAACATCTGAGGCTTTTATTGCAACATTAAAGAGGTTTTTTGCCAGACGAGGCAAACCTCGAAAAATTTTCAGTGATAATGCAGGCAATTTTGTGAAGACTAATGTAGAGCTTAAAAGGTTGCATGAATTGGTAAACAAACCAGACCAGAACCTTACTAATTACTTGATATCTGAAGGTATTGCTTGGGAATTTATTCCCCCTAAAGCTCCAAATTTTGGAGGTTTATGGGAATCGGGAGTCAAGTCCTTCAAGTATCACTTTAAACGTGTTGTGGGCAACTCTAAATTAACTTACGAAGAAATGTTAACTATAATTGTCCAAATTGAAGGTATCTTAAATTCGCGCCCGCTTACTCCCTTGAGTACAGATATTGATGACTTGGAGGTCTTGACCCCGGGACATTTTCTTATTGGTCGCCCACTTAATGCCATTGCTGAATCTGACCTGAGTAATATTGAAGATAATAGACTTAACTTATGGCAAAAGACCACTAAAATGGTTCAGACCATCTGGAAAAAGTGGAAAAATAGTTATTTAAGTACATTGCAGCAAAGGCATAAGTGGATGATATCAAAAAACAACCTCAAAATAGGAGATATGGTTGTAATAAAGGAAGATGATCTTCCAGTGTCTAAATGGTTATTAGGGAGAATTGTAGAAGTATTTTTTGGTAATGATAATAGAATAAGAGTTGTGAATATAAAAACCCCAAATGGAATATATAAAAGAGCAGTATCCAAAATTGCTGCATTACCTCTTGAAAAGTAATTCAGTTTTTATAAGAAAATGCTCATTATTGTAAAATTTCTTTATTTATTTATTATGTATTATGTAAAATTTTTTAAATATTTGCTTAAATTTAACTTAACTGTGACTCATTTATATTGTGTTTAATTGTATTGTTATTTATATTTTTTACAATGGTTGTAATTGCAGTGTTTTAGTTTGAAACCCCCCTCGGAGGTTTCAAGAGGGGCGGTATGTTTGATAAAATGCTATTTAATTTTCTACTGACTTTGTCACCTAGCAACCAAGATGTACCTAATTATTTCAAAATGTAAAAAGTTTTCTGTGCAAACGATTTTTTGTGATAAATGAATTTATCTGTTTAATTCTTCTGCTTTTACCTAAGCTGTGTGAAACAATATTTTTTTTGTTTTGAGTTTGATTAGAATGTTGTTTAATGAGTTGTGTGAAAAAATGTTACAGTTTTTATTGGAGTTGTGTTTTGTGAAATTATTAATGTTTGAAAGAACATGAGTTGAGTTTACTCATCAGAATAAACTGTTTAAAGTGAGAGATGCGTATTTAATTTTGAGTTGAGTAAAATATTAAAAAATAAACTTTCGAACAAATTGAATTCTTCACCTGGTGATATCCATTAAAACACTGAATGTGCATCCGATCCGATGGCATTGCGTTGCTGAAACGCTGATCACCCGAGCAATAAAATGTGCAACATCTGATATGCTAATTCGCGTATGGCTGAAGATATAGTTTTGAAATATTAAGAGACTATACTGCACTTGTTGATGCAATGTGAATTGTGTTTGTAAACTTCAGATACTGTAGAAAAATCAATAAGAAACAGGAGTCATCTACATCAAATACTTCATTAATTATAATTTTTGTAGTGACACCAGATCTTAGTCGCATTGTGTATGAGGCAATATACTTCTGTTTTTAATTATTTAGTAAGTTAATAATACAGAAACAAACTTTCGTATTTTCGGTCAGTTTTAGCTAATTTTACTCCTTTTTTGGTGCCTTAGTAATTATGTAAATACGTAGCACCTGTAGTCGGCATTCAGTCCGTCCATCTGTATGTCTATCCGCGTATAACAGAGCAAAAACTACCCAACCGAATCGTTTGAAATTTAAAATATGCAATTGTTGCATAATTCTGTCGAGTCATTTCAAATGTTAAGAAAATTGGATGCATAATTTAATTGCAGGGATAAGTAAAAGTATTTCGTCATTCGTAAGTGCATTTTAAGTATATTATACATTTTCGAACACAATAAAATTGATATACATCTATGACAGATGTACTAAAACATACGTTCTGTACAATCTGTGGTGCACTGAATATTTGTTATCAATTTACTGGGCCATATAAAAGGAATTCCATTGTATAATGACATTGGGAAAACTTTGTTTGGGGCATGTTTTAATTATGTTAAACTGTTTCACATTTTATAAAATCGATATACATTTCTGAGGTTTACTATAAGTTACCTCCTGTATACAAGATAGCAGATAGTATTTACAGAAACACACAGAAGATTTCGGATACTATACTGTATCGGAAGTACTGTATATTATTACACCAATATTTGCATATTTTTAAAACTTCGTTATAGTATGAATGCACGTCATTTGCTACGTTTGACGTACAATTTCCAACTTGTTAATTTATGATAAGATTTTAATATGCAAACTTAAACATAAATTTCACAACTTTGTAATTTGATTTCTTTCGTTATTTTTTTCTAAAACATTTACTATATAAAACAGTATCTATTAGTTTATAGTTAAAATTTACTCCATTAGCTGTAACTACTTCTCTGAATGAACCACCGTTTCATTGTATGCAGAAAGATTGCTCATAATTTATTGATTTGAATAATAATGCCTTTTAAACTGAAGAATGGTTTGAAAAGCAGGATTTATCGCTATGGGAGATATCTCTTTACACCCTTTTACTTCTTCTTTTCCCATCATTGGCTTATAAAATATTTATTAGTCGGAATTCAAGATTATTCACATTAAAAAATTGCGGTCGATAAAACTATAGATGTAGCCACTGCGATATTCATGTAAATTTTAAAATAAATCATAGATTAATTATTAAACAATATACAATAAAGGAATTTTTAAGAAAATATAAGCAAATATTACGAAATCAGAATTAAAAGTGAATTAATATAAACTAATACTGTTGGAAAATAACTCTTACTTATAGATAACACACAAATAAAATTTATTTATTAACATTATTTAAATGCAATTTTATATCTTTATCTGTATAAATCTTCTGTGCGTGTGTATGTCACTGAACTGCTTTTAAACGACTGGACTGATTTTAATGAAATTTTTTGTGTGTGTTTCAGTGGATTTGAGAATGGTTTAGATTCACATATCATCGAAATTGATTCAGTACTTTTTTAGTAATTAGGCAAAAACTAATAATGTTAGTGATTTTTAGCTAATTAAAAGTGTTGTAAAAGTTCGCTGAATAGAGTGCGGACAGAATGGCTGAGTCGTCTACGGAGCCAGATTTAAGCTTTTTCTCGAAGAAAGAGATAGCGTGTTTGAACCCCACTCCTGACATATGTGTATGATTTATAAAAAAAAATTCCTGTATTATAATTTTAATTAACCGACTTCAGAAAATCGTTTACTTTTAACTAAAAAGAGAAAAATAAACTTTTCTATAAAAAATTGAACCGACTTCAAAAACTACTGCAAAATGAAAAATAATTTCCTTACATAATTGTTATAAAAAATTAAATTAAGGGCGTAGTATTTATCATGCGTATTATTATATTTATGTATGTTTATTTGATTTTTTGTAGTCGGTGCCAGGACAACGTCTGTCGGGTCCGCTAGTAAATATGTAAATATTATATATATGTGTATGTATATAGGTATAAAAATGTAGAATAATAAACTACATTTACTTTTAAAGGAGTTTATATATATTTTTTAAAGTGCGGGCGTTATTTGCAGGCATTATTTACGTGTATATGTGGGAATAAATATATATTGTAAATCGATGAAATTCTAATAGTTATTCATCCTTTCTCCTGTCGGCGAAGGCTATCTTATAGATTGCTAATGATTTTTCCAACATGGTTTATTAAAAAGAAATTGCAGACCCAGATATCTGCCGGTGGGACTTTGTGAAAAGAGCAACGACCTAGTACGCTATGATCCCACGTCTGATTCCTGACACTGATTAATTTTTCACTCCAGTTTGATTTTTTTGTGTGTATATCTGTATAATATCTGTATGTTCCTTTAAAAATTAAATGGAGGTATTATTTATGTGTGCATGTGTGATCGAGGTCTGCATGGGTCCGTGCCGCATACCGGGCCGGCAAGAAATTGAATGGGCCATACGGGCCGTGTCGATAAAAAAATTTAGCGGACCAACAGGGTAATTATAAAGATTTACGCAGAAGCGATATCATATGAGTTATTTTCAATGAATATGGCTTTAACGAAAATAATATGTAGAAATGTGCGTCACGAGCTGATACTTAGTTTGACAACATCAATGCAGAAATGTAACTTCTACAATGTAGAGATCGGCATTGGATAATTAGATTGTGTATAACCGGGGCTTAATATTTTTTCAGCAGACTCATGCCGACTGAGAGCAGGCGTGCATTGTTTTTCTACATACAGACGAGCCAAGCCGGAACTAGACTTAATTGTTCTCAAGAAGTTTAGGGCAGCCAACATGATTTTAAAAATTATTAATAGCTATAAATAACTTATGCTAATGTAAAATTCACTTCTCAACAACGCGAAAGTTTGACACATTATCTGACTAATTTTTAACTGTAAACGTATAAAATTGATAAGCCTGACTCTTGAAAGGATTTGGAATAGAATAGTGTTTTTAATTTTGGTAAATAAAATACTTGTATAACCCTGTTACGATATAAGATATTCTTCTCAAATGGCTGCAGATTTTTCTCCCTTTCCATGCTGTCGCTTCCGGAAATTCTATTCAAACTACGTAACTTTGACAGTATTTTCTTAAATTGCTTGTATCAAAAAATAGATGAATCCATTCTATTACATAGTTTCTGAATAAAAACATTTGCTAATCTAATGCGTTTTCGAAAAAGAAAAAAGAATTCAGAAATGCACCAGAAAGGAGCTCCTTTGGATTTGAGAATGAATTTGGATTTGGAATCTTTAATAAAATGATATAGAAAGTATTTCCATAAATCTATTTTCACTATACAGCTTCAAAAATTAAGATGTTTTTAACTTTCTTTTTTTTCTTTTATTCTAAATGATATTAATTTTCTAATGAATCTTTATTTGAAAGTTGAAAATCTAAGAATCTAATTAATCTAATTTAATGTTGCTAATGTGTATTTTCTGTAAAATATTCTGTAAAATCATCCCATAGATATGTATACAGTATTCTTTAAAAAATATTAATTATATAATAAAAATCTGTTTTTTTTTTTTTTTTTTTTTTTTTTTTTAATAGTAGAAATTATGACGGGCCAGAACGGGCCGGGCCTGTTTTCACTGATTTCTGTATGGGCCGGGTCTAGAAATGTAAAAATATGCCGTGCCCGGGCTTAACTTTCGGGATATACAACGGGCCGGGCCTGGAAATTCTGGCACGTACAGACCTCTAATGTGTGAATTAATATATTTACATTGAAAAAAAAATTCTCGCAAGCCACCGATTTTATTTTGCAGTTTCACAAATCTTCATTCACTTCACAGAAAAATATATCAAAAGCAAAATTTTATTTTCATATACTATGTGCGGAATAATAATATAAAAATTGAAAATCAGTATTAAAGAATTTAAAAAGAGCAAAATTTCTTAGTCTTATCAACCTTACTAATTTTGAATAATAGAAATGTTCCATGTGATCCAAAAATTTATATGAATGGTCAGCTATATTATTTCTTTTAATTGAAGAAGTAGATTTCGATTGACGACAAGATAGGTAAATATTTCCATCTAATATTTTATTTTTTAGTGTATTATAATTATTATGAATACTTCCTAGCAGCATAGATATTTGTTTTGACTACTAATACATATTGAAATGTTTAAATTATGTATGCAATTTTTTTTAATTAAAGTAATGTCCCTTTCATCCTAATGAAAAATTCAATGAAAGGTTTAAATTTAGGATTGCGTATACGTATAGATGTAAATATAATCTTTGTTAGGTTTATTAAACCAAATTCACTGAAATTTAATAACCGTCTCTCATAAGGAATAAGTCCCATATTTGGTTACCAATTCTTTGAAAAAAAGTTTTAGATATGTATAGACTTTTTTTAGATCTCCAAAGTAACAGACTGCACCTCTTTAAAAAAGCATCGAAATTCAATTTAATTGACAAGATTCAATTGATATTAAGAATTATAAATGAAATAATAAAATAATAAAAAAATTAAATAACAAAACGAAATTTGAAATAACAAGTCTGAAATTGCACGTCAAGCGTAACAAATGAGGCAAGTTCGTATTATAACGAAGCTTTTAAAATATTTAGATCTTGGTGTAAATAATATGCAGTACTTCGGATACAGTATAGTATCCGAAATCTTTTGTGTGTTCCCGTAAATACTATCTGCTTTCTATTATGCAGAAAATAACCTGTAACAAAACTTAGCAACGAATATCAATTTCATAATATGTGAAATAGTTTAAAATAATAATTAAAACATGTCCCAAACAATGCTTCCCCGTAACCGTTCTGTTTGGAATACTTTTGTTTGGCACTGCAAATAAATGACAAATATTTCTTGCATCACATATTGCGCAGAATGCATATTTCAGTATATACTTCACAGATGCATGTCAGTTTTATTGTGTTCGAAAGAGTGTAACATCATTAAAATGCAGTTGGAACTATTTTTTCTCATTGACCGTAATGTAGCGGAATAGTTTTGATTGTCCCTGTAATTGAGCTACACATCCGATTTTCATAAAATTTGAAATGACCGACAGCAGTTTATGACAATTATATATTTTAAATTTCAAACGATTCGGTTTGGTAGTTTTTCCGTTGTTGTATGTCTACGGTCACACAAACGGACGAACTGAACGACGACTATAGGTGCTACGTATTTACATTATTACGAACGCACCTAAAAAGAAGAAGTTGGAGAACCCCCTCCCCCTATATTATTGAAAATGGGAGCATAGACAATGGAAATATACCTCTCAATTTTTTAGTATGTTAAAAACATAATAATTAAAGATCCACCGAAAGTTGGGAGCATAGACAATGGAAATATACCTCTCAATTTTTTAGTATGTTAAAAACGTAATAATTAAAGATCCACCGAAAGGTGGGTTTCATTTTCGTTTTAGACCTAAAATCCGAATTTTGTCAAAAATTCCTTTTCGGCGCAAAAGCGGCCGAAAATTTGGACTAGCTGAATCAATCAGTATTTCAAAAATTTCATTTCTTACTTCAGAAGTTTCAACATTTCTCACCGATTTGGACCGTATCTACTAAAATGAGATTATTTATTATAATGAACTTCGTTTTTTAGCTCACAGGCTATCATAGCCTGAGAGCTTATGCTATAACTCATGATAAAAATATCCCATCCACTTGAAATTTTGTATATAGGCATATCCTGATAAGGCGCTTCCCTGATTAGTTTTTGGAGTTCATTCGATATGGATAAGACGGGGAACGGGGGGCTCATGCCCCTCCCCTTAATTGATATGAATGGGTTTTTCATGAGAAATATTAGGTTTTTTTTTTTTTTTTTTTTTTTTTTTTTTTTTTCAATATTTACACATAGGATCATTCTGATGAAGCGTTTCCGTGATTGGTATTAGGTGTTTATTGGATAAATATAAACAGGGGAAATGGGGGCTCTAATGCCCCTCCCCTTAATTAATATAAATGGGTTTTTCATGCAGAATTTTCAGATTTCTTTCAAATCTCTGAATAGTTTTGGAAGTTTAATGGTTAAGTATATAAAAGAGAAGGATAACTCTTCTTAAATTATATTTGGGTTTTTATTAAGAATTTTCCGATTTGCTCTAATTTTGGATATGAATTTTTTTGTATGATGAAGCATGTCCCTGATCAGTTTAGAGGGTTCAATGATTAAGTATAAAAAGGGGAAAGGGGGGAGCTGATGCCCCCTCCTTAATATTTTTTTTCGAACCGAATTAACCCTTGAAAATATAAGGCTGTAGTGTACAATTAGTATGCGTAACCTGTGAGCTCAATGCCATCAGTTTAACTTAGCAACATAATTTTTATTATAATTATCAGTCAGGTCTGATTCAAAATGTGAATGCAAATTATAAAACAAGCAATACATTATATGATTAAACATTTTCACGCTCTCATCAAAAGCTGCAGCTATAACGGTAATAGAAAATTTTCTGTTTGATGAGTGATGTGTTTCTAATACTCTGTGTGCATCTGCTGGTGTGTTTCTAATACTCTTTGAAAAACTCTAGTATAATACGTGAATGATCATTAAAAAATCCTTATAAAAGAGGAATCAAGGTGTGCGTACATTAAACTAAAATAGTTTTTTAATTAAATGAATTTCATATCATAAGAAAATCTTTCTGTGTTGTTGACTAATTAATTAAGTTATATTTTATATAAAAATAAAAAAAACTTTGGGTCTGAGGCACAGAGAGCCAACTTGGGCCGCACGTATAGTTAATTATTTGTGTATATTTAATAACTACGCATATTAATTAATAATTATACACATTAATTAATAATTAATTACATAATGTAATTAATTTATAGTTGTGTATATCTATGTATGTACTAATTATTTTAATAATACAATTTAATTATTTTTAAAAAATGGACTTTTTTGCTTTCGATCGAAAATAGGAAGATCATCGAAATTAAAATTCAATTTTAATTTTGAATACTTTTTCCCTTTATTTTTGAGATGTACACTTTATTATATATCAAGGATATTTTATACATCTTCTTACATAAAGAATTAAATTCGACTTTCTGACCACCTGCAAAAGTTCGATCAGTGTCAAGCTAGTATGATTGTAAATAAAAATTCTAAATACTTAGATTAAATTAAACGTTTTCAATTGTTTAAATTTGAAAGTTTTCATTTGGTTAAATTAAAAATGTATCATCATTATTTAAATTAAACGTTTTCAATTGTTTAAATTTGATAGTTTTCATTTGGTTAAATTAAAAATCCTCTAAGTGGTATTTTTTCGTTTTCCAGAGCTTAAATCAGCCGTAGAAATTTTTTTTTAACAGAACTGTATTTTAAGATAGATGTAAAATAAAAATCTATGGAGTGCATTTTAGATACGAACAAGGAAACAAAATCTAAATTAATATTAATTTTCGGAACATTTTTATGTTTTTCAGGAAATTTTGCTGACGTCTTGAGTATTAGATGTTTTCATTTGAAAAAAAATTTACTTTTTCTTTCAATTACAACTTTGTTAAAAGAATTAAATATCTAATAAAAGATTTTCGAAATATTTTTCATTTTCTTGAACATATTTATGTATATACCAAAATAAAAAATAAATCCGATTTTATACTTTAATAAAATAAAATATGTTAATCCGTTTAAAATATTGAAAATCATTTATCTAATTTAGCCAACTTATTCTTCTATTTTAATAACGCTCATGTTATTTTATTTTTTATATAAAACCTTATTTATAATCATTATCCATATTTTCTAAATTAACTCATTGTATGGTGCAACACCAAAATTTTGTATCCCCACACTTGCATATTGATTTTCTATATTAATTTTATCGGTATTAATTAATTTATTACGAAAAAGTATGTATTTAACTGATTTCATTTATACGATATTTTTTTAGCTCTTATAATGCCGAAAAATAAATAAATATATAAATAATATCAGATTTGAGTTCATTTTTAATTATATTGAGATTATTCTGGTTTGTATCATAACCATGCATCATGATTAAGCATAGTTTTACGCTTTAAAAAAAAGGGGGGAGGAGTATAGTAATATTTTCCATCTACATTAAAATCGTTTATCTGATTTAGATAAATTATAATTGGTTGTTTAAAATAAAAATAAATCGAAGTGTTACTTTTATTGTTATATCGATCATAAATTTTTATGTTGGTTAATTATGGGTTGCAAACGGCCAGATCATATATCAAACTTTACTTATGACTATAACTTAGTTAGTCTTTTAATTCTAGCTCTAAATTTTTAAATCGATAAGAAGACTGATTAGATTAATGAATGCGATAATGAAAAGTTCATTTATCATTTTAATTGATTATCGATATCAACTAATTATCTTTATTTCAAGACCGGAAATTTTACACTGTAAGTCGCTATGTAAAAAGAATTTTTTAATCAATAAATTCCATTTTTTTATCAGAATTCTAAAATTACATGATAAATATAATTTAACTCGGTATCTGAAAGAGAAAAAGTGCTCTGTAAAATATTATAGCAAATAATTTTTAATAAACAAATTTTATATTAAAAAAACATAGCAACCATTTTTTAAACATTGTTTGTTTTTGAAAACCAAAATCCTTCGCGCTTTTGCTAATGCGTCAGGCTCATTTTTTTCATTTTATCAAAATAGGAGAGAGCAGAGTTTGTTTAGCTGAGTTTCGATGAACGCTAATCTTACTAACGTATAAGTGAAGCTATCGTACAAGCCAACGTACTAGTGAATGACGAAGTAGAACTTCGGAATACACCTATGTTAGCATAATACCCTTTTAGATAGTAGTGCTTCCGAACTTTTTTCTTTTCATGAACCCCTTTTTTAGATTTTTCATTACGGAGTACTCCTATTTCTCATAAACACGTCCCTCGTACCCCCCTTGTACTTAACAACACGACGCAAGCATGCTTTTTTTTTCATTTGTACTATTATTATCGCAATCATATAAGATAAATATAAATTACATTGTTATTTCTTTTTTCTTTTCTATTTCTTTTCTTCTTTTTTTTTTTTTTTTTTTTGTGTGTGTGTGTGTGTGTGTGTGTGTGTGTGTGTGTGAATCTGTGTGTGTGTGTGATTTTGCTAACCAGTTTTGAGATTTCCACTATTACAGATATTTTCACGTATCTTCAGCAGCCTTCTCACATATTCCCAGGTTGGGAACCGATAGTAAAGTAGAATCTTCCCAGATTGCTAGACGCGGCTTTCAAAAATGGATGATAATCACATTTATAAAACTTTTTTTAAAATAAATAGCAATAAACAGCATATTGTTATCAGCTACTTCATTAAGTACATTATAAAATTAACGAATAAGTTATTAAAAAAAGTTACTGGCATTTATATGAAATTTATTTTGTAATCTTTCACTTAAAGCTGCCCGATTAAGTATCGAACAATATTATAAATTCCAAATTCTTCTTTAAATTTTGCTGTGTGATTGTCGTAATAGAATGAGATCGCCGATCTTAAAATGTATTAATATGTTCATATTTTGTTCATTTGTTCTAAGGTGCCCCTTACTTGTTCACGGGTACAAGGGGCAGGTTTGAACAGAAATCTTTCAGCTTTTTAAATTCTCACAACATATTTAATTTATTTAGAAAGCTTTTAATTTTGGGTTCATGTGAAGTAGAAATGCATTCTTTTTATTATGTAATATTTAAAACGCAATAAGTATAAATCAGGTAAGAAAGGTATTCATTTTCTAAAAAAATGTTGAACCGTGCTCCCCTTTCCCCTATATATATTTGAATTTTATAACAAACCTTTTAAAGCCACATAAAGGCGTCGCTTAAATTTTATATCATATCTTTTAAAACACATATTTTGAATTTATGAGAGATAAACATGAAAAATCATCAGTGAATAAAGTTTATACATTTAATGTTGAAGATTATTTTTCCATAAGCTCTTATAAATAGAAAAAAAATAAAATGACGAAATAAATAATGAAAATATACCTTTTTTCGTTAATAGCATGGTGTCACTCAAAACTTGACATCCTTTAAAAAAAAATCCATATTCAAAATTCTTAAAGCCATAAGATAAACTGCTGCATCAAAACTTTTAACTCGTTAAGGGTTTTAGTAATATTTTAATTACCTATAAATTATTCCTTTGTATTTCTATAATCCCTTTTTATCCGTTTTTAATATGTATGTAATTAAATATTATCAGTCATAAGGTTAATCATAAATAAGTTTGTTGTGTGTAGTTTATAAAGGAAGGAATAACAGAGCTACTATCAGAGTAAATATCGATGTTAGTTAAATTCATTTTTATTGCCCATGATATTGCTTTTGTGGTAGCTGTCTAAAATATGGAATTGTTTTCCATTAATCTTATTGATTTGTTAAAGCTGAAATAAATATTGCATACAACATACTTACCCAAGTATTACTTACAATTTTGAATAATGTGATAAAAATGATAAATAAATTTATTGAAATAAATACATTTCAATGCATAGTATATATTCAGGGAAAATTATATATTTTATAACGAATTGGAAAATAAAAAGTATCTTTTAGATGTGTAAACATATTTTACCAAATAAAATAAATAAATAAATAAAATTAATTTGAATTTTATAATAAACATTTTAAAACCACATAAAGGCGTCATTTCATGTCATAACTTATAAAACTCATATTTCGAATTTATGAGACATAAGTATTAAAAAGCACCAGTGAATAAAGTTTTATGCATCATTTTACGTTGAAGATAATTTTTGCGTATGCTATTATAAATAGAATAAAAATAAAATCACGAAGTGATTAATATAAATATACATTTTTTGGTTAATAGCATGGTGTCACTGAAACTTTGATATCTTTATTTAAAAAAACCATATTTAAAATTATTAGAGCCATAAGAAAACTTTCAGTCATAACTGAACTCGTCTAAAGTTAACCAAACTAAGTCATAACTTTTAACCCTTTAAGGGTTTTTGTAATGATTTTTTAATTACCTATAAATTATTCCTTTGTATTCCTATAATCCCATTTTATCCATATTTAAGTTGTATGCAATTAAATATTATCATTCATAAGGTTAGTCATGAATGGGTTTGTTGTGCGTAATTTATAAGTAAACGGTATAACAGAGTTAATATCAAAATAAATATTGATGCCAGTAAGTTTATTTTTATTGCACATAATATTGCTTCTGGAATATAGAATTGTTTTCAATTTATCTTATTGAGTAGTTAAAGCTGGAATTATTGTTATGTTTTTGCCGTGAATCTAAAAGGACAACCATTTTTCGTTTGTAAACCGCTTGCATACATCCTTCATAATGGTTGGGTTTATGTGAATGTTTTGATGGTTTTTTTTATCTGTTGCTTTTATTTATTTTTAGATTATTAAAAGTAAGTAGTTAATACATGATATTTAAATTAAGATTGAGATTATTCTTTTTCAAAATCTTTATGGTTGAATTTTATTTAATTTTGTTCTATAAAACCTCTTTCATCAATAGTAATTAGAGTTCCTAATAGTTAAAAAGAAATTAAATAATAGGGGATTATCAGCTCACAGGATTCGTTAAAAAATGATTGGAACCTGCTGGCTATAAGTAATTAAACACCATCTATTGTTAAAAATTTGCGGCAAAGCGTTTAACTTTTTTTAACACTTTCCACAAAGTTAAAAAGTGTTTATGTATTCGGTTTAACTTTCCACGCTCTAACTCCTGTAAATATACTCGCATATTCATGCAATTGGCATACATTATTTACAGAGCCCGATCAAGCTGAAGTTGGGCCCAGGGCCTGTTAAAAAATTGGGCCCCCCTACTTATCCATTTTTGGTGACACTTTCACAAAAAAAGAAGGTTCATTTGAAGAGTTGACAAAGTTGTTTGGGTGAAAAGTGCCTATGTTAAAAGATTCTAAAAATCATTCAGAATATTTAAATTTTACATTTCATATTTTATAAAACAATATTATTTGAAAAGTATTTGATTAAGGGGAAAAAATCAGACATATAACTTGTGGGCCCCTGAAATTGGTGGGCCCAGGGCCAAGGCCCCGGAGGCCCGTGCATTAATCAGGCCCTGATTATTTAGGGTCTTCTAAGCTTGTTTGGAATTGTATATCAAGTATGAGGGATTAATAGTTCTTTTACAGAAGCTCACAAATGATTTCCATTATATTATGGTCTGTGAAGGAAAATCATTTGTAGTGTATTTTAATAATATTACGCTGTTGCAAATGTATTGAAACTGATATAAATCACTGAATTTTACCACAATTATGTATGAACCGGACATTCATAGCATTTTAAATCCATTTATAGGAGCACGCAAAAGAAACAGGTTACAATACTGTCTTTGAGTAATAATTGCTGAAAATACACTTTCAATTTCGGAATGCGCTTTTAAATTTAACTTTTGTTTGGTGCGTTCGTAATTATAGAAATACGTAACACTTACATTTGCCGGCTGATCCGACCGTTTGTCTGTCCGCATAACAGCACAAAAACTAGCTAACCGAATAATTTGAAATTTGAAATAAATATTTGTTGCAGTATTTTGTGTGATTTATTTCAAATTTTATCAAAATTGGATGTATAGTTCAAATACAGGGACAGTCAAAAGTATTCCGTTACATTACGGCCAACTGAATAAAATAGTTTCAAGTGCTTTTTAATGATGTTACACCCATCGAAATATAATGAAAGTGACATGCATTTATGAAAGGCACGAAAATATACATTTTGTAGAATATGCTGCTCAAAGAATATTTATTATTTATTTACAAAGCTACACAAAAATATCCCATTTCTTAATGGTACAGGGGGGAGAGGTATTATTTGTAGCATATTTAAATTATGTTAAACTATTTCACATATAATAAAATTGATACACCTTGTTTACGTTTATTACCAATTATTTCCTATGTAATAGAAAAAGCCTTTCCATATTGTTGAATTAGGTATAATATTTTAACTTATTAAACGATGCTGTTTTGTTGTTAACTGATCTGTAGTAAAATTTTTTGTTACTAAAAAATCTTACGCCTTTTTACGCATTTCTCTGAAAATCATATTGGGTAGTTACTTATTAGTTTTCTAAATATTAAAATTCTTTTTTTTTATGTTTCTTTTTACACTGCCCGGTACATTAACTGACGGGCGAAGGTAAAGTTAATATCAAATAAAGTAAAATGGATTTTCAATAGTACAGTGATAAAATGATTTAGAAAAAATTATAAAATTAAGTAAATTTTGTCCAAATATAAAGAAAATGTTTTTAAACTTTGACTTTTTAAAAAGAATAACCCACAATTATTTGCTTCACAGTTTACAAGTTTGCATTGTCACAATAACTGTAAGCCAGAATTAAATAAAAAATGTAAAAATATCAACGTTAAAAACGCCAATAATTTTAAATTTTAAGCACGTAAAAAAATGTAATTAAATTAAATTTTTAATACAAGTTTTTCACACAGACTCACAACAAAAAAAATTAATTTTTAGTTTCAATTTTTGATTTTTATTAAAACTAATTCATCAGATAGAAAATTACTCCTCAATTTCTTTGCTTATGTAAAAAAAAAAAAAATATTTTAGAACCGGAGGCTAGAGGGCTATATTTCTTCATCGTAGCAAATATCACATTCATAATCCGTAAGGATACCGTTATTTTCCATGTGATATACAGTCGGCTCTCGTTTTTCTAAATTGGATAAATCGAATCTCCGCTTAATTCGAACTAAACATAAGGTCCTGAAATGTTTAATAGCAGAATAACGTTAAAATTTTTCATTTATTCGAATTCATTTTCCGTTGACTTCGTTTATTTCGAACTAACGAGATTCCGATTTTTAATTTTTTCTTATTTTCTCCTGGACAGATCCTTGAAATAACTTTCTTTCTTTCATTTTTGTCAGAATTGTTCTGAACAAATAAACATAGAATCCCATGCATTAGATATTAATTTTTTTAGTGCTCCGTTTGTCCATCAATGACACCTCCACCCCATCTTCGTTAGTGCTTTTTCTTAATCCCTTAATAAGTTTAGGTATCTATATCTTTTTCTTTTAATAATGAGTCATATTCTGATCATAACAGCCGAAATATAATAAAAAAAATACTATAACATTCTTTTCTTTGTAATAGTACCCCTTTAATCATGTTTTCTTTTCATACTTTCCATAATTCGAACTCCGGATAATTCGAACATTTTTTGAGGTCCCTCGAGTTCGAATTAACGAGAGCCGACTGTACCAGAAATTTTTAAATAGAAAAATAAATCTAGCTCAAATGCGCGAAATTTTGCTTTATTTAATGTGAGATTTTCTATAGGAAAATGCTGGTACCAAATAATTTCCTGATCACGAAATTCCAAGATCCGTACGAACCATGACATTCTAATTAAAATAAATAAAATATATATCGTTTAGCTAACGAAAAAAAAGTAAAAAAGAAAGAAAGAAAACAGTAGGTGTGATCATTTTACAAATACCTGTTTCAAATAAATGATCTACCTGAAATTCATTTTTATAATATATGAAAATAACAAAAACATAGTTTTGAGAAAAATATAAGCAAAGTTAAAAACCCATTTATAATAGCTTAGTTGACAAAAAAAAAAAAAAAAAAAAAAAAAAAAAAAAAAAAAAAAAAAAAATTACAAATTGAAGATGTACATGCGTGATTACAAATACCTGTGAAAAATAAATGATCTATCTGAAATTATTTTTTATAATGTACGAAAATAATAAAAATATATTTTCGATTTGAGAAAATATATGCAAAGTTAAAAAATCATTTATGGCTGTTATTAACACTAAGTATATCGGAAAGTTTATATTTGAAAGTATTTAACCATTGTATTAAATATATTTCTGATTTATTTATACTTCATTTTTTTAATATAAAATTTTTTTCTGGTATTAATAAAAATATTTCTACCAAATTTAATTTGAACAATTTCTCGCAGTTTCTTTTGTTTTTATTGCGGAAAACAAAAATCGATTTATTGAATGTTAAAAATTGTTGACTTCCTCTTAAAAAAGTTACAACCTCTGCTCTTTGAATATAAAAAATATAACTTGCTTAGTCTCTAAGGTAAATAACTGTCAAGCGTAAACTGCAAAATATGTCACATTTTACAACCTTCGTTCTTAAATCCCACTACACCTGGCAGAATATATATATATATATTTTTATGAATAATGCGAATAATTTCCAAAATATTAAAAGAAGCATATTTTGCATGTATTTTACATCCAGTTTTCATTTTGGATGTTAAGGTATTTTTCGTAAGACCTGCTCGGGTCGTAACACTTCCATTAGTCTCTTGAGATACATAAAATATTTATATATTCACATGTTGATCTTAGCCCATACAGTATTGATATCGCAAATATACATGCAAGTTTTGCAAAAAATAATCTATGCAGCAACAAGTTTATAAAAAGAGATCCCATTTGGATAAAATAAAATCATCGTATCTTTTTTTAGATTATAGGATAAAGTTTGTAAGAGATTCTTTTATTTTCAGATGTCTTTCGTTTTGAAAATTTATTAGAATATTGAATAAAATTTACAGTTAAAATTTTAAATGTTTATTATTTGTGTTTATTGATTTATTTGCTATCAATGTAAACTACCGAATGTGTCATTTTATTTGCGATGGTTTATAAGTAGTACAGTTTTGATATTAAAATAACACATTTTTACCATTTTTTACAATTTTACCTTTACATGAAAGCCAGGACATTATTCTACATTTAAATATAATTTTCACCTATATTAAGGCACCTTTCGATCAGCTTTCTTTCCCATCCTCATAGAATTTTACTACCGGCTATGTTAATCACTGAATCACCGCCATTTTGATATGTCATTGTTGTTCATACAGCACAGGAATAATGGATCATATTCTTCTTTTTTGGTTCGAGGCTAAAAGAACACCGTCTACTTGAAAATAACATTCACAACCGCACATTGAAAAACATTGTGGTTAGAAAATGTAAGCTTATATTTTATTTTTATTTGAAGTATTAGACTCTTTCAAGGGCAAGTATGAGTTATACATGAATCCTTTTCTCAATTTTAAAACAATTGCATGCGCTTTTTTTTTATTTAATTTATAAAATAAAAATTTTAAATTTTAATTAATAGGTATATACGGATTTTAATTAGTAAGTACATAAGTATTTATCAAAAATAATTAGTACAGAATAAATCAGCAGCATTTTACACATGCGTTTATCTGTATTTATGGTTCATCAAATGGGCACAGTAACGAAACAAACGCGCTAGCCGCTATTTTTACACCACGTGATCCCCACTGTGACGTCACGAGAACACTGTTAATAGGTAGTCACTAGGAGCTATGTCAGAGCTATACGAAGGGTAATTCAGTTGTTTTCAATCAAATGATGCGATAAGTTCCTTAGTTTAATCATGATCTTGCGCCGTTGATTAGCACAGCAGGTGCTGGATTTCTAGGAAGATGGAATTAAAAAGCTAGTTATAAGTTAGAATATGTGCCTTAATATAGTCGGGAATACTGTTAAAAAGTAGATTAAGGTCCATGTTTTTATGTAAAATTAAAACTGTTAAAAAATGGCCAGGCTTTTTTTATATCAAAACTGTACTTACTTAAAAATTACTCCTCATGTGACGTCAAAGATGCTACAGCTCAATTCGATTAAAGATGAATTGCAAACTTGTGAAAAGAATGGTGTCAGAATTCCAATCTTCGTTATAAAGTTATGTATTAAACTTTAAGTAAAACGTTTAGTGTATATACAAGGGGTGATTAAATGAAAAGGTACGAAACGACGTAAAAACGTAACAGTTAAATATTTGCAAATTCCGCCATGGGAGAACTTGCCGAGACATCTTGGGATGCGATTGAAGTCTCTAACTGGGATCAAAGCATCCGCGGTCGCTCGCATGCGAAGTAGAGAGCAGAGGCCCTTATCAAAAACGGCGTCCAAATGATGCCGCAGTCCGTATGAGGACATGATGGCGTTCGCGTTGCAAAATTCAATGATTGAGGAGTAGCGAAGTGTTATCCGATTTCTGACCGCGGGTCTTCATCCAGACTCTAGCGGCCTGCATGAAAACGGGCACTCCATTTTCTGACAGACTTGTCAGAGACACATTTCTCCCCGTAAACTGTCGCCATCCGGCACTGAATAGCCGCTGGTTACACACTTTTCGCTGTCAGAAATCGGATATCACCTCGCTGCTCTCCAATCGTCGAATTTTGCAATGCGAACGCCATCCTGTCCTCATACAAACTGCCGCATCATTTGGACGCCGCTTTTGATAAGAGCCTCTGCTCTCTACTCCGCATGCGGGCGCCCGCGCATGCTCCGATGCCAGTCAGACACTCCAATAGCATCCAAAGATGTCTCGCTACGTTCTCCCATGACAGAATATGCAAATATTTAACTGTTACGTTTTTACGTCATTTCGTACCTTTTCATTTAATCACCCCTTGTATATTGGTTGGTTATGTGTCAATGAAAAACTTTAAATTACACATCTGATAAATTAGATTTATATTGTTAGCAAATTCACTTCTCATTTAAGCTCTATCTCAGTTTCATGCTTTATGGGTTTTTTAATGATGTTTCTGTACGTTCAAAGTTGCGTTTGAATAAAATTGCTTCAAATCTGAAAATATCCAATTCTATTCAATTCTGTAGGGAAATTATTAACCCACAAAACATGAATATCATTATAAAAAAAATTATCAGTGTTTCTTGTTCCGGTTGTACGGATGCTCTAAGTTTAGATATATCTCGATATATATTTCTTTAATTAATATTTTGAAAAATATAAAACTTATGTTTTTTTAATTAATTTGTCGAATTGGCAAACATGATAATCTAAAATTACAGCTAATTTTTTCAAGTAGATATTGCGTTCAAGAAATCCGAATCTATTGTAAAAATTGAAATTTTATATTGATAATTTCGAATTTTGATAAAATTTTAATGTTTTGATATCCTCTTAAACTTATATTTTTCCGTAGACTGAAAGAAGATATAATTCTCAATTGAATAGCTGATTCTTTTTCTTTTTTCTGGGGATATCGTTAGATGATTTCCCTGCCCCCTTAAACTAGCTGTAATGGAAGTTTTAAAAAATAATAAATAGTACACTGTATATTATTAATTGTATTATAATCATAGTTTCTTATAAATAAATTTATTTACACGCACAGTTGAAGCCCGAAATAACATGGTCCAATATACAGCGAATTCGGATTTAACACGTCGAAAAATATGTACTCCGAAAGAAGAAAAAAAAAGATCAATTTTATGATCAATTTTGGTTTATAATTTCAATGAAACACAATATCAAACTTGCAGTCTGCGGTTAGTGCTATTCATCTTGATATCTCTGTTGACGATTTAAATCGCTGGATAGAACTTGGCAACAGAGAACCAATTTTAGCGGTCATAACAAATCAGGAAAGATATCATTCATGCTGTAACGCATAAAATGTACAGTGAGCAAGATGATGATGATGAAATTAAAAATAATGTGGTAATTAAAGACGAAATTCCGCATTTTAGCGAGGTCATTTCACACTTACCGAAGATAATTTCGTAGATGGAGAGGCAAGACGATTCACATAGTGATCATCTTACTTCATCTTGCTAGTGTGAAACAATATGCTAAAAAGAAAACGAAACGCTTCATTCCGCCTAACAACACTTATGGACTTTTTTAAGACAGTGTAAGATTGTGCTCAACGAATGATAAATTAATTATATTTCACGAAGCCGGCAAGTGTTTTCATCAATTTGTACTTTTTTTTTCATTATTTCGTTACATCGCGGTTTAGCCATAACGCGGGTGTGAAACATGTCGCCCAACAACCACGTTACATCGCGCTTCTACTGTACTGCTTTGATTTTAATTATTGACAGAGGATTCTAACGTGTATCAAGTGTGATAGAGACATTTACTGTCTTGCGACGAGCATATTTTACACTTCTTTTAATCCTGGGAAACAGTTTTTTTGCTCACAGGCTATCAAAGCCTGAGAGCTTATGTGCCCGCCCTTCTGTATGTATGTATGTACGTGCGTACGTAACGCGATAACTCATGATAAAAATATCCGATTTACATGAAATTTTTGATTTAGACTTATTATGATAAGACGCTTCCCTGATTAGTTCCGAGAGTTCATTCGATAAGTATAAGAAGGGGAACGGGGGCTATTTCCCCTCCCCTTAATTTATATAAATGGGTTTTTCCTGCAGAATTAGTAGATTTCGTTCAAATCTTAGATGTAGGATCATTCTAATGAGGTACCTTCATTATTAGTATTGGGTGTTCGTTGCATAAGTTTAAAAAGGGGAAATGGGGTGTAATCCCCACTTAATCTGCATAGCCTGTGAGCTCTATGCCATCAGTTTAACTGGGCATCATTCTTTTTATTCACATTATAATTCTAAAGTTATTAAGAATCACTGATTTAGAAAAAACAACACGAAATTTATTTTACTAAAGTACTGGTGTTAAATATATATATCCATCTTAAATGGTACATATACTTGCGGCTCGTCGCGAAAAGTTCAGATGTCAAATCCTACGTGTTATAGTATATACAAAGGTCGTACACCTTCAATTTAAATACCAGTATTTTTTTCTTTCAGTAAAATTTGAAGTATATAATCGCGTGATAGCAAAGTCCTAGTACTCTATGTTCATTATTATAATAAGATAAATTTTAGTACAGTACATTTTGAGATAATCAATTAGAAAGTAAAAACTGGTCTGTAAGAGCTGCCATCAGCTACCTTCCGCCCATAATAATGAAAATATCCTACCGTAAGTATAATGTATCTCACATGGAAGGTCTCCATACAGGCATACTCCAAAAAACCTGAAAAAAATACAGAATGTTCTTCTCATGTGGATATATGCGTTTATAAAAAAAATTTGGCTTAACCTCCTTACCTTGTCCGTAAAAAAATAATGAAAATTTCGTTATTTGGCTTTGTTTTTAATGTCAAATGCATTTTAAAGGAAAAAAAAGTTTCATGTTCTACGTGTTTAGATAAATTAAATATCTTTCTTTTTGTCAGCTTTAGTTTGTTTTAAGTATAATTTCGTTATATTAATATTTTTATGTATTTATATTCACATTAACCATCAAAATTTGAGATTTAAAACGAAATTCAAATTTAAATTAATTAAAATTGTTTCAAGTCCAAAGTCCAGTTGAGCATTGTCAATTCGATTTTGTTGCTATGGAAACATTTTGCTTTTATTTTTGAATAAGCTTAAATGTATGAAAATAATTTTACTGAGGTAAATTAAATAACTACAGCAACACATAATATATATACCGTAATTTCGGGTGTATAAGCCGCAGATCAAACAATTCTTTTTCGACCCAGACTTTTTTAAGAAACAAATATAACTAGTTAGATCGCCGTAAATGTTTATCTTCAATCACTAAATGAGATTTCTGAGTCCAAAAAGAATTGTTTGATCCGCAGCTTATACACCCGAAATTACGGTATATGCAATTTAAAATATACATGTATATAATATATTAAACTCTCTCATTGTTTATGTTTAATTTCATTAAATATACCATTTACACGCATTCTAAAAATCCAAAAGTTTTCAGTTGCATTAAAATCGTTTGCTTTTGGCGAGGAAAAGTACTGCTCGCCAAATCGTGTGACATTTTCGTCTTTTCATGCCAAACATTCGAAAGTATTTTATTTTTTTTACACGTTTTCTTCTTCAATTCCGCCGCTAATTTTCATTGATCCTTTATTACATACATGAGTAGTTTAATTAGTATTTTTTCCAAAAAATCTGAGTATGCCCAGTATGGAGACCTTCCTTGTCAGTAACTATCCATTAGATCAGCTAGACATTTTATTAGGATATTTTTTTAAATATTATATTTTTCGAAAAAAAAATTTTTTTGAAAAAAAATCTAGCTTTTTAAAAGTTATTTATATACACAGACAGTTCATTTTCACATTGTTTTTTATATAAATCTCAGAACGATGTTCTGTATAGTGTTTCAGAATTTTCAATGAATTTGTCATTTCTGAATTTGTATGTAGTTTTTCAGCACGTTTAATTTCATAATTTTTCTGCTCATCATCATTATTTTATATTTCTTCGCTAGCTTCTTACCAAATTTAAGTTTCTGTAAGTAACTCAGATTAAAAAAATGTTGTCGATAGCCAATTCAATCTCCTCTTCTGATACCATCCCCAAAAATGATTTTCGGATTTTCTAAAATTATTAATCATCTCTTTCCATAGGATAATTTATTAAAAAAAATATTTTTTCCTTGTAGAAAGTATGTTAGATTCCATGTTTTAAATAGGCTTTATAACAGAATACCGCTTTCTAATTGGATACTTTTTAGGAACCGGTCTCCTGAAAAAACAATAATATTAATCAAAAAACTATTCACTCAAAGCGATTGATTTTAATGTAAAGCGAATGTAGGCGGTCTGCTTCGGCTGCTTTTGATAACAATAATCGGTTGGTAAAATCAACCATGATCTCAGAAAGCGGCTTATATTGTACATATACATAAAACTTGTAGAAGGATGCTAAGCGTAATTTCTAACGAAATTCATGGTAATCTCTATCAAACTTTACAATTTATGTCAATGACACAAAATGCATATCTCTACGTATGTGTATGTGAAATAGCCAAGCATATTGCACATAATTAAAAAAAAATAATCAAGACAGTTTTTAGAAAAAGAATAGATTAAATAAAATCCTCGTTTCCGTATTTATACATTTTGATTTGAAACATTTTTATATAATGATTTTATAGTATCCATAAAATGTATTTAAATCATGATTTTTATAAAATATAATAAAATCGATAACACCCACATCAGTATCTACGTAATTTTTTAATGGAGCTGCTTTTTCAAAAGATAGAAATAGAAGCACATAATAGAGAAAAAAATGTGTAGTGAAACTGTATGCTGTTCTAGAGGCATACTTTCTTTCCAAGATACAGAATGATCTCCCATCGATTTAATGACTTCCATGAAGTGACAGAAAAAGTCATTTTATTTATGACTTACAGGGAAAATGGAACGTTAAACGACGTCTTTTTAGAATGTAAAAGGAAAAATCTTTAGTATGAAGAGAGGTTATAAATCCAGGCAGAATGAAGGAAAGAATGAGAGGAAAATATCAGATGATTATTTATGCTAAATTCCTTCCCCACATGCTTCAAGTTAAAGAAAAAGAAAGAAATAGCAAAGAAAGAAAAGCATTTCAACCTTAGCCATTTTGTGAATTCGGCTGATTCTAGACTTCAGTGTTGCCATCCATAGATAAAAATTGATAGAAATATTAAAGGGCACTAAAAAGCAAATTGTCGTAAAAGGAGCTTTTTTTTATATGAATCATGAAAATACTTTACAAAATTGTGGTATCACCTATTACTAAATTTATACATTTTTCTCCTTTATATGAATTCATTTGCAAAAATCTGCATCGTGATGAGAATTAAATTGAATTTTAGTGAGAAATCGATGCACGGGATTTGCATATTTAAATAAGAGATTTAGTTTCTTTTATCATTTACTATGATTCAGCAGTCTTCCAAAATTTGATTTTATAAATTTTCATTTTTAAAAAGAATCAAACATTTGTTTATTTGAAATATTTAAAACCATAATTTTAAAAGATACATCATGCATGTTTTCTGTTTATATTTATTTTATTTTATATGTTAATGTTTTTTTATCTTCTTCTAAATTTACGCAAAAGAATATAGTACATAGTATAAAAATTAAAGGTAGTAAAAAATTATTATTTCCACATAAATAGAGTGAAAAATTATTTTCACTCGATTCTTACATTCTTTTTTTTATTTCGTTCTTCAACGAATATTTTTATACAATGGCCTTTCAATGCTTGCAGTATAATGGTGGTTGCAACGTATACTTATATTACTAAGTATTTTTTATGAATAATTTATAAAGAAAATGACGGAAAAACATGAAAATTTTAACAATTGTTTAATTTTATTATTCCTGTTGCATTTTACTTAATTCTGGCGCCATGCGCTATTTACAAATTGATAATTGCATTATGCCTTTCTTTTTTTACTGTTTGCTAACTAATGTAATAATTACACAGTTTAGTTATATAGTTGGCGAAATATAATGAAGATTTTTTTTAGAAAATAAATAAAAATAATAATAAATTCATTTTTAAAAAGTAAACTTTAAATTACACTGTACGCAAACTACTTAAAAGGTGACAAAAAATATTTGAAATTATGTTAAATTACATTAATTCTTAGTACTTTCAAAATAAATATCATCTATCTAAATAAATATCATATATTTCAACTTAATATCTTTTTAAATAATTTTTGTCATTTTTTAAGTAGTTTGGACGAAATTTTTTTTTCTCCTTTTTTCTGCTAGAAAGTACTGAACACATTTCGATGCCTTTTCGCATGCCTTAAAATAAAACACCTGTTTTAAAAACCATAATAACCAACAAATGACGCCGACGGGTAGCTATTGAAGTTTTACTTAAATCAGATTAATGTGTGAAGTCGGAAATTTCTTAATTATGCATTCTTATTTTGGTTCAAAATTTAATCGACAGAGAGGACTGAGCTTGTCTCTAACTGTAATAATGAGAAAATTGTTGTATAAAAATCTATCAAAGTTCATTCGGGTTGTGTCCTTCATCCTATAAACAATTGAAAAAAACCAAACAACAACAGAATACTTTGAAGTTGGACACTTTTTGTAGCATTCTTACAGTTTGAAAAGTTCTGCGTCATCTTTTTATAATATTTAGTAGTAAAAAAGAGAAAATACTAAAGAAATGCTTAATTTCACATGTACATCACTATTGATTATTTTTAACAGTCACCTATATTTCATCTACTTATCGTTTCTGTAATTTTTATTTTAAATACCCAAGTTGGTGCTTTTTCATTGTTCTCTTATACACAGTGTCAATAAAAGAATGGATCAGTTATAGATTTTAATAGTACCTACTGTAAGTGTTGTACATTGTCCGGGGCGTGCGAAGAAGCCCGGGACAAACTTTCAATTTGGAACTCCCTTCCCCAACTTTTTCTGTTTAACAGTTCAAAAATTACATTGGTAGTATAAATTTGGCTCGCCCGGAGCGACCGCCCCCCACCCTTTTTTTCCGCACGGTGCTGTACATTGTAAAACATGACAGATGTATTTTTAGCTAAGAAAAACTAAAATAATCACGAACATAAATGTTTTATAATCTACGAAAATGCAAAATAATCACGAACACAAATTTATAAATAAGATTCCGAAAAGTTTTCCTTTATTTTAAGAAATCTCAGAAAGCAATTTATTTTCGAAATTTAAAAAAGAATTTACAAAAATTAATTTTTATCAGCTGCCAGTGATTTTCGAAAACGTTTCCTAGAAACTTTTTCTTTGTATTAATTTGTTCAATCGGAAAACTGGTTTTTCAGATTCTACCAATTCTCAAATAAACGTTTTCAGCTGCGTAACTGAATTTGTGCATGCAAATGTAACAAAATAAGGTTAATTTTCATATTTGTGTTAATACTGTTAACATTATATGCTTGTCTGTTAAACATGTTCGCTTAATATGAAAATATTTACCTTAAAATCGATAGCATCCGAAAAAGGGATATTCCGATTTGACAAAACTGATTATTGCACGATAAAAGCTCCTCAGAAACGCTTCCGATAATGACGGGCAGCTAATATATATTTTTTAATTATTCTTTAAAATTCGAAAATAAATAGTTTTCTGGTATTTGTACGGGTAAAGAAACGCTTTTTGGAATCATCGGTGACTTGGGAGAGATTATTGTATATTTTCGTGATTATGCTGCATTTTTGTACAGTAAGAAATTTACTTTTTTATTTACTAATTTTTTTTATTTACTCGCTTGCAGTGCCACATGCACAAAATGATTATAAATAACGAAATACATCATATATATTCATATTTTAATGTTTAATAAATTATTTCTTTAATCATCTCGTTTCCAAATTTTTATAAAAGTACAGAAAAAAATTCCATCTTTTAATATTTCTAAGATACCACTATAAATCAAAAAGATGCAAAAAAATATTTTTTTTCTAATGTTGTTCTATGTATTTTTTTCTTTGTTCAAACTTCATATGAGAATAACTTCCACATTTTTAAAGGAATCTGTTATGTTTAAAATTAATTTGGAAGCATGCATATATTAAGAGAAAGTTAAAGAATAATAAAACATTTTTTACATCTCATAAAAATTAAGGAATTCAAAAAATAAAGCAACTCAAAAAACTGGTTCATTTTTCTTCTAAAACAATATAGCAAAAGTTGTAAATAATGCTATAAATTATCTAGTTCTGACATATAAGACGATTAATGCAATTATTTAGTAGCCTTCTATGTATTCTAAATGATTTAATGGTATTACTATACAAAAAAAAAAATGTCTTAAAAATATTGCAATTCAGTGTAAGAGCCTTGTACAAATATCAGTGTCACGAGAGGGTTAAAATAACTGCCGCTAATCTCTAATGAGTGATTATTATTCGGCGTAATAAGCCACATTAGAATGATCGAGCCATATTTATTTAAATTTCCATTGTTGTATAATTTTCTTTTATAGAAGCAGCAGTTTAAAAAATATATAGATCATTTTTCAAAAGCTTTGATTTTTATGCCGTAAAAAAATTAATTGCTTCCTGTTAATATCAGTTAAATAAACTACACTGCACATCATGATCATTAAAGGCTAAGCTACTTCTTTTATGTGAACTTATCACATCCTTAAAATATCCTAACTTCTCCGGGCGATAATTTACTCCATATCTCCCAAGTATTCTTGGAAGAACTAAAATTACCGACATTTTCTACCTTAAAAATACTCGTGCCACCGATTCTTCATCTTTTTCGAAAGGAAAGGAATATATTCGCCTTATCTCTTTGACTAATATCCAAAATAGGAAAGAGAGGTGCAATGTAATTTATTTCCCTTTCCATAATTAGAGAGAAGTTTATAACAGAAGTGAGAAATATACATATATATATATTTACAGTGCGTGTCAAAAGTTTAAGCACAATAGCAATTTTAAAATAAAACTTTAAATATTCATCTTATTTTAATATATGTCTTGTTTATGTTAATAATATCTATTTTAACACCATATTCGTTGAAATTAACTTTTAAATTTTATTCCAAACCATGGAGTTTAAGAATAGAACAAAAATAACCGTATCAAAAGTTTAAGCACAAAATTATTTTTGTGCAAATTTTACAATCTGACGTAAGCAGTTGCGCACGCAAGCAATTTCAAGGTGTATAAGAAGTAGTCAGTTGTTGTTTTTGAGTTCGAACAAAATACCTAAGTCAAAAGAATTTTCAGAGGAGGAGGTGATAAAAATCTGGAGTATGAGAGCAAAATTTAAGTCTGCTTCCGAAATTGCAAGTGCATTAAAAAGATCAAAACGAGATATTCAACAAATTTTGGTTAGTGGTAGTGATTTCAAAGAAAATTTCGTTCAGGAAGGCCTCGAGTGACTAGTTTGCGCGAAGATAGCAGCATCAGAAATTTGGATTCAACTGATAATTACTCCCTTTCGCAAATAAAACATGCATTTGGAAAACTGATATCGAAAAAAACTGTTCGTAGGATAGTTTTGGAATTCAAATACATGAAGTACCGTGTCTCGCACGGCACCATAAAGGAGCTAGATTACAATGGGCCAAAGAGCATATGTCATTTGGTGAAAAGGGGCTGAATGTCGTATTCAGTAATGCAAAAAATGGAACCTCGATGGCCCTGATGAGTTTAAGTACTATTGGCATGATCTCCGCAAAGAACCTATGAATGTAGTTAGCCGACGAAATAATGGTGGTTCTGTAATGGTATGGGGGGGCTATTTCTTTCAATGGTCAGACATCGCTAGTATTCATCAGTGATCGTGAAAACTCTAAAAACTACTAAAAAACACTTGCCAATAATTTGCTTCCTCTTTCCGATGTTCTGGAAGAAGAAAAATAGTTATTTCAATAGGATAAAGCTTCGATCCATACCTCAAACTGAACTTCATCGTGGCTTAATTAGAAAAAAGTGTCTGTTTTGAAATGTCCGGCGATTAGACCTGATTAAAACCCTGTAGAAAATATATGGGCATTCTCACTCATGCAGTTTATCCAAATGGAAAGCAGTATTTATTCTTCAGTTAAAGATTTGAAAGATACCACTGAGAACGCTTGGTTTAAAATTAAACCTGAAAGAACACAGAACCTCATTTTATCGATGGAAGACCGTATATTTAAAGTAATTTAGCAGAAGGAGCAATAAACAAGCATTATTTTTTTTTTATTCTTGTTTTGCTAAAGATTAAAAAACTATTGTGCTTAAACTTTTGACACACTCATTTTTGTTGTTTTGATAAATTTTATAGCATAAATCTGTTAATGTTGTTAAAACCTTTTTAAAACTACAATTTGTAGGTTATGTGAAAAGGAAAGTAACTTTCACTCATTAATAAAATTTTATTTTGAAATTTTCTGTTGTGCCTAAACTTTTGACAAGCACTGTATATATATATATATATATATATATATATATATATACACTATATTGCCATTGATTATGGGACACTTGTGATTTTAGACATTTTACTAAATATCTAGAAAAATAAATGAGGAATCATCTCTCTTAGTGTATAAATATAATAGTATACGTCATACATCTCCGTGAAGATTTTTTACCGAAACGCCATAGGGGACCGTCAACAAATTAAAAAAGAATGAATATCTTTTGAATAACCCTGTCAAAACTAATGTAGTAAAAGCGCTCAAACTCTAGATTATGATTGAATGCCTTATTGTAATACACTGTGTTCATTTTTATGCAAATAGCATGCACACTCGCAGAGTAATTAAGGTTTTTATAAAAATGGTCCCAAATTTTTCCAAGTTTTTCCATTATAATTTTCAGAGTTCTTAATATAAAATAATATTTTTTCAGAAAATATGACAAACAACATTGCACACAGTACCCTGTAATCAGAATTAAAAAATAATAAAAATTGTATGAAAAATGAGTAGGTTTACTATATAATTTTTTACTGCGCATGCGTCAAAGATATCAAAATTTCATTTGCATATTATGTTAGCTAAATTTATAGAGCAACTTTTGTAGAAGTCTCAAAATCATAGCTTGAAAATTCTGAAAGTAATCGTCTATAGAAAAAGGACAAAATCCGTTGTTTCCAAAATGAAGCAAAAAAATGAAGAATTTTATCCAAATGCAGTAGTACATCCCATATTGTGTATTCTATATTGACACTAATCAATGAATATATGGATACAACCCCTCTTGTTTTTGCTTCATTTTGAGAATAACGGATTTTCGACTTATTCAATTGACGATTATTGTCAGAATTTTCAAGTTATGATTTTGTGACTTTCACAAAAGTTGCTCTATACATTTAGCTAACATAATATGCAAATGAAATTTTAATATCGTTGACGCATGCGCAGTAAAAAATTATTTAGTAAACCAACTCATTTTTTATACAATTTTCATTATTTTTTAATTCTGATTACAGGGTACTGTGTGCAATGTTGTTTGTCATATTTTCTGAAAAAAATAATATTTTATATTAGAACTCTGAAAATTATAAGGAAAAAAACTTGGAAAAATTTGGGATCATTTTTATAAAAACCTTAATTACTCTGCGAGTATGCATGCTATTTGCATAAAAATGAACAAAGCTTATAACAATAAGGAATTCAATCACAATCTAGAGTTTGAGCGCTTTTGCTACATTAGTTTTGACAGGGTTATTCAAAAGATATTCATTCTTTTTTAATTTGTTGACGGTCCCCTTTGGAGTTTCCGGAAAAAATCTCCACGGAGATGTATGACTTATACTATTATATTTATACACTAAAAGTTTCGAGATGATTCCTCATGTATTTTTCTAGATATTTAGTAAAATGTCTAAAATCGCAAGTGTCCCATAATCAAGGCAATATAGTGTATACACAGTGCTTGTAAAAACTGTAAGAACAGCAAAAATTATTGTTTTCTTTTATAAATTTCGAAACAAATGAAACTTTTTCCTTTATAATGTGTATCATCATGTTGAAAAGCTAATAAAAAATCAACAAAATTCAACTGTGAGTGTTTTATTATGAAAATAAAGTAATTGTACAAAAAAATACTATTTTTGCCTGCGTAAAAACTTTAAAGATACAAAAAAATTCAATATAGTAACCCAAGAAACACATATTTAATGTATTATGCATTTACCTATGAGTTTAGTGATTTAAAATATTCCATCATTCCTCCACATCATTAATTTTTGTCACAATTCGAGATTGTTTTTGTACTATTTATCTTCAATTGTAGGTCTGAGTTATGCTGAAGGAAAATGTCTTCATTCTTATAAACTCGTCTTACTCCATAAGTTTCCCCAAACTTACCCAAAACTTACCCCAAAACTTATCCCATAAGTTACCGATAGGATTTAAATCAGGATTTCTGAGCGGTCATTGCAAAATTTTTTCTTAGCAAACCGCTGGAGGCAAACCAAAAGCCTTGTCATCTAGTCATGGAAGGAGAGTTTAAAGATAGCATCAACTGGAAAATGTTTGAGTAAAGCAATACTACAAAACATTAGGCTCAAAATGTACAAGAAAACATTCTACAATGCAGTTAATATATGTGGGAATATCTAATACACGACAGAATTGTATAAACCATTCCCCATCACTGACTAGCTGCAAAGCCCAGAGTTTACAATACAAGTGATGACTTGAGACGACAAATAGCTGTAGGTGTTTTCCTCCGATGAAAAAAATAAAACTTAAATGGTCCTGACAGCTGGAAATATTATTGGGATGATTTAAGAAAAGAAAAAGATATTTCATTAAAACCTCACTTAGGTGGCAGATTCATTGCAACATGGTGCTGCTCTTCGTTGAACTACGTGGTGTTACTTGTATATTTTTTCGAAAAATTTACTTCAAAGATACATGTACAAACTCTTTTTGACCATCTTTCATTTGTTGCAACACTTCTGGAATAAAAAAAAAAAAAAAAAGGATATAAAAACAGGCAAAAATAGTGTTTTTCATACATTTACTTTATTTTCGTAATAAAATATTCACGGTTGAATTTTATTGACTTTTTTTTATTAACTTTTCAGCTTGATGATACATAGTATAAGTGAAAAAAGTTTCATTCGTTCTGCGATTTACCAAAAAAATTTTTTTTTTTTTTTGCTGTCTTTCTAGTTTTTACACGCTCTTTATGTGTATCTGTCTGTGTGTGTGATAGTCTAGGCGTTCTGAAATCGTACTATTACCGATAATTTGTGGTTGTTAGCTATTTTAGATTTGTGGAGTGGGGGGGGGGGGAGAAAAGGATGCAAAAAGGAATTTTGAGTATTTGCTTAAGGCTGTTCTTAAGTTTAAAAAGACAACTTTATGACATAAATTTTATTTTTGTTCGGAAATGCATGAAGCTAGCATGTGTTTTTATTCAGAAACTATCTAATCGCCCTTAGTACCCCATTTTTGTTTTGCGAACGCAATACATATTTTAGGACATGCAGTCAAAGTTGGCGTTTTGAATGGAATTCCTAACGAAAATGAAAAGAATTAATCTGGAATGGAAAACGTGATCAGTTTCGCTTATAACTCAATAGGTAATTTATTGATCACAAAGTGGAAAATAGAGTTCGCTTCCAAATCGCTTCCATAGTCAGGTCTCCTAATTTTATATCTTTCCGTAAAAAAAGTATCTGTAACTGGGTCAAAACATTTTGTGCTTGTGGAGCGGAGAAGTTGAGAACAGCCTTCGTTTTATCGTCTTGATCAGTTTAAGTACATGGAGCACCTCGATAAATAAAGCATATTTTGTGAAATATTTAACATCATGTATTTCACTTAAAAATAGAGATATAAATGAAATATTATTTTACAGTAAATATACACATTACAGCCCTTTTATATTAAAAAAAAATTAATTTCATTTATAAATTTGTTTTCAAGAATTAATTAGTTTTTTACATATTTTTTGAACAATATATCTGCTGTCTGTTTGATACACTTATACGTGTGTAAATCAAACGAAATTAATTTCATGTATAGATTAATTTTCAAGAACTAATTTTACATATCTGTATGAAAATAAAAAACCATCTATATATCTTTTGTTTCTCAAATAAAGCATTAGCGTACACAATGTTCACAATGACAGCGTATATATATATATATTTTTTTGCGACTACAATACTGGCAATACCCCCCTCCCCCCCCAAAAAAAAGGGGGTACACCCTATCTACATTATATCTATATTATTATAAATGTGTTCCGTGTAACGCTGTTGTCATTTTGACGGTGGCAACAGCAGACTATAAAATTTAATTTTTCTAGCTATAAAATTTAACTTCTAAACACCCCAAATTTTCAATTTTTGCACAGTCGAATAAGAGAAAAAATGTACTTTAAAATGCATTTTGTTGGAAATGCATTTTATCCCAATTTACTCCATTTTTATTGTTTTAAAAATAATTTTTAAATATTATTTTTTTTTAAATCAATCTCTATCGCGTGCAGACGATTACAATAGTTAAATTCGTTTGCACTTAAATTAGTATAAATAGCTTATCATTTGCATCCAGCTTATATTCCATAACAAAATTAAAACATTCATCAATGAATAAATAACGCAATATTATGCAAATAAATACGAATTTAAGACATGTAATCGAAAAGTACGAGCTTAAATCACACAAATAAATGCAATAAAAAAGGTTGCATGTAAGTAGCGTTTTCTTCGTCAGTTACATTTTGGCACAAGGTCAATGTTAAGAAGTTTCAGAATTTCATCTCAACTCTTTGTGACTATTTTTCATATAAATATGATTCTTAGTATCATTAAAGGCCATGATTAACGTTAATGGGATGGCATTACACCAGTATTTACAATCAGATTTATTTGAAAATAAGTAAAATTTTATGTTCACCTAGTACATTATAAAACTTAATTTTTATTTCAAAATCCTGGTATCAGTGTGACATTTTGGAATTAAAATTAGATGGGATATATTATAACCCAGTGACCTTCAAGCGGTTAAATTTTGAAACTCTTCATGTTGATTTCTTTTACAATCGTTGCAAAACATATTGCAATGCAGGTAGGTTTTTTAAACATAAATTAAGGAGGACCGGTACACAAAAATCTTCAAATTTTCTATATATATATATATATATAAACATCATTACAATAAAAAAGTCTTTGTTTTTCTCAGCTTAAAATAACGTTTAAATCATGTTTCTATCTTAAATGTAACAGGAAATATATATATTTTTTCTTTTTTGTTAGTTTTTATAAAATCTAGCTTTCAAGCAATGGTTGACATTGGAACGACTCCTTGTGAAAATGCGTTTTTCTTCATGATGATTTTTTTTCACTATTTCTCCTTCTTAACTTGTGATAAGTAAAGAACCGCTAAAGATAAGTGATTCATGCCTGGAATATGTTTTCTTTTCAAATGTTTTACTTTAATTTTGATTCAGCAAATAATAATAATAATAATAATAATAATAATAATAATAATAATAATAATAATAATAATAATAATAATACTTATTTTTGAAAATATCAAAAAGTTCAATCATTATTTTCTTCAAATTTTTACTTTAGATTCTTAAAAATTATTATTCAAATTATGATTCTTAAAAGTATTGAACCAAAAGTTCAGCTTATTTATTTCTGTTTATTTAAATGAAAAAAAAAATATCTACAAATAATGCTTTGAGTTATAGCGATTTTAAGTTACTCCAATTTAAAAGAAAAAATGATAATAATAATAATTTAAAATTTTGTTAAAAAAAAAAAAAAAACTATGAGAAGTTTAATCGTGTGATTTTGTTACAAATAATATGATTAACTATCACAAAAAAATCAAAATTTTGAATCAATAACTAAAAATTATTTTAAAATTTGTCCCGGGCCCCCTTAAAAATAACCTGTTGGAATGAGTCAAAAGTTTGGGTTCGCATATATGAAGCATCTAGGAATGCAATTAAGTTAAAAATTCGTAAATTGCAATTCATTGTTTTTCGTAAATTAACTGAAAATTTCGAAATAATATTTTCAAAATAATAATGAGTTGAAACCAGTTATTATTATTATATTGTTATTATTATTATTATTGTTATTATTATTACTATTGTTATTGTTGTTGTTTTTCTCGTTTTCTGGGTTAGAAAAACATCCTCAACAAGATAAATTGATGAACTCAAGGGCTTCATTTATCGATGCATAAGATTCACAAGATTTAAAAAAAGAGGAGAAAAAGATCTCGGGGGGGGGGGGGGATAAAATAAGAAAATTAAGATATGCCAGGAGAGGTTTGAAAATGAAATAATTTAATCGTTTTATATGTTGGAAAGAAGGATAAAAGCTTATGTGTATTGTTTTATTAGTGTAATTGAATTAGAAGCTTCATATTTGTCCATACCAACATTAAATATTGTTTAATATTAATGTCAAGTTATTTGTAGCTCTAAAATAAATAAATATTAAATAAGTAAAATATAAAAACCAACATTATTATTATTATTATTCACTTTATTTTATTTCATTTATTTTTAATTCCGAAAATAATTTCGTGAATCTTTAAATATTTTTAATTTTTAAATAATCTTCAAAATTACATAAAATTTTAAAAAATAGTTTTTGAGATATGTTTAAAAAGTAACATACAATGCAATCTGTTTCGCAGCGATTATAAATGTATTTACAATAGAAGTTCCAAAAGTTAAACTTTCATAGCATCTATACTACTTTTTTAAAAACACCAGAAATTGATTTTTCGAAGCTTTACATACACAAATTCCAAAATTACAGATAATTCCGAAAAGTAGTTTTTCAGTTATGTTAAAAAAATTACATGCATTACAATTTGTTTCGCAACAATAACAAGTGAATTTACAATAGAAGTTCCACTTGTTAACATTTTAAAGTTTCTAAATTACTACTTTTTTAAAGATCAGAAATTGATTCCTCGAGGCTTTAAATGTACAAAGCCAAAATTAGAGCTTATCCCGAAAAACAGTTCTTTAATTATGTTTAAACAAAAACAAGCATTACATTTTTTTTTTTTTTTTTTTTTTTTTTTTTTTTTTTTTTTTCAACAACTACCAAGAATTTACATGGAAAGTTCCAAAAGTTAAACTTTCATAACTTCTAAACTACTTCTTTCTTTAAAAGACCAGAAATAGATTTTTCGATGCTTTACATGCACAAATACAAAATTATTGATAATTAAAAAAAATAGTTTTCGAGTTTAAAAAATTACATATATTACAATTTGTTTTGCAACAATTACAATAGGATTTACATTCGAATATCGAAAAGTTAAAATTTTACATTTTCTAAATTACCACTTTTCTTAAAATCAGACATTAATTTCTTGGATCTTTGAATATGCAAATCCAAAATCACAGCTTATCCCGAAAAGTAGCTTTTGAATTATATTTTAGAAAATGCACGTTTACAATCTTTTCTGCAACATCTACTAATGGATTTTTGTTAGATGTTTCAAAAGTTAAAACTTTTATAATTTTTAAACTACTACTTAAAAAAAACAACAGAAATGAACTTTTTAAATATACAAAGCTAAAATTACAGCTTATTAATCTGAAATGTGGTTTTTGAGTTATGTTTAAAGAATGTATGCATTTTTTTATGATCTGATTAACAACAATTATAAATGAATATCCGTTAGAAATTCAAAAAGATAAACTCTCATAAATTATAAACTACCACTTTAGAAAAAAAGAAAAAAACTTCATTTCTCGAAGTCCTAAATTTACAAATACAAAATTACGATTCATTCCAATAATTAGTTCTTGAGTTACGTTTAAAAAAAAAATACATGCATTACAATCGGTTTTTTATAACTAGAAGAGGAGTTACATTAAATGTTTCAAAAGTTAAGTTTTCATAATTTCTAAACTACTAGACGGAATAACTACTTGTTAGGTATCCTTAAATAAAACCATTCTAAAAAGTAAAATATGGTGTTAAAATTAGAAGCTTGTATTGAAAATTCCTACTTTTTGTATAACTTTAGTATAAACGCACCTCATATGTTTTGTTTTGTTTTTTTACATTAATTGAAATAAGACATAAATCAGCTTTGAATTTTTGTCTACAGAATGTGTATCCCATTCTTTTTTTTTTCTGAGATAATTTAGAGATTAAAAGTCATGGGGTTTTATAAGTCTCGTTGTTAGGGTTTCATTCATCTGACGAAATCCTATTCATCTCTGTCTTCTGTCTGATTGTCCTCCACAGTGTTCGTACACAAAAACTGTAAAAGTAAAAGACTTCAAATTTTGAGTATACTTACAGCTGAATACCTCGTATCACATGACAAATCATAAAATGTTTAAAAAGTCTATTGTTTTAATCAAGTAATTTTTTTCAATGTCACCAATTCATTTTTGCAATTTGAATTTAAAAGAGAACCTTAATTTCAACGTTTTATGTGTAGGCATCGTAGCTTCGAGATAAAGCATCTCGTTAGTAAACAGGAGGTTCTTAGTTCGAACCTTCATTTTGGAAGTATAAATTTTCATATTCCGATGGATTTAATTAAAAGAAATTTCGTATCCTTTGCCAAATACTGAGCTTATTATGCTGTGACAAATAATTACTGAGATTCATTATACATATATTTATATCTATATATATGAGATTTAATTTACTTTCTATTTAAAAAAAATCTATTGCAATTTTTAATAATTCAACATTTTAAATTTTAACCCGTTTTTTTTTTCTTTTTTGGAAATTTTATTTGTATTTACGCTATTTTTTTTATTTCGGGTTTTCAAAACAATTGGAATTTTGGATTGCATTTAAATAATATGATGTAAACAATTTTAATTTGAATAAAATAAACAACTTCCTTTTATAATTATTTAAAATAAAATTTATTGGTACTACCATCGATTTAAGAATTTAATAATAATAAATTATTGATTTGGATTTAATAATTAAAGGATAAGTTGCTTTGAAAGAAATATTAAACAAAACCCACTGTGCAATCTGCGACCACACTTATCGACTTTTTTTTTTTTTTTTTTTTTTTTTTTTTTTTTTTTTATTGAGCAATTTTGAGTTTAAAAGACACATTCTCAGAAATACTTTCTTCAATTCAAGGAAATGTTTCTGGTACTATTGTTACCAATATACATCCAAAAACTGGACAGAAAGAATTAACGGATGAAAAAAAGTTTTAAAGAAGCACATATATTATTTGTTTAAAAATAATGAATGATTTAGTCTATAAAGATGAATTTTTCAAACAGAATGTGCTAACAATGGAATTGAAAAATTGCTGTGAGTTTATCTTTAAGAGGAGGGGAAAAATCTTTCTTAAAAATGTAACATATGGAGTCACCATAAATCACTATAGGTAGCAAAAAAAGAAAATTTTTTGCTTAAACAAAGAACTATTTTTCTTTGATATCTACAGAAACGTTGCTATTTCTGTCAGACGATGGCCATAATGCTGATATCACAAAATATAGATAACTCACTGTCATGTATATGATTTTAAGTTTGCGATAATGTGTTTATTTATTATTATTATTATCATACATAATGTCAGCCAAAAAGCATAATTCTGTGCTACATATTATTCATATTTATTAAAGGGAAACAAGTATTCACTTTACCTCTTTGCATAATTTACAAAAAAAAAAAAAAAAAAAAAAAAAAAAAAAAAAAAAAAAAAAGCTGTTATACAATTTATCTCGTTTTCAAAACTTTGAAAAAGATTGACAATTACAAAAAGTTCTCTCAATGTAAAAGAAAAAAAGTGGAACTTTTTTAGTATTTTTATATATTATCAAGTAAATGATAAATCAGAGGCATACTGGAATGTCAAAATACAAAAATTTCAAGATTATTCTTACAAAATTCAAAAGCAAAACATATATAATAATACTCATATTTTACAAAACTGAACCCTAAAAATCAACGAACGATAATATTATGTTTCGCTGATAAAACTGTGCTATTTCCTTGCTTAAACACTTTTAGCAAAAAGGCTTTTCGAAATAGTTGTTGGATCTGAAATCGACGACAAGATATGAATATTACATGATGTAAAACGGCGGATAAGAAACGGGATATTGGAAAAGCTTTCCCTAAACCCTAGAAAACTTTTCGCAATGCTGATTCCAAAGCTTCTTTTCAGATATTAAATCTGATATTTTTCCATTCTGTTCTGAAAACTCGAAATATTTGGACGATGTTTCATAAGAAGTACACCTTGAAGAAAAATGTATTTCTTCGAATTTCGAAAAACTGACGAAAAGAAACAGTGTACAAAAATTTAGTGGGCTAAAATATTTTAGTTCATATGTTATGCCAATGATTAGTTCATATATTATGCTTTTATTTTGAAAGCAGGAGCAATTCAGCGTATTTCCCCTCCTGATATAGGAAGTCTAAGCCCTTTTGAAAGACTTCGCGGAATTATAAATTTTATTCCATTTTAAAAAGTTGTTTTATTCTTATTTGGACGACAGCCCAAACAACATAATACTCTCCCAGAACATACATAGTTTCAGTGATAAAATTGTGCCCAGCCCCTCTTTTTATTTTATTTTATTTATTTATTTATTTATTTACTTATTTGTTTTTCGTTCAACACTTTTATGTATCAATGTTTTTCATAATGGTTGTTAAATCTAATGTCGATGACATGATGTGACTTAAAAGTTCGTTAAAATTGCAATATTCATTTGAAATAACTATTAAATATATTGTGCTACTTGGGAAAGTATAATAAAATTAATTATTTGTGATATTATAAAAATATAATATATAATGTAATAATTAAATAAATAACGTTATGCAAATCAAATTTTGAAAAAGATTGACAATTATAGAACTTTTCTTTCAATGTAAAAAAATAAACAAATATATAAAAAAGAAAAAAGAAAAAACTTTTCAGTATTTTTACATATTATCAGGTAAACGATGAATCAGAAGCACGTTGAAATGTCAAAATACCAAGAATTTCAAGATTACCCTGCAAAATTTAAAAGCTAAAGAGATATAATGATACTCATCTTTTACAAAACTAAACCCTAATGATCAAAGAACGATAATATGTTGTTTCACTGATAGAACTTTGCCATTTCCTTGCTTTAACGCTTTTAGCAAAAAGGCTTTTCGAAATAGTTGTTGAATCTGAAATCGACGAAAAGATATAAATATTACATGATGTAAAACGGCGGATAATAAACGGAATATTGGAAAAGCTTTCCCAAAACCCTAGAAAACTTTTCGCAGTGCTGATTGCAAAGCTTCTTTCCAGTTATTAAATCTCATATTTTTCCATTCTGCTTTCAAAACTCGAAATTCTTAGACGATGTTTCATAAGAAGTTACATCTTGAAGAAAAGTTTATTTCATCGAATTTCGAAAAAGTTACGAAAAGAAATATGGTGTACAAAACTTTAGTGAGTTAAAATATTTTAGTTCATATGTTATGCCGATGATTAGTTCATATATTATGCTTTTATTTTAACAGCAGGAGCAATTCAGCGTAGTTTTTACTCCTGATATAGGAATTCTAATCTCTTTTGAAAGTCTTTGTGGAATTATAAATTTTATTGCATTTCAAAATGTTGTTTTATCCTTATTTGAACGACAACTTAAACAATATAATACTCACCCAGAATATACACAGTTATAATGATAAAAATTGTGCAGGCCTTTTTATTTTATTTTATTTTATTTTATTTCAGTTATTTATTTACTTATTTATTTTTCTCTCAACACTTTCAGATAGCAATGTTTCTCAAATTGGTTGTTAAATCTGATGTCGATGACATGATGTGACTTATAAGTTCGCTAAAATTGCAATGCTCACTTGAAATAACTATCAAATATATTGTGCTACTTGGGAAAGTATAAAAAATTAATTATTTGTGATATTATAAAAATATAATATATAGGGGGAACTGGAGCACATTGATACAGTTTTTTTCTAAGAATTTTTTTGGTGTCCAGAAAGCGAAATTTCAAATTATTTTTCCATGTGATGTCAGTAAAACTTGTGTAGTGTGTTTTAAAAATGTACAATAGTTTTTTTATATATTATTTTTGCATATAATTTTTAAAAAGTAAAAAAAGTCATTTGTATCAATGTGCCACATCCCCGGGGCACATTGATACACCTAATGGGCACTTTGATCACTTTGATACGTTTGGGAAAAATGGAGATAAAATAATACCAATGCATATTTTTCATAGAAAAATAGTTGGCAAACCATTTTATATTTATTTATAGAAATTAAAATCATCCACAATTTATTTGTAAACAATATAAAAGCAATCAAAATGAAATGTATAATGATCTGATGTTCTGGCTGTTCCTTGTCTGATTGTTGACTGTGGTAACTTTGTCATATCTGATACTTCAACCCCAGCATTATCTTCTTTTTTAGGAAAGATGTAAAAAGTACCAGGTTTTCTGTTTATAAATCGGTATATAAACAAAAAATAAAGGATAATTATATTAAAAATTCTGTTTATAATATAATTATACCGTGCTGTTCTGAAGCTTCTTTCTCTTACTTAACATTTCTCATGTCGAAAATACTTTTTCTGTGGCGAATCGATATAAATTAAAGAATTTCCGGGCTGCCGTCTTTTTCTTTTGTTAGTTCTACTAGCACTAGATGTTGGGTAAGTTCGTACGTCTTCTGTTTGCAAAAATAGTATAAAATGTTCTAATATAAAGAGATTAAAACTATTTCACTTCAATAAAAACAAGTATTAAAAATGTTTGGCAAAAAATGGTTGGAATAAGGAATGCATGGTAAAAAAATAATATAAGGTAATGAAAAAATGAACTAGAAAAGGATTTAGGTTGTATCAATGTGCCCCGACATAGACTGTATCAATGTGCCCCATACTGCTATTTTGAATAAAATGAGCCTCAAATCCAACACTTCATAATTTATCTAACAATAAAGAGCGAGGAACTGATAAAGATTAGCTTTACTTTCCAGAGAGAGTATCCTTTTCGGTCGAAAATACTGGAACATTTTTATAATACTATTTCAATTGTACAACTCAAATTTACTTTTGACCTACAAAAACAATAAATCACCCGTCCCATTTTATCAAACAACTGAATCATTCCAAGACTTTCTGCATGTAGTTGAGTGCACTAGCACCAACTTATTTGCAGCTGTTGTGAAACTTCCTGTAATGACCCTGTGAGCAGTAGAGGGGGTGTATCAATGTGTCCCACGTATCAATGTACCCCCAGTTCCCCCTAATGCAATAAAAAAATAAATAACGTTATGCAAATCAAATTTTGAAAAAGATAGACAATTATAGAACTTTTCTTTCAAAGTAAAAAAAAAGTACAGCTTTTTTAGTATTTTTGCATATTATCAAGTAAATGAGGAATCAGAGGCACACTGAAATTTCAAAGTGCCAAAAATTGTAAGATTACCGATTCAAAATTTAAAAGATAAGGATATATAATGATACTCATCTTTTACAAAACTGAACCCTAAAGATCAACGAACGATAATACGTTGTTTCACTGATAAAACTGTGCTATTTCCTTGCTTAAACACTTTTAGCAAAAAGGCTTTTCGAAATAGTAGTCGAATCTGAAATCGACGACAAGATATGAATATTACATGATGTAAAACGGCGGATAAGAAACGGAATATTGGAAAAGCTTTCCGAAAACGCTAGAAAATTTTCGCAGTGCTGATTCCAAAGCTTCTTTCCAGATATTAAATCTGATATTTTTCCTTTCTGCTTTGAAAACTCGAAATATTTGGACGATGTTTCATAAGAAGTACATCTTGAAGAAAAATGTATTTCACTGAATTTTGAAAAAGTAACGAAAAGAAATATAGTATACAAAAATTTACTGGCCAAAATATTTTAGTTCATATATTATGCCGATTATTAGTTCATATATTATGCTTTTATTTTGAAAACAGGAGCAATTCAGCGTATTTTTTACGCTTGATGCAGGAAGTCCAAGCTCTTTTGAAAGACTTTTCGGAATAATTTTTTTTTTTTTTGCATTTTAAAAAGTTGTTTTATCCTTATTTGAACGACAACTCAAACAATATAATACTCGCCCAGAATATACTCAGTTTCACTGAAAAAAATTGTGCAGGCCTTTTTATTTTATTTTATTTTATTTTATTTTATTTTATTTTATTTACTTATTTATTATTCGCTCAACACTTTCAGATAGCAACGTTTTTCATAATGGTTGTTAAATCTGATGTCGATGACATGATGTGACTTATCAGTTCGCTAAAATTGCAATGCTCACTTGAAATAACTATCAAATATATTGTGCTACTTGGGAAAGTATAACAAAATTAATTATTTGTGATATTATAAAAATATAATACATAGTGCAATAATTAAATAAATAAAGTTATGGAAATCAAATTTTGAAAAAGATAGAAAATTATAGAACTTTTCTTTCAAAGTAAAAAAAAAAAAGTAGAGCTTTTTTAGTATTTTTAGCACATTATCATGTAAATGAGAAATCAGAGGCACACTGAAATGTCAAAATACCAAAAATTTTAAGATTACCCATACAAAATTCAAAAGCTAAGAATATATAATGATACTCATCTTTTACAAAACTAAACCCTAAAGTTCAACGAACCATAATGCTTTGTTTCACTGATAAAACTGTGCTATTTCCTTGCTGAAACACTTTTACAAAAAGGTTTTTTGAAATATTTGTTGAATCTGAAATCGACGATGAGATATGAATATTACATGATGTAAAACGACAGATAAGAGACGGGACATTGGAAAAGCTTTCCGAAAACGCTAGAAAACTTTTCTCAGTGCTGATTCCAAAGCTTCTTTCCAGATATTAAATCTGATATTTTTCCTTTCTGCTTTGAAAACTCGAAATATTTGGAAGATGTTTCATAAGAAGTACATCTTGAAGGAAAATTTATTTCTTCGAATTTCGAAAAGTGACGAAAAGAAATATAGTGTACAAAAGTTTAGTGAGCAAAAATATTTTAGTTTATACTATGCCGATGAAATTTTAAATTACATTAATAGTCCAACAAGACATAGTCAGTATTCAGTGGCTCTTTCTACCTGACTTTTTGTAAGTTAAAGTGCATATTTCCCCTGGACTACATCAGTGATTTTTTTATGTGTAAATTTAAGGAGGTCTTCGCTCTTATTTTCTGCTTCTTTCATAGTGTTACTTTACACTCTAAATAAAAAGGAGTGAATATTCACTCCAGAATAGTGAATACTCACTCTATCGAAGACTCAAAATATGCCCAACCTCTTTAGAGTGACTATTCACTTTGAGCAAAAGTGCAATCGTTGATTCTTTGAAAGAGTGAATAGTCACTCCTGGGAAGTGAATATTCACTCTACACAGGGGTCAATAATCACCATTTCTGAGGAGTGACTATTCACTTTTGCTAAAGGAGTGAGTTTTTTCACTCCTAGTAGGAGTGAGTAATCACTATTTCATAAGAGTGAAGCTTATTTTTTTATGAATTCCCTATTTTTATTACTATTATGGGCATTTTAAAAGAATTGTGTCTTTTAGAACATACAATGAAAATAAATACAAGCGTGGTAAAGATTGGAATAAAATACTTTATTGTACAATATTTATTTAATTCAAAGTGTGTAACATTAATTGAATTTTTTAAGGGAAACGTAATTAAAGTTACACATGAATTAAATTAGATTATTGACAGAAATAAACTATTTTATTCCATTCTTTCTCCTTGTGTTTGCTTTCATTGGTAGCCCCATAAATATATGATAGTTTTAAAATACCCATAAGTGCAAGTTATTAAACAGTTTTAAAATCTTAAACAAACAATATTTTTTCAGATACCCATTAAGTTTTACATATTATTTAAATAAATCCATAATGCACGTTATCTATGTTTTTTTTATGTGTAATTAAAATCTTATTTCTGAAAAATATATATTAATGCAACCCGTATTGATAAAACGACATGGTGAGTCATATTTAATTTCAATTTTTTATTCCCGTATATAGAGTAGATGTGCATGTAATGGATACCTTTAAGGTATCTGTACATGCCGGCGAAGACACTCACGAGCTAATGCTAATCCTATGGGGAGAGATTTTTCTAATATCTCGTTTGCATTTCGACATTTTATTTATTTATTTATTTATTTTGCATTGAATAGCTGTAGTTCGTCTCTAAATCGCATCTTTTTTACTTTTTCGATTTCGGTCGCAGTTATTTTTTTTATTTTTTTTTTAAGTTTCTTTCACTTTCAAAACCGGTACCAAAAATGAAAGTGTTATTCTAAAAAGTATCTGCAGACAAAACTGAAAATGTAAAAATAAACAAATATTTAAGAGATAAAATGTGTTTTTAACGACTCTGTAACTTAAGTGTTTTTATTTAAATGGTGAACGATTAAGCCCTATAAGCCCTTCTTTGACTGTGCCCTTAAACAATTTTTTCGGCTTCATGAGTTGTTTGTTTGCCAGATTATAAAATAGGCAAAACATAGTTAGATTCATTTTTTAAAAAAATAATAATAAAATGAAGAAGATATTAAAATTTTTTAATCACATTAATATAACTTAAAAGCAACTATTTATAAAAATTTTGGTGTCATTACATTTTGGTAAGTGCAATTTAAAAAATTAAAATTGATTACTTAAGTTTTTAATTAAGTCAATATATTTTATGCACTATAAACATTACCGTAATTGCGTTTTTAACAATGCCTATATGAGGTGTACATTACTGGAAAATGACTGCTTAAGTAATTCCAGTAATGGACACTTTTCTCAAAACCTTAGAAATTAATGAAATTTTATAACCAGCATTAAATACATAAAATTCAAAGTTTTCTTCAACTACAAAAGCAAAAAATTGAAATTTTTGCAAGAATATAAGGAATATGTAAATTTATTAAATGAAGCCAGCTCTTAGTATGTTTTTTAATGAAAACACGATTTTCAATGAAAAACAGTGGAACTTAAAAACATTATTTTCCGTATCCTAATTGGTTTAATTAAGAGTGTCAACAATAGTGCTAAATTATAAAATATGCAAGGGCGAGTTACGGAGAAAAAAATAAAAGCTAAATTTTTATTAGTTATTTTTTTTTATAAACCAAAAACATTCAGGTGTGTACATTACTGCTACATCTACCCTATAGAATGAATGTGAATGTGAGTTAAAGTTTTATAAAAAATATACTCATGTAGGAAAAAGAAAAATGAAGAAAATGTAAAATAAAAGAAATGACTACATAAGTGTTGAATTCAGACATTTTTCTCTGGGAGGGATATTTTTGGGTCCGGGGGGGACATTATAGAGGTCCGGGGAGGGAAATTGCCCATTTTGACCATTGAGAACACAAAATCTCAAAATTTCCGGGGGGGATTTCAATGCTCCGGGGGGGGGGAATTTCCCCCCTGTATTCAACACTGGTACATATGTTTTGTTCTTACTGTTGGAAAAACAATTTTAATGAGTTATTTATCTCTAATAAATAAATGTCATCTAATATAAGTCATACTGCAAACTTTTAAAATTACTAAAGCATTTTAATTTGTAAACATCAGGAATAAAATACCAATCTTTGCGTCAGCGATTTTTCTTTTCCTTTTTTTTCTCCGAGCACATAAAGATAGTAGACAACTTCCTGTATAAAGTAAAACTTTTAACTCAACATTCTAGAACTTACTTTCTGAAAACAAAAAGTTGAAATTAAAATTCACTTACTTTTTTTTTTTTTTTTAATATTAACCCTTGTTTGATGAATAATAATCCTTTGTTTGATAAATAAGATATGTGCTATGTAACCTCTTCGTCACTGAGTATTAATGGAGTATTATTGCTTTTTACTCCATTGCTTTTTCTCCATTTTGAATCCAGAACAAGAAATCTATTCTATGTGGTTTATTTTGAATCATAAGATATCGGAGTATATCCTTCTAAGATCGAAATTTAAATTACGTTTCAATATTAATACAAATTAAAGGAATGGAGATCCACATATATAAGTCGAGGAAACGAAAGTCGGTCACATGGCGGACACGATAAAATGGCGAATACATTTTCATCATCACAAGCGAGAAGGCGGTTTCTGTTTGGTTGATGCGTCATACATATCTAAGTCACTTTTTCGTTCGGAGTGAACGTTGACTCTTTCGAAGGAGTTACACCTATTTTTGAAAATGAGTGCGTTTTAACAGCAAATAAGCTTAATTTTATAGGTTATATTATTAAATTTACTTTTTGAAAATTAAGAACTGACATATTTTGGTACTTTCCTTTGTTTTACTCCATATATTGGTTCAAAGTTTAACGGATATTTTTTCAAGTGTATAATGCCGGGCTTTTACTCTCGTTAACGGAGTGAGATTTTTCACTCTCGACCATGGAGTGAGATATTTCACTCTCGACAACGGGGTGATATATTTCACTCCTTTTTAGGGATTTGGAAATTCCACTCTTTAACGAGTGCATTTGTATAAAGTTCACTATAAAAAGAGCGAAAATGCCCATCACTCTTGCAAAAAGTGAGCTTTTCACTCCTCCCAGTTTTAGAGTGTATGTTTTTGAACTCAATTAAATAAGTGAAAAGAAATAAAATACATTTTTCAGTTTCAGGAAAATTTAATTTAAAAAAAATTACTTTATAATCATCATACAATCTTGCAAATAATAAACGATTCTCATATTATGTTTATTTATTTTGTTAATGTTTTCATTTTTATGTTATATTTTATTATGTGCTCTTTTTTACTTTGTTATTTTTATTCGAAATTAATATTAAGAGTTATTTTTTGCAGACTTTAATAAGAATAAAAATATAAAAAAAATTACAAAATTATTTCTCAAAGAACAAAAGCAAATTTAAAATGAATTTTTTAATTAAAAAAATCTCAGAGAGAAAGTTATTTGACCCCCTCCCCCCCTCTGTATTCCTTAGGTCTTAATATGAAACAGAAATTTCATTACAATATACTGTAGACTAGTCGGATATGACAATACAAAAATTTCTTCTATCTTATGCACTTTAATACTTCCAGAAGAATGAAACATAGCAGCGTCACCGGTTACGTAATTTACACCAAAATCTAATCTGCAACAACTTATTTCAAGTTCTAACTGAATCTGAAATTTGTTGAAAATCTCTATATTAGTATTTGCGTTACAACTGTCGTAGAAATCGTAAATTCGGGATAGAAGCGCAACCTGTTGAGCGATTCACTCTAATAACTAAAGAATACTAATTTATGCCGAGGACTAACTGAATTTGAAGTTTGATGAAAATCCGTGCATTAATTCCTGAGATAAAGCTACTGCAATAATCATGAATAATGCCACATGCAACGCCGCCTGTTGAGCGAATTATTCCAAAAAACTAAAGAATACTCAATTTAAATCACAGACTAACTGAATCTGAAGTTTGATAAAAATTCGTGCATTAGATCCTGCAATAGAGCTATTGCGATAATTATGAATAATGCCGCATAGCAGCGCCACCTGTTGATAAGTTTAATCCCAAAACTACAGAGTACTATTTTAGTATACCAGGGACAAATTGAAATTGATAAAAGTTTGGCATGAATCCCTGAGATAGAGCTATTGCAATAATCATACATAATACTGCATTGTAGCGTCATTTGTTGTGCGATTTACACCAAAACGTAATAATGATCATATTATATCAAGGACTAATTAAATCTAAATTTTTATGAAAATCCGTCCATTAGTTCCTGAGGTATAGCTATTGTGGAAATCATTAAAAAGGCAACATAGCAGTGACATCTGTTGGATTATATACACCAAAAACTAATCAGATCCAGTTTATATGAGGGTCTAACTGAATTTGAAGTTTGGTGAATTTCCGTGCATTAGTTCTTGAGATAGATGTAAAAATTTATGTCCTCACATACAGATAGACTGACTGACAGACTCACAGACAGACATTTTGTAAAAACATGCTTTTTGGAATCTCTACTTCCTAAAACGTATAAATCCGTCGAAAACCGGAATTCGAAAATTTTCACGATAACAGTACTTTCTTGTAAAGATAGAAGAAAGTAAAAATATCAAGATTGTTAATTGTTATATAAGAAACATATGCGATAATTTTATGTAATCTCATTATTACCCTCAATTCTAGGAGCTTTTCGGTGCGAAAACCAATCAGAAACATCGGACATAATAAGTTTCCGAAAATAACCGAAAAAAAATTTTTTTTCGAAATTTATTGAACAGCGAAGAGACTCTGTTTTTTTACTCCCCCCCCCCCCCCCCCATCTGTTTCGGAATATAACGGTGAGGATTTTCCGGAATATGAGTAAACAATAAAGTTCAAATTTCATAAAGTATGTCAGAGAAATGTTCTAATTTTTTAAATGCATTTAAGCTTTTTTTTAAACGTAAAATATCTAAATGATCTATAAAATGAAATAATATCAGTCACAATTTCAATTTTGTAAATAAATTATCAAGTTAATTAAAATGGGAAAAAAGTAGTTTCATGAGCATTTTAATGATGTTACGCTCTTTCGATCATAATAAAATTGAAATGCATCTATGGATTATATACTAAAATATGCAATCTGCACTATGTGTGGTGCAAAGAACATTTTTTATTAATTTACAGGGCCACATAATGTATTCCAAATGGTGTAGGAAGAAACTTTGTTTGGGCACGTTTTAACTATATTAAACTGCTTCACATTTTATAAAATTTATGTACTTTGATGAGGTTTACAAGGTTACTTTCTGTGTAATAGAAAAAAGATAATATTTACAGGGACACACAGAAGATTATATAAGAGTATTTGCTACGTTTGACGTGCAATTTCCGACTTGTTATTTCAAAATAACGAAATCACACCGGTAATTTAGTCATTAGATCAGAAAAAACTTTCATATTTTCTGGTACGAAATCATCAGAATTTCTGAATAAAAATGGAGACGCAACTGACAACCCTGCTCATAAAAGATTGTATGTTTTTTTTCAGTTTTCGAACCTTATTTCTTATATAACGCATCAGATTTTCCTTAATATTATTCTTGAGTAACAAATCAAATCCTGCTATTTCTATAGTTTAAGATTACCTTAAAAAAATGAAAGTAAGCCCGCTCAAAATATAAGCCCGCCCTTTCATATATATTGCAAACTGTATAAATCGTGTGGGAAATGTATAAATTCCAAATATATCCCCACACCCTCCTAATTTTAGCCATTTATTTAAAAAAGTGAAATTATTAATAAAAATTATTAATGAAAAAAAATGAATTAAAAAAAGCTCCAATTATAAACACCTCTTAAAATTATTAGAATTTCCAGTCTGATAAATGGGGCTTACTTTCCATACTTTACGGTATATGAGAAGTCTTTTATAACCTCTTTAGACCCTGGGTTTCCATCCGGGGACTTCTGTTCTTTTAGTTATAAAAACTAAAATGTCTGATTTCTTTTACATTTTTACATCACTTCTTAATAGCTGAAAGTTTTTTGTGTTGAAAGCAAACGAATAAATGTCTGAATCTAAGCTGAATTCCTCATAAAATAAATGTTATTTTCATCTGATTTTGTTAAAAACCTAAAATATCTAAAAAACAGTGTGAAAAAGTGATAAATTTTTATAAGTATTTAACTTAATTTTTTTTTCAATAAATGTTTTTGAGGATTTGTAGATTATTTACTTGTTTAAAGGTCTTAAATTTGTAATAGCGTTATTTTGGTTAGAGGTTATAAAACGGATATTTTAAGGGGGTTTGTAGTTTTATATTCATATTTTTTAACCTAAATTACTAAGAGCCTAAAGAATCAGTTTTAGAAACGATCTTTTTCTGTTATTTATAATGTAATTTGTTCGGAAAAAACCAATGAATAAGTATTTGCATTATTATTTTAGCTTTGGAACTGAAGAGGATAAGATATGTAAAGCAATGACTGTTCTCTTATTTCAGAAAAAGCTTTCCTTATTTCCTTCTCGTCAGTTTTCCTGAAAGATAATATTCAAGACATGTTATCGTTTCGAATCTTTTAAATTCAAAAAGAGTTTTTAAAAAAATTTCCATGAATCTTTGAGAAATAGCTCAATTTTATATCGAGAACTAGATAATAACATTTTGAATTTTTTCTCTTTAGCTCAATTTTCCGTGAAAAGGTGGGCTTAGAAAACCTTTTAATGCCGAACCATTACACACACATTTTATATACTCCTTCCACACTTTAACATATTATAAGAATATGTTTTAAAGTAGTGTAAAGGAATAACTATACTCTAATTCCTTAAAAAGGCATTACTTACTTTCCACTTACATATGTAAAGTAAATTAAGATATGTAAAGTAATGACTGTTCTCTTATTTCAGAAAAAGCTTTCCTTATTTTCTTTTAGTCAGTTTTCCAAAAAAATAATATTCATGACATGTTAGCGTTAGGAATCGATTGTATACAAATATTTTTGAATACAAATGTTTCTCTTTATTGCTATTTAGTCTATAAAATCATTACTGTGACTTTAATTTATACGATTTATCAAAACATTTCTAAATTAAGTTTCTTAGTAATTCAGGCTCTTAGCACTTCCCTGGAGCACGGTGAGATTCCTGTATTTATTTCTTATTCAATATTTTATCTCATGTTTTATTCATGATGAGTGTTTGTTGATTTCAAATACTTGGAACAACAAATTCCAATATTAACAAAAATTGCTTAAATTTTAGAATTGAATTTCTGAAATATACTCATATATTTATGTAAAAATCTTAAATTCTATAAAAAAGTGCACAGAGTTTAAAGTTTTGTTTGTTATACACTCGCTGTTTACCATTACAATAAAAGTTTCTTTTCGGTGTTCGGTCTTAAATATCAGAGATTTTGTTTATTTAAAATTGTTTTCTCGTTTGTTAATTGTTTATTCAATTGTTTTTAAAGTGTTTTCTAAATACAAGCTTGTTTAATTTAATTGTTATTGATCAAATTCTAAAATAAATAATTTATCAACAATTATTTGCATTTTTTCTTCAGAAATGCTTTTATGCGTATAAAATTTGAACAAATCATAAAACTATTTATAGCATAACATCACAATTTAAAAAATCTTCACTTTTATAAGTATGAAATTTCAGAATGTGTTATTAAACAGCATATTGCTGGATTAAATATTTTAATGCAGCATCTGCTTCAGAGAAGCTCAATTCTCATATTTCTGTGTCATTCCAAATTTCATTTTACATTTAATTCATGATTATATTATTTTTCATGTATTTCCTGTTCACTATTATTTTCGTAAATGCTCGCAATGAGAATTTCTTAAGTGTTCATTTAAGTAAATTCTTTTCATAAATCTTAAATTTTTAAGTTTGAAGACTGCAATAAACTCAATTATTTCAGAATAAAACTGTTTATTAAAATTTTGTGTTCAAACATTGGATGTAATATGTTATAAATGTTTTTTTGACTCAACCAACAAATTGAGGTAATTATTAATTTATAATTTTTATATGTTTTTTCAAAAAATATCAATAAAATACGTATATTCCTGTTTTTCTTTCTTTTTTTATTGTCTGATTTTAACAATGAAGGTTGGCAAATCCAAAGTGCTAAATATCTAAATTTATAAATATTCTGAAAATTCTCCAGTTAATAGTAATATTTACTATTAAAGTTCTATATAGTGATCTATATCATAAATAAAAATACGGACAAAAAAAATTGATTGCTCTAGATGAGATTCGAAAAAACGAATCATAAACATCTTAGACATCTTGCATTAAAATTAGCCTAATATTAGCTGGTGATTTGACCTTTCTTACCAAACTTTTCCTGGCGAGTATTCCGAACTCCTGAAACTTGGGTTACCATACTTTTAGTAAATTCTTTATTCTTAACTTGCATCTTGTTCGTATGTTGACACCCTTATATAAATATTCTACATCTGTGGAGCGCCAAGATGTCGTAGCAACCTCTGTCGCTAATAATTCTTACTAAAATCCAGAATCACAGCAAAAGAGTTCCTTATATCTTATTCTCCTGCAAGAATTTCTTCAATAGCTCCCAATGTTAAATAAATATCAGTACTGATAGTTTTTTAAAATCAACGATTATTTAAATTCAACAATTTAGGGCATCTAGTGTATATATACAAGGTGGCCATAATTAAAGTCACAGTACTCGGAGTGTTCTGTAGCGTGATCTAATTCAAAGAATGACGCCAAATATTTTAAGAATATTGAACAAGACCGGGAACTAAGAATTCGATGAAAAAAATATTTTATTCCTAAATTCACCGCTAGGAGATATGTGGCGCTGTGTGACAGAAACGATAATTTTTAAAAAAGGCAAAATCAATACTAAAATAAAATATTACCTTTTATCAAGCACGTAGAAATCAGGTTCATTGTGGCCCTCTCTTTTTACAGGGTTCGCACTGTTCCTAAAATTTTCGTACTTTCCAACTACAATTTTTAAACGGTTATTTATTGTATAATTCTATTGTAGATGTTAAACGGAACTTCCATGAAGATTTTTGATTTAAAATATTGGTAGCAACGTGTGAAAATTTTAAGAACGGTGCGAGCCCTGTTTTTATGTTACTCAGAGCCTTATATTCCCCTAGCGGTGTCTTTTGGAATTATTATTATTATTATTATTATTATTATTATTATTATTATTATTATTATTATTATTATTTTGAAGAATGCTTCGTTCCCCGACTTGTTTAATCTTCTGACAAAATTTGGAGTAATTCTCTCAATTGGATCGCGGTGCAGAACACTGAGTAGCGTCAGTTTAATTATGGCCAACTTGTACACACACACACACATATATATATATATATGTGTGTGTATAATCCTTTTAACAGTTCTTTAGCTTTAATTATTTTTGTAAGATTGTATTAGTGACTTCAACCACGTTAGGATTACCAAAATATTTTCAGCTTAAATTTCCTTGCACTCTAAGTACACAAGAAAAAAGCAATTCTGGTACTACTTTGCTATCGTAAATTTTATATCATCTTTTATTTATGAAAAGGTGATACTTGTTTTCATAAAAAATATCGTAATATCTGTTATTAAATGCATTTTCAAGATAAGAACTACAAATCTATTTTTTAGACAGTGCAAAGTTTAAAACGTTATTTGTTTTAAAGTTACAGTTATTTGCAAAAAAAATTGTTCTTTTATGACCTTTCTTTATATATTAACATATATTTATGTGTTATTATATTAAGTTGATCTTCTAGATAGAATAGAAAATTAAATTATAATTTCTATATAAATTAAAAATAGTAATAATAAATACAATGTCTTTTGCTTTACTTTGTATCTTTAACGAAACGAAAATATAATTCTATTAACTAAAATGCTCGCAAGTATCTATATATTTAATCTTATAAATCTTCCAAACAGAAAAATCTAATTATTAAAATTTTTTTAATGACTCTATGAAGACAGTAAGTAACAATTTATAAGCAGTTAATAGTTTAAAAAAAATTGTTTTACTTCAAATTACAACCTTCTTAATAACCTGAAGAATAATTTACGGGAACAAGATTTATTATTATCATAAAAAGTCCATTTGCATTAATTGTTTCTGTTTGATACTGATATAAAAGCTTCGAGAAATCAAAAAACAAACTGAATCTAAAAATAAAGTTTTAAATAAATAACTTAACCGCTAAAAATTTTATTGTGCATTGTTAGTATGATGTCAGTTTTTTTTTTCGATAAAACTGGCTTAGTGACTTCAACTTGTAACATTTAGAAAACATTTACGGATTAAATTTCCTAGCATTTCGAGAATACCATAAAAGAGACAAATCTCACATTCCTTTGTTACACTAAATTTTAGCTCATGTTTTATTCATGACCACAACCGATTCTAGATATTTATTTTCAACAAGAGTTTCGAAAAATCTCTTTTTGGTATTTTCTGAAAAGTGTGTTTGGGATAAAAAACTGTGAGTTCTTTCAAAGACAGGACAAAGTTCTAATCTTTGTTTGCTGTTTTACTCGAGTTGCTCTAAATAAATTCAGTAAAGTCCTGCCATTCCAAAAATCCGTCTATTCCGAACAAAGTTCAGAAAAAATACCGATTTTTGAACTTAAAAACAGCAAAAATTAAAAAGGCGTTTGTAAGAAATATACATTTATTGTTATTTAAAGAAATTAAACAGAGACATATGTAGAGTCTTAGTTTCATGAAAATACCTGAACCCAAATTGGAATGAAAGTTGGTTACTTACAGTACATGTAGGCTTCATTTATATAATTCTTTAGAAGCAGTTTTAATTTCTGCTAAACAACAACAAAAGAAAAAAAAATAATTTACACACACTTAAAAGGTCAGTGATTTTTTTTTCTGACGAAGAGCGCTGAATCGACTGAGTAACTTATTTTTTACGTCGTTGACTTAGATTTATATGTGGAGAAAAAGCGTATATATTACTATGATACTAGACTTGTATTTTTTACTTGAAAAGTTTGTTATGCATACATATATGCATATTTTAAATAATTTTGTTTTATTTCTGAAGCTGATAAATCTAATATTGTAATCTAAAGATTAACTTATTCCAAAAACGTTATTTTTACTACCATAAATAATTTAATTTGCATCATTTCTTAATGTCAAAAATGCAAGAATATGTAAACTTTTTGTGAAATTAAAATAGCAGAATTTGAACTAAAAATAAATATGTTATAAAGAATGGATGAGCATTTTGAACCATTTGTTTTATACAACAAAATAGTAGTAAAAATGGATTAAATTTCCTAGTAACCAAAAGTACATCATATTTCTTTGTTATTTTTAACTTTATCTTGTTTTATTCATGATCATAACTAATTCCAGATATTTACGATCAACAAAAGTCTCGAAAAAGCTCCCTTTTTTTAGACTTTTGAACAAATTAACGGATTTGCATGTTCCTTTCTTTCATCTCTTTTTTTTTTTTTTTTTTTTTTTTTTTTTTTTTTTTTTTTTTAATAAATAGAAATGAATTTTCTACAAACTTACTTCATTTGAAAAACAAACAAACTTTCATACTTATTTTCATGTTATAACAAAGAATATGACAATTCTTTATGAATTTTGAAATTCGTGTTAAACATTTTCAATCATTTTTTAAATATAATCGACAGACAACTCAATAAGCAATAGAAATGACGACCCATAAAGTATAGAAACTGAACTTCGTGTCAAAACTTGCTTTGCAAGGTTAGTTTTGTCGTATATTAAAACTTTTATTATAATATTTTAAAAATAAGCAAATATTATTTTTTATTGTAAAACATAAAAAACAAATGCAAAAAGAAGAAGTACTCTAAATTATTATTACAGACTTTAACATGGTATGTCTCATTATGGATCCAAAAAGTCTGAGAATTTTTGACCCCACTTTAACCCCTCCTCCTAAGGGGTAGAAATTTCAAAGACTCTGAAACACGTGTTTTATTATCTTTTAGTAGATTTATTTTCTGCAACTTTACTTTTCTAGCTAAAACGCTGCTGAGATGTCCCAAATATTCTAAAATTTTCGACTCCTTTTATAACTCCTTTTATAACTATTTTAGGGAGGGGGATTTATAAAATTGCTTAAATATATGTTTAATTATTTTTTAGTAGATTTATAGTCTGGAATTTCACACTCCTACCTATAACGGCTGCTGAGATATAGTAAGATATTCCATAATGTTCGATATCCCATTCAGTCCCCATCGTGTAGAAATTGTTAAAATTCCTTCTTAGCACAAACTTACTTCACAAAAAGTATATTTTCCCAATTTCCATGCTTGTAGGTTCAGTAGTTTGGGCTGTACATTGATTATCATTATCAGTCAATCAGGACAATATATATATATATATATATATATATATATATATATATATATATATATATATATATATATATATATAGATTATTACAGACTTTCTAATCCACGATCACAGTTCTGTCATTTTTCGTCATTTCAGATCTTTATAGTCTCCCCCTATCGTAGCACAGAGTTTTAAATTTTAACTTAAAGTGCATGCTGTATGGATAATAAGTTTTAATTCATGCATGATTTTAAGAAAAATAGTGAAACTGTGTTATCTTGAATTTTATCTCATGTTTTATTCATGACCACAACTAATTCCAGATATTTACGTTCAACAAAAGTTTCATAAAGTCTCTTGTTTGAAATTTCTAAAATATACGTTTAAGATAAAAACTTTTAAATTCTTTTGAAGACAAAACAAAGTTTAAAATTTTGTTGTTTTTGAAGGTTGACTTATTTACTTTTTGTTTCACAAATGTTCTTTTAGGAACTTGTAGTAAGTAATAGCACATACTTCAGAGATAATTCATTATTGTTTGATCTACTACAATGGTTCCCAACCAGTGGTACGCGTATCCCTGGGGGTACGTTGTGGACTTTCAGGGGATATGTGAAAAATATCTGTATACAAATAATAAATAACATTTGTAAAAAAACAACAAATAAATAAGCAATAAATAACATCTGTAAATAAACAACAATTAAATAAACAAGAAATAACATCTGTAATGATTGAAATCACAAACATTATTAGTAAAGTCAGAAATGTGTTAGAAATGACAAAGTAATTCGTATCGATTTATTACATAGTTCTGATATGAAGATTACTAACAAGGAAGGTCTCCATACGGGCATACTTCGAAAAATCTAAAAAAAAAATTGCAGAATATTCTTTTCATGAAGATAAATACGTTTATAAGAAAGAATGGCTAAACCTCCATACAGCATCCGTAGAAAAATAATGAAAATTTCATTTTTTGGCAGTTTTTCATCACTTGACGATGGAATGCAATTTCAAAACTTACTTTTTTTTCTTTAAATACACTGTAGGAAAAAAAGTTTCATGTTGAACTTGTTTTGAAAGTTTAATTTTAATAACTTTAGTTTTGTCGCTTTTATTCTATAATTTTGTTATATCGTTATTTATATGCATTTATATTCAAATTTAACCATTAAAATTTGCGGTTTAAAACGAAATTCATAATTTAAATAAATTAAAATTATTTCATTTTTTAATTATTTCAAGCTCAAATCCGAATTGAGCATTATCGATTCGATTTTGTTGCTATTGAAATATCTGGCTTTTACTTTTTAATAGGCGTAAATGTAGGAAGAATTTTTCTCAATATGAATTTTTTATATATGAAAATGTTTTTTTTTTCCAGTGATAAATTAAATAACTACAGATACTGGGGATATATATATATGTATGTATAAAACAAAAGGTTTTAATATAATTTTGCATTAAAAAAATTAAATAATTTCGCATAAAAAAACAAGGACATTATTCTGCTTAATTGTAAAAATTAATTTTATCATTGCACAGCATCAACAATAGATTTTTATATATTTTTTAAAAGTTAAAATATATATTTGGTGCATAAGTGTTTTATGTAGTGACCATTTTTCATACTTACAGTCAAATCTCAAGAAATATCAAACCCACTCGGTGTAAAAAAAAAAAAAGGCTAAAAGAACTACTTGCAAGAATGTACACAGCATTTATATAATTTTTTGACTATTTTTTTCCACTTTATATTGTGTGAAATCAAATTTGTGATTTAACTTAGCGCATTAAATGAAATGCCTTCCCGATTAAATTTCTCAGTTCCCAAAGGCACAAGAAAATAGCTATTCTCATATTTCTCTGTTATCCCAAATTTTATCTCATGTTTTATTCATGACCACAGCTTATTCGAAATATTTGCTTTCAAGAACCAAGTTCGCGTTGAGAATTTCTGAAACGTATGTTTGAGTAAAAACTGCAAATTCTTTGGAGGACAGTGCAAAGTTGTGAGCTTTGTTTGTTGTTCTAGTCCTATTGATTTAAGGCAAAAAAAGAAAAAATCTTTTAGATATTTGTCTATAAAAATCGCTGAAAGTGTTGCAATTTTACAGCATTTAGTTACATAATTTAATAATTTAAAATTATTTAATTATAACTTACGTGACTATAATAATGTAGTTGTTTTTGGATTAAAAATTCTGTTTATTTATGTACATACAGTAACTATTCATTTTTAAACTATTTTTATCAGAAAATTGCATTATCACTTGTCTTATATTGCGCATTCGACTGTAATTTTTTTTTTCCAGTAGTAACAACTGTGGAAATTTAACAAAAATTAGATAGAGAAAAGTTATAAATATCCTAACAATTGACTAATTCATAATTTGAAGCAACTTTTTATCTTTCATATTTATTTAAAAAAATTGGAATAGTTAAAAAATTATATTAAATGGAGCTTTTGCCTTCAAAATTAGTACAAAGTCAATAATCTATGTATATAACAGTAAAATATACAATTCTTCTAAACGGCACCATTCAGAATACAGTCAACCTCGTTAACATGAATACGCTTAACGTGAACTACTTTTAACATGAACTGTTTTCACAGTCTCCTATGAAGACGAACATAAAGATTTGATAACATGAATTACTGTTAACATGAGCAACATTTTGATTCCCCTTAAGGTTCATGTTAACCAACTTCGACTGTACCACAAAAAAAAAAAAAAAAAAAAAAAAAAAAAAAAAAAAAAATAATAATAATAATAATAATAATAATAATAATAATAAAATATTATTAATAATAATAATAAAGAAATAATAATGTGCGGACAAAGTTCTGCAGAGACATCTGCACGTAGAGCTACAAAATTTGGGAGAAGTACCTTCATATATGAAGTTTTGCATCTCGAAGCCGGATTTTCGATTTTTTTAATTAGATCTTTTAAATTTAATTTTATGCGACTTTTAATGAGTTTTTTAATGTTTCGAGGCGATTTTTCCACTTTAGTGAAATAAATACTTTCATTTTTTTAAATCAACGTAGTAAATTTTGTCCACTTTTCAATAAAGTTCGTTCAGAATTCGTACAACGATTTTTGAACTTTTAAAGAATTTTTTATGCGAATTTTTAGTGTTTTTTCGCTTTTAGCGATCTATTTCACCTTTATTTTTTTTTTACTCTGCTAATAGGAATTTTGTTTCAAACTTTTAGTCTACTGCATAAAACTTTGACTACTACGATTTTTGAATTTCAACGATTTTTAATGCGGTTTTAAGAGATTTTTTGCGCTTAGAGCCTTATATATTTTCCATTTATGAAGTATTTCTGATTACAATGTTTTACCCTATTAAAGTAAAATTTGACTTCTGCGATTTTTTAATATTTAGGGATTTTTAATGCATTATTTTATGCGATTTTTAGGGGGTTTTTTTCCAAGTTCTACACTTTTTTTTTACATTGGAAGATGAAATTTTGTTTGAAACTTTTAGCTTAATCATTCCATATATATGTATATATATATAGCCATTATATAATACTACAATTCAACGTCTACAATGAATATAGAATAACCCAATATAGCAAACTTAAACATGAGAAGACAATCAAATAGAATTAGCAATATTAGAACGATTACAAATAAAATTGGAGATTGTGATAGATGGCTCCTTATCAAGGTCAATGCCACATAGACACAACAATTACGATTAATTTCTCAGGTAGAAATTAGAAAAAAATCCTAAAGCATGATTTCAAAAATAAAAACACAGGACATATAAAACCCTATAACCAGTCTGAATCATATTAAGAAATCGATTAGTCCATTAGACCATTAAAAATAGAGAAGTTATAGAAATAGAGTTAGACCATTAAAAATAGAAATAGAAATGAGAAAAACTTACAATATACAAAGTCGCCAACGTGTTGAGAGAAAAAAATCAAATGTGCAATTTCATTTTACTATCAGTTAAAGAGATGGGATACAGTGAAGGATATATATAAAAGAAAAAAGAATAATAATAGAAAAAAAAATATATATATAATTATTATTTTAATTAAAATAACTATTATTAAGAATATTAAAATATTAAAATAACATTAAACAAAACATATTTTATGTAAATTAATGGAAATGCACGGTAATTTTAGTAAAATGATCAATAGTTTAGAATCAAAATTAATTAAAGGTATAAAGTGTTTTAAAGAAGAGGGATTTTTGATAATTGTTTAATGGCGCCATCTCACGAGAGAAATGGGGATTAAAGATCGTTTGAAATAAGGAATAATTATCTTTTGATATAAGGATTAAATATTGCTTTATCGTGCAACATTGTAAAGTTCATTCTGAAACTTCAATTCTTATTATGGGTATCTTATACATTATATTATATAATATATATGTATATATATAAACCATTAACTGTATTACAATATATTAACCATTGAATTTAATAACTTATACCACATTGATCATGGAGGGGAAAATAAATAATTAAAATATAAGATCATTAACTGTATTACACCATATGAACCATTGAGTTTAATGACAAATTCCACATTGAACATCGAGGGAAAAAATATACGTATATAACCATTGTATAATACTACAATTCAACATTATATATATATATATATATATATTACACATTGCATAAAAAATAGTTATGAACTGGTCCATATTATGAAACATCTTAAATGTATAAAAAATATCTCTACTTATGATTTTAAAGATTTATTTAATAATATCGATTTATCGGATTTACATAATATCATTAATGAGCTTTTTAAAAAATATCAACACGAGTTGGATATATCACATAATATCGATTCTGATTATTTTCATACTTTAACCAATTTCATTATCTATAATAATTTTATTATGCATGATAATAATATATATATTCAAAATGTTGGTATACCACAAGGTGGTAGTACATCTAGTGTATTATCTGACTTATACTTATATTACTATGAACGTCACTATTTAAATAATAAAATACATTCATATAGATATATAGATGATGTAATATTAATTGATACCGATAACACCTGTACATCTCAATTCCCCGTTGATTATCCTTCTAATCTAGAACTTTCAAAAAACCTAGTTTTTAATAATACAATCAATTTCTTAGATATTAAAATTATATTAAAAGAGAACAAATTTATCATTGATATTTATGACAAAAGGAAAGAATTTAATTTTAAAGTCAATACCTTTACTAATTTTAAATCTTGTCTTCATAATTCTGTATATCGTAATATAATACTTAACCATTTATAGAGAATAAAATGTCTATGTTCTTCCCATTTAATTAATACTAATATTAAAAAGCTTGTTTATGATGCTATAAATAATGGTTATCCTAAAAAATTCATATATTCTTTAATTTATAATTACTGATTACATGATCTTATAATTAGCTATTACATGATCTTATAATTAATTCTTTGCGTAAAAAATGTATAAAAAATTTATAAAAGATAAAAAAAATAATAAAAAATTAAAAATGTTATAAAAGTAATAAAAAAATATATAAATAGGTCGGTTGGGCGGGTAGATGTTAGAGTACGGAGGAGGGTGGTGTTGCCTGGATAAAAGCGCAAAGGTTAATTTAATAAAAAAAAGAGAGAGAGAGAGCGGGTTCTTTATTTTTACATTATTTTAACATAATTTTAAATAATTTTAAATAGTTTAATTGACACCAATATATGGATATTTGTCTATTTTTATTTATCGTTAAATAGTTATATTTTAATTATCAAATTAATTTTAATGTTATTGATATAATTTTTGGTATTATTATTATTAATATTATTACTATTATTTTTATTTATTTATTTTTATTTCTTTAATAATTATTTATTTTTATTTCTTTAATAATTATTTATTTTTTATATTTATTTATTTTTTGTGTATATTTTATTAATTTTTTAATTTTTATTAATTAATTAATTTATTTATTTATTTTTTTATTTTTATTTTTATTTTATTTTATTATTTTTTTTATTTTTATTATCCTATATTAAGATAATGAGTTTATACTATGTAAAGTCACAATAAATGTTACTGATTAAAGTAACAAAATGGTATTTTCAGTTATAAGTTAATATGAATGTTATAACCTAATTCTAATTTAATTATTTTATTAATTTAATTTTATGTAAATATCGATCATTAATTATTTTCTCCGGTTCAATTATATTTCCATTCAGCTTTATCTTTTTTGTTCGTTATGGATAAATCATAGCAAATTTTTTTCTTCTTTTTCAAATGATTTTTTTCGCCATTTGGCGCGCATGACATTCTATTTAAAAAAAGAGCAACCCTGCTGTTCCTGCTACGATCCGATGCTTGAATTTCTAACAAACTGGTTTTTCTACGTGATACGGTTTTAGCTCGTATAGTAAACTATTGCGTTCTGCTTTAATAATTTATTAATAATTCTATTGCGCTGTCCTCTACATTAATGTTGATAACCAGATAAGTTTCTTTTTTTTTCTCAATATCTTGTTTTTATACTTTTTATCGAAATTATATATGCAAGTAATGTTTATCATTTCCACGTGCATAAATAGGGTTAATTTGTACTCTTGTTACTGACACTATTTGCTGCACGCTATTGTTTCAATATATGTATATTTTCATTTTTTCAACTATTTATTTCTATGTTCCTTGTTTAATAATATGGTTTTTGTGTGCTGGTAGCCCCAATTACGTATTATTTCGCTATTTCATGGCTAATACGTGGATGAAACCGCACACTTCATTTGTAGTTCCAGAGCATTTGGGGCCTGACGATTCTGTTCTGTGGACTACAAATTTCCTTTGCATTCATTTTATTTTATTTATTTATTTATTCAGATATACTCGTTTCACTATTTTTTTTATCTATATATATATATATATATAAATAATTCAATTCTATTCAAATTCTTCGTTTTTATTGATAAAATTTATTGATGAATTTTGTCTACTTTTAATGGTATTATATATATATAGATAGATAGATATAGATATAGATAGATAGATAGATAGATAGATAGCTTATAGCCCATTGAACATGGAGGGAAAAAATAAATAATTTATGAATACAAATGAAATTTGCAGAACCAAAGCAGAATCTTCAGGTCCCGAATACTTTGGAACTACAAATGAAGTGTGTGGTTTCATCTTCGTATTTGTAGAAAAAAGCAAAACAATACGAATTTGGGACTACCAACACACACAAATCCAAAACCAAATGAAGAAAAAACAACAAAAACAAGGCACAACAAGACTACCAAATTGGATAGCAAAATGAAAAGGGAAAAATTAAATTAATCATCGTCAATATGATAATAATATATAAATAAATGAATTATAAACAAAGTAATTTGATAACAAAAAAAAAAAAAAAAAAAAAAAAAAAAAACGTACACCATAGTTTACCCTATTAAGATTTAAAACAAAATCATTTAATTTTACTATTCTAAGCTAAACTCAATATCTTAATATAAGATGATTTCAGATATAAAAATATCTAATATCCAATTTGGTAGTCTTGTTATGCCTTGTTTTTGTTGTTTTTTCTTCATTTGGTTTTGGTTTTGTGTTTGTTGGTAGTCCCAAATTCGTATTGTTTTGTCTTTTCATGGCAAATACGAAGATGAAACCACACACTTCATTTGTAGTTCCAAAGTATTTGGGACCTGAAGATTCTGCTTTGGTTCTACAAATTCCATTTGTATTCATAAATTATTTATTTTTTCCCTCCATCTTCAATGTCCTATAAGTTATTAAATTCAATGGTTCCTATATTGTAATAGAATTAATGGTTATATATATACCGGGTGATCCAAAAGTTTCGGGAGTTTTGAAATGTTAATAATTTGGAAACTATGTACAATACAAAGGTTCGGTTTTCAGATATATGCTCAGAAACACGTGGGATTTTGTTTAGCATGATTTTTTTTACATGTATATAGTTACAATTTTTAGCAACAGGTGGCGCTGCTGTACAACACTGGATGTAACTATAAAATATGCTTTATAGACACATGAGTATGAGTTCATTGCGAAACATCTTTTGTAGGCTATTAATGAGATTTCGTTTTAAGGGTGGTTTATGTTCAATCACTTTTTTAAAAGTGGTTGAAATTGCACTGAAAGGGAATTTTGATACAAAATTTGAAGAGTAACTGCCATGTTTAGACATGCTTTCTTTGCGTGTCGAGCTGTGTTCTTATCGTACAATACGGAAGTAAAAATAGAAAAAGATTCGATGGCCATTAGAAATGTGAAATGCCATGATAAGAAAGGTTTGAGAAAAAGGCTAATTGAAAGATCGTAATAGAAGCAGGAGATCCAAATGTCTGTTGCAATTGTAAATGAGGTAGAATTCGATGCCAATACTCGGTGGAAATCACCAGCTCATAATGAATCAGTACACTTGTAATATCACGATAAATTTGAAATTTCATCTGGAATTTCTTTCTCCTTTGAGGATACCGTGCATGTTGTTTTGCGTCAGCTTACAGCGGTACTTATAAGCTATGGGCTTCATAATGAAAATTTGTAACTCTTGGACACTAATTCTTTCTTTTTAGCGAGCTATATCATACCATAAAAATAATACTGTCAATTTTAGCGCCACCTGTTGGCAAAAAGTGTAACTAACAAAGTTTGTTTGTTTCATCAAAAATACAAATCCCATAAGTTTCTAAGCATTTCTGTGAAAACCGCATACGTCTATTGTTTATAGTTTGTTAATTATTAGCATTTGAAAACTCCCGGAACTTCTGGATCACCCGGTATATATACATATATTATACATATAGAACCTTTAGATAATACTACAACGCAACATCAAAATATGGAATAATTCATTAAATAACAAACTATATCAAACTGAGGTGGTGGCAAAAATTGGAACAATATTGGAAATGTGGTATTTAGCTCATTCTAGAGAGTAATGCTAAATAGACACATAAATTGCGATTAATTTCTGATTAGAAATCAGGCTAAACCTAAAAATGATTTCTAAATTGCCCGATTAATCGCAATGGAAAATCATATATATATATATATATATATATATATATATATATATATATGATGGACGAGTCTTGACTCAAAATAAAAAGTAATTTCTGACGGTCACATACATTTATTAATAGACGAACAGGACACAAAATAAACAAAAAAATAAAACAGATTAATTCTTCGTTACTTTTCAAAATACTACTTTAAAAATCATATATCAGTTCTTCGTAAATGTTTCAAAACAATCGTCATTTTTATACTTCGAAATATCCGTCTCAGTTTTAATCTACGTCGTTCATCGTCGTCGAAAAACATTCTATTTACATCTTCTTAATTCTTTCACACCTCCACACACAGCTTCGATAATTCACCTTTTTTATTTTTAATCTCGAGCCAGCGTTTCGGAGAGTAGAGGAGGGAAATACATTCCAATGCAGGTGCAACAGAGAGAGAGTGTAGCCCACATGCGAGAGTATATCCCATATATATATATATATATATATATATATCTGCGTAGATAGTGATGAATCAATGAAAATCCATGTAGATGCAGCGAAATCGCTGGTGGGGGGGGGGGGAGGAGGGACATCGGGGAGATCCGGTTCTATCACCAAATACCGCCAAATTTGTCACAAACTTGGCTTGGCGGTTGAAATTACTTTCAAAAGTGACGGCAACGTGGCAATATTTTCGGAATTTCGCCAAATGCCTAATAGACTCCCAATGAAATGCAATAGGTTCAGTTTTTTTTCGTTTTTATTTATTTATTCATTGATTTATTTATATTTTATTAGTATTATTTATTTATTATTTATTTTTTATTTCATTTATTTATTTATTTATTGTCATAAGCGATGTCCTTTCAAAAACTTGAACCCTTGAGAATGTAATAGGTAGTATTTCTTATGAAATCTACCTGAAATGTCAAAAGTTTAGTTAACTATTTTTTAATAGTAATTTCATCAAATATCTTAAATTTTTGTTTAAGACTGAAATCCTATTGAGTAATGTATCTACTGATAAGGTTTTTAACGGAGTTTCTTTCAGATACACTTTTGTTAAGAATAGAGTGTGATCCCTGTTGGGGGAATATGGAACTATGAGAAGGCAGTTTTGTTATTATTTGGAAAACAATTAAAGTGATCTCTTTTAAGCTTTAAGTTGGTTTATAGCACACGACAAAAAATTATAAAGAATAATGGCGTGTCACATTTCTGAAGGGTGGGGGAGGACGAGCGCGAACGAAATTTGTAAATGTAACAAGGTGGTCTGTTTGAAACTTTAAGCTAGTTTATAACACAATAACACAAATTTTAAAAAGAAGGCGCGTCAAAAATTGAGGGGAGAGCAGGAGCGCGTTTTTACCAAATGGAATCTAAAAATGTAAACTACATGTATAGAAATTGGTATCGTGAAGCGATGTACAATGAAAGCATGAAGCAAGTACGCCTGAGGATGTAAAAAATAAGGATTGTTTCGCGATACCAATTAATATTGCAAAGCGATTACACGAGGAGGGAGGGAGGGGGCTGTGGATGTAATGAGTAACGGAGCTGAGCCGCCCTAATCTGCTAAAAAATAGTTAAATATAGTACTTTAGTATAAGGTTATACGATTTTGACAACAATTATGGATATTTCGTTAGTTGTTAAGAAAATGTTTTTTTTTTTTTTTTTTATTATTATTATTTGACTCTAATTTGTAATTATATTTCTTTTTATTGAAGATTTCTTAAAAGAAACCGGCGTGCAAAGAGAGCGAAGGCTGCTACTAATAATAATAAAGTTATTTCTGTTGGAAAAAAATAAGAAATGAACACTTTATTTTATTCCTGAATTCAAGTTATTTTTCTGTTTCGGATGTGAAACATAAATTCTGGATTAAAAAACTAATATAAGTTAAATTTAAATGTAAGCCATTGACAAGTTTTACTTCTAATCTTTGATTTTTTTTTTTTTTTTTTTTTTTTTTTTTTTTTTTTTTTTTTTTTTTTTTTACATATACATATATAGTTATACGAGTGTATATACATACATTTATATTACAGATATTACCCGCTTTTCTCTATAAATTTACCTTATTAGCTATTAAAAATAATCAATTATGCTTGCTTATCTGATGTCGCATACTAATTATGTCACAGGATAAGTCATTTATTTGAAATGTTTCAGTTTTTTTTATAATAATGAAATAGAGATATATTGTCTCGTACTTATTTTATTTTATTTATGTATATATATATATTTTTTTATTTATTTGTTTGTTGCAAACAGAAAAAAAACTGCAATCTCTCTCTCTCTATAGTCTTTGTAGTAGTGTTTTCTAGTAATTTACTCATTATAGTAAATTAAAATACCAAAATTACATTTAAATTTCAATGGCTGTGCAACCATTACGCTGATTGTAAAGCAAAAGTGTATTTTTTTCTCAATAGCATGTTTTTGACGAATGAAAATAAATACTAGTGATAAAATTAGTATGTAAAATAAAAAAAAAAACTTGTTGAATGTTTTATAGTTCACTTTATTATTTAAAATTCATTCAAGACGTATAACAAAATATTTTCTTATTAATTTTTTTATGACTCTGTGGTTTCCAGAAAAGCTCAATTCTCATTTTTCTTTATTATTCCAAATTGCATCTCATGTTTTATTCATAACCACAGTTGATTCCAGGTATTCGCTATCAATAAGAATTCGTGAAATTTGTAATCAGAATTTCTGAAATGTATGTTTAAGTTAAAACATTAAATTCTTTTCAAAAACTGTGCAAATTTATTATTGTTTTTGTTTGTTGCAGTTATAGTTATTTGTGACAAAAATTGTTATTTTCGATTTTTTTTTATCACAACACATATTTTTAAGGCTTCATCAAATTTAATTTTCTCAGAAATATTTGCAGCAAACAAACAATGTAATACAGCACAGGATTCAATAAATGCTGTTGCCAGGTTGCCATTGGCGACCAAAATATTTCAAATGGCAACTAGAAACACAGTATTAAATGACTTAACAATTTTGCACGGTTTACTTATAAATTATTAACCAGAGACAACGATAAATTGATGGTACTTTGGATTTGAAAAAAATAATAAAAGATATCGACAAAAGCTTATGCCAATAATTAAGAAGCAAAGATTAAAAAATTGCAGGTTCCGAATAGCAAATGACAAAAAATGTGTTTCTATACCACTTTTTCATAAGGTAAAAGTGCTTATGCTGTCTCTTGAGGGATACCTGTGAACGGTTTGCCCAATTCATTTCAAAATATTGGGTTTACAAATTAGTTCGGTCCATTTTCAAATGATAGCTCCGGCTGTTATGGATATTTTATAGTGACAGCTGATTTCAGTTTTTGCAGAGAGATTTGACATTTATCAATAATAATCAGTTTATAATCGCGCTGAGTTTCAAAAAACCCTTGTTTTTTAATGTGTCAAATATGTCAAATTCTGTGTTAACTTAGCAGCATTTGTGAAAGGTTTGTTTTCCACTTTAATATGAAGAAAAGTCGATTAAAAAGGTCGAATTTTATCAGAAGGTGCAAATTTCCAAATTTTTGTATTCTTTGTAAAGTTGTGGAAAAAACTTTCGAACTGCGTGTAAATAGAAACAATATTTTATAGAAAACGATGATTTCAACCCACTTCTTACGCCAAAAATACCATGCCTCGCTAGAAGCCGAACCTAGATTTTTGCAATTTTAACAATAATAAAGAAATTTTAACGATATTTTGTACAGACTAACTTAATTTTGTATGAAATATGATCGAGCATTTTATTCATTCAAATGAAATATTACTTGCTCAGTACCATCGTAGGTACTGTGATATGCATTCCAAATAATACAGTGTCTAATTCAGTATTATTTCAACGCGAAAGTTGATAAAGAGTTCAAAAAATATATTTTTAAATCACATATAATACCCACATTTCTTACATTTATTTTTATAATTACTTGCTAAATAAACAAAATTGACTACATAATGACTAAATTTTACAAACATAGTATCGATATTACATTTTTTAAACATGAGTATGTTAATATACAAAGAAGATAAACAATCGCTTTTTAATCTTTATCACGCTTTTAAATTTTTCTTTCATGATTATGAGTAAATATTGAAGATTATTTATTGGTAAACAAAAATTCTGTTAGAGTTTGTTATGCAGATTAAGTTTCATTTTAATATGCATCCTATGTGCTTGATAAATATTTTTGTTAAATTAAAGAATAAATAAATCTGTTACTAAAATTTAAAGACATTTTAAATATATATATACATTTATTTTCCGCTAAAAATATTTTTATAATCGGAAAAATAAAAAATGAAATCGTTTTTGAAAAAAAAAATAAGCAGACAGTGCAGTACAGAAAACGTTTAAAAAATCTATGTCAATTTTTTTTAAACATGGAACATTAAGATACTGCTGTTTTTTTGGTTAAACGTATCGAATAAAAAATTTTGTACAAAATATAAATAATTAGGGTTTAAATTAAAACTTATAAATTATGTTTTTTATTTTTAAATTCTTCAAGCACATCGATAATTGCTTTAGACTCCCTCTTTAGGTTTGCTTTTTTTATGCTGAAGTTTTATACAGATATTTGCTAACATGCATAACAGCTGATTATTGAACTGAAATCCTTCACAGATGTGAATTTAACACACTAGCATTTGGCCACTGTAAAAACAACATAACTTTCAACGCTGTGTTTGTCTCCTTAGTACAGCCTTCGTTAAAGGCCTAACATCTTTTGGTGTTGGCAAACTTTGTTCCTGTATAAAAGAAATACCTTCTTAAGCAGTAGAGAATGTTTAAATTGCGTTGGTGTAGAAGGATTAGATCTCTCAATGGGTTTTGGGGAGAGAGTCGATTATTGAGGAGATTTAGAAATATTTTCAGGATTGTTAGTGTTTTTAGGATTTGGTGCAGCAGGAGCTGGCCTGTCAGAAAACTAGGATATCTTAAAATCAAAGTCTGTAAATGTTTCAGGATTCAGTGGAAAAATTCCCGAATGTTTAAAACCCGACATAATATCCAATGATGTTAGCCAGTGGAGCCGTTAAATAGCTTTATTTGGATAGAAGGGAATCCATATGTATATTACGATCTTAGTGTTGTAGCTTATAACTATAAAGACGTAATAAACACAAATAGGATTCATTAAATGAACCTATTTTAGAAAATAATTCACATTTCATTATATTTTTGAATTCCCCTTATTTTTATATTGATATATTTATTGAAATGACTAAATGATCGGAGTACGAAAGGTTGTTTGACCGATTTTATTACTCAATAAATACATTTTTCATGCAATAAGACAAGCTGATTTAAAAAGGGCCATGTTTTCCAACAAGATACATGTTGGAAAACATGCTCTGTATGCTTTTGGAAAACCTGCCCCGTCGCCATATTTGAACTTTTACGCTACATGGACGAATTGCGGTGTAAGTTAATTGAAAAACAAAGACATAGTTATGTGAAGAGCAATCACTTTTAGTTCATGCAATGTCAAAACAATAAGTTTGACGCTAGTACGTTTATTTTACGTTTTAATAAAGACCTGAAATTTTACTCACGGTCGAAAAAATGAAAAAACAGCTGTCTTAACGAGGTGACGGCAGCTACTACACTATTACTTTTATAGATAGTGTGTGCAATGCTGCCACTTCAGTTAATTCACCCGCTGACGTCATCTGGAGGGTCATTTAAAAAGTAAAGCGAGTTGGAAAACTTGACTTTATGGAAAATGCTCCCCCCATTTCCCCTACAAATGATTGCATACAAAAATAAAAATTTGTAAGGGTAATGCTTGCGTTTTATACATAAAATAATTTTAATTTATGACTAAACATGTTGTCCATCACAAATCTCTTGAAAACTTCACATATTAATTTATATTGTAAAAATACAGGGTATCCAGCAAATAAGACCCTGATTTCAAAATAAAATTTCGCAAAAAACAATGACCGATAAATTTATGCCGAAAACTGTTTGTCTATTAGGTAAGCTGTAAAAATGTTGTACAGAAGTTTAAAACTGTGAATATTTTGAAAAGATTGTGTTCTAATTGCAAAGAATGCCGGATTTGACATTTTTCATGTTTTAGATTGCTTGCAGATAACGAGGTTTTTCGGCTTACAATGACATATTTTAATAATTTTTGGAATTAAATTTCTAAATTTAATCGAAATTCCAAAAACTTATCTCGAAAAATCTTTAAAATATGACCCTGTAAGCCGAAAAACTCGTTCTCTGCAAGCAATCTAAACCAATAAAAATGTGAAGTCAAGCATTCTATGCAATCAGAACAAACTCTTTTCAAAATATTCACCAATCGAAACTCCCGTTTAACATTTTTACAGCTTACCTAATAATCAAACCATTTACCGAATAATTCTATCAATCTTTCTCTTTAAGAAATTTAATTTTGAAATCGGGGTCTTATTTGATGGACAACCTGTATTTCGATCATATACAACACTGAACTGTTCTTTGAAGGAAGAAAAAGGACACACCTTTTTCACAATAAGTGTATCACACTGGCTTAAATAATCTTAAAACATTTATTTTGGATGGTAAACAAAAAGCTTACTGCCTTGTTTAAATGATAAAACTTTAATATACATCGCGATGAAAACAACGTCTGCTGCTTCAGGCTATGCTTCGACAGATGTGACGCCGAATTGAATATTTAATACACTTCTGTCAACTTGAAAAGCCATGTCTTTCTCTGCAGTTTTTTTTTATCTTTGGAGAGAAGAATTTAACACTTATATTTTGCAACAAAATTCGTAAAAAATCTTATACATTGTATTTTATATACAATTTTGCGCAAATTCACAATAAAGGAAATGATTTAAACTGAAATTCATCTTCTGAAAATTTTTATGTTTGCGCTCAAAATTCAAAATTTATAAATCGAATCTGTTAAAATCCAATTCATTTTCAAAATAATAGCTAAACTCGTTAATATTTACCTATTAAAATAAAAATGAATTCATGAACATTTATTTCCGAAATGTGAAAAATATTTACAACTAATTTTTTGGTTGTTTCGTCTACTTTTACAGCTATTACACCTGCATGACCAGTTGGCGAGATTTTCAGTTAAAGTTTATAACTTTTAATAAAATATCTAAAATAATAAATAGTATATGCATAAAAGGAAAAAAAATAGATTAACTCTTGTGAATGTAGGAGGTATTTATTCAATAGTGTTAACTCCCGGAACTTCTTGAAAGATTTCTTGCATTTTCGTGCATATAAAAATAATCTTAATTTAAATTTTCTTTCCCTGTTTGATTCTAAAATACACTTCTTACCCCTTCATTTAATATACGTCTTGAAATGCGATTCTGTTTAAAATATTTTTATCTACAGCAGATTAAAGTTGTTTGGAAAAAAAAAAAAAAAAAAAAAAAAAAAATACGGACAAACCGCTCAGAACTAAGCTCGTCAAACCACGTTCAGACATCTCCATATTCTAAAAGCATGCTAATTTCATCGGCTTTTAAAAGATTATAATTTAAAAGATCAGTGGCGATCTCCCTGTAAACGGCTTTTAAATCATATTCATTTAATTGAAGATTTTTAAGTCCAAATCAGCCATTGCAAAGAGGTATAATGGCTGTTTTCGTTTTTAATTAAAAAATAAATAGTCAAAAATTTTAAAATAAGCTAATGTAAAATGAACTAACAGAGTCTTTGTCCCTTGATATTTTTAACAACGTATTAAGGAAGCTCTTTTAAAAGACATTTGAAATGCATCGTTTTAAATCTGACGTAATTTTCCAAAGTTGTCTTTCCCTTTTTAATATTCACGTAAAAATAATTTTGTTGTTAGAAAAGAAATATTATTTGCGCTATCGTAAAATTCACAAAATTAGTTGAAAAGATTATCTCAAAATATGAAATAAATGTATTGCGCAAATATATTTTTAAATTTAAACTGTTTTAATTTAGACATTTTAAATATGACATAATTTCCTAGATTTACAACTTTTAATGTGTAATGATGAATCTCTTATTTCAAATTTTTCTTTCTTCTTTAAAATTCATGTGTTGATATAATTTTTATGATATAATTTTCAGTACTTTCCTGCTTTTAACGCATAATCATTTAATTCTAATTTAAAAGTTTTTTTTATATTTATAATAGCCATGTGTCAATGAATTTTTCATTTGAAGAAAAGATTACTCTTTGCGCTGTTCCTAAATTTGGCAACAATTCAAAATAATATCGTTTTCTAAAAAATGTAAAAAATATGACTCGAAATGCAAAAAAATTGAATCTAAAATTGTAATAAATTCACAAATAAAATATGAGTCATATAAAAAAATAAATGCTGTCTGTGTACCGGAACTTCGAATTTATAAAATTATTTAAAAATGATTAAATTACTATGTATACTTTTTGTTCCTATAAATTTTTTTTAATGGAACAAATTCGATCAATTTTAACATTAAACATCTCTTAAAATAACTATTCGATTTAAAGATTATCTGCATCAGTGTCTTTATCAAAACTTTCTGTATAATACCACCAATTTTCATATTTTTTTTATTCAACAACTCACATAGTAATTAACAAAGAAAGATTTCCGGTCACAAAAAAATTATAGTCAGCTGCAGTAATAGCACTAGTTACTTTTTTTTTTTTTTTTTTTTAGAATAGAGAGATATTTTCTCAAATAAACAAAATGGTTACAGCGTGATAATTAGAATTATATTTTTAAATTTTATTCATTATTTCATATAGACAGATATAAATGCCGTTCAGGTATAAGGCAGTGATGTCACTTATATATGGAAATAGAATTAATTATATTTTATTCTCCTCCGATAGTTTTGAAAAAGGTATTAGTAAATTTTACTAAAAATACATAAGCATTGTGAGGGCTCCCAAATGGTTCGCGAACTGAACACCAATAATTTTTAGCAGAAAATTTTATAGTAGGTTTCTATAACATTTGCGCTAAAACTAACCTCAGAATGCGGTTTCTGCGCAATTTGATATAAAAATATAAAACGAAAATCTTTCTAAAAAAATATTGATGTTCAGTTGGCGGACCATTTGGGAGCCCTGCATTGTGAAAGAATATCTATGATTTTTTCATCAGAGTGTCTCTGCCCCGCCCCTTCTTAAAAATAAAAAACTCCTGTCTTGGGAGAAAATTTTTAAATCTGTTTTTCTTTTTATGTTTATGCATTTAAAATTTATCTAGCGCTTGGACGAATAAAAAAATGAATTGTTTCGACGATGGTTGAATCTTATATTCCAATATATAATATTTTAAACTTTTGCATTACCTTTTAATGTTAACCCTTTAAGGGGATTTGCCTGTTGGGTGGAAAAAAATTGAATTCCATGTTATCCTATGAAAAATATACTTATCCTTCTTATTTATTCAAATTTGGAAATTTCAACAGTATTTTTTTTCAGTACGTATATAGAAAGGTTCGTTATTCTTCTGCTATCTCCAAATTTTTATACCTTTTTCTAGTCTAAAGTTATAAGCGTATAAAGAACACCTTTTATACTTTTCGGAATTTTTTGAAACTTTAAAAAAAAATTTAACTACTCATAATTATCTTAACCATTTCGGATCTAGTGTACTATTAATAGTATATGTCTTTTAATGGAATATCATTTTGTTTTAAGAAATACTTTTGCTACTATTTACATACAGTAATGTTATTATATGTCTATGCATTTACTATATGACTTCATTTACCTTTAGGCATTTAGTAATAATAATAATTATTATAATTTGCCAAATTCTCTTTGCACCGTTTGCGATTCTTTTATTTTAAATCTATATTTCATTCTTTAAATCTAAAATAAAAGTTACTTTCCTGAAAGAATCATGTGTAATAAAGCGAAAAAGTATTAGAAAGTTTCAATATAAGTTAAATATTATTGTAATACAATATTCTCTAAACATCTCCAAAAATTCTTCCTTAGCCTTGTGTCATATTAATATTAATTGTATAGCACCCAAAGCAACAGCATTCGTTATTTTCCAGGCATCTATTTGGATAGCGAGTATTAATGTTATTAACGTAAGAGCAATTTTTTTCAAAACACTGAAAAAAATTTGGATCCGAAAGGGTTAAAAGTATTTTAAGCTTACAGAAGGCGAAAGAACCGTTCTATCTACATGCTCATAAAAAATTTTGTTGAAATTTTTTAATTAAAATGAACAAGTATTTTTTCCATAGGATAATATAGGATTCTTCATTTTTCTTTCCCACCAGATAAATCCCCTTAAACTATGGTGGGTCACGTTGGCACCAGTATTTTCCAAACAAAAAATTCATTTTATTATATAAACGGATAACTAGATTATTTTATTTTCAAATATATTTGGTCGAATATTTCAGTGTCATTCTGATATTAGGAGATTAAAATTAAGTGGGACGAAATTCACACACCAGAGCTCCAAAGGTTTAACACTTTCACTACGAATCCCGCGATTTTTACAGGAAACGTAATAATATCAAGATTTAAGAGACCTGCAATTCATTTATTTCCTTTAAAAAACAAAGTAGAACCCGTCAAATTTTAACTAAAGAAAATGTTTAAGAAGGAACTGTTTCATTAACTTATAAAATTACTACTTATAAACTTATAAAATTAGTTATAGTAAAAAATGCATTTTATATTGTTCTAACTTTTAAACAAACAATATTTATCGTCAAATCAACAAAATACTATTTCTATAAAACGCAGTTGTAGAAATTGTTAAAATTAAACTTTAATCGTATATGTAAGCAGTAAAAAATAATAAAGATATGTTATTATGATAAAATTATCAATTAAAGTTCTTATGCTAGTATTCCAAAATGATAAAAAGCAAAACTTTTTCAACTTTGACTCAATCATAGAATTTTTTTTCCTGTGAAATCTAAACCCAGAATCATTTTCACCTTATGAAAATTTAAAAATGTACATGTACATTTCACACCTGCATTAACGTTTCAAAAAAATGGAATTTTAATTTGATAATTTTGATTCAAAACTTGAAGTCTCAATGCTATTAGCTGAAATAAATATTAAACTGTTGATATTCTTTTACGTGCAAATCAAAATTTGTAAATGAAGTCAAAATTCACGGGATTTTATAACAGAAGATATTTAAATTTCTATTTTTTCCCTTTTAATGAGAAAATGGCAACATAAAGATACAGCACTCAATTTTTTCTCTTTTTTCCTTTGCTTCAAGTAGAAATGGAGTACTCCTGTTGCCACGATTAGAAAAGAAGTATTAAAAGCTTTAAAAAAATTAATATTTCAAAAAAAATTAAGATACAGCTTTCAAACAAATTTCATTTAAAAGTACATTTTTTTCCTTGCACGATGGTGTAAAAGTTGAAAATGTGCGACATTAAGACGTTTAAAAACTTTTAGTAGCAAAAATTGCAATACCGAAATTCATTTAAAATTTTAAGTGTTGCCATGCTCACAATGACGTATGATTTACGCACAGATACGTTTGGCCTTTTTAATATAGATTCAAAATACAAAATTGTAATTTAACAAATTACAACAACTATTTGGAAAATGATATTTTCAAAGACTCAAATTTTAAAGACTTATAAATAAATTCTATATTTAAATTAATAATAATAATAATAATAATAAACATCATTTATAGGATGATTATAACGAGTCATATGTTATGTATGCCGTGCATTATACATTAATATTCATAGACCATTGATAAAAAAACAATAGTTTAAAAATGGACAACTTTAACTGTTTGAAATGTGCATTTTTATTGGATCGAGTTAATCAGAGTGACTTCTGAACGCCTCATATTACGTACGACATGGATAAGACATTAATATTCCTGGTCTAATCCCAAATAAATTTTAAATGAAATTTCAGTTTTACAATTTTCGGAACAGCAAATTTTTCAACTTCAAAATATTCTCACATTTTAAATTTTTACACCGTTGCGTAGAGAAAAAAATGCACTTTTTAATGAAATTTGTTTGAAATCTCTATCACAATTTGTTTTTAAATTATTATTATTATTTAAGTTTTAATTACTCTTTTTGTCACTGTGGCAACAGAAGTATTCCATTTTTGGACATTAAAATTGGACCAATCAAGAAACGAATAAAATTAAATAAGTTGCGGAATTCAATCAATAAAAACAGATTTGGATATACCTCGGATTTTCCAATTATCTCCCAAGAACAACTATTTTTTTCCAAATAGTTAAAAAAAAAAGCACAACAAGCTTTTAGTCAGCAATCATATACATTTAACGTCTGAATTTAAAAAGCTATTAAAAGATTGAATAAAGTAACAGGACAGACTTGAATACATTTAAAAAACATTATTAACATTATTTTTTAATTGTATTCAAGTCTGTCTTAGTTTATTTTATTCAATCTTTTTACACTTTTTAGTCGTTTAACGATTCATTTCGGCTTTTCTGCGATGTTTAATTGTTGATTCATTTCCGGATTAACAGACAGCGTTAGTGTTCTGTATTTCTGTCACTTTTAAAAGCTTTTAAACTTTAAAATATAAATTAAAAGGCGTTATAAATCCATAAAGATATTATTTATTTAATATATCCCTGAGATCTTTCGGAAGCGTACGCGTCCGTTTTCAAAGGAGAAAAAAGGTAACTGATCAGAATGGAAAACAACAATAATATGCTGACAATAATACGCAATAGTCACCTGTTCTAAAGAGCAGTGAAAAGATCAATTCTGAATATCAGGAATTCATCGAAACATCAAGGTTATTATACCAAATTGCGGGAATATTATAAGAAAGAACATTACAAACAGTATCACTCCTAAGCAAAATTTCAATGGATTCATGGATTATTGAAGAGTAACGGTTTGATGTTGAAATGATCATTTTAGCTTTATCGTATTTTATCCTAACATTTTCACTTTGATGCAATCAGGACAAAGCTATACGTGGCTTGTTACACTTTAAATCAGATAAATGCTCTTTTAGCCTTTGTTTAAATTTTATAGAAGTCATACCAATACAGAATAAACTTTTATGATGTTCTGTGGTGAATGGGATCATGTAAACTCCTGCCTTTTCATAATCTGGAATTGAATCAATTTTGTTATGAATCAAATCTTTCAATTTTGTTGGAGGTTTAGCGATTAAATTAATATTATATTTTAGTAATGTATATCTCACTCTCTCATAAAGCTGTAGGATCTATTCAAACGTGCAATAAAGAAACTTGTTCAAACTTAATTCAATCTTCTGCTTTAACTTTGCTGTTTTTGCGGATTTTTCATTACATTAGTACTTTAACTGCTCTGTCATCTGAGATAGAGATGCGATTATCAAGTGTGTAATCTAAGTCCTAGAAAAAGTTATTTTGTTTGCTGTGCAATTTACAAAATGTCAATGCATTGTTTGGTTTATGAGCTATCGCATTTTGTAGAAATATCACTTTTTGACATACTTTTGACTATTTTTCTCTTTAAAAAATTATTTTTTGGTAATTGCTAAAATTTTTATATTTTTTTCAAAGTTTTAAAGTAAATGTCATTATAAAAAAATAGATAATAAAAAAAAGTCAAAAATTTCAAAAAGTCCCTTTCGAAGGTGTACGGATACCTTAAAAATGTATATCTTAAGCAAAAATCTTCTTTGCTGCCCACATATTTTGAAAGGTTACAAAGTAGTTTTGCAATGCATTACATAATTTCTCCCAATTTATATACCAACGCGAAATACGGTTTCCATATTCTACCAATTCTGAAGTTAATATTTTTTATCTTCAACAGCAGTGCTTAATTTGTGCCGGAACTTATCTCCAATACTTCTTTGTTTTTAGTCTAAGATCAAATAGTATCGGAGAAATTTCAAAAATAGGGATGAATTAACATTAGAGAGGGGAAATGTACGATCTAATTGATGTGATAACAAGCACAACACAAAAATTGAGAACGTAACAACTACCCGTTGATTTTGATTGTTCGATTGGTGTTGTAAACACAAAGTCGACACCTTCCTTTTGGCATGTTCAAACTATCAAAACGAAGGTGTTAGAAAAAAAGCGATATAACTAAACTGATTACTCTTTGTTCATCCTGATAGTAAAATATTCCTAATTCGAAATATAAAAATAACTAAATAAATAATATAAGCTTCTTTTAATCATCTGAAAACTTTGATGCACATATTATGTAAAATTTCCTTATGTTGTTACAGTTTAAGCTGCCTTTTCATTCATATTTCAACCAAGGAATTTATCGTCATTAAAACCTCTTATTTATCTTTATCTATCTTATTTATCTTTATTAATTTATGTTTATTAAAACTATTTTTACTATTTGTAGAAATAGAAAAACATAATTATTAATTTTGCATTCATAGAAATATTCATACTAACTGCATTCATTAAACTAACAATTATTTATTAAAATTGATTTAACATTTATTTATTTAAAATTTTAATATTTTTTATTAATTTTATTTTAAAATTTTAATATTTTTTATTTAAAATTTTAATATTTGTCGTTTGTCTGTTACAAACTAATTCTACTATCTTTTTCCTTTCAGGTATGTCATACTTTGGTTCATTCAAGCCTTTATTCTCTTAGCTGAAATTCATTATATTCCACTGCCTTCCGTCTGCTTAATAGAATATCCTGTAAGATTGTCCTCATCTTCGCCGTGTTACAAAAGAAAATATATAAAAAAGTAAACTCTATATAATTCAAATTGTTCCAAAAGTTTTTCTTTTATATTTAAAATCATATTTTAATGTATATTATGTTAAGAATATACCATATACAATAACCGTTATCGACCGGACACTTGTAATTTTACGCATTTTGACGAATATTTAAAAATATACTTGTCGGATTCTTCCGAACTTTTAGATAGCAAATAAAACACAGTTTAATCTATCGACGAATTTCACTATATCGTTCTGAATTTTCATGATATTTCATTGGATTATTTAAACGAGTTTTTCCATAGAGTTGACTATTAAATTATGCAAATAGATCATTGTTACCGTTCGCACATGCTTAGATAATAATTATTTCATACAACTACTCATGTTTCATAAAATATTTAATATAGTTATATTCCAATTGCACTACATTGTTTCTATTACGTTTCTTCAATATTTCTGAAACTGACATAAAATTTGGTTGAAAACCCTACATGATATAAGTTGAAACATGCAAGAATTCTTTCAACTTAAAAAAAAATCACCATATCTACATGGATATATGTGCGAATCGTACAAAAATCAGTGTACATGTTGCACAGTATCCTCATATTTGTATTCTGCGGCGATTGATCATTTCGTGCATTTTAATGTACAGAGTAATACCAAATAATATTATTTTTCTTTGTTTTTTATCGATTTCTTAATTGTTTTTCCTTATGAGTTGGGCAATGATAAGTGTGAGGTCAAACATAATCTTTATAACCCTGAAGTTCTCGAAGAATTCAACAAGAATACTTTTAAATATTGTACAAAATGTTTAAAATTGAAAGTGTCCTGTCATTAATAGCTATATAGTGTATATGTTATATTATTAATTTTTCCTTCGTGACAATTTCTTTCGTTATATTAAATTACCTGCATATTAGCTAATTTCCTATTAATTTAACAATTTCTACCATCAATTCTGCTAAATCCTCTTTAAATTATTTTATTACTCACTTTCCTTAAATATAAAGCTTTTAGTTTATTCCTAAATTGTACCATGATTTCTGATCATTTCTATTATTTAGTATGGATTCGAAAGTATTTAAAAGACATGTTTTTCTATTCGAATGTTCTTTCTTTTTTAATTATTCTATTCCGAGAGTATTTCACAGGTTTGTGTATTTTTACTTCAATGTACCTTCGCTCCCAAATTGACAGGACTCTTTATAAAATCCCTAACACTGGACGAAGTATAGGCCCCACGCATGCCTTTAATACAATCATTCATTAGAGGGTGCGCGATATCATGATTTGTGTCAATGCGAGCTATGATAAAAAAGCGGACGAATGGAGCGATCCCGCAGATTTTGTTCGATTTTTCACCTGCTGATTGCCAATTATTTTAACAGGTACTTTTTATTTTAAATTCTGATTTATTTAAAATAATAACGATGATTTATTTAACCTCTAAAGACTTCAGCTTTGCAATGGAAATGTGGAAATGTTTTCAAGACGTGCTGTTAATAAACTTATGAATAAGCTGTTTCATTATTTCGCCATGGAGAAACCCCTTATTTTTCCATTCATTCGCCTGTGCAATTTCACATCTCGACTTGCACCAATCGTCAACAATGCATCAACTACTTATCAAATCATAATGATTCGACTAACGGCTATTATCTTGAACTAAATCTGTAGGAGTTAAATAACTTCTGGTAATGCATTATTCTTTGATTGAATACTTCACAGAAAGCACGCCAGAATTTCTACAATTTTACACACACATATATAAATATATACTAGATATATATATATATATGTCTTAAATTCGTATTCTTTATCTTTTTCATGGCTAATACGAAGATGAAATTCACACGCACAATTGAAGGAATTTAGGATCTTATGAATATGCTTTGATTCTACAAAATTCCATTATCCTTTTTCTCCTATCTTTACTGTGTTTTTATAATCTATGTTTGAAAATATTAAGGGGAATAGTTTAGTTGTCAATGAATAAATTTCTTTTTTATTTATCATTTCAAGATTTCTGTTGGAAACTAATAATATATATATATATATATATATATATATATATATATACAGAGAGAGAGAGAGATTGGTTTGCTGTATTAATGCCTAGCTAATTTTTTATGAAGGTAGTATATGTTTCAGATAGTTAGTGTCCTAATTTCAAATATATTTTTTACCTATTTTGTATACGAGCTGTTAATTCCCAAATTGGTTCAGTCCAAACTGCTATGTATTATATGGAAAAATGGACAAATCTGTATTCTTTAATATTGAAATATAGTAAAACCTCTGAATAGCATTAATCTCATTGAACAGATTCCTGCATCGGGACCAGTTGTTCTTAGTTTTCTTAGCACTGGTTGGAATCTACGACATCTCCTCCAGATTTACCCAATCAGATTGCTGAACTCGGCTGAGCCAACTTGGGAATTAACGGCTTGTAATTTGTATTCCTTCAAATTTCGCAAAGTGATCCATAGAATCGTATTTTTACTGTTATTTTGTACATTGGTATGATAATTAGATTTCTTACAAGTAAAATTTATGGTTATTTTAATTTTTTGAGAATACATAATAATTTCTTTTTAAAGATTCAGTGTATAAAATCAAGTTTATTTTATTAAAATAGAAAATAAAGCCTAGGCATAAAAAGTGCACAAATGTTTAAGGATAGAGAGCCAACGAATATAAATGCACAAATAAAGTATGAGAAGGTAGCAAATAGCTATTTCGAATCTACTAACGAGATTCTTCATCAGTGCAAAACTCACCGAGCTAAAAGTAGCAAAACTGAGCGAAGAGACAGAGAGACGCAGGCTTATATACCCGCTATGGGAACAATCCCGCCTAAAGGAAAGCAACCAATGAGAAGAAAGCAGCCAAAACCAACTGAGTGGACAAGTAGAGACATCTATCGGAGAACAAGCAAAACAAAAACTAAAAAGCGAGTGAAAAAAAAAAAAGTATTAAATTAACGATTTCCAAATACTTGGAAAATAAGGAGTACTAGATAAGTCATTGTCTAAGGAGTGAGAATTTTTTATGATGTGGTAAGCTTCCCAAAAATCAAGATCAAGAATAGAAGGACATTTATGGATGATGGTGGCTGAAGAAAAGTTAAACTTATGTTGAGAAGACCAACAATGTTGAGCAATAGAGGAACGTTTAAGCTCCTGATTTTTGACAAACCTTTTATGTTCCATTAAACGAAATCTGAGAGCACGTTTAGTCTGACCAATATAAGAAAGACCACATTGGCAAGAAATTCTATTGATTCTTGCATTCAATTTACTTTTGAAACTGAATCGGACAATTGCCTTCCTTTTCTGGATGTTCTTGTTATTCGCAATGAAGATAATTTTCAGACTACTGTCTTTCGCAAACCTTTTGCGGTCAGTCTTCCACCTCACAGATATTCTTCGCATCCTCCTAACCAGAAAGTTGCGGCTTTTAAAACTTTTGTTTTCCGGGCTTCCAATATTTGTTCAACTCCTCAGTTACTCAGTGATGAACTAAATTACCTAAAAGCTATTGCTGTTGATCGTGGTTATTCTCCTAATATTATAGATTGTATTCATAGAAAATTGACAAAATCTACACAATCTGAAAGTAAGAACTTTAATTCGAACTCCAATGCTTTGGTTGTTTTGCCTTTTTTCCCCAAAATCAGTCAGCAAGAAAGGTTCGATTTCAATGCTATTTTTTCTCCTGTTAATAAAATTGCTTTTTCAAATCTTAAGCACCCCATTGATCACTTAGATAACTGGGGTATTTACCAAATTTCTTGCCAATGTGATCTTTCTTATATTGGTCAGACTAAACGTGCTCTCAGATTTCGTTTAATGGAACATAAAAGGTATGTCAAAAATCAGGAACTTAAACGTTCCTCTATTGCTCAACATTGTTGGTCTTCTCAACATAAGTTTAACTTTTCTTCAGCCACCATCATCCATAAATGTCCTTCTATTCTTGATCTTGATTTTTGGGGAGCTTACCACATCATAAAAAATTCTCACTCCTTAGTCAATGACTTATCTAGTACTCCTTATTTTCCAAGTATTTGGAAATCGTTAATTTAATCCTTTTTTTTATGCGGAATAATCTCGTTAGTAGATTCGAAATAGCTATTTGCTACCTTCTCATACTTTATTTGTGCATTTATATTCGTTGGCTCTCTATCCTTAATCAAGTTTATTTGATCATTACGCTCAAGGAAAGATTTTCATTAGTTTTTTAAGTGAAAAAAAAAAAAAAAAAAAAAAAAAAACGAGTGCACGATTTTTTTTAAACAAAAAAAAATTTGTTTACATTGTTGCTTGAAATTTATCTCTAAATCCAAATAATATATTTTTAATCTTAAAATATTTATAAAATTTTTACTAAACTAGAATAACACAATCATAATGATGCATGCATATTTTAACGAGATATGAGCTTTAAAAAAATAGTCTGGATTTACATCTTAGACATCATGAGTGATTTCATTCTTGATAATGGGAGGGAATTTCATAAAATTGTGACAGTTTGTGACAAGGGGAGAGGTAAAAAGAAATGTGACATCACACAGTTTGGTTAACATAAAATTATTAAAAATCAACAGGTTAAATTTTGAAGTTATTTCGAAATTAAAGTATTTTGTGTTAATAAAATAAAGATAAAATTCAAAGCCAAATATACTATTAAATTCCATTTCAAATTCCAAAATACTACTGTTTACAGTTGCTCTCTCATATTTATACTGCATTACTATTGTATATGATTCATAATTTTCGTTCTAAACTTTAATCTTATTTCATACATAACAAGTGCACAAATCATTTTTATTGTTATTCTTACAAAAGTCATTAAAACACAAAGTTAAAATTAAAAAAGTTCAGTTATAAAATTTGAAATATGATCTATAACATAGTGCTTTGTTTCTGAATTTTAATATAGCGCGACATGTGACAAGTGTAGGGGGTAAAAAATATTGAAAAAATGTGTGACGTCATTTAACCCTTTCCGTCACGGGCAAAATCTGCACTAAAATGAGAAATTATCAACTGACACCGGAATTCACAAACGGGTTTTTAAAATATTTTAAATTCCTTAATTTAAGCTTTTATTATAAAAGCAAAATTTTACTAAAATATTACTGGTGCCGTTTGCAAGTTTGGAATTAAAATTAGGTATCCCAGACCGGGCACAGTGTGCCGGAAAGGGTTAAGGACAGCCCCTTATCAGTTACCCCAGGCACTCTAGTCCTCTTAATAATTTTCAACTGCATGTTTCTTTTCTAACGTGCTTTATGTATTCATTTATTTAAGACAAAATCTTTAAAGTGTCAACATTCTAAAGGACTATTTTTACTTGTGATTTTCGCATTCTACTTATTGTTTTAAACGTGCGAACGTATAGTAACATCTGTTTTTGTAAAACTGCATACTCTATAACTGAAATGGACCATTAATTTTCTGTTCTTTTTAAATGTATACCTGAAGAAACTAAAAAAAAAAGTATTTACTCACTTCCCATGAAATGTAAGTTATTTCTATTTTTCTGTTTTCTCTAGGCATTATGAGCTGATTTGGCTTTATGCCATTAGGTAGTACATATTTTTTTCTCCATTCATTTTTGTCTACAGAGAACAATTTTTCAAAGCTGTTTGTTTCAGCCTTGTTATATTTCCATTTTACCTCAAGAATGGCATAAAAGATATTAAAAAAATCAGCTTTGAGTAGCTTTCATAACAGGATTTTGACAAATATACTTCGTAAATGAAAGATGGTGTGTACAGTACCACCTCTTCCGTTGGAGTTTAAAATATCAAACGCCTCTTGTTTTGAAAACCATATCTTAGGAAAAAATTGCTGTAGTGCTATATGCAGCATCAGCATTAAAAAATTATTCCAAATTGTTCCTTCTGGTAACACTATCTTCACTTGTTTAACTTTGGGATAAAATGTCACAATTTATGTTATTTATATCTTTTGTGAAATTAATCTTTGTAATTCCCTTTTCCTTTCTGCCTTCCTACTTTTTTTTTAGCTTTTTAAAGGTGTATTCGAAAAAATATTTTTCCATCCTCAACAGCTCGAAATTTTCTAATGCATTTTTACAGTCATTTTTAAAAGTAAAAACACGAAACTTGCTGAGGTGATTTTTGAAAAGTTGTATAAGAGAATGTGTGATTTCATTTTTTGCTCAATTAATTAGAATTTGATCTATAAACAATTATTTTCTCAGAATGACCATTTTTTCGTTCCCAGATCCTCTTCTTCGGAAAATTCGGTTCAAAGGCCCAACTTTGACAGCGTTTTTTGTAATATTTTCTGCCTTTATGAAAAAATCGACAAACACAACCCATTATATAGTTTCTAATTAAGAGAATTTGCCAATTTGATGCACTTGAGGACAAAAGTGAGTTTCCTAATAAATCTGAAAATATTCAATTTAGATTGGAAAACATCTTTAAAGGTGCCGGTATTCTCCATTTGACGAAAAATGAGGAAAATATAGATTATCTATTTTTTTCCTAAATTGTACTTTATTACTCCTTGTACATTCTCGTTAAATTTTGTAAAGTTCCATGTAAGGTGGTCTGGTGTAATAACGCCAGGCGGGATAATAACGCCAAATGCTAACATGTTGCATAATTATGAAATAATCTGGTAAATGGCACCCATGTGCTCTGCGCAGAAGGGTTTTGAGTCATATAAATCGCAAAAAACAGCTTCAAGTTAATTTGTTTCATCTTTAGATCTTATTGTTTTTACAAGCAACTAAAATTAACACTTGATCTAAAATTTGCAAGATTCATTTTGTGACATGAAGACTATTTTTTTTATCCGGAAATACTTTGTTAATTACATAAATTTGTAGTACATTTCATGGACTTTCAGAATGTTGTTGAAGATTTTGGATATCTTCTCGAGATAATTTGTAATTTAAAATGTACAGCGCAATAATTATAACGGGGTAATAACGCCAATCCTTGGCATTAATACCCCGCTCCGGTTGATTCCCTACAGCGGCCGAGCTACATCCTAAATACTGATTCAGATAAACACAGTTAAAACTGTGCAATGTTTCTAATAATTCTATTTAAGCGGTCCTTTTTAAGCAAAAAAAGCTCACGGTCTGATATTCTTTTGCCTCATCCTCCCCCTCCCCTCCCCCACACCACACCTTTATTTTTCTTACACTTTCACAAAAAATTGAACATTTTCAATAGCTTAGAATACAATTTGTCAATTTCTAAGTTTGTAGAGTTTGTATTTTTAGAATTGTGCAATCTACACGCAATTATTTCATCTTATTTCATAGTTTTGTTTGCATGGCGTTATTACCCATATAGGTGGGTAATAACGCCAAATATCATTGGTCAAGAAATCACGCCATTACATTTTATGAATACATATCTGTTAAATTATCTTTTTTATATAGATAGTCAATGAGTTGCTGTATCAAATCATATATTTTTTTGAAAAATACAAACTAAAACTGAGTCGTAAAAATTGGTAGAACCTTAACGTGGCGTTATTACCCCAGGGTACCTTATTACAAATACAGTTAAAAGCAATTTTATTACATCGCTGAGACCTTAAACGCCGCAATAGCCCTGCACTTAAAATTGATTTTTCTCATTTTGTATTTTTTCGACGAATACGCATATTCGAAGTGACACAGCGTTTATGTATATTTTTCATGTTCATGCGTTTATGTATGTTCAATTGACCTGATTTTTTTGGGTTTACCATATGGTCTATTTGATAAAATATCGGGTTCACAAAAAAATATTTTTTTTTCTTTTTTACATATAAACAAAAGATGGTTTTGACAAATATACTTCTTAATTGAAGGATGGTGTGTACATTGCCACCTCTTCTATTGGAGTTTAAAATATCAAACACCTTTTGTTTTGAAAACCATATCTTATGAAAAAATTTCTGTAGTGCTACGTGCAGCATCAGCATTAAAAAATTATCGAAAAATGAACATTATCTTCACTCCTTTAGCTTTGGGATAAAATGTCACAATTTATGTTATTTATACTCATTGTAAAATTAATCTTTGTAATTATTTTTTTCTTTCCACCATCCTACTTTTCTGATGCATTAAAACTTTTCCGTGATCTATTTGTATGTTCTTAATATTTAAGGCCATCAGGGTTTTTTTTCTTTTTACGAATTTTATATAATTGAGTTATTTACCAGAAAAAATTAGGAGATAGTTAAATTTAATATCATTGTGGCACTTCTCTTTTCTTTATTAAACTTAATTTTTTTTATATTTTCTTACCTTGATATTCATTACGTAACTTTTAAAAGCAAAAATTTAATTTCAAAGCTTTTAACTACAAAACAAAAGAAAAAAAATATGAATACTTCAAGCATATAACCTGAGTCCATTCTATCAGAATTTTTTAACAGAATTTAGTGTTTTTTAATCGTAGAAAATTATTAGAAATGCGATTTAAAGCGTTTATTATGAATTTATCTGTTTATAAATTAAATAAAAAAAATCGGATTAGAAAAACAGTTTCTGCAATAACATCTGAATAGAAAAACATTACAATTAAAAAACAAAACTTTCTAAGAATCATCATAAAGAAAAAAAACGCACAGGATGCATTTCGGGTTGGAAATTAGTAGTAAAATATATACCACATCTGTTCTCAGTCGGAATATGATCTTTCGGAGGAAATAATTCCACTTTTTTAATTGTATTGAAGATAACATTAAAATCGAAACGAGAAAATATTTTGTAAATTTTCAATCAACCAAAGAGGGATTATTACCATGTGCAATAGCAGGAGATTTGAAATATTTAATTTCATTATTCAGTGCAGAAGAGGCAGAACAAATGCGCAACGCTCAAAAAACAAAACTATAAAATAACGCCACATTTTGTTGAGGAAGATGATTTGAAAAAGCATGAGAAGGCAGAGACAAAGATCTTTCCCATCTCTCCCAAATTCCAATAATCAGAGGTATAGAATCGATTGTTCGACTGTTCAAGATTTATTTTTTAATCGTGATTTTTCGTCAGATTTTTTGTGTTTAATTGTTTAGACGCCTTTAAAATTTTCTGTTGCTTAAAAACTACAAAACTTTTCCTGACCTATGTGTTTATGTTCTTGTTATTTAAAAGTATCAAGCTTTTTGGCCAACTAAAATCCAATAATTAATCTTATTGTCATAAAGGGCGGGAAAAGATAAATGTAATTTCTATATGACAGCACTCTTTTCTTTATTAATCTAACTTAAAAATATTAATTACTTTCTTTCATTTTCATTAACTGACTTTTAAAAACAAAAATTTAACTAAAAAAACAAAATTCATTTTTATCACAAAAGCGGTCAGTAAAATCTATAAGGTTATTAAATATTGCTTCCTCAAAATAAAATTTAACTTACTTTATGGACGTTAGAACCATCTGGATGGAATAAAAATAAATACATCTTTTAGATTTGATTTTTCCGCAAGTAAGTAAAAAAAAAAAGTCTTTGACGTATAGTTAAACTCATATAAACAAAACTTTTTTATTGATTTTAAAGTTAAAAAGTTTTAAAAGTTAGAAAAAAAGAATTACAAAATGAAAAGATCGAAATTTTCCGCCTGTTAGTCATGTATCGTTTATTGAAAGAAATTTCAATGAACATCTGCTTCTTAAGAAAATCAGAAAGTCGGAAATCCCCGAGGAAAAAATTGATTCTGGCATCTTCTTATTTATTTTCAATAAGATAATACTTTAGCAAGGCTATGCTGCATTAAGTATATAGTTTGCAAATTTTTTTTACTTACATTTTAATACTTTGGTCAATTTGAAGTTACCGAATAAAGTTATAATATTCTACAATTCACGTATGAATTATGAATAATCGACGTTTTGCGACGTTGCGACGTAATTGCTGTTTTATGAATAATCATTAGCATTTTCAGAAAATCAGTACATTTTTATTATTGGTCTTAAAAATCGACATTACTAAGTTTAGAATTATTATTTTTTCAATTAAGCTTACAATTATTAATTCCTATTAATTTTTTATAAATGTTTATAATATTATCTAAAACTTTTGAATTTACAAGTTTTTGATAGGACCAACTTTTATCGCAAAAAGGGGAGGGGTGAAAAGAGAAAAAAAATCATAATTTCGTCAATTCTTAAATCCGATTAAATTTATTTTACATCTTCTCAATAGTATATACAACATTTATACGGACAAGTTTTTTATAGGATCAATTCTCATAGCAAAAACAAATTAAACAAAAACAGGTGTTGAAGAAAAAATCGTATTAAGGGTGTACTCAAATCTAAACTGCTTATATTCTGACTCAGTTTTAAATTCATTCTGGCATTTAAACGCATCCAATTGGAAGGTTCTGTTATTTAGAAACTATATAATGTACCTTATTGGTCAATGTTTTGATAAAGGCAGAATATACTTTTAAAAATCCTGCCAAAATGGACATTTTGAACCGCATTTCCTAAAGCAATCATGCTGGAAATGAAAAATGCGATTGAAAAAATAATTGTTTATAAACCAAATTCTAATTAATAAGATAAAATGAAAAACACAAGTTCACTTATAAATATCTACAAAAGTCATGTCAGAAGCTTTTATATACATTTTTTTAAATGCGTCAGAAAAAGCGTTAGAAAATTTTGAGTGGTTGAGCGCTTAAAATATATGTATTTTTATAATATTGCCTTAAAATAGTTCTGATAAAACTAGCTCTTACAGAAAAATGAAATTAAACGCTCTTCAAAAGTGGCCAAATAAAGTTGTTAAACAGGTTTTATCTCAAATCGTATTTTGTTTTTTGTTGATGAAATTAGCGCTTAACTTCGAAATTTTCCTGCGCTTGTAAGCTGAGTCGACAGCGATTTTTTATGTAAGTAACTATAGTAAAAACGGACCTCATTTGCTATGTTTAGCGTACTTGTCTCATTTTACCGTGTATTCAGAAGGGTAAGGTTATCGTGGATGTAAATAAAATGTTTTTTTTTTTTACTAATTGAACATCATACCATATATAAGAGATTAAAGTAATCTTTTTATTTTTATTTACCCATCATACCTAGTATAGAGTAAGTCTTGCAATCGTTTTGAAAGTCGAAAGAATTTTTTTGACGGATTCACACGTTTCAGACACTGGAGATTCCGGAAAACATATTTTTAGAAAAAAATATTTGCTGTCCGTCCATCTGTATGTCTAGAAACTCTCTATCTTCCGAACAAATTAAGATAGAGACTTGAAATTTTGTATGTACGTAGTATTTAAGAATGTAACGAAGCTTATTTAATATCAGTAACTTTGATTATCCAGAACTATTTTTTTCTGACTCTCGAAATATTCGTTCTATTCGCTCTTTTTTTTATTTAAGCAATAGATATAAAAGAGAATTAAAAAAAAATTGCACAAAAAACGAAGTGAATCGGATTATTAGTTGACGAGATATGTGTATAAAGATAGAAAACCAGCTAATATAAATGCACAAATAAAGTATGAGAAGGTAGCAAATAGCTATTTCGAATCTACTAACGAGATTCTTCAGTGCAAAACTCAGCGAGCTAAAGTAGCAAAACTGAGATCAGTTTTGCGGTGGCCCCCAACGATTAGTTTTATCTACTAAAAATGTATTTATTAAAATACAACACATTGCTCAGTGGTGCACAAAACAAGAACTTTATTATGAACTTGTACAATTAAAATAAAATAAAATATAAACGTTTCGCGCCGTCTTCTGCGGCCGTCTTCAGGAAAATATGATAATGAAAGGACTAAAAGTTTGCTTCCTGATCGAGGGATAATATTTCTAATAAAATAAAATTGAAATGAATTAAAAGTTTTAAAATGTTGTCACTAACACGTGAATAAAAATTAAAATATTGCAAAGAGATATAAAATTTAAGATTTTATGATGTTCTGCCATATTTTTGGTATATTGTAGGATAAATTATCATTACAAGGTTTATTTTCTCGTGCAATGATTTTGACAGATTCTCTTATTTTACCTTCAACTGGGTTATTGTTATTACTTTTATATTTTGATAATTTCTTATGGAAAAATTATTCACATGCAGGAAAACTAGTCATTTTAAAAGATTATTTTCCTTTTGAATTTTTTTATTATTTTTTTAACTAGTTACTATTAAAAAAAAATCCAAGCATAATCTATTAAAAATTACTATTACTGAACTGAAATAAAAAAAAAATCTGGTGAAATTCTAGTTGCATTTAAAATTCGGTAATTAAAATCAAACTTTTTTTTTAATTTTGTGAAAAGAACTTCAATGTATACATATATATGTGTGTGTGTATTGTTATTATTATTATTATTTGTATTTACTATTTGCTTAATACTATCCGAAAAAATATTTTTGTTAAAGATGATTATTAAAAATACATTCAGATTTAGGTACCAAGTCTCTTTGAAGTACTATGCCACAATATTCGTTTCAACAAAGAATATTAAAAGTAAAATATGTAAATCTAGAACCGGCAGATTCGAAATTTCTTCTGAATTTTGTTTATTATTTATTATTAATAATATTTTGTTTGTTTGTTTAAAGGTTTCCCACTTTTCAAATTAAAAATAAGGAAGTATTTTTTTTAAACATGTCATTGTTGCTTTTTAAAAGAGTATATAAGAGAAATGATAAAAAAAAAAAAAAAAAAAAAGAGAAACTATGATATGTCATTTTATATTTTTCTTTTAACAGTACTACACATTTCCGGTATCTGATATTTTGAAACTGGTGCTTAAAGTAAAAAAAAAAAAAAAAAAAAAAAAAAAAGTTTATGGAAATATTTTGATGTAGGAAAAAATAAATACTTTGTTTAACGATTTGAATGAGAGAAGAAAAAAACTTTAAGTACTTTTTTGACCTTTTTCTTTTCATCACCGAATAAAGTTTCAACTTTTAAAACGACGGCTTTTAATATTTTCGTTGAAGATTACTTTAGACTTAAACCTCAGTAAAATAAAAGAGAGAATCACCAGTAAAACACTGGTAATACTTATACAATATAAACATGTAGTGAAAAGGGGTTATAATCTTTTACATGTAAAATTTATTTTCTATGATGGTAGAAACAAAAAAAAATATATATATATATATATATATTAGATTTAAATTAAAAATCGTTTTATAAATGTAAAGTTAAAATAATTTTGATTAGCCTTATTAGATTTATTTATTTTCGTTACAAAAATATATTATGGAACACATGAATGGATGAATGTATAAAAATGTACACATCGAATATATGAGTAATGATTTTAATTTTAAATATATTTTCAATTGAAACATGTCAGAAATTGTGTGTTAAACTGGAAAATGAGGTTCTTTCATAATATAATTACTTTTTATAAACATTCAGATTTTTGTGCAATATGCGTTGCACTCTCGTACAAATATGCATGAATACAAAATTTACGATTATGCATATTAAATTCAGTAATAAGGAAATTATATGACTCTATCTTAAATAGAACGTAATCACCATGGCAACTTAATATCATTACTAATCATGGTATGCTATTGAATTAATCACGTGTGATAGGATTTAATAGAATGAAAAAAGCTTTTATTAATATCTTTTTAATGTTGTTTTTAAGTGATTGGATTTTTGAAAAAATTGTTACGGCTCGACAAAATTCAGCAACGATTATACATATTAAATTTAAAACATTTGACTGGGTAGATTTGTCGCTATGATATACGGGCAGGCGGACTGACAGACAGACGGATAAAGCAGACGACGACTGTAGATGCTACTATAGGTTTTGATTTATATAATTACAAACACAGCTAAAAAAAAAGGGACCATCAGTCAATCATCCTTGTAATACAGTAGTACCGGCATAATATAAATTAATTCTTCAACTATGAATATGTCAGTTTCACTTTATCCATTCGTTATTGGTTTGTGCATTTTTGAAAGACTAGGTTAATTAATATAACAGACTTTTACGGAAAGGAAAAAAATTCATTAGATTAAAATAAATGAAACATTTATTATTGAAGAAATCTATTATTTTTAGCTGGTAAAGGTATTTTAATTTAAATATAAATATATGTATAGGTATATATATATACATTACAATGTCGTATAACTTTGTCTTTTTTTTTTATTGATCTATATGAAAAAGAAAAGAAACTTAAAAAATAAAGCAAAAAGAAAATAATAATAATAATAGTATAAGCTTTAAAAAAAAAAAAAAAAAAAAAAAAAAAAAAAAAAAAAGTATTGTAAGAATTGTTTGAAGGAATGAACAACCTCTTCAGACTCCAGGCGTTATTACTTTACGAAAAGAAATTTCTATCTTTATTAGAAAAAAAGTATTAGATTCATGAAATTTTTCGAATTCCGGTTTTCGACTGATTTACACGCTTTAGGGGGTCAAAGAACCTGTAAAATATGTTTTTAAGAAATGTCTGTCTGTGAGTCTGTCTGTATGTGTTGCAAATTTTGTTGACGCTCCATCTCAAGAACTAATGCACGGAATTTAATGAAAAATTACATTCAGTTAGTTTCCGATATAAATTGACGCTGATTAGTTTTCGGTGAAAATCTCTCCACAGGTGGCGTTACTAAGCAGTGATTTTTGCAATATCTCTATCTAAAGAATTAATGCATGGATTTTGATCAAACTTCAGATATTAATCCATGAGATGAATTGATATTTTCTAGATTTTGGTGTATATGGCTCAACAGGTGGCACTACTATGCAGCATTTTTCATGATTTCTGTAATAGATCTATCTCGAGAGTTAGTGAACGGATTTTCATTAAATTTCAAATTCAATTAGTCCTTCATATGAACTGACGTTTTCTACTTTTGATGTCAATCGGTCAACAGATGGTGCTTCTACGCTGCGTTATTACGATTTTCGGAATAACTCTAACTCTAGAAGTAAAACAATGATAAAACTTCCCATTCAGTTATTCCATAATTTAATTTGGTGATTTTTACATTTTGTGTAAATCGCCCAACAGGTCGCTGTGTTATGCTATATTTTTAACGATTTCCGCCTTTTTATCAAACTTTAGTTTTAGTTAGATGTTGCCATACGTTGTTGAAATTAGGTTTAGATGTAAATCAACCAACAAGTGGTGCTGCTATGCTGCATTTTGCATAATTTATGTTATTTTAGATACAATAGTGTATAAAGAACTAATGCACGGAATTTCATATAATTAGAATTCCCATGATGAACTGAGATTATTATTTAATTTTGGCACCGCGATAACGAATTTTTAAATATTAACATGAATGAGATAGAAAAAAAGTTTTGGGTTTTCCATATCCGTCTAGTTTTATATGTGTTTTTGTACAAAAATTGCTCGATCTGTTATTAGAAATACTTCTTTTATTCACTACTTGAAAGCTGCCTTCAACCACTTTACCTACAATAATTCGTTTTAAAATGAAAAGTATGTATTCTATCACCTCTGAAATATTTTTACATTAACCCCTGAAACAAACTGTATGTATTACTATATTTACTAAACCTTGAATAAGTATCAACATAATATCAATATATTTAAAATAATATGAAATTCATTCAAATTAATAGAAAATACTTTTAATAAAGTGCAAATATTTTCAATATTTGCATGCTATTGATAATGGTAAAGTGATCAAAAAGTGAACGAAATGTGAAAGCACAGTCTGAAAAATAGAACTCCTATTATAGTCATTGTTGTTCCGTGACGTAGAAGATGTATCGTTTCCAAGTCACTGTGAGGTCCATATTATGATTAATTTTGATATAAGATTCAAGTTATTGAAAACTATGCCACGTTGCCTTCTCAATGGAGTTACAAGTGACATTCAGATAAAACAACTAAACGAATTGATTGAATCACGTGCATATTACTTATGTTGGTAGCTATCACACTTGTGACAACATAGTAACGCGATATCGATTGGATTTATTTTTATGAGCGTTACAATATATATATATATATATATATATATATATATATATATATATATATATTATAGAACAGTATTTCCAATTTACACGTACAAAATTAACAGTCTTTCTAAAATAAATCCAATAACTACAATGATGGTTCAATAAATGTTTCCAATAAAAAATAATACAAAAAAAAAAAAAAATACGAACTCGGGAATTTTATTTATTTATTCCATTTTGGTATCGATTCAATTTTCAAGTTTTATTTAACCGAAATTTTAAATCAGAAACCATTTTTAAGAATATATCCTAGAAGCTTTTGCAAAAAAGTATATAAAAATATTTTCAGCATTTGGTAAAATAAATAAATAAATAAATAAAAATGGCGGAGAGAAAAATATCGAAGACTTTTAAAATTTCCAGGAAATATTACTGAACACCCCCTATATCTAGTATCCCAAATCTAGCGTTTAGAGGAGGAAAAATGTATGCAAACATTAAGTTATTCAAACATTCATATTCGTTATTCAAAACGTTATACGTTAAACGTTCGACGTTATTCAAACAGGTATGCAAACATTTTGACGCGTAGCGAAAAAGAAATCATATCTTTAAATCATTGAAAGAGAAAAAGAAAATGTACTATTTGAGTATTTTTTTGGCAGTTTTTGCCGTCTTTGGGGAGATATGGTCAAAATATTCAACGAAAGATTTTTAATATTTCAATAAAATTAATTTTATTTTTAATATTTTAAGAAATGGAGAGAAATTATCTCAATTTCAACTTTTTTTACATTCTACAATATTATTTTCGCTTAAACATTTTATTTATTTACTAAATGAAGAGTAATTGCAGTTGATCTGAGTATAAGTCCCTCTTATGTAATATACCTTAATAGTAGATGTCCTACAATATGTTATAATTAGACAAAGTATTTCTAGCCCTGATAAGTAAAACGAAAATAACTAATAAGAATGTATTTATTAAAATACAACACATTGCTCAATGGTGCACAAAACAAGAATTTTAATATGCATTTGTACAAATAAAGTAAAATAATATAATAATTATTTTATTTTATTTTATTTTAATTGTACAAATGTTCATTAAAATTCTTGTTTTGTGCACCATTGAGCAATGTGTTGTATTTTAATAAATACATTCTTATTAGTTAAATTTTATGGTGCAACTGTCCTGTATATATTTATAAAACGAAAATATTTCATTTTTATACAATCAAAATTTACCGAGATTTTGAATTTCCTTTTAGATAATTTTCATTATAAAAAGTAAAAAGCTACCTAATACAGTCGTTCGGAAAATTTTTGGTATAAGTTTCGGTATTAAGTACGTTATGCAAATGCTAAGAAATTATTTTCGACAAACCAAGAGCATACACTGAGCAGTATAACATGAAATATTCAATTTCTGTTAGTTATTTAAGATGCCGTAGCCTAGGGGATTCAAAATTGAGGAAATTTGGAAGATTTTTAAGTTGAAAGGAACGACCGTTATTGGGATTTCTGAAATTTTCAGCAGAACAAACACACAAATTTTCAGAAAATCTTTTGATTAATGGCCAGGACTGACGATTGTTTTTATATTCACTCAAAACACAATTTACGAAAACAGTTGTTTGGGGGTAAATTTGTCTTGAAAATATGATAGCATAAGTGTATGGCAGTCTTTTTTTTCTTCAAAAAGTGGTAATAATAGAATAAAAAATAGTCCACTGGACGTACATATCCTGAATCAAAGTCAAAATGTTAAAGGACAATTAGGTTAAAGTGTCTAAATATAGTACAATTCCCCAACATCGCACTATCTTATATCTTGTAAAGGAGAAATCGCACCTACGGATAAAGTTCTTGAATAATATTTTTTCAAGTTTACTTAATAAGGTGCAGTGCGTTCTCATTCATTCTATCAATTTTAGTATTGATACTCCACCAGTTGTGTTTCCAAGTGTTGAATATTTTTAAAGCTGCATTTTTAAGAGTAAATTTTTCGAAGAAGATAAGTGTCTGCCGGAAGTGAAGTGGTATATATGTCTACCGGAAGGGAAGTGGTGCATAAGCCAAAAATTGTTGTATGAAATACACTATATTGCCATTGATTATTGGACACTTGCGATTTTAGGCATTTTACTAAATATCTAGAAAAATACATGAGGAATCATCTCGAAACTCTTAGTGTATAAATATAATAGTATACGTCATACATCTCCGTGAAGATTTTTTACCGAAACTCCATAGGGGACCATCAACAAATTAAAAAAGAATGAATATCTTTTGAATAACCCTGTCAAAACTAATGTAGCAAAAGCGCTCAAACTCTAGATTATGATTGAATGCCTTATTGTAATACACTGTGTTCATTTTTATGCAAATAGCATGCATACTCGCAGAGTAATTAAGGTTTTTATAAAAATGGTCCCAAATTTTTCCAAGTTTTTTCCTTATAATTTTCAGAGTTCTTAATATAAAATAATATTTTTTTCAGAAAATATGACAAACAACATTGCACACAGTACCCTGTAATCAGAATTAAAAAATAATGAAAATTGTATACAAAATGAGTTGGTTTACTAAATAATTTTTTACTGCGCATGCGTCAACGATATCAAAATTTCATTTGCATATTATGTTAGCTAAATGTATAGAGCAACTTTTGTGAAAGTCACAAAATCATAACTTGAAAATTCTGAAAATAATCGTGAATTGAATAAGTTGAAAATCCGTTATTCTCAAAATGAAGCAAAAACAAGAGGGGTTGTATCCATATATTCATTGATTAGTGTCAATATAGAATACACAATACGGGATGTTACGACTACTTTTGGATAAAATCCCTCATTTTTTTGCTTCATTTTGGAAACAACGGATTTTGTCCTTTTTCTATAGACGATTACTTTCAAAATTTTCAAGCTATAATTTTGAGACTTCTACAAAAGTTGCTCTATACATTTAGCTAACATACTATGCAAATGAAATTTTGATATCTTTGACGCATGCGCAGTAAAAAATTATTTAGTAAACCTACTTATTTTTCATACAATTTTTATTATTTTTTAATTCTGATTACAGGGTACTGTGTGCAATGTTATTTGTCATATTTTCTGAAAAAAATATTATTTTATATTAAGAACTCTGAAAATTATAAGGGAAAAACTTGGAAAATTTTGGGGCCATTTTTATAAAAACCTTAATTACTCTGCGAGTATGCATGCTATTTGCATAAAAATGAACAAAGCTTATAACAAAAGGCATTCAATCACTATCTAGAGTTTGAGCGCTTTTGCTACATTAGTTTTGGCAGGGTTATTCAAAAGATATTCATTATTTTTTAATTTGTTGACGGTCCCCTATGGAGTTTCGGTAAAAAATCTTCACGGAGATGTATGACGTATACTATTATATTTATACACTAAGAGTTTCGAGATGATTCCTCATGTATTTTTCTAGATATTTAGTAAAATGTCTAAAATCGCAAGTGTCCCATAATCAATGGCAATATAGTGTATATTGTTGCCAAGTATGAAGTAATTGTACGGCAAGCCCAACGATAAACCTACAAATAAACCACTAGTGGTATTAATTTACGCTGAAGCACCACTTTTATGCCGGCAGACATGAATCATTAGATTCCCCTATTAGTACTCTTCCATAAAATTGACATTTTTCTTTTGTGCTCAATACCTTAGGCGTTTGTACTGTTAGCTCTTGGACTATAATGATTTGCTTAGCAATGTGCAATAGAAGAGCATGGAGAACTGGATATTCATTATCACGACACTGTCAATGCATTTTCATGAAGTTTATCCATCATTTCTTTCAACGCTATTATCACATAATTTGCATTACAGCCAGAATTTTTCTATGACAAGTGAATAGAAAAGCACATACCACGCTATAATAAAAGCTTCAATAATGATGGTAATTGTGCCGAAAAATTATCAAAGAAAGTACTTCATTGTACAGTAAATTATTTTTTTCTAATAGCTGCTTCTTTTTGAGTAAGTGTAAAACGGAATTTACTTTCTGGATTATCTGATATACAGTGAAACCTCCAAATAAGGGACACTCCGAATAAGGGACACCTCTATTTAAGGGACAAAAGCTCCGGTCCCAGTCCCTTGGTATAGGAAGTGTAATGTATTTACCTCTGAATAAGGGACACTCGATTTAAGGGACACTTGAAGATGAGATTAACTCTTTCGACTTGGGCATTTCTTACACAAATTTTATTCAATTGACAACACTTTTAAAAAAAGTTTCCTTCAAGTATATAATTAAAAAAAAAAAGCTTTAATTAAATAACAAATTTTATTTTCTTTGTTACTGATATGACAAAAACAAATTTTGAAAAGAAAAATACTGCCCAGTCACACTGGACATACAAGTGCAAAATGTTAAAGGGGTTGATTTTTGCATTTGAGATAATCAGGCAGTTATGTTGGTACAGAGGTATGCAATTCAACTGATGAGCATTTATTTATCTACAATTCAGATAAAGATATCGAAGTGTGTTTATCCCTATTAGAGCCAGAGGTGGCAGTGCAGACAATAATTTCATTGAGTTCACAGCTGAAATTCCATAATTGGTCAAAAGTCGATTCATAAATTAAAATTCAATTGATCTGCCAAGTCATATCTAGGCGGAAAACCCATATAAACCCGATTTTAGTGGTTGATTCGTAGGTTTATCATTGGGGTATCCTGCACCCAGTCCTCCATATTTTCATAGGTTTGAGTGCAAAAAAACATAATGGTAAATCTACGAATCAATCACTAAAATTCAGATTTTTAGGTGTTCTCCACCAAAATATGACTTAGTAGCGTTTTAACATGAATATTGAGTTTTAGCTAATTATAGAATTTTTGCCATGAACTCGATGAAGTGATTGTCTGTGCTGCCATCTCCCAGTCTATATTGAAAAGAATGCTGAAAATTGTGAGGAATGATTCTGAAAATGAAAGAGAAAGGAAAATTGTGAAATAAAGAACTTCCACAGATGCTTTAAAGTATGCAAAGCAGTTGAATATTTTTTTCGTAAATACTGCTTTTAATGAAAGACTAAAACTTATAAGTAAGGTAAATGAATGTCTGAAAAGTTTAGTAGTAGAAACAATTGAAATCTGCAAAACAGTCACTTTTTTATTGATTGCTTCATAAGATTTTTTAAAATATTGTTGCACTTTTTGCATTATAGAAACATTTACGCAAAAAATACAAATCAATAACTCTACAAATCATCTATTAAGTAATAAATTAAAAAAAAATAATAATACTCTATTACTTTTGTGTCTAATTGATGTTATTTATAACCATCGGATACATTTAAACTTAAATTTTAATATTTTGTTATTTTTTATGAGCTTGTGAATGATTCATTTAAAAAAATGTAAAAACTCCGAATAAGGGACACCTCTATTTAAGGGACAAAAGTTCCGGTCCCATGGGTGTCCCTTATTCGGAGGTTTCACTGTATATATATATATATATATATATATATATATATATAACCATTAATTGTAAAACAATGTATTAACAGTTGGATTTAATACTAAATTATCGCACTGAAACATGAAAAAAAATCAAAATGAATAGAATCGAAACTTGGAGAACCAAAGCAGGATTCTCAGGCCCACAAATACAAATTACCACACTGAAACATGGAAAAAATTAATTAAAATGAATATAAATTTTTGAACCAAAGTAGAATCTTCAGGCCCACAAATACTTTGGAACTGCAAATAAAGTGTATCGTATTAGCCATGAAAAAGCAAAATAATAGGAATTTGGGTCTCACACATAAAACCGAAATAAAATGGAGAAAAAGCATGAAAAATAAATCATAATAACATTTTTAAAATGAATAGAAAAGGAAAAAAAAACATACCCGACATTTAATTACGCCTACAATAATGTACCAAAAAAAAAAAAAAAATCATTCAATTTGACAATATTAACCTAAAGTCAATATCTTAATATAAGATAACAGAAGGAATAAAATAAATACCATATATATGCACTTTACAAACTTAGAAATAATGTTTTGCGTGTTGTCCAACTTGTTACAAGATAGGATTGAAGTTAATCTTTAACATCTTTATATTTAAAAGACCTGGCTGTTTTTTAGTCATAAACCCTGAGCTTTCAACTGGCCCGATTTTGATAATTATTTTTTTAAATGAAAGCTGTAGATGTGCTAATTTTTAATTTATTTCCATTTTTATATTTTATTTTTAATTTTAAAAGATTTTTCGTGACATTTCTTCAAAAATGTGGCAACAGCTTAAGCTTTTCTCGCTATAATAAAAATCTATTTTGCTTTAATACTTTCCATAAATCAGGAGCTTGATCCCCATCCATGAATGTGTAATTATCGCATTTTAAAGAAAAATAATAATGGTTTTCGTAAAATTTAATCCTAATAAAATGATTGTACATAATTATTCACTAATCTCGGGACAATACAAAAATTATTTACTGAGTAATACTATTAAATATTATGTAAATAAAATAACAGAAAATAAACTTTAATAAAATATAATATCTAAAGAGAAATTTTGTCTATGGATAAAATGTCTTCATTCAGAAACCGGATAAATTTGTTCCGTGAATATAATATACATTAATATAGCTGCTTCAGTGATGATGTCATATTTACTGACTTTTATTCCTGCTTCTAAATAAACTGAGCTTCTATTTATTTAAAGGTCCGTGGTGTGCACAAATGAAAATATTTCTAAAAATTGCGCCATTTCTATTTAATTGTAATAAATATTTCATGAAACTAAAGAAATTTTAAATAACTGCATAAATCACGCTTTTATTTCGAAAAAGATGTGTATTTCTGAAGGTGTAAATGATGTCATATTAGGAAGAAAAAATAAATAAATAAACCCATGATATGCCGTTATTACGATATTTCTATTTTACATAATTTCAAAAATTAATTAAAATCATTATGTTGTATTAAGTTATTATTTAAAATAAAAATATAAATTGTTTTCTGCATATATGAGACAAACACAAAAATTTCATTCTTTTTAATAACAAAGATATCGTTTTTCTTTTCGTTGCCATAACAATAAAATTAATTTTGACAAGTTCATAGAGGCAACAAATCAATAAATAAAATAAATTTATTGCAACTGCTGTGAATGTGTAGTGGGTTGGTTATGCAGTTTTAGTAACTCCATGTTTCTATTAGAATTAAAATGCTTTATTGATATTATAATTATTGCACAGTTACTAAGCGATATTTAAACGGAGAAAAAAAACCATGCAGATATTTTTGAATTCGTCTTCTGAGGTATTGTATTAACTTCCTAAATAATTTGTTTTTAAATAATTTTTAAGGTTTAGAAACTGCATTAAAAAATTGTAGTTGAAGTTATGTCCAACATAATATTTTGTGAGTTGTTTTCCTTATTTTTTGTTATTTTCTGAAGTTTGTGTACCTTCATGATGAAAAGTTATGTTATCCCTATTTTATGAGGTGGCAATTGTTTATTTCGCTCTGTATCTTATTGTGTATGTAAGACAGATATATATCATATCTTACTAATCATTGAAAAATGGCTGTTGTTTTCGGTGGAGGATTGACAAAAAGACGTGGTCACTTTTGAATTTAAATTAAATTATTTACTTTCAGAGGAATTTTTATTTGAATTTAAATTAAATTCTTTACTTTTAGAGGAATTTTTATTTGAATTTAAATTAAATTCTTTACTTTTAGAAGAATTTTTATTTGAATAGGAAATTAAAATATTTAAAATCATTGTAATAAAAAAGAAAACTAACAAATTTAAAAATGGGTAGACGGAAATTAACAGATACGGAAAAAAGCCGAAGCCAAAGGAACAAATGACCGTGAATGTCGCATTCAATGACATTAAATACATTACGCGTACTTAAACAATCATAAAGTTATTTTCATTTCGACTTTTTATTAATGTTTTACTAATTTATTTGTTTTTTTTTTTTTTTTTTTTTTTTTTTTTTTGTTATTTAAAATAAAAATTTAGTCAACATGTATAAGTTACTTATTAGTTTGGCGATTCGTATCATTTGGTGAAATTGGTCGACGGGATAACTAAGTAGTACTGTATTTGGTTTGGCGCAAAAACGTCTTTCAATGCAGAAAATGAGAAAATCAAAAGATTATCGAGCCGCTGAAAACCAATTACGTGTTGAAAGGCGATCACGAAAAAAGAAGCAATTTAATGCCGAACCGATTAATTGTAAAACATCATGTCTCGAAGGCGACCAATCCACTAGCCATTGCGTTTTATAATCTGTCGGTTCTAACCAGGAAAATTTGTGTGCCAATAGTGATTCTAACAAGCCGGAAAATGTTATAGCTATTATTCTTGATTTTCCACCACCTTAAAAGAAAACAAAAAAGCAATCGGCTTGGGAAAAAATGGAAAAAAACTTTTTTGATTCAATGTCTGATGGGACCATTCACAGATGCATGTGCTGCGATCGACTTTGGTTTAAAACCTCCATCACCAAAATTCTGCTCTGTAAAATCAAAAAGTATATGCCAAAGTCTTACAAGTATAACAGTATATGCCAAAGCTGTATTTTAATAATGATTACTTTCGCACCAACAATGTTACATAGTTTGAAATGTTTCTTTCCTCGCCAACTTTTATGCTTGGTGACAATGGAGTGATGTAACTTAAACGAACCGCACCTTCAAATTGCAGCATGTATAAAGTCATTTATAGCAGTGGCACGGATAATACACAATAAAACAACTGGTATTTAGCTTAAAATGATAGATGAATGTTTCGAGTGAAACATTTTTCAAATGGTTGGTGTAATTTCTTAAATTACAATTTTTCTATGTATATATATATTCTTTTCCGTCGAATTTCGACAGGTGCAGCTAGTTAATTATTAAATTATATTCATAGATTTAATTATTGTAACTATGCAATTATTCATACATGTGTGTTAATTGAACATCTAATAAAAAATGTATTTCAATTTAGCAGAAGCCTCTCGCGAATCTTGAAACTTTTTGCAAATTTAATGAGAGAGAAAAATAATCATTTTATAGTCTCCTTAAAACAATTTTAATAGATATATAGTTATTAGTGAAAAGTGAATAAAATATAAATATTTGTACGATTTATTAAGCTTTATGGAACGCCTGCTGAAAAAAAATATATGCACATATTGAAGAAATTACTCAAAAAGAAAATCATTATAATTGTGGATCGTACAAACTGAGTGTGGCCCTAAAAATTCTTAGGAGAAACACTCCGCCTGTATTTTTAAAGTGTCCGAATATTGACATTCAATTTGAAAAATACATCTTTATTGATGACTTTCTGTTTTCATCTTAAAGATTTAAATCAGAAACATTCTTTTTTTCCCTTAAAATATTAAAGTCCTTTGTTATACTTTCCAGCGTCGAAAGAAGAACTGACAAAAAACACAGATACTACATTTTTTCTCGTTGAATGATTTGAAGAAAAGTTTTTTTGTCAAAACATTTCGTATGTTTTTTTTTCACACTCTTTCAAACGTTAAATTTAAGGCACGAGATACGGAGAGTATATAATAACATTTCAATGAAAATTAAAAAAGGCCTCTCAATATTTTCATGTTTTATATTTTTTGTTATGGATTTTTCATTATTTATCTTATTTTTATTTACAAAAGAAGAAAATGTATGCTTATTTATATTTATAATTTAAGTTTGAAAGAGTAAAACTTTGTCAAAATTCATGGAAAAGCCTGAAAATAGTACATATTTATTATTGTTTATAGAGTTCTTTTCCGATACCAATAAATAAAAAGTAAAATTTTATTAATGCCATAAGAATGTAATATAGTTGTTGGGGGCCATCGTAATACTTACCCATCATAAATATGCTTACTATAAAATATGAAAATAAATCATGTATTTATAAAATTCACCGCAATTAAAATAAAATTTAAATATACAGTCGAACCCCGCTATAGCGAACCCGGTTTATAACCAACCTCCGGATATAACAACCGAAAATTTAGGTCCCAACGTTTTCCTATTGTATTTAATGCTATTTTATCCTTTTATAGCGAACCTCCGGAATCTTAAGAATCTGTTATAACGAAATTTTTCTAGTCGTCCATGATTCTTTTTTTCTTTTCTTACTTTTCCGCTGATGTGAAAAAACATTTTCGACTTTAATTTTATAAGAAAATGCATGCCGGCCAGTAAAATATGGTGATATGGTGTAAAAATTAACGATAAGTCTTTTTATTAAAGAGTAGTAAAACCTACATTCTTTCTTTTTTATGGTAGCCATTCTGCAGGTGTGATCACGCCCAGTTATTTTCCATTACTCCTGTCATAGCAATTCAGTAACGCATTTAAGCTAAATTATTTAACTAATGTATTTAAGAATAATTCGAAATATGGGAGCATTGAAAGAAACGTCTTCTTTGAAGCAAGCAATAATCAAAAGCTTTTTTCCTTCTCTGGAGTTTACAAGATGATGAAAAAAAGGAAAATTTAAATGACAAAAAAGTAAATAAACAAAAATAAAACGATTTTAAACGCGCCAATAATTAATGTTAGTCATCCTAAACCTGGATAAAGTGTAATGATTTTAGTATAGCCAGGATCCTTCTTTAAATTGTTTGCTCATTTATCCAAACATTTAACCGAACTAGGGTTGTTTCAAATGTTTAGATAATCGGGGCTTTACTGTATTTCTACTTGTCTTCCTTTTTAGTTAATTTATTCAGTATTGTGCCAGTTTAATATAATCAATATCAGTCAATTTAATTCATCAATGATCATATCTAACAGAATGTACGTTGTTTTTCTTAATACATCATTATTGAACACATAAGTATCAGGTAATTATATACACATTTTGCAAACTTTCACATTTTTAACGGTTCGGATATAGCGAACCACCGGATTTAGCGAACAAAAACTTAAGTCCGTTGAAGTTCGTTATAACGGGGTTCGACTGTATATTTAAATATTTTTAATACATATTAGTCTTCTGTTACAGAATTGCTGGTACTGCTTGATTGTCACGTCGATTCGATAATTTCAAAATATAATATGTTGTGTTTTCAGACAGTCAACTTCGAAACTCCATGGCGCACGAACATTTTGCAAGCTGTGTGAACTAATGACTTTTATTGAATTCTATTTTGATTTGTGTTTTTTTTTTTTTTTTTCTCTATGATTGTTCTGAGCAAACGAGAACGAGACGTACACTTGTACGCATTATAAATTGAGATGTAAAAGAAAAGTAATATTGTTCATGTAATATTTATGTTCGTCTTGTTAATTAAATGTTATAGTTTCGTCAAAAAGGATGTTTTCTGAAGAATATACTTATCATTCAAACGAGATAAACCACATAAAAGCGAATAACCTACTTTCCGAGGTAAGAGTTTTAGATTAATAAAGATTCTAGTATTTATTACGAAACATTTTTTGGCGCCCATACGCCGCGCTTTTATTTGGTTTGAATATTATTGTTTGATAAGTAATTATTTCTTTTGAGAATATTAAAATGGAAACCTTAGATGCTTTAAAATTAAAACGGAAAAGTATTAAGACTAGCACAACGAAGCTTATGAATAATATCAATGATGTATTTCAAAATCATGATAGTACAATTGATATTCTTTAGTTAGAAGAAACGTTTGCGCAAATTAATGATAAAGAAAATCAATTTCTTGAATTGTGTAAATCTATTGAAGCAGAAATAACAGATTTAAAAAGTTTAGAGTCATATTTTGAATCAAACCAAGAGTATAGGGGAAAGTTTATTTCCATAAAAACTAAATTGAATCGCAAAATGAAAGATTTACAGAAAAGCGAAAGTAATGTCACTTTAAATTCGGCTGCTGCCTCTTGTAATATAAATACCAATTTGCCTCTGTTGGTTGAGTATAGAATTCGTATTAAACTGCCTAAGCTGAACATAGAGAAATTTGATGGTAATTTAGAAAATTGGCAAGAATTTTATAGTCAGTTTAAATCAGCAATTCATGACAACGATAAAATAAGTAAAATAGATAAAATTATATATTTGAAAAGTCTGATCTGAATATATAACGTTAATATATGAAAAGTAACGCGTCAATGTCTGCGGAAGTCTACCGAAGGATACCGTGCTGAAGTCTGCCGAACTGAAACGCTGCTAGCCGGAGTGTTAGATTTTTTTCTAGTTACGGAATTTCTAGATTCGGTCGCCGTGCTGAAAGCCCGCGATAAAAGCTATGCAATAGCTTAATAAATTATCAAACAAAATTTGGCCGCGCTACGGAAATTAGATCGCGAGTTATAAGCATTTTCAATTTTTCGACCCTCACCGTAGGGGGTCTCTTGTCACCAAAAATTAACACTGTCTCATAATAAACTACCAAACAAAATTTGGCCACGCTACGAAAATTAGATCGCGAGTTATAAGCATTTTAAAATTTTCATCCCTCACCGTGGGGGCGGGTCTCCTGTCACCAAAAATTAAAACTGTCTCATAATAAATTACCAAACAAAATTTGGCCGCGCTACGAAAATTAGATCGCGAGTTATAAGCATTTTAAAATTTTCATCCCTCACCGTGGGGGGTCTCCTGTCACCAAAAATTAAAACTGTCTCATAATAAATTACCAAACAAAATTTGGCCGCGCTATGAAAATTAGATCGGGAGTTATAAGCATTTTAAATTTTTCGACCCTCACCGTGGCGGGTCTCTTGTCACCAAAAATTAACACTGGTTCATAATAAATTACCAAATAAAATTTGGCCGCGCTACGAAAATTAGATCGCGAGTTATAAGCATTTTAAATTTTTCGACCCTCACCGAGGAGTCTCCTGTCACCAAAAATTAACACTGGTTCATAATAAATTACCAAATAAAATTTGGCCGCTCTACGAAAATTAGATCCCAAGTTATAAGCATTTTAAATTTTTTGAACTTCACCGTGGCGGGTCTCCTGTCACCAAAAATTAACACTGTCTCATAATAAATTACCAAACCAAATTTGGCCGCGCTACGAAAATTAGATCGCGAGTTATAAGCATTTTTAATTTTTCGACCCTCACCGTATGGGGTCTCCTGTCACCAAAAATTAACACTGTCCATAATAAATTACCAAACAAAATTTGGCCGCGCTACGAAAATTAGATCGCGAGTTATAAGCATTTTTAATTTTTCGACCCTCACCGTATGGGGTCTCCTGTCACCAAAAATTAACACTGTCCATAATAAATTACCAAACAAAATTTGGCCGCGCTACGAAAATTAGATCGCGAGTTATAAGCATTTTAAATTTTTCGACTCTCACCGTGGGGGGGGGGTCTTCTGTCACCCAAAATTAACACTGTCTCATAATAAATTACCAAACAAAATTTGACCGCGCTACAAAAATTAGATCGCGAGTTTTTTTTTTTTCTTTTTTTTTTTTTTTTTTTTTTCCTTTTTAATTTTTCGACCCTCACCGTGGGAGGTCTCCTGTTACCAAAAATTAACAACATTTGGCCGCGCTACGAAAATTCGACCACGAGTTATAAGCATTTAAAATTTTTTTACCCTCACCGTGGGGGGTAGGGTCTCTTCTCACTGAAAATTAACACTGTCTCATAATAAAAAATACTGCATTTGTGATAATAATAAAATGTATGTATATAGGGTACACACTCATTTTCTTTCACTATTTTTTCATCACTTTCTTGATTAATAAATGCACTTTGTTTATTCATATTTAAAACACTTTATACACAAGTTTTACGCGTACAGCTATCAGGGCCGTAGCAAGGTGTTTTGAGGCCCCCTCCCAAACAAATTTTGGGCCCCCCACTTTAAATTTAGTTTTTTGAGAAATATTTAAAGTTATATATTGAAGTTTTCATATGAGTTTCAAATTATAATAATGCAATGAACAAATTTAATAATTAGCATAAGTATTTTAAATCATTATTAAAATTATTATAATTTTCATAACTTTACAAAAGTCGAAAGAACATTACAAAAGTTACGAAATACATATGCATTGCTTAAAGATCAATTAATAACGTTAAAATAAAATTTGTCTAAAACAATTTATTACAAATAAGTACATGACGCTAAGATTTTATTACAAAGTATAGGAATTAAATAGATTATATAAACACATAATTCCAGCAGTTTGCTATTTAAAGGGCTATTTCAGTTACGCGAAAAGACCCATTCGCTAATGCATGGAAGAATGGAATAGAATACTATGTAGGCATAAGATTCTTCCGCGGATTCACGATTTTCCGCATTTTTTGTCATTTCCGCTTTTCTGATTTTTTTATATCTTCAAAGGATTGCATAAAAAACACGACTCATTAAAAGATCGCAAAAAAAAGTGTGATCTTCATTTTTAAAAAATCGCGGACTAAAAAACGATTTTCGTCGAAAAATCCCCCCAAAACGCTATTTTTGTCAAAATATAGCACAGAAAACGTTATTATCGTCGAAAGGTAGCGAAATAATGCTATTTTTGTCAAAATACCGCGAAAAAAACGCGATTTTTGTCAAAATAACGTTAAAAACGCGATTTTCGCGCAAAAATCTTTAAAAACACAATTTTCAGCCCAAGATGGTAAGAAAAACAAGATTTTCGTCAAAAGATTGCAATAAAAACAAGATTTTCGGCAAAAGATAGCGAAAAAAAGAGATTTTCGTTAAAAATTCCCGAGGAAAGCGCAAAACGTGGTTTTCATCAAAAGATCAAGAAAACAAATGCAATCTTAAAAAAAAAAAAAAAAAATACGATAAGAACAAATAATAACACGAACAAATAAAGAACGATTTTCGTCAAAAGGTCGCAAAAAAAATGCTATTTTTATCAGAGATACAGCGAGAGAAATGCGGTTTTCGTCAAAATAACGCTAGAAAAACTCGAGTATCATAAAAAAAAATCTCGATAAAAACAGGATTTTCATCATAAGACCGCGAGGAAAACACTACTTTCTTCAAAAGATCGCAATAAAAATACGATTTTCGTCAAAAGGTCGCGAAAAAATGCTATTTTTTATCAAAATACCGCGAGAGAAACGCGGTTTTCGTCAAAATAACGCTAGAAAAACGCAATTTTCATTTAAAAATAAATCTCGAGAAAAACGCGATTTTCATTTTAAAAAAATCTCAAGAAAAAAGTGATTTTCATCATAAGACCACGAGGAAAACGCTACTTTCGTCAAAAAATCGCAATAAAAGTACGATTTTCGTCAAAAGATTGGAAGAAAAACGAGATTTTCGTCAAAAGATCGTGAGAAAACCACGATTTTCCGCATAAGATCGTGAGAAAAACCGCGATTTTCGTCAAAAGATAGCAATAAAAACACGATTTTCATTAAAAGATCGCGAAAAAAACGCAATTTTCCTCAATAAAGATCGCAAAAAACGCAATTTTCGTCAAAAAGATCGCGAAAAAAATGCGAATTTTTGTCAAAAGATTGCAATTAAAACGTGATTTACGTCAAAAGATCGCAGAAAATGCCAATTCCGTCAAACGATTGCAGAAAAAATGCAAATCTCATCAAAGAATCGCAGAAAATTTGTTCCAATAGTAATGTTTTCAACAACTTTTTTTCGCAGCTGAGTGGCAAATTAAAACATTAACTTGCCATGTTTGAATAACTAATGTTTTAAGTGAAAATATGTTAAAATTTAAATTGGACAACTGGCTGTGTAAAACATTGCATCAGAAGTATGAACTTAAAATGGAAACTTTCATTTTATAACTACTCATAATATTTCCATAAATGTATTCACTTTGACCATATCCCCACCCCCAAATAAAAAATAAATAATATAAAACAGGATTTAAACAAAAATACGGACAATTTTGTTTCGAATAAAGTAACCTTCTTAATTGTCTATACGTGCGCTATTTAAAATGATTTCTTATTTTCCGGTTCACGTGCTTTTCCTCTTTTTATAACTTTTTGGACAGATTAGTATTGTGCAGTTAATGTGAAAAATGACCTATCTCCTAAGAACATAATATTCTGATGTTTCAAAAGAAAACACCCTTTTGTCGCTAGCAACTCTAAACACAAAAACTCATGGCCAAAAGGAGAGGGGGGAAAATAGAGTAAGAAAATAAGGATTTCCATTTTCTGAATTTTCAAATCTAAAAAAGGTTTTTGATAAAAACAGGGCCCAGTTAAGGCTATGAAGGCACCGAAGTAAACATCATTCTGTAGCCCTCATCTCCCCCCTTCTATCTATCTGTAGATTTTTTGTGAATAATGTAGAAGTGGCAAGCACCAAATAATAATAATAATAATAATAAAACATATTGTATGCATGCATAAATTTTGGTACTCGATACGGCTCACATCTATATATTAGAGATACCAAAAATTTATTAATTTGATAATATTAATTTGATAATTATAGAAAAAATTATAAATTGATTGACGTAAATATTTCTATGCAAATTTTTACTTTGCTTACCTACGTACATTACAAGATGTCTAAAGAAGAAGGTTCAGAATTGGTCATAATTATGATTTTAACTTATCATGTTAGAAGGAAACATTAATAAAAAATTTCTTTTAAAAGCTATAGGGCCTGAGGGCCTGACTAAGTGAGACCCATGCAGGGCAACTGCATCGGACGTCTCCCAACTGAGGGGGCCCCCGAAGGGCAAATATAATTTTTTTGTTATGGCTAACTAATAAAAAAGGCCAAAAGTCACCAAAATTCTTTATTTATCTTTTTATTTTAAACTGTATTGGGTCTCTTTTCTCATATCTCCTCTGCTTTCGAACCTCATGTCCCCCCTCCCTCCCCTCAAAGTAACAGTTACATCACAAGTGTATTTATATTTTAATGGTTCTTAAAGTTATCTTTTTTGTGCTATTCTGTATACAAATGCGAATAGTACTTGGTACGAAATTTACATATACAGACAATTAGTATAAAGTTTAGTTTTAGACACTTCTTTTAATTCAAGAAAAAAATCCAAAAAGTAGAAAGGGGGCCTCCCCGAATTACGTTTACCCCAGGGCCCCTCTCAATCTAAGTCGGGCCCTGGTTGTAATAAAATTGTAATCATTTGTTTAGTTTGTTTTCTGCGTATGTGGAGGAAATACTGGAAGCAGAGAGGAAAAGGGGAACCACACTCCTTTCCTAAATGTTTGAAAACATATGAATTTTGGTCACTTTTGGCACATTTTAAGCATTTGGCACCCTTTAATGGAAATCCTAATTATTAGGGGCCCCCTTAAAAAGAGGCACGTGGGGGAACTACCCGCATGCACCTGAATAAGAAAATGTGGATTTGAAAAAAATAAAAACATTATATAAAAGAAGTATTTTCTTAAATTTTCACTACAAATAAATTTCGGTAAAAAGGTCAATAGAATAGATTAGGGGCCCCCTGGCTTCGTCACCCCCCCCCCAAATGGGGGGTATGGGGGGCGGTCGCTACGGCCCTGACAGCTATTCACCAGCAACTGCTATTCACTGTTGCACTAAAGTATTGTGTCTAAAGGGGATAGAAAAAACGTAACACTCCGGCTAATTTTGTTGTTTCAGTTGTTTCAGTTCGTTAGACTTCGGCACCGCGCAGAAGTCTGCCGAACTGAAACGAAGTTAGCCGGAGTGTTAGGTTTTTTGCTCGTTACGGAATTTCTAGATTCGGTCGCCGCGCTCAAAGCCCGCAATAAAAGCTATGCAATAGCTTAAAAACTTAAATTTTTGTTAAGATATTACAGGAAAGACAGTGTTATGAATGAGTTGATTCACGTTTTTTTAAGAAATAGGGATTGGGGGGGGGGAGATCAATGTCTACAAATTTCTTGGGGGGTTTCATCATTCTAATCAGTTTACATATGGTTTCAAAACATTAGATATCGTAAAACTATGTAAAAGGAGTTTTATAAATATGTCTGCATAAATGATCATCAAGTTTTGTAATATATATACATATACATAAAGTAATATAAAATTGGATTCTAAAATTTATAACAAAATCTCTACAGTTTTGCATAATAATTCACGCTGTAAAATACTTTAAAAAATTTTAAAATATACACTAAGGTCTCCATCATGGTTAGAAAATCTTAATCCTGAGTCCTGAATGGATATTTTTTTTATTTCCAACGTTTCTAGAAAAATATTTTAATACATACCTTAACAAAAAAACAAACAAACAAAAAAACTTTTTTCGTATTTCTTTTTCGATCAGTTCTTTCATTTTCTTTTTATTTACTGGAGTTGCAAAAATGGACGACGAAATAGAATATTATACACCATATTTTTCTTCGAAGATATTTTTATTTTAACACTTTCTTTTTTCTTTTCTTTTTGTACATTTTTAAACATATACATTGGACATAAGAACTAGTGTATGTGTAGAAAACACTTCCTTTAATGCTAGAAGTCCTTTTCCTAGAATTTTTCTAGCTGTTAATACACACTAAGGCATCTCTTATATGATTTCTTTTCGCCATTATAAGTCTTAGAATTACTTTAGTAAACGTATTTAGAAATTTTTGAACAGTCCTCAACATATGACATTTAAAGAAATTCTAAGATGTCTCTCTTTTTTAACAGCTTGAAAACATTTGTTTTTTGTAACTTTTCTTTTTCTTTAATGTAATACATTACTTTGTTAATATATATATATATATATATATGTTTACTTTTTAGCAAATGTTATTATAGAAGATATTTCAGTCCCCCCTACCTCCTGCCTTGAAGCAACAGAACAATTTAATACTTTGAACTGGCATTAAAACTTCATGTATCTTATGCTACAAACAATTCACAAAACAGTCAGCATCTCCCCCTCCCTACTCACACTCTCACTCATACAAACACACACACACACACAAAATGTCATCGCTATTGTTGTCATGTATCGTTGAGAAAATAGTATCAATTATTAGATTTTGGGCGTTTGCAAACTTGTATGTTGCAAATATTTTCATCAATCTAATAGAGTCATAAAGTTTTAGTGGAATCAAATTTATGAATAATTTTTCGTTATCCACTATTACATTCCTTTGTTCAAAAGGGGGGGGGAGGAAATAAGATCGTATAGTTGTTGTAGGCATCAAAATTTATTCTACATAAGAATATACGGATCTTAATTAAATTTAATCTGCAATATATTTTATCTCTATCACTGACAAGCCCGGGTTAATACGTTCACTAAGCTCATGGTTTCACCACAATTTAAAGTAATATAGTTCTACTGATTTAATGGATTTTTGATACACTAAACGATTTATAGTTTTAAGGATTACATTCATTTTTGTAATTAAGATACTTTTATATAATTTTGAAAGAATCATCTTTTTTTAGTATTTAAAAGAAAATGCAAAATAATAATAATAATAATAATAATAATGAAAATAAAAATAAATAAATAAATAAACTGTCAAGTGCGAGCAGAACTCGCGCTCTGTTGATTCCGGGCAATAAGTATATTAATAATAAACCCCTTGGGACGAGCGTTTTGTGCATGAGCCACTTAAAATTCTCAGAATTCTTCATTATTCCAACCAGTTATTTTTTATTGTAAAGTTTACCTTATTTAATTGAGGAATTTTCGCTATTCAACTACAGTAAATTTTCTGTTTTGAAAAACCGGTGGTTAAAGATTAAAAATTAAGTTAACCGTATTATTAAAATAAAATCGTTGCTGAAAAAAATAATAAGGCTTAGTAAAAAAAAAAAAAAAAAAAAAAAAAAAAAAAAAAAAAAAACTACAACGTAGAGTTTTGGTTATAGATGTATATATTAGAAAAGTATGAATGTGTGTACCAGGACTTTCAATGCCCTGATCCAACGCGGCACTCGAGGGCGCCATGGCGCCCTTTTGAAATTTTCCTGTTCCTAGCATTTGTTTAAAATAAAATTTTCCTTTAAAATATGCTTTATTTTTTTATCCTTGATATTTGTTTCAGATATACTTTTAAAACCACTGCATATATATTTCACGCATCAAAAATTAAAATGTACTTAAAAAATAATAATAATCATGTGTTTTTGCGTTTCTTCACTAATTTATAGCTATTCTTTGTAAAGTATTTTGCAGAAATTATGACGATGGGAATTTGTGAAAGTTAGCAATAACTTTTTTAATATGTTAAAAAGTAAAATGTAAAAAAATATGTTCCCTCCAACTCTCTTTCGAGCAGGGAATTTGGCTATTTTATAAGATGGGAAAATGGTTTATATTATTATTATTATTATTATTATTATTATTATTATTATTATTATTATTATTATTATTATTATTATTATTATTATTATTATTATTATTAATTTATAAAATCGTGCAAAATTATTTTCATCAATGAAAGCACTAAAGCACTTCCAAACAATCTCTTTGGAAGTACATATGGATTGGTCACTAAATCATATCTGCCTTTTTTTTCTTTCTTTCTTCGTTTTTTCTCTTAATTTCTTTTTCTAAACTTTATTGATTTTCTGATAACAGCACAGCAAACAAAGATTTTTTTTCTGAAACCTTTATTTATCTATTTTTTATTATTTAATTATTTATTTATTTTATTTTATTTTATTTTATTTATTTTTTTTTATTTATTTATTTATTTATTTATTTTTTTTTTTTTTGTTATTTACGTTCAAAATAAGACACCCTGTATATGTCTATATTATATATTTATTATTATATGATGTATAGATATAGATATATAATAAAATTGAAAACACAAATATGAAAATAATACATGATAATAATAAATAAATAGATAAATAAACAAACAGGATAAACAAAAATACAGAGACCATAAATCTATGAGAAGCATACAGACTCTTTAGAGCTGATACATATTTTATTAATAATATAGATGTCTTATAAGTATAATGTATTTTATTAGTTAAATATTCGCAATCCTTAAGGAGATTCTTCACTTATTTGAAAACACCTGTTCCGAAATATTAAACCTAAGGGCAGGTTGTTTTAGAATCTCTCGCTTAAATTTAAATATTTTTAAACGATTTCTTTTGCATAGGATAACTGAGGTCGATCTTTAATGTGGATGTTTATTACTTTTTCAGTTTTGATTGCAGATTTATTTAATAAAGGGATTTTCCTTTTCGTAACCAGTTTCGGAACTGAAAGGAACTTTATTTTAAAAAATCTGCAACCGAAATCGAAAAAAAAAAATATTAAAAATTGACCTCAGCTGTCCTATTCAAAAGAAATTGTTTAAAAATATTCAAATTTAAATATAAATTCGAAAACAACCTGCCCATGGGTTTAACATTACGAACAGGTGTTTTCAAGTAATTGAAGAGGCCTCTTACGAGAAAAGCCGTTGCATAAACATTATTTTCTGCGATTAAATTAATTTATTTTATAACTTACCACACATAATTTTCATTTCTTTTAAAAGTACAATAAGAAATAAACTATAATCAACTCTTAACGATTCTGAAAATTTGTTTTATATGATTATTTCGAAAATGAGCAACAGTTAATGTAAGAAAAGGGAAACCTTTATTGTATTACTTCAGAATCAGATACAATAATTAACTGAAAAATTTCTTTTGATTATCCGAGCTAATAGTGTTGAATTCTGTGTGCTTTTAAACACAAACTATTGTCATTAAGGTAATTATCTCAACAACATTATCTTGCACATTCTTGTTTTATTACAAATTTTCATATTATGTAATCTTATGTAAAGCAAATGAACGGAAAAATAAAAGACAGTTTATTGTGTAGCCTTTTTTTTCCTCGTAATTCTTACAAAGATGTTTTTTATGGATTTTTTATGTTTCTGAAAAAAGTAAAATATTAATGGGTTTTATGTTTGTTTATTAAGTTTGTTAAGTTTAAGAAAGAAGTGTAATAATAAAGGAGTGTAAAGTATCATAATGAAAAGATTTCGTGTGTTCGCATTTTATCGAATGATATTTAAATGAAGCTGTTAATTTTTACATTCTTCTATCTTTACAAGAAGAAATATTGGATTCTTGAAAATTTTCGAAATTCGGTTCTCGACGGATTTACACTTTTTAGGGGTCAGAGAACCCCCCCCCCCCCCAAAAAAAAAAAAAAACATGTTTTAAAAAAAGTCTGTATGTGACAATTTTTTTCCTCTCTCTATCTAATGCACGGAATTTCGCAAAACATTAGATTATGTTAGACTTTCATATAAATTAGATCTGATTAGTTTTTGGTGTATATCACTCAACAGGTGGCGCTGCTATGCTGCACTATTTACAATTTCCACAACAGCCATATCTGAAGAACTAGCGCTTGGATTTTCATAAAACCTTAGAATTAGTACTTGATATAACCTGGTGCTGATTTACGTTTTGGTGCAAATCACTCAACAGGTGACGTTGCCATGGTGCATTATTCGTGATTATGGCAATAACTCTATCTCAAGAGCTAATGCACGAAATTTTCTAAAACTTCAAATTCAGTTAGTCCCTGATATAAATTAGTGTTGTTTAGTTTTTGATGTGAATCGCCCAACAGATGGCACTGCTATGGTGCATTTTTCACGATTTCACAATAAATATATCTCAAAAACTAATGCATGGATTTCTATCAAACTTCAGATTCAGTTAATAAGCCATAAAAAATTTATTCTGATTAGTTTTTTGTGTACATCATCCAAAATAGGGCGCTGTTATTCAGATTTTTTAAAAAGATTTCAGAATAGCTCTATCTCAAATCTAACGCACGGATTTTTAACAAACTTCAGATTCAGCTATAAGTTGACATAAATTGCTGCTGACTGAGATTTTCGTTTAAATCACCTAACCCCTGGCGTTGCTGTGCTGCATTTTTCAGGAAGTATTAACATGCATAAGATAGAAGAAAGTTTTGGGATTGCCACACCTGACTAGTTTTTACTAGTGTTCATAAGATATTTTAAAACAAAATGTATTCATGTACATTACAATCAGTTTCTCAGATTTTTTTAGATTGTAAGGTTAGTTTTAAGCGGAAAGTAACAGTGCGAAATCTTATGCAAAGTACTGAAATAATTTCAATAAATCTATCCATATTTAATATTACAATTAGCTATAGTCCTATCCTTTGATTTTTCTGTAAATTAATATATTTTTAGTAAAGCTAATTAAAGAAAAGCTAAAAATATAACTATTGCACATTTCATTTTTTTATTCCCAAAGGATTGATTCATAATCTAGCTATTGCTAAAACTATCAGGATTTTTTTTATTATTATTGCTTCAATAATTATTCATTAATCAATCATTAATAATTGTTAATTAAGAAATACTGAAACAAATTGTAAAATTACTAATTAAAAAATACTAAAATAAAGTTTAATAACTTAGAAGTATTTGGTCGTATTGTAGAAATTGCTTTAAACTTCAATAAAAAAAATCACACTAACTTTAACCCTCTAGTTCATGATTTTTTTATGTATAAATCAGTCTTTGAATAAGCAGAATTAAAATGTTTTTACAAATTGCGATTAAAATTTGATTCATGTCATAAATAAGACCTGGATGTAGAAAAGATGTCACTCAAAGTAAAATGTAGTCAAAAACCTTTTCTAAAGCAATGCGTTTTATCACTTAAGTTAGGAGAATCATATGACGTTCAGAGAAAATGAGAGGGTTAATAATATAAATAACAAATCAAAATTAAAAAATTAAAATATCAAAATAACAAAAAAAAAAAGCCTTTGTGCAAAAATTTATACAGATAGAAAACCAGTGACTAGAAATGTACAAATAATGAATGAAAAGATAGAAAACAGTCCTTTCGAATCTACTATCAAAATTCTTCATTAGTGTAAGACTCGGCGTGCTAGAAAAAGCAAAACTAAGCTATAATTCGTTTAGCTTTGCTTTTTCTAGCATGCTGAGTTCTGCACTAATGAAGAATCTCGACAATAGAATCGAAACGGCTGTTTGCTACCTTTTCATGTATTATTTGTACATTCTAATCATTGGTTTTCTATCCTTACACAATATTAAAAAAGTAAAAAAAAAAAAAAAAAAAAAAAAAGGTGTTGATTTTTATATTAAAGCATCATGGTATACCATGTATTTCAAGAGTATATTAAATCTTTTAGTCTTTTAGCTGTCTTTTCATGATTTCATGATAGCTGATTATTTTTTTTATCACATTTACTATCTTTTTTTTTAATTTTACTTATCTTATCATTACGTATTCATTTCTACTTTAGTTCTTTTCTTAGTGAAATACAATGAATGTAAAGATGAAGGAATCTTGACATCAAGGTTCTATAAAAACTCTCGCAAATTCTCCAGAGGCAAGATAATATATTTCGAATATTACTTATTCATCACTACCAATTTTTGCAACAAACGGTTTTAATTACACTCAAACGGCAATATAAAGCAAACATTCAAGTAAAATCTGACAGTGAGTGCATACTTTTGAAATAGAAATGTCCCCCTCGACTCTCTGTGGATTTAAAATGCTTCTCTTTTCCGTTTTTTTTTCAACTCTCATGCGAAAGCATTAACTGCAGGAATCGCACATTTATACACCATTGCAAACCTTCTGTGACAAATGCCGACTGCGATATGAAAACTTTATTTTTAGCTGCTGACAATTGCAAAATTGCGTGTCATAAATTTTCCCAGTAAACTTCTCTTTAAATTGTTCTGTATTATGAAAAGGAAATGCCTTTTTTAAAAAGAATATACACATATAGAAATGATTTAGAGTATTAAAAGTATGCATTATTTTATTTTTAAGATAATTAAATAGTTTGTTTATTGAACAAGATATAAGGCAACAATTCGATGTGCTCGCTATTGTGTTAATACTTATTATTATAATTATTTTGTATGTATTATGATAAATAACATCATAAAGATTTCCTGTGCATACGAAAAAAAAATAAATAACTTGTTGCAAACAGTTCATTTTTTGCGAATAAATTATTTGTATATGGGTTTACGAATTGGTGCAATCTTGCATTTTGTTAATACCGCAAATGTAATTTGTACCTAATTACTCTTGACAAACAATACTGGTAGACTATATGTATAAATGTAATAAATAAAAAAAATAATACTTTGATATAATGAATAAGTAAATAAATGTCTTGAATTAATAATTAAAATAAATAAAAAAAATGTTTTAATAATGATCCATTTGAACAGCCTTTCACTTAATGATTATAAAATATGAGAAACTATTGATCAGTAATATTTTGTATTTTTTTAAAAATCGAGAGATATATGAGAAGATACCATATGTCTGTAGGGAGAAGCAAAAAAAATTTATTGAAAAATTTATGTAACCTTTTTAAATTAACCTATTAACGAAATTAAAAATTTTGGAGAGTTAAAGATATACTACACTGTGAAAAGAAATATGATTCTGGCATATAGAATATAAATCGTGATTCTAGAAAAAAATAGTTCCATGTCATCTCTATAAATTCTAGTTCCCTCTGGTAGAGAATCTCCTAGAAAATTTCAAAAGCACTTTCCTATATTCTCGTTGACAAACTTTAAAAAAAATCTCTGCAAACAAATGTATACACAAGAGATTTGTTTTAGTAACTATAATTCTAGTTTAAAAAACTATTCCAAAAATCAAGTGATAATTGTTCGCTACTAAAACAATTCATTATCATTTCGTCACCTAGAAAACAAGAGACTAGAAATTTTAGATCATTGCGCCTATTCAGTTTATTTGTTTGCTTTATTCACATAAATCGGAAATCTGTATCCCTAGTTTAGGGATTCAGACAATGAATACCTACTTATTTTATGTAAAGCCTGTATTCTCTTCTCCCCGAAAAATCTATATTATAAAGGCCAAATGTATTTGTGCTTAAAGCATACATCATTTTGCGAATGGCAACATTTTGAAGTTTGAAATGAAATTTTAGTTTTGCAATTTTCATACTGCAATTGTTTTAACTTCTAAACATCCCACATTTTTAATTTTTACACCATCGTATAGTAGAAAAGGTGTGCTTTCAAATACAATTTGTTTGAAAACTGTATCTTTTATATTTTTCATATATTAATATTTTTGTAGCTTTCAATATCGCTTTTGCTATAGTGGCAACAAAAGCCATTATTTCTATTAAAAATCATTAAAAGTAAAGCAGAAAAAAGTAGTTTACAGTACCTTTTCATTACCATTTTCTTATAAAAAGTGCAAAATGACATCTGACAGACAAAGGTGAATGACGTCCTTTTATTAAAAGACCACACTACTTGAGTAAAAAAGACCCGGATGATAATGTTAAAACTACGGGGGCGTTCTTTTCAAATATCTCGCTCACATTTTAATATTTTTCATGATTTTTTTTTTTTTTTTTTTTTTTTTTTTTTTTTTTTTTTTTTGCATAGGATAGCCGAGGAGAATCTACAACCGGGCTAGTTTTTACTATTTCGGTTTTGATTATATATTTTTTATATTACTATAGTTTCAATTTCAGAACCGCATCAAACCAGTTTCGAAAGTTAAAGTAATTTTTTTTAATCTAAAACAAAAATTGAAAAAGTAAAAACTAACCCTAAAATTTATTTATTATAAAATGGAACAAATCCCGACAGAGGTTTGTGTATTGTATGGATGAAAGGGAAGGATTTTTGTCTAATTTCTAAAACCCTAATCATAAAATAATTTTTTTCTTTTTTGCCAATACTATTTTATTAAATGGTACTCTAATCTCCAAATAACCAACTAGGAACAATTTTACTGTCACAGTTAGACTCACAACTGTAAATATAAACTAATCAATAACAGTTTTTATTGGGAGGATTTTGGTACTGATAAATATATTTTATAATACATTGACCTTGACTAATAAACGCTCAAAACATAAAAATATACATTAGTGTAACTTATAAAACATCAGTAGTTTTTAACTAACTCTCTTTTAAAAAAACTCAATTCAGCACATCTTTTGAAATTTTGAATGTGTCCGAAATCCGGACTCAACTAACTACTAGCGGCATGGAACAAGGCATTCTATGTAAATCTGCGACACATGGTTAAATATGTAATAAATTTTCGTATAAATCAAATATAGTAAGCCATCTAATAAAGGATTAATTAAAATATTATTCAGTCAAACACATTTCTTGTTGTCTGATATTTGAATTTTGAACGACGATGTTATTGAAGTAGTGATTTGAATAATTTATGCATCTTTAATAATTGTACATGACTATGGACGGAAATTGCTTAGCAGGTGTGGCATGGTTGTATATTAGGAGGCATTAGAGTCATGTTTATTTCATAAGATATCGAGTTATCAACATAAATATATTTTGCGATAAAAAATAATGAGGCAGTTTTATAACTGGTATCAATAAACTCTTTATCAATAGTTTAATAATTTATGACTATCCGCTGCATTTTACGCATTAAAAAAGTTTCAGTATTGCCTATGTTTTAGGAATTCGTTTAGAAAAGTTTCTGAATTTGACAGATTCTCAGAATTTGCACATCCTTCTTGTTGCACTTTAGTTATGAATGTCTCCTATGTTGAAAGATAAGATAGTTGCCCAGTCTTCCTCTATTAGAATACTACTAATTCCGAATAGAACTATTTGGTTTATTTATGGAAAGTAAATATGAATTTATAAAACAAATATTGCTATTCAAAAATAGCGGCATTCGGAATTTAGAATACTTTGCACTTTATGAGCCATTTTTTATGAGATTGCAGCGAAAACTTAAATGCACTAAAGCTTAAATGCAGTGTTTTACAGTTACTGCGAATTGATTAAAGAAGGCTGAATTTTCATGCGAAAGATCTTAGACATATAGACATATTTCATGTGTCTTTTTATATGTAAAAGCATCTAATTTATAATTATACCTATTTATAAAAGCATCTATTTACAATTATATTTTTATTTATTTTGTCTTTTTCTATGTAAAAGCATCTATTATTGCAAAACGATCACGGTATATGCGAAAATTATGATTATATATATTTTTAAAATATCAAGTGTAATATTATCAGAAAATAAGAAGTATCTGAAATAACGCATTTCATGTAACAATATTAAAATGAAATGAGTTTTATTCCAGGCCGAAAAGAATAGCATGAAAAACAAGTAAATATGTGTGAAAAAAATACGCGAAAATGGCGTATATTTTTCAAAGCAATAAAAGTATATTCTGCACTTTCTAATAATATCGAGGGGATTGTGTTATTTTTTTTGTCTCATGTAAAATATTCAACTTCCATAAATCGTGATGGAAATTTTCTAGCATGTGAAAATAAATAGACTCTAACGCAGCAGCTGGTTAATAAAATTGACTACGTTCATAAGAAGGTCTTGCGTCAATATTTGGCATATTATTTTTTTAACACTTGATGGCGAATTAAAATATCCATTTAATTAATACAGCAAATAAAATCATTACTTTATTTAAAGAAATTTTCATTATAAAAATACTGAGAAAAGATACCGAGACCGTATTTGATCTATTGATAAATACAGGTGGTTATAATATAAATATCTTTATTTGAATCAGTCTGTAGCATCATGAATAACTAAAAAAAACTTAAATCGCGCTCTTAATATTTGAGAAGGGTAAAAACAATGAAATAATAAATAAATATATATATATATATATATATATATATATATATATATATATATGTATATATATATATATATGTACGTTGCAGTTTGTGTACGTTGCAGTTTGCTTCCCAAAACATCCAATTAGTATTATTGCTGTAGTAAGCATTCTCCCACGAGAACCGAATGACTCGTACACATTTGTTTATCTGCTGACGATCAGGTTTTATCCAATTAGCCTGATAGCAAAGAAAAGGAAAATACATCAGTTTCGTTGTGGGACTGACACCGGGCAGACGGCCCGAGATCCCTCCACTCTACGTCCAAGCGTAAGCGGCCGGCGAATGCGCCCCGGACTTACTCGAAAGGCCTAAGCTTCCCCCTTTTTTTTACCCTGACATGCTGTACATAGACTTAATTAGCCAAGAATTCCAATAAACTGCAGTTATATTATTAAGTAATGACTCTTATAATTATAATCTCCACCTACTATATATATATATATATATATATATATATATATATATATATATATATATATATATATATATATATATATATTAGCAATAACCAACAACAGACAGCGTTACAGACCCTGTTGCAGCAAAAACCATTTTAATCATCATCAAAATCAATAAGCGAACATTTCTGCTAGTGACGTTGTAAAAGATGCCTCTCATATTGGCAGATCGGGCTTTAGTTTTTAAAATATTCTACGTAATGAAAAAAATGACGTGCAAAATTACCACTTTTGGATTTTTTCTGATAATTATAACGGCACCGATTGTACACATAGCGTCATCTTTTGGCAGTTATTGCAACAATTTTTTATTGTTCCATTCTTCTTTCCTTTTCTCGAATAGTAAGGTTAACGATTTTGATTTTATTCGAGTTATTTTTCAAGCTATAGACAGTTCCAAAAAGAGATACTTACATTATAACCACAGTGTATAGCTCGGCACTCTACACTAGAGTGAGTTTGAGTTGTATTTTATAATTCTGAATATATACATTATATAGCGATTATGTGTGTAGTTTTATATTCACTTTCTGTTATAATGCAATATTTAACTTCAAAACTTTTTTTAATTTTTTATTATTTTTTAAGAGAAATTTTACTGTAAAAGATTAATGACATATATGATTTATAATGATTTTTCATGGAATGAATGGATCCCATAAAAGTTATCTTTCAGCAGTCGGGCTTTATATGTTTTAAGATAACAGGAAATCATGATCATCAGCTTCAGAGATTAATGTTAGATATCGGTACTTCCTAATAAAATTACTATTAAAGAATAAATGTCTTTACTTTGATTTGATACGTGAACTTTATTTAGCAGTTTGGCATCAAGATAGTTTCCTTAAATGAAAAAAAAAATATTATATTCATTTGTGGAAGACAACTGTTAAATTCCTCATATATTAATATAGATAAATATGCACAGAATCTTTTTAATGGCGAATCTTGAACATTATAAAAGCCAGGATTGACTAAAACAGGTTTTTAAGGCCGAAACAGAAACGGAAATCAAATTTTGGGGATCTTTTTATTTTTGTGAGAAAACGAAAATGAACAAAAAATTTTTTAAGTAATTAATGCATATATAAATATACATAATTATCAATTAATTGTACGAATTTATTAAATATGAATAGTTGCTAATTAATCGTACATATTTATTGAATATCTATAATTATTGATTAATTATATGTGTGGCCCAAGTTGGCTCTGTATGCCTTAGGCCCAAAACTTTTTACTCTCACATAAAATTAAACATAATTAAATCATCAACGACACAGAAAGATTTCCCTGTTATACGAATTTCAATTATTTTTATTTATACACATCTCGTTTTATCTTTTATAATGTTTTTTGTTAATGGTCATCCGACACACTAGAAGTTTCGCAAAAAGTATTCGAAATACTTCTGCGGTTTCAAACTAAAAATTTTTTATTACCGTTAAATTTACAGCTTTTAATGGGCATATGAAAAAGTCTAGTCACATATATGTATAGCTTGCTTTACAGTTTGCCCTTGCGTCTTGAGTCATTCATGAGTGATAATTATAAACACTGAAGTTCATAGGACGAAATAGCTTTATTTGAGCCAATACAGCTCAAATTGATGAGCAATGATTAAAATTCCAAAAGAAGAAACGAGATTTTTTAACACAGATAGTTTCGGTGTGGCCAAATTTTTTAACAGCATTTTCGAAAAAAAAAAAAAAATCGGTGAAACTCAAATTTTTTGGCCGAAAACGAAAACGACATCGAATTTTCATTTGATCTCTATATAAAAGTGCCAGCATAATCCATTTCGTCATGAAAAATATTTCAGTTAAATGTACAAAAATCTAATAATTCCATGCATGTTCTTACTTACTTTCGTGTAAAACTAAAGGGCAAAAAATAGTTTACTAATGAAGGCAAAAGTAATGTGCAAAAAATATTTTTTGATTTTGAAATCTCTTAGTTTTTATCGTGCTCTTGATGTAGTTTAATAACGCATTTATAATTTTACAAATAGAAAAAGAAAAGTTTACATTGCTTTCCTTCTTTTTAGCTTACATATTTTTCAGTTTTCTTCTTTTTTTCCGCTTATAAAATAAGCTGTTTTATATTTTTACTTAAACTCTAAATAAAATTATTATTCTTAGCGAGTAATTAAGAGCCCACAATAGTCACAGAAAAATTACTCAAAAAAACCCGGATGACCATGTAAAGTCTATGGGAGCGTTCTTTTCTAATATCTTGCTCAAATTTTAATATTTTTGGATGATTTTTTTTTGCACAAGATAGCTGAGGGCAATCCACAACCGGGCTAGTTTTTACTTTTCCAATTTTTGTTTCAGATTTTCGTTAAAAAATTACTTTAACTTTCGAAACCGGTTTAAACCGGTTCTGAAACTGAAACTATCGTAATATAAAAAATATATAACCAAAATCGAAAAGGTAAAAACTATCCCGGTTGTGGATTGCCCTCAGCTATCTTGTGCAAAAAAATCATGCAAAAATATTAAAATTTGAGCGAGATATTAGAAAAGAACGCTCCCAGAGACTTTACATGATCATCCGGGTCTTTTTGTGTACTTTTTCTGTGACTATTGTGGGCTCTTAATAGAGAACGATTTTTACACTCCATTCAGCTTCGTTATAATCAGATTTCTCCGTAAATCAAAGAAGCAATGACTACTATATAGGTAAATCTGCTATTGAAGAAAAAACTTCAAATAATCAAATAATATTCTTAAAATTGCAAAGATTTTTTTAAGGGATACAACATAGTTGAAAAATGTTTATGAATGCGGTTTGTCTGTCCATCTGTCTGTTGATCTATTTGTCCGTTTATCCATCTGTCCATGCTCTAACTCGCTTAAATACAGTCTGATTGAAATGGATGCATGTTTTGGTATTTACTATGGGATGTTCGGAATTTAAAATGAAGTGTGTAGAATATTCATTTTATTTACAGGACCACTCATAATAACTTCGTTGTATTACGGTGTATGAATAAAAAACGTTTGTGTTTCTTTTTAAAGACATTATGATATTTTAATCATATTGAAATTGATATGGAGCACTGGAAAGCTACAAGTTTCTTGCTATAGAATATGGTGAGCAAAGAATTTATTTTTTATTTATATTGGTTATAGCAGAAAAGGAGCAATACTTGAACTGATGCAGCCTAAGAATAACAATTGCTGTAAATGCGCTTCCATTTATGGTATGCGCTTTTAAATTTAATTACTTTTTAATCGTTACTTGATGTGTATAAATTCTATAGATGAATATAGGATCACACAAAATTTCAAAACAACTTTGAAACTGCTGAGTAGAATTTACCTATTGTGTTTGATTGAACTAGATTTTACTTTTCTATGTAGCATGCTACATAGTATGCTAAATCTATAGATATATATATCTACGCATTATATACGGGCTGCAAATAAATTGTATATTTTAACGACTATTTATACTAATAGCAGAAATCAGGTTTTCAAAACCATCATGCGTTTTACAAATTTTTTATTTATCCGTCATCTTTCAACTTTCTAAACTGTGAAATTTTGTAACAATATTCTGAATGTGTTGGAAAGTTTTTCATAATCTATGCTGAATGCATGATTTTTCGTTCTTTTTTAAATGTATACTAATTCTCCAAAATCAGAAACTTTCGAGATTATATTATGGAATTTTATTTTTTTTTTTTTTTACTTAAAAAGAAGATATATGTATATGATTTTTTTCAATGTTTATCTTCCTTTTCTATAAATCATTAAAACTAACTATAAAACTACATTAAAGTCTTGTTTTTTTTTTTTTTTAATATTCTTAGAAATATATTATTAACCGCAACACAATGAGATTGCTCTATAAATATCATTCTACATTTATTTACATGAGATAAATTTTAATTCGCGCATATCATAATACATATAATTTTGAACTGCACATTTTGTATTTAAATATATTTTAAATAAAATTAGAAATATTTAATAAAAGTGTAGAAACATTTTAATATGGTGTCATCCAATATCAACTGTCCTAGAGGCTCTTGCTCGACATGGCATGAAATGACTCCAGACCATATTTTATAGTGAAATATTTCGTTTTTTTCTATAAAATACGATAAATTTAACTTAATGTTATTAAAATATATTAAATAACTGAATATACATTTATTCCATATTTGTTCCTTTAAAAAATTGTCGAAAGGTCGTCTGAAATAGAAGAATCGTTTTCAAAACTTCAAAGTTACCTAAAAACACTCAGAATGCTGGAAAGTTTCTGTTTTCTTCAGAAACCTGAATAAATCATCCTCAGTGACACATATCATTTTCAAAAACTTTTAAAATCCCAATATGTATTCCTTAATTACAACTTTTTTTTTCTCAAATTAACTAAAATCAGGTTTACGGGCGTTTTTTCCCAATATATATTTTCACAGACCTATTGCGTTTTAATATGCGAGTAGGCTTTTAACTAATTCTGGAATTTAAGATGTGAACTCGATGAGGTGACTGTCTGTGCTGCCGCTTTTCGTTCTATTTATTTTTTAAAAATATTTTGTTTTTCTTCAGAAACTTGGTGTTTTTTTAGGTTATTTACTATACTGGTCTTTGGCAAATAATTTTTATGTTTTCGAAATTGTCTGTAACTGCGACCTTGCGTTGAGTTTTCGTAAATATTTTTGATGTATCTGACTACTTCTGTGTACACAATATATGAATAAAATTTATTTTATTTATGATAAAAGTATAAGAAGATTATACTTATAAGATAAAAAAAGTAATTTTGAATTTTCCAATTAAATTTTTAATAAAATTTAAAATGACAAATATTTTCGTATAGTACTAAAATCCTTCTCCAAAACTCCCTCTAACGAAAAATATATAACATCTAAATTTAAGAACTATCAAAAATGGCAGATTCAAAACCGAATCTATGTAAGGTTTATGTAATGTAATATTTTAAGATTTCACATAAAGTTTCAAAAATCTTTTGAAGAAATAATCCGACTGATCAAATACTTAAGACGGGTGATATCGGAATCGATATAACTTCGATTCAGAAAAGTTGTTTTAAAACCCCTTTGCTAATAACAGTTTGAATTCGGGATTATTTCATACACATCTGGGACTACTTTGATCTAACTTTGAGAAATAAAATGAATCATTTCTTTGGGCATTGAACGTGAGAGAAAGAACATGATATTCGCTAAGAAGAAACGCATAAGGATAGTAACTGAAATTACTTTTCAAACTCAGTTTTTATTTTATTTCTGGAGTGATCTCTTCATAAATTTGAGAATCAGTATTTTTATGAGCAAGTTTCATCCCCTGCAGATTTGTAGACTAACTGTATTTTACGGAGATAGAAAAAATACGCCAGGCAACTAATCTTAACTAGATGATAATTATTTTAGTCTTGAGAAATGATTCAAAATACATGTTTAACAAAAATCTTTGACACTAATAGTATAATTTTCAAATAATTACAATAATTACTTGTTTAGTCACGTTTAATTTCAATAGATTCCTTTTCAATTTGTAAATAAAAAATTATTCATAAAATACAAATTTTCTCACATTTAGTGACAATTATTTTTAGCCTTCAGAAATGATTCAAAATACAGGTTAAACAAAAGACTTTAACACTAATAGTAAATTTTTCTAATAATTGCAATAATTACTGGATGAGTCATCGGGGTTTAATCTTGATAGTTAGTTCTCTTTCAATCCGTATAAGTAAATCATAATTTATAAAATGGAAACTTTCTCACAATTGATGACAATTATTTTAACCTTTGTAATGATTCAAAATCCAGATTAAATAAAAGACCTTGACATTAATGGTAAATTTTTCCCTTAATTGCAAAAATTATGGTTGAGTCATTGATGCTTAATCTTGATAGGTTCTCTTTCAATTTGTGAAAAAATACCAATCCATAAACACAAACTTTCTTGCATTTAATGAGAAATATACAGCCATACATGCTGATCCCTTAAGTCCGTTTATCCTCAAATAATTGGTAATTTGTGTTAGGAACAGCCAGGAATGTAGTGCTTTGGTATGAATCGGTATACTCTAGTGGGTATGCTAAAATGGATGCACTGCACGATTAGTTACCTACATACCAGCTCTCGCTAATGCTAAATTCTGATATTAGAGATCATATTTTGAAAATTATGTGTATTATGCTAAAAATGATTACTGATAAGTTTGTATATCATCACGATTTAATAATAAACAATATATTATGCATGCAATTATTATAAATAATTGCCACTATACATCAATATCTGACACTTATGTGATATATTTTGACTATCAAAAACAAAATCATCACCAAAGCCCAAATAAGATTTTTTTTTCTTTTGTGGTGTGTACATAGAAATGCAATCTTATGAAATTAGAATGTGACTGTACGAAAATAACAAGCAAAAACTATCAAACAGTACAAGCAAGAGGGAAAACGAAATCATGTCTTGTTTTTATTTTCGAAGTAAAAAACATATATATACATTTTTATATCAGGCGATTTTATTTGCAAAAGCTTGTGTTCAAAATCGTAAAAAGAATTTCCTCCCCGTTATGTACTTATCTCGAACAAAATAAATGTGCTTATTTTCAGATATTTTGTCTTGTGCAAGTGACTTTTTATCATATCCACGTGCACAATATGTAAAATTTTACTATGTTGATGATACTGTACAACTTTGACGTTCAATTTTTGATCGTTGTATTATTTTGTAAGATATGATCTCCACGGGTGCAGAATATGTCCGATCCGGCGATCTAGGATTGGGGGAAATTCTGCAGAAACATATACAATTGATTTAGATTTTAAGAACGAATTCTGTAATTTCCTGAGATAGAAAACTTTCACTACAAATAAAAAGGTCTGTATGGCAACTTCCAGAAAATCGATGTCAGAATAATATGTATCGTATATTTGGGGTGATTCTGTTTCGAATTTCACTTCTGCCATATATACTCGAAGTCTAAGTTGAAAAATAAATGTTCTATATCTACGATAGTACAGCAATTACCGATAACATAAAATACAATTTTGGGGAAATTTTCATGTGGATTGGGGGAAATTTTGGGAGTAGAAACATTTTCTGCACCTCTGAGAGCTCTAATTATGCAATGTTCCTTTAGAGATCTCTTTTGAGTAGTGTTGTGCATATCCGTTTTAAAGAACTTAGGCGCTACATTCGAGTGGAGCTAACACGATTTATAGTCATTTGAAACGAAACTGAATTAAAACAGTATATAGGTACGAAAAGCATACATTAAACGCAAAACCCATCATTTATCAAACTTTTATCAATCTTAATATTTGAATGTCTAAAATCTTTTAAAAGCAATGTAAATAAATGTATTGCAATCGTATCTGTAAATAAAACGGTTTATGCAATTGCAAAAATTTCATATAACATTTTGTAATAAAAGAAAAGCTACAACGATGTAAATGATTGAAAAGACAGCCATTTTAAGAAATATTTAGCCTCAACTGTTTCATTGCGCAATGTAAATGTAATTGAGTAAAGCATTTTACATCAAATACAATATATACTTTTATTAGTAAACCAATTAAATAAATTATATGCTAAATTTCTTAAATGGTATTAAAATTACTGGCGGAGAATGCAGGATTAAAATGTTAAACGGTACCTCAATTTCGTCATATGCTACACAGCAATCTAAAGCGATTATTTATTTCAAATCATCAGTGTTTTTAGAATCGCAATTGTTTCTATTCGAGCTTTCCAAAATGTATCACTAACACTCTTAGATTTACAATGAAATTCTTTAAATACACCCTGAATTGTTTATTTATACGGAGTTTCATCACCAGCTCTCGAATTTCATCTATCGAGAGTTTTTGATTTTGTCAGTCCGTGCCATAAGTCATACTAAGCCATAGCTCAAAAATTCATTCGACAAAAGTCAAAGTTTTATCTTTATCTTATTAACTTCGAAACAAATTGAAAAAAAAATTGCAGAGTTTGTTGTTATTTAACCCGGGAGAGCACGCGCTTACCCAGTGTAGAAATGGTTTTAACTTTGTCACCTTTAAAATCAAATTAAAACCGTCATTATATTTACGCGGAAAATTTTGCGATAAAATAAGTTGAAGGCTACTTTTAAAAGATAAGTGGTTACAATTGCAAAAATCATGCGCACTCCGGGTCAAAAAGACCCGGTGAGTGTACTTCCGGTTAACAACGTAATTTCAACAAAAAAGTTCAAATTCGTAAAAAAAGAATGCTTGATTTTTTTTTTTTTTTTTTTTCTTGTATTGCTATATCCTAAAAACTTTAGTATGTATTCGATAGCAGGTTTATTTTTAAATTCCCGTAAAATAACAAATAAATATATTTTAATTAAAATCTGAAATTATAAGCAGAAAAAAGTACCAAACAATTTTTGAAACAATGAAAAAATTCAAAGAAAATTAAAAACGTTTTGACAAACAATAACTTTTTAAAACACTTTTAAGACAAATGTATTAGTAACGTACCCAGTTTGATTGGACATCATTTTTCGTTGTTTTTGGTACAGTCAATGAGGGTAACTTTGGTCCAAGAGAGAAAAAAAGTTGAAATCCACTACATCACTTGAGTTGACGGCAAAGTTTTTGTCTCAAAATATAGATAGCAGCACTAGTGTTATGTTTGGTAGCTCATTGAAAATAATTCGTCCAGATTCCACCATGGCAGATTGAATTAAAGTTTCACAAAGGTGGAGCAAAGTTACTCTGATTTAGCTCAAACTTACTCTGATTGACTGTATCAGTAATAAAAGGAAATAAAATATGCCTTATTAATTTGAGCATTTTTGATATTGTGTAGTTGAAAATAAATTCTTTTGAAAAAGTGGTGCCGATTGAATACAATTGTATAAGAGACGCCGGTTATTTTCTTAAATGGTATTAAAATTACCATCAGAGAACAAAGAGTTCAAATGTTAAATGGTGCCTTAATTTCGTCATATGTTACATAATATAGCGAACTAAGGCGATTATTTATTTCAAAGCATCATTGTTTTTAGAATCGCAATTGCTTTTATTCGAGCTTTCCAAAATGTATCACTAATACCCTTAGATTTACAATGAAATTCTTTAAATACACCCTAAATTGTTGATTTATATCGAGTTTCATCACCAACTCTCAAATTCCATCTATCTAGACTTTGCGATTGTGTCAGTCCGTGCCGTAAGTCATACTAAGCCACCGTCGAAATAGAAAGGGTTAAAGATTTACGAAAAATAAATTTTACTATTATTCACCTCATTTAATTGCAAACGTCTGTGATTGAACGAAAAAATCAAGGATTAGCGCAGACGAAAATGTGGCATTGAATATCCCTAAACTTTTAAACCTATGGTCACAAAAAATAATAAATCCAATACGTATTACGATCACATAAATCAAATATGTATTATATCTGATACTAAAAACGATTCACTTCGATCCAGAAAAGGTAATTTTTAAACCATTTCTAAAATACCCTACAGACTAAATTATTTTGTACATGTCTTGGTTAAACTTTGAGAAATAAAATGAGTTATGTAACTTTTATACTTTACTTAAATAAATGGGTGTATTGAACGTGAAAAAAAGGGAAAGAAAAAATTCTATATCAGAAAAGTTAATAACGGATTTTTTAAAAAAATGTCCTTAATTTTATAAAGCATTGGCTTAATCAGAAATCGATGTGTTTTCTTTCGTAAATATACAGATTATATAGAAATGGAGCCCTAACGTGTAATGTAAAAATATTTTTTTCTTAAAGATGTTGTTATCAGCTAAATTATATAGCCAAACATCACAAAATACTCTCATTTTTAAAGGTTTTGCGAACATCCCGGGCAATACTTGGCGAATTATTATGAAACATCAGGAATATAAAAAACATGTTTCATTTCATACTTTTTGAGAAATTTTAATGACGAGGATAACTAGAGAGTCAACTACAAATTGAATTTAAAAGAACATTTACAATCAGCATGTAAAATGAAAAAAAAGTTTGGTGTAATCTGTAGTTGTAGCACAAAACTATGTGTATTTTGTACTATATTTGCCTTAATTTGTGGAATAATAACTGTTATATGCATAAAAATAAGAGGGTTTTTTTTTCTTTAACAATCAAAAAATTTCTGCATTTATTTTTTATTCATTTTTTTATTATTATTCTTTTTTTAATAACAATATATTCAAATTGGAATATAAACATATTAAATGTTTGCGGAAATATGAGGATTCCTTTGAAATACTTTTAAACTGCGCATAAACAAAATATGTATTTTCAGCCCACAAGATATCAAAGTTCTAGGGCTAATGTGCCCGCACGTTATGTATGTATGTATGCATGTACGCATCGCGATAACTCTTGATAAGCATATCCGATTTGCTTCAAATTTAGGATGTAGGTTCATTCTGATAAGGCATATAACTTCTGTGACATATTTTATCTGAGAAATTCTTACAAAATATTCCTAAAAAATTCACCTTTTATGTTGAAAACTCTTCATGACAGATTCTGTCTACACTTCTTTACGTTATTTGCATGAAACGAAGTTTGCTGTTTGATAATTCCAATAGCTTTGGTTACCATCTGAAAAATACTACTTCGATAAGATTGTAGGCTCGGTAACTTTCCTTACTATTCAGATCGCAAATATCAAATTCTGATGAGCAAATACTTGTATAGCCGTTTGAATAACACAAACTTCCGATTAAAAAAGACTATTTACAGTTTATTTACATAAAAGAAATATCTTATTATTTTCAAAAGAGAATTACATTATTACCGATAGATATCGGTTCAGAATTACATCTACAAAAAAAATAAATCGCCAATCAATAACAACCCAAAAAAAAAGTTTTGTTTCCCCAGAAACCAAGTAACAAATTTGTCTAGTAAAAGCAAGCAGGCGTTCTTTTAACGCCATCTAGCAATAAAGGTCATTTAAGTATGACAATGGACGGGTGGTGCAAACCTCTCGCCTGGCCAACCACCTCTACATGATACAACCACATCCTACATGATGTTGAAATCGAATTACTTTTAGATTGTAAAAGTTTTTATAAATCAATTTCTGATAAAAACTTATAAACTAATAAACTCTCTAATAAATCAATCAATAGTTAAAAATACAAGAAATTCTGGATTATTTCTTGTATTTTTAACTATTTCCGATATATCATTAACAAATATAAAATGAGTCACCCAATTTTTATAGTTCATTTAAATAAATGGGTTCACAAATTTCATAATTCAGTGTGATAATCAAAACTTTATCGTTTTTTCTTCATAGCTAAAAATCATCCAAGTAAATGGAAATGCGTACTATACCATTCAAAAAAAAAAAAAAAAAAAAAAAAACTGCTAAATTTATCAAAAGCTATACCAGCTGTTTTAAATAATTTTACGCTCAACAGACTGAAACTGAACAAAATTGTTCGGTAAGCACGTAAACTCTTTGAGAAAGATAATGCGACAAAAAAGAGGCTAAATTAATAAATAAATGTTCCTACACAAAAAGAAAATAATTTTTTTCGTGAACAATTAATTAAGTATATTTACGTATACCATATTTTAAGTAAAAAAAAAAAATACAATATAAGTTATTAAACTTCAAGTGTTAAATTTACACAGACATTTTGAATAGTGTTATTTCTTTTCTAGCATCGTGCTTTTTGTATATAATCAATTGTATTGATGCCTTTTTTATGTGTGTGTGTGTCTCATATGGAAAAAAACTTTTATAACACCCTTTATTTTTGCTGTATGTATAAGATACAGTGATTAAGTGAATTTTTTCCATTTGGCTCATATCTGGACTTCTTTTGTTTAGGGTATTTGTATTGTATTTTGCTTATTCAGCAATGTATTATAATGCAATACGAAGGTTTTTTTTTTTTTTTTTAATTAGTAATGTATAAAAGTTTGTATAATGATAAGCCCTGAACGCCTAGTATAAAACTGCGCTACCATTGTTAATATTTTTGTATAACCTTTTATGTTTTAATATATAGGAGCCTTATTTACCAAAGGTTATTTTGGACCCTGCCATCGGCAGCTCTAAGATGGTAGTTACTCTGTTAGCTTGTTGATCCAAAACTATCTTGGTAGGTCTCCCCTGATAGTCTAGTATTAGATCCCTTGGTGGCCAGGTACTTCAACAGAAATTGTTTATTTAGACATAATCTTTTCCCTCTGTATCTTGTAAAGTTTTGTTACCGTATTCTGAATGTGTTGGAAAGTGTTTCATAATCTATTCTAAACGAATGATTTTCTTATTCTTGTTTTCATATTTCATTATCTCGTGTGCATTAAAAAAAAAGGACGGAAAATAGAAATATTCTTAAATACGATGATGCACCCTAAAGATAGAAAGAAAGGGATAAATAGTTTTGAAGATACTCTGATAGCATGCCGTTTCCCGTTATGAAATATACGAGTTATTCTGGAGAAACATTTGTGCATTCGCTCTCAAAAATATGTTTTTAATGATCTATAATTTCCAGATTGTACCTTGCAAAGCTTTGTTACAGCATTCTGAATGTGATGGAAAGTGTTTCATAATCAATTCTGAATAAATGATTTTCTTATTCTTGCTTTTACATTTCATTACTGCATGTGCATTAAAAAAAAGAAACATAGACAGAAATATCCTTAAATACGATGCACACTAAAGACATAAAGAAAGGAATAAATAGTTTCGAAGATAATCTGACAGCATGCGGTTTCTCTTTACGAGATATGCGAGTTACTTTGGAAAAGCATTTGTGCATACAATCTCAAAAGTATATTTTTAAGGAAGTGAAGCTTAGTGAAATAAAATATATTGCTGTCCACTGATTGCAATCTTCACTTACCAAACAACGAAATCTAGGAATTCATGATTGCTATCTGCTTTTAAATCTTAAGTCTTCTGAATAATTTTAAAGTAATGTATTTTGTTCAAATTCAGTTGATTTCGGAAAGTGCTTCTCAACGCTTTTATTATCTTCAGTTCCATCTGGAACCACTTTAGGCGGTGTGAACAATAAAGTTCGATTGAATCCTTGACTGGTATTTATTGCCGCTGTAATTACAAATGAGAGAAGAGTCTCGGAATATTGTAATAGTATTAAACTGCACGCAAGATATTTTCGAAAGAAGGAAGGAGAAAATGATAGAAAATAATAATGATAATGCTTATGTGTGTTATGTATTGCAGGCTAATTTTTTTTAGACTAAATGAATCTTAATGGCAAACAAAGTTAAAAAATTTGTTCAGCATTGAATTATAATGAAATATGCGTTTTATTTATTTATTATTTTATTATTAATTTTATTTTTTTTTATTTGTAATATATAAAAGATTGTGTAATGATAAATCCTGCACGCCTAGGATAAAATTGGGCTACCGATTGTAACATTTTTGCATAATTTTTTTTTTTAATATATAGGGCCCTCATTCAACGAAAATTTTTCTGGGCCCTTCCTTGGCAGCTACCCGTGAAGATGGTAGTTACTTTGCTAGCTCGTTGAGCTAAAAGTAACTTTCTAGGCCTCTGCTGATAGGGTAATATCAGGGCTCTTGGTTGCCTGATACTAAAACGGAAATGGTTTATTTAGACATAATCTATCTCCTTTGTATCTTCTAAAGTTTTGTTACAGTATTCTGAATGTGCTGGAAAGTGTTTCATAAGGTATTCTAAGCAAGTGATTTCTTATTCTTGTTTTCATATTTCATTATTGCATGTGCATTAAAAAATAGAAGGAAAGACAGAAATATTCTGAAATACCATGCACACTAATTATAGAAAGAAGGGAATTAATCGTTTCGAAGATATTCTGATAGCATGGCGTTTCTCTTTACGAAATATATTGCTTTTATACGAAATATATTTCAAAGATTTATTTTGGAGGAGCATTTGTGCATTCGATCTCAAAAGTATATTTTTAAAGAATTGAAGCGTAATAAATAAAATATATTTCTCTCCACTGATTGGAATCTTCACTTATCAAACAACGAAATCTTGGAATTCACGATTGCAATCTGCTTTTAAATCTTAAGTCTTTTGAATAATTTTAAAGTAATGCATTTTGTTCAAATTCAGTGGATTTGGGAAAGTGCTTCTCAGCGCTTATATTATCTTCAGTTCCATCAGGAATCACTTTAGGCAGTTTAGAACAATAAAGTTCGATTGGATCCTTGACTGTTCTTTATTGCCGCTGTACTTACAAATAGGAGAACAGTCCCGGAATATTGTATATATCTTCTTTAGTTTAATGTTTACTTCCATATAAGTTTTGGCATCAAAATAAGAACTAAATCTTCCTCCAGAAACAGCCTGAAAGTATATTGTTTTGAATAGTGTTATTTCTTTCTTGTATCGTGTTTTTTGTATATAATCTATTGTATTGATGTCTTTTTTATGTATGTATGCGTCATATAAGAGGCAAAAATATTTTTAGCACCCTTTGTTTTTGCAGTATATAAGCTCCATTAAGTGAATTTTCCACATTTGTTTCACATTTGGGTTTCTTTTTTTTTTTTTTTTTTTTTGAGTGTATTTATATTGTATTTTACTTGTTTAATAATGTATTATAAAGCAATATAAGAATTTTGTTTATTATTATTATTATTATTATTATTATTTTCAAAATTTACAAATGTACAAAAGATTGTGTAATGATAAGCCTTGCACACCTAGGATAAAACTGGACAAACATTTGTAAAATTTTTGTATAACTTTTTTGTTTTAATATGTAAGTTCCTCATTCAACGAAAGTTTTTCTGGCCCTGTCGACGGCAGCTGCCCATGAAAATTTTAGTCATTCTGCTGGCTCGTTGAGCTAAAACTGTCTTGGTATGCCTTCCCTGACAGCCTAGTAACAGGCACCTTGGTAGCTTGGTACTAAAACAGAAATTATATATTTAGACATAATCTTGCCTCTTTGTATCTTGTAAAATTTTGTTAGTATTCTCAATGTGTAAGAAAGTATTTCATAATATATTCTTATTCTTGTTTTCACTTTCATTATTGAATGTGCATTAAAAAAGAAGGAAAGACAGAAATATTCTGAAATTCGATGCACACTAAATATAGAAAGAAAAGACTAAATAGTTTCGAAGATATTCTGATACCATGCCGTTTCTCTTTACGAAATTTACGAGTCATTTTGGAGTAACATTTGTACATTCCATCTCAAAAGTATATTTTTAAAGAAGTGAAGCTTAGTGAAGTAAATTATATTGCTCTACACTGATTGGAATCTTCACTTATCAAACAATGAAATCAAGGAATTCATGCTATCTGCTTTTAAATCTGAAGTCTTTTGAATAATTTTAAAGTAATGTATTTTGTTCGAATTCAGTGGATTTCTGAAAGTGCTTCTCAGCGCTTTTATTATCTTCAGTTCCATCAGGAACCACTTTAGGTAGTTTAGAACAATAAAGTTCGATCGGATCCTTGACTGGTCTTTATTGCTTCTGTAATTACAAATGAGAGAAGAGTCCCGGAATATTTTACTAGCATTAAACTGCATGCAACATATTTTCGAAAGAAGGAAGAAGAAAATGATGATGATAATTCTTATGTGTGTTACGTAATTTTGTAGGATGAAATGTATCTTAATGGCAAACAAAGTTAAAAAACTTTCTAAATTTAATTTTGTGTTCAATTTATAAGTTAAATAGAAAAATGAAACAAACAAACAAATAAATAAATTCGAACATATGCCACAAGCATTTTATTTTATAACTATCTGAAAATCAAGCTTGTTTACATCATTATTACCTTTTTTTTCTACATGTCTGTTGTGCTGTTGATGATTTATACAAATATGTTGAGCCACATTTTATACCTAGTTTTAGATTATCTGCACAGAATTGTGCATCACTTAAAGTCACCATAAGATCAGAATTAGGCTTCATTGTTTTCCCTTTAAATTTTTATTACTATCGGATGAGGGGGGGGGGTGAAATCTCTGGCACAGTAATTTGTTGATTATAGTGTTCACATGCCTTTTCTGGTTTTTAAAATTGCATTGACATTTTGGTGTTATTGTCTTAGTACTTCTGATCTTAAAACTAAAGAAATAAGAAATAAGCTGACTTCGCTAATTATTTACCTAACATCAATTGATGAAGAGCTTTATAACTTAACGCCAGGAATGCCAATGACTAAGATGATTCCTCCATAATGTAAATGCATCTTTGCAAGACAAGTTTCATGACACTTTAAAAATTAGTGTGAGAAAAATAAGACATCCGTTTAACTTTCGTTTAACTTTCGAAATCTCTTTTTGCTCAAATATTCATCGAGCTAGCAGTGAAACATGGTGATTTTTATTATTATTATTATTATTATTATTATTATTATTATTTAGTTTTCTATGTTCGTTTTAAATTTGTTTCAATCCTGTTTACAATTTTACTTACAGATATTTGAATATTAATAATTTTTTAATTAGAATAGGGTTTGAATTATGTTTTTTGCTTTTCTCAAAAAAATATTTCTAACATTTAGCTTTTAGAGGGGGTGGGGGGGGGGGTATTTAATTATTTATTTATTTATTTTTCTTTTTTTTAATATGAAAAAATCGATTTTCTTTTCTTTTTTTTACATTTTTCTATTCCGTATAAAATACCCTTGTGTAATGAATTGACCGAGTTCAAAGTCTTTCGTAATTATCTAGTAAATTAATGCAACGCCCGACAGTACGCTTGGCTTACACTATAATGGGGCACTATAAAAGCATTTTAGGCAAAATATCTTTTTTACTTTCTTCTATCTTTACAAGAAGAAAGTTTTGTATTCGTAAAAATATTCGAAATCCGGTTTACGACTGACTGACACATTTTAGATATAAGAGAACACGTAAAACATATTTTTAAAAAAATATCTGTCTCTGAGTCTGTAAGTCTGTCAGTTATTCTGTCTATCTGTATGTGACAAAAAATTTGTGGACATTCTATCTCAAGAACCAATGCATGGAATCTCACAAAACTTTAGATTCTGTGAGAACTTGATATATACTAGATCTGATTAGTTTTTGGTGTATATTGCTCAAAAAGTGGCGCTGCTATGCTGTATTATTTAAAATTTCTGCAATAGCCATACCTGCATTTAGCGCAAGGATTTTCATAAAACTTTAGATTTAGTTAGAAAGCGATATAACGTGGTGCTGATTACGTTTGGGTGTAAATCGCTCATCAGGTGGCGCTGCCATGGTGCATTATTCGTGATTATCACAATAGTTGTATTTCAAAAACTAATGCCAAAAAAAAAAAAAAAGCTTCTGATTCAGTTAGTCGCTGACATAGATTAGTGTTGTTTAGTTTTTGGTGTAAATCGCCTTTCATATAGCGTTGCTGTGCTGTATTTTTCACGATTTCGCTATAAATGTATCTCAAAAACTAATGCATGGATTTTCATCAAACTTCAAATTAAGTTAGTACCTAATAAAAAATTTATCCTGATTTGTTTTTGACGTACATCAACCAACATGTGGTGCTGTTATTCAGATTTTTATTTAAGATTTTTAAATAGCTCTATTTCAAAAAATAAGGCACAGATGTTCCTCAAATTTCAGATTCAGTTCTTAGTTGCTTAAGTTGTTGCCGACTACAGATTTTGGTTTAAACCACCTAAATTGTGGCTTTGCTATATTGCATTTTTCGGGAAGTATTAAGGGTGTTCTCAACTGCTCCGCTCAACAAGCGGAAAACGTTTTGACACATTTACACATTCATTTTTTAACAGAAACATATAAAATTGTATGGCCTGACTATGACAGCGATTTGGAATCGAACTCAATTTTCCATTTTATGATAATGAAATTACCTATCCAGTTCTAAGCTATTTCGATCACGTGATCAACCGTTTTCCTCCTGCTTTTCGACCGGTTTTTCTGCTTTCGTCGGAAAATATGTTCAAAAACGTCCACTTTGTAGGCTTCTTAAATAAGAGCTATTGCGTTTCTAAACAAACAGAAAACTGAGTGCAATTAGACAGTTTCTGAACACAGCACCTGCTATTTTCATGAATTTCCGAACAAAAATAAAGTAAAACTTGTGTCACAAAGTTGCTCTTTTTAATTTAAGAACACCCTTAACATGCATAAGATAGAACTAAGTTTTGGGATTGTCACATCTGAATAATTTCATATTGGGACGGATCAGGACGCAAAAACTACCAAACAGATATTGCTATTTTTTTAAAATAAAGGTTATATAATTTATTAGAACTTAAACCACTTTCAGCCATTTTTTATGTTAAAAAAATAATAAATATTTTTAGAAACTCGTCAAAGGGCGAAGAAAGAATTCAGAAATAGATTTTTTTTTAATTGCTGTCACTTTATTGATTTCAGTTTTTTGATAGTAAAGTAAGTCCAAACAATATTATTTGCTTTCAAAATTCTCAACAAAAAATTATTGTAAATGACTACACGTAATGTTACGAAAGCATGCGGCTAAAAATAGTATTTTTCCATGTAATTAATATTTTAAATAGTATTTTTATAAATAGTTAGTTTTTTTAATAGTATTTTTCCATATAGTTAATATGAGTTAATGTAATTTATTGTTGGTTCATGTAATCAATTCTTGTTAATTTTGAGGATACAACATATTTATATCTATTTTTTTTTTCAAAAATAACATGTAAATTTTTAAATAACTAGATTATAACTATCACGGAAAAACCCTTCGCTTAATAAATAAATAAATAAATAAATAAATAAAAATTAATCTTTGAAATAATATTTAAGAAAAAGAAAATCTTAATTTGAGTGTGAGGTTTGCTGTTTCGTGTAAGTACTATTTTTTTATTTAGCTACATGTATTTAGTTGAATATTAAAATATTTTAAAAACTACAGTTACTTTACACGCTATGTCTTCCCATGTTGCATAATATAATACACATAAGTTAATTTCTCTGTGATATTAAAAGATAATCTATTTTGAAAGTAAACGGAGACACTGTTAAAAATCTTTGGCAAATTATCGAGCCCAGTTACATATAAAAACTTCGGATGCCTGGACAGTTTGCAGCAAAGTTTTGGCAGTATACCGTAAAAGGTTTCCATTGGGTAATATAATTATATCTAGAAACAAAAAAAATAATCTATCACACATAGACTTTTCCCATAAGAAAAATCTACACTGTAAAAAAAAAAAAAAAAAAAAAAAAAAAAAAAAAACGGACGATTTGATTTGCGGAGATTGTGCTAGTAATCGGGACGCCAGTAAAATTCACTGTTTTTTAACGGAAAAATGTCTGTAAATTCCAGAAAATGTTTTGTTTTTTCCTGGAATTTACGCGAATTTTTCCACTAAAAAACAGTGAATTGAACTGGCGTCTCGATTACCAATACAATTTCCCATAAAATCACTTTTTTTTTTTTTTTACAGCGTACCAAAAATCTTATTAATAACCTATCTATTTAAATATTAGTATTCTTTTATTGCAATCATTTAAAATCTAAAAACTAAATTCAAAATATAAAATTTCTTTTGTAAGTGTCTTCAAATGTACAAAATGTTGTATTGTAATATGTCTCTCTTAAATATTTCTGTTTATCGAATGTAATTAAAAGTTCCAGTTGCAAAAAAAAAAAAAAAATGTTTCTTATCTTTTATTCTATCTTGGAAGTGATCAGTCTGGAAGCCTAGAACAATGAAAATAAAGGGGTTATTTGATTTCAAAAATTTATGCTCTGTTTCAAATAATTGGGAGTCATTTACCGAGATATAACTACAGTGGAGCATCGTTTATACGACGCCGAAGGGACTACCGAAAAACGTCGTATAAACGATAACGACGTATAATCGATTTTCACTTCCGAAACTAGAATTAATTTTGTGTCCACTTAATTTTAATGTTCAACGTGATGATTTGCATTGCTTTTTAAATTAAACAAACCAAAATAAACAAATAGTCTTAAAAATGGAGGCTTCCTTTCCATTTAAAGTTAAAGATCAAAAACTCCGCGTGGCCAACTAAAAGCCGCCAATACTGATAACAGTTAGAAGGATAGTCTATTTGCAACTTAAAATAGGTCGGGAAAGCTGACCATCCCCGAAAAAAAGAATGACCCCTCCCAGTATAATCTGTTACACGTAAGCTGATTTTTCAGACTAATCGAACACCAGCCCACATTTTTATAATGTGGAGTGCATTTAAACACGCTCTTTGGTGTCATTCATAGCTGCCAACTTCTGCTCATTCGTAAAATATACAAGAAAAAAAAATAAACCTATACAAAATCGAAAAATCGACGTATAAACGATTTTGGGCGTCGTATAAAAGATATATTTTTACATTAAAATGAATAGGAATGAATCGGGACCACATTAAAACGTCGTATAAATGTAAACGTCATATAAGTGATCGTCGTATAAACGATGCTTTACTGTAAATGTATTACAATTTTTGCATTTTCTTTAAAACTAAAGTCAATTGAAAGAATTTTTATAAATATTTTGTATTAACGTTGTTTAACTAACTCTTTAAATTTTAATCGATTCGTATTAAGTTAAATTTATGATATTTAAACTATAATTTCAATGAAAATACTTGTGTTTGCTATCCTTATGCCTAGTAATAAATTTTAAATGTAATCACTGTGTCAAACTTTATGTGTTTACTCCCAAAAGATTTAAAGAAATGAAATTTTATAACTTTTTCCGCTCTTTCAGCCGCTTGGGGAGAGCGGAACTAAAATAAACAATGGTGTAATTTTTATTAACATATTTATACAGAAAGAATTATCGAAATCAATTCTATAAGTCAATAGTAAGACTGATTTTAAAATGTTTTCCACTAATTGTACTTTCTTGAATTTAAATTTTTTTAGAAAATGTTGCTAGTACTTTTGTGATTTAAAAGTATGACAAAGTGAGCATTCAAATTTCTAACCCAAAATTTTGAAAAGAATTGTAATTTTAAAATATATTTTACTAGTGTATCCGTTTGGGAATGGAGTTACCAACACAAAAAGTAGCCTGTTTGATAAAAACGACTGTCTGTATTATTATACTGAAGGTACATTTGAAATTAATTCTAAAGTTAAAGTGTTTATTGAGATTTTAGATTGATGTCCGTTCTTTCCGCTCAATTAAATTTCATATTTTTAACAAGCATTTTTAAAGTACATTTTTGTCCTAAAAGTAAATACTATGTTATCGTTAAAGTTTTTAGCGCCAGTTGATATCTTACAAGAAATTTGTAACGATATAATTTGTACTCGCTTGTGACTGTGGAGCCCTCATAAAACGTAGCTTATGTATAGCAAATTAACACCTTATAATATTACATTAATTTAAATTCCTAAAATATGTAAATTAACACTTTAAAACCAGTAAAAATGTGTTTATTTTTACTGTTAACATACTTTAACTCTAACCAAGTCATTTTAAAAGCAGATAAAAACAGTCTAAAATTGCACAGTCTGTGATACGCCATCATTCAATTTTCACGTATTCTTTCACATTATCATATTATGCACGGTTTTTTTCTTTTTCATAAACATTGAGTAGCTCGAGTCATAATTTTAGTATGTTGAATGATGCTCATTGTTACATTTTGAATTTTTGCGAGATTTCTCTTATAATGGATGAACAGTATTGGATGGAGAGGACAGTTCAAAGAGAGTAAGATATTTTTCCGCTCCAGCCAATACTATCCATCCATTTTAAGAGAAATAATAGATATTTTAATACGCATAAATTTAATATGTAATGATACAGCATCATTCAACATACCAAAATTCTTGCTCGATTTACTAATTGTTTATGAAAATATATATGTATAAGTAAAAATTATGTGCATAATGTGAAAAAATACCTAAAAATTTGACTTGTGGCGGGCAATTTTAGAAAGTTATATTCGTTTTGAAAATGACTCGCAAAGAGTTGAAACATGTAAACAGCAAAAATGAACGTATTTTTACTGGTTTTAAATCCTTAATTTACATCTTTTATTAATTTAAATGAATGTAAAGTAGCCTATGTTTGAGCAGAGACTGTCCTGATTATAAAACCGAAAGATTTTTTAAAATCTCTTTTGGTAAATTTACAGATTATCTCCTACAAACAAACAAAAAGAAACCGCATTCATTTTGTAATACTTTTATATATTTTATATGGTTTGAAATTCAATAAATATTGTATTTCTCTTAAATCTCTCTGTAATTCGAAGCCGTTTAAATGTTTTACTTTCTTTCATTCTATTTTTAAAATCATCTGACAGGAAGCTTAGAACAATTAAAATTGATTACATCTTCACTCATTGATATAATTAATGCGCTGTTGAAAATAGAAGAAAATTTCTGAGATACAGATGAATGTGATAGTGTTTTACTTGCTTTAAAAGCGAAGTTATAAAAGTAGAATAATTAGTCAAGAAGTATCAATTAAAATCGTTTAAAAATCTCAACTTTTCAAATTGAATTTAATAATGTTTTATTTGTGTTTGTATTTAATTCAAATAATCTACATTGTAATAGCCCAATGAACGCAAATCGTTGTTTAGTACCAACGTAAATTATTTATGTAAGAAAAGATTAATATTCTTAATAGTGAAACCAAAATCTTTAAAATACAAACAATTTTTCAATTAAGACGAGAATCCTTTTGATTCAAGTGACTGACAAGCCTTTTTTACTTTCTTTTATCTTTACCAGAAGAAAGTATTGAATTCGTGAAAATTTTCGAATTCCGGTTTTCGATAGATTTATACGTTTTAAAAAATCCTGAACATGATTGAATGTTTTTTAGAAAATGTTTGTCTGTGAGTTTTTCTGTCTCTCCGTCACTCTGTGAGTCTGTATATGACAAAAAATTTGTGGGCGTTCAATCTCAAGTGCTAATGCACGGAATTTCAAAAAATTTTATTTACAGTTAAACCTTGGTATGAACTAGAACTGATTAGATTTTACTGCTGATTACCTTTTGGTGCAAATCGTTCAACAGGTGGCGCTGCTGTGTTGCATTATTCATTATTGTTGCAATAGCTTTATCTCAAAAACTAATACACGAATTTTACAGAATTTGTTAGTCTCTGATATAAATTAGTGTTGTTTAGTGTTTGGTGTAAATCGACCTACAAGGTAGCGCTGATATGCAACATTTTTCACGATTTTACAATATCTCAAGAATTTGTGCATGAATTTCCATGAAACTTTAGTTTCAGTTAGTACCAGATAAAAAGTGGTTCTGGTTAGATTTTGGTGTACATCACCCAACAGGTGAAGCTTTTATGCATTGTGTTTTAAGATTTTGCAATAGCTGTATCTCAGAAATTAATGTACATATTTTCATTAAACTTCAGATTTAGTTAAAAGTTGACATAAGTTGTTGCTGACTCGATTTTGGTGTAAACCACCTAACCGATTGCTCTGTCAAGCTGCATTTTTTCAGGAATTACTAACATGATGAGATTTAAAAAAGTTTTGGGATTGCCACATCTGACTAGTTTATATTTGGATCCTTTATTTTTCGTGTGCATAGGCACTATAAGCCGTCAATCATTACCTACATTGCAAGGTGAATCATTATTTGCGTGGTCTAGAGTTTGAGGAGTTCAGGGGAGGGTTTTTTAATTTATAATGCATGCTATTGTTATTTAGGTATCCTTGGCTTTTCAGATTTATGCGGTTATGAACAACTATTATTTCTTTATCACAAAATTTCGAATAATTTGGGAGAAGCTGATTTACTTACAAAGAAATTTTTTATTCGTTAAAGATGAGCGTCTAAAAGTTATTTTAATCATCTTTAATCTTCTTTCACTACAATCTTTTAAAATCACATAATCAAACTGGAATCTTTTTGCAGTTACTTTTAAGTTCATTACATAATATCCTTTTTTTTTAATGTTTCTATTAATTGAATGCCTTTAAAAGTTCTATTCGCAAATAATATGTTATCTTTCATTCTATCTTTGAATGTCTTTGAATGTGAAAGTTTTGTCAGTCTAGAAGTTTAGAACAATAAAATTCGAATGTATCTTTTTTTTTTTTTTTTTACAATTATCATTCTGTAGAGAATAATATATTAGATAGATATATGATATAATATAGATAGATAGATAATATCTGTAGAGAATAATTCTGTATTCGATATATAGCTAAATCTGTTAAAGTATTTATTTTCTTTAAAATTATAATCATCAATTAGAATAATGTGTTAAAATAATTCAATTGAACATTGCATTAAAACTTTGTTTTTAACTTTTTTTTTAATTAAAATGATAATATTTGAGTTATATATTTAATGAAAATCGATATGTTTCTACATCCATTCGAGTAAAGTTTTTAAAGTACGAAGTTTTATTAATTTTTTAATTCTTATTAATTCAGGTATTCATGATTTTGAGTTATTAATATTTAGTTATCACATTTTTAGGGCCCCGCACTTAAAAAGTAAAAACTGATCCATGATAAAATCACTCTTCGGTCATAACCACTTTATTAACTATCAGATGGCGGAATAATCAACAAAAATCAATATAATATCATCAATATAATAATCAATATAATAATCAATAAATAATCAATATAAATTTGAATAACAAAATTCAAATTGGCGGAAGTAATAAAGACTATTGGCCTACATATTTAAAGTTTATTAACCATTCGCAAACATATGTAGGGAAAATATAGAGCCGCTAATTAAGTTACTTAAAGAAAAAAAAGTTGTATGTCGAGAAATGTATTTGTGAAAACTGTAGTGTCAAACTCAAAAATGTATTTCTTCTAGGTACTATATCTTCAGAAATAACGTCGAAAATGTAATACAGAAATTTGTGCCCCTCCCTCCACCTCAATTTTCGAATCTACTGAAACTAAAAATATGAAAAAATTAGAGTTAATAGATAATAATTTAAATGTTGATAGAAAACTATAGTAATAACCCTAGGTTATGTACAGATCTTGAGGAAATCGCATTTCCCGTTACACACCACTTTCTCTTTGTTGGCGTTCAGCAAATGAGCTGAGGAGCGCTAGAAGTACCTATCGCCGAAGAATTATTTAAAAAAAAAGAATTAGAATTAGAATTAAAAAAGTTTCATTCGATCACACAGATATTTTTTCCACCTTAAATATGAGCTACGAAACTTCAGTTATAACCGTATGATTATTTAATAGTCCTCTTTAACTGTTATCATAAAACTACAATAGCAAAATTACAAAACAATGTATAATTCCTATGGCAGTTCCCCTTATATTTATTTGATATTTTAATCCTCATAAAACTCTTTGTGAATTGAATGCATTTAAAAGTTCCATTTGTGAAAGTTCTGTTATCTTTCACTCCATCCTTGAAAGTCATTAGTCTGGAAGTTTGGAACAATGGAAATCGATTATATCTTCGTCATCTGATAGTTAGCGCTCTGTTCCAAATAATTGGAAGACAATTTTCGATATATAACTAAATATATTGCAGTGTATATAATCTTCTTTAGAATTAGAATGAGTTGGGATAATATATGTAAATATATATTATAACTGATTTTTGTATTGAAAGTCTTGGTTTTAACATTAATTATTTTTTTTTTTTCATTTTGTAAATTAAGATAATAGTATTTTAATTAAAATTTAAAAGTTCATATGTTTATAGATACTTTCGAATCATTTTAAAATATTACTAAAGTATGAGGTTTTGTAAATTTGTTTGTTTATTATTGGTTGCTTAAGGGCGTATGGAACATCTCAACAAGTAAAATAAGCACATTTTTGCGAAATATTTAACATCATGTAGTTTACTTAAAAATGGAGATCGAAATGATTTTTTTTTACAATAAATATATACATATAAAAATGGAAATACTCATATAAAAATGAAAAGAAATTAATTTCATGCGTAAACTAGTTTTCAGTAACTAATAAACTTTCACATATCTTTTTAACAATATTTCTGTTCTGTGCATTTGATTCTAAAAATTTTGAGAACATATTTTTCATTATTTTGAAATTTTTTTTTTCACTCAGCCTTATAATGTTAGATATTTTTAAAGAAACAAGTTAGTTACGTAATTTTGTTAATTTTAAACTGCTTATTTAAAATAGAATTTTTAAAAAGTATACCAAAGCATAAAGAAACACATTTCGAAAATCAAATGCAAAATATATTTGCTTAAAATGAATTATTTTAAAACATTCCAGCACTATAATCTTTTAGGTCCATAATCATTTGCATCATAATCTTTCAGCTCTATTTTTAGGTCGATCATTAAAAATTCAAAATTTTGGGCCTTTTTTACGTTACATGGACCTTTAAGATTTGTGGCTATATATGTTATTCTCATTCCGCAAGCACAAATTTTTAAATAATTTTTAAAAGTTGAATGCAACTGTGCAGCATTTTTCCACTTTAAATGAGTGATAAAGAAAATTCAGATTCTTCTAAAACTATCTAATAATGTTCCAATGCAATGTTTTAAAATCTCAAAACATATTTTTTTAAACATATATTACTGTAATTTTTTTTAATTCACAAGACTTCTCTTAGACTATCAGAAGATTTCTCTTAAAACTCTCTGTAATATAGTATATACTTAAAAATTCCGTTTGTAAAAGTTTTGTTATCTTTCATCTTCTCTTGAAAGTCATCATTCTGAAAGTGAAATCACAATGAAAATCAATTATATATTCGTGTTTCGATAATTATCACTCTCTTACAGATAATTAAAAAACAATGTCTAAGAAAAACTGAATGCAGTGCAGATTTTTATCTTCTTTAATGAGTGTATTTATTTTAATTGGTATTGTATTAAAATTGTTGGCTTTTTTACTTTAAATAAAATGTTTTTTATTAATTTTAAAGGTGCGATATTTGAATTTCTTTAAATTTCTGCAGCAAACATTAGTATCATGCTATGAAAGTAATGAAATGAGAAAGCATTTTGCTATGGTTAATGGGGTATTTTTGTTGTTGTTGTTGTTTTGTTTTTTGTTTCTTTTTCATTAACGGTCTCAGAAATTTTGGATTATGAGCTACTCTTATCATAAAACCTTTTTTTAGTTGTGAGAAGCTAAATTCAGTCATATGAATCGTTTATATTCATGGAGAGCATTAAGTATTTTTTAAATACATTAAAGAATCTTTTTTAAAGAAACCATACATCGTAAATTGCATTTACAGTTCCTTGTATTATATTTTAAATATTTGTAAAATGGTAAGCATGCATTATTATCACTTTAAATTGTTACATATGTTCCATATTTTTTCTGTGTTAAGCATTACATATGGTTTTTATAATTACATAATTTAATTAAGCATTCATATGTATATTAATAAAAAAATATCCAAAAACATTTTTAAATATTTAAGAACGAAATAATAAAGCACGGAAAAATCTCTTTGTTCGTTTTAGGTCTAAGTACGATTTAACAATAAAAATGTTTCATGATATTGCTTGAGTCATGATTTCAATCGTTTTTTGTTTGCTTATCAATATTTTAATTTACAGCATGTCCGATCTTCACATACAAAACGCAAAACATTTTAGTTTTAGGATTTTTTATGCCTTTGTCAAAAATTGTATTTGAAAAAAAAACATGCAATTAAGTCAGATTCAAGTTAGCACAGTAATAATTTATCAGAAACATATTATTTTGCTTTTATTAAATTTAAAGAGATTAACCACATTGATTTATCACATGTGGTGCTTCCAAACTGAGGAGGATATAAACTAATCTATTATATATCTCTCTCTTTCTCTCTCTCTCAATGTATGTATATACAAGGTGTTTCTAAATTCATGGTACAAACTTTAAGGGGTGATTTACACATCAAGTCAAACAATATTAAATAGGAAACTAAGGGTCCCAAACGTCTTCCGAAGGAGGTAGGCGCCATTAAAGTTTAGGGTCCAAAAATTCAAATGATTATAAAAAACAGAAAAATTGGTCGATTCGTTTGTGGTTTTCACTAAAATTATTCTTTATGTCAATATTGTCTTGAAAATAAATTATAAAGATAAATTTCAAAAAATGTCGATAGGGGGCGCTTTAGACTTTGGAGTAACGAACAACTAATTTTTACCGTTATTTTTTACATCTCATTAAATTTTTTAGAAGCTTAGACATAAACTTAAATTTTGAGCTCAAAATCTAAATCGCTGGGAGTGGTTGAATAGCGCAAACTGAACTTTGGAGGGGAGGTTCAAATTTCAAATGATTATAAAAAACGGAAAAATTGGTCAATTGATTTGCGATTTTCACTAAAATTATTCTTTATGTCATTATTATCTTGAAAATAAATTGTAAAGATAAAATTCAAAAAATGCCGATAGAGGGTGCTTTAGACTTTGGAGTAACGTACAACTATTTTTTACCGTTATTTTTTGCTTCTCATTAAAATTTTTTAGAAGCTTAGATAAACTTAAATTTTGGGATGAAAATCTGAATCGTTGGGAGTGGTTAAGTAGCGAAAACTGAACTGTGTTCAATGGGGTGGGGAGGTTCAAATTTCAAATGATTATAAAAAACGGAAAAATTGGTCGGTTTTCGCTAAAACTATTCTTTATATCAATATTTCCTTGAAAATAAATTTAAAGATAAATTTCAAAAAATTCCGTTAGAGGGCGCCTTAAACTTCAGAGTAACCAACAACTATTTTTAACCGTTATTTTTTTGTGTCTAATTAAAGGCTTGCAAAAGCTTAGACTTAAATTTTGAGCTCAAATTCTAAATCGAAGGGAGGGGTTAAGAAGCACAAACTAACTGTGTTCAGGAGTGGAAATGTTACCCACCCCACCGCTCGAACGCAGTTAAATTTTCCGCTATTTAATTACTCAGAACGATGCAGATTTTGAGCTCAAAATTTAAGTTTGAACTTTTACAAGCATTTAATTAGATACAAAAAATAACGGTTAATAATAGTTGTTGGTTACTCTAAAGTTTAAGGCGCTCTTTGACGGAATTTTTTAAAATATATCTTTAAAATTTATTTTCAACGAAATATTGACAAAAAGAAAAGTTTTAGCGAAAACCGACAAATTTTTCCGATTTTTATAATCATTTGAAATTTGAATCTCCCCACTCCCATTGAGCACAGTTCAGTTTGCGCTACTTAACCACTCCCAACGATTCAGATTTTCATCTCAAAATTTAAGTTTATGTCTAAGCTTCTAAAAAAATTTTATGAGGTGCAAAAAATAACGGTAAAAAATAGTTGTACGTTACTCCAAAGTCTAAAGCGCCCTCTATCGGCATTTTTGAATTTCATCTTTATAATTTATTTTCAAGATAATACTAAGATAAAGAATAATTTTAGTGAAAACCGCAAACGAATTGACCAATTTTTCTGTTTTTTATAATCATTTGAATTTTTAGACCCTAAATTTTAATGGCGCCGCCTATCTCTTTCGGAAGACGTTTGGGACCCTTAGCTTCCTATTTAATATTGTTTGACTTGATGTGTACTATCATCCCTTAAAATTTGTACCATGAATTTAGAAACACCCTGTATATTACGTATATATTACGTTACTTCTATGTATCTGAATATTTTTGGTTTTGGATAAAAACAAAAAAAATAGCAGAACCAATGTTTATCTCCTTATAACGTAATTGTTATTATTATTTGATTTTTCAAAATGTATTCCAGATGCTGTGTTAAAAAAAGTACGGAATTTTATCCATTAACCTTTAACTGAGGTTAACAGCCTCACAGACCACTGCTTTTTTCACTTTTTATAACTTAATTTATAACTTTTAGTTTAGCTAAAAACACTACCGAAATTTTGTTTGATTTGGAACTTTAGTACTATTTCAAGAGGCTTTTAAATAGGTAAATTTTAAAAACTACCGTTCTGTATAAAAAGTTTAGTATAAAAACACCATCCTAAGAATTAATTGCTCCTTTTATTCATCTTTCGATGGAGTGGTTTTACTTCACGACAATTGTGTGAAAATTATCTCTTTATTACTCATTGTTATTTATGTTTCTGGCAATTATTTAATTTAAACATTTTACAAAAAAATGAGAATGTTTGGATTATTTAATTAATTAAAGGCTTTAAATTTGTTACTACGGTAACAAATTTGTAATTTCGGTTATCAATAGTTAAATAGATATTTTAAAGATGTTATTCAATTAATATGTGTTTTTGTAAACCTATATTACCAGCCAAAAATTTAGCAATATTTGGGACTGTTTTTTTCTTTTTTGTGACCGTTAATTTCTTTACGAGTATACATGCTATCCACATAAGTTAAAATGAACACATTTCATTGCAATAAGCCCCTTAATCATAATATTCAATTTGAACTCTTTTGCTACGTTAGTTTTGACAAAGTTATCCAAAGGATTTTTTTTTTCAGTTTATTGAAGGTCCTCTATGGGGTTTCTGGGGAAAAATCCTAACCGAAAGACATAACCTACACTATCAGACTAATTCCTCAAGTAATTTTCAAGATATTTAAAAAAAGTCGAAAATTGCAAGTGACCGGTCACCTTTGGCCACATAGTGTATTTGTAGCACTATAAAAATTAATTAAATGGATTCGTAAATCCAACTAAACTTTTAAAATTTTTTCTTAATAACTATAGAAGAAGCTTTTTATTAAATTTCGTCCATAGCATAACATATTAGCTTAAAGCGTAATCTACACTGTAAAAAAAAAATTCAAGAGGTTACTAAAAATTTTTTAGTAAATTTGTATTCCACAGAATTTTTTAGTAACCATTACAAACTTTTTTTTTGTAAATGAAGCAAGCATTTCTTTTGTAAACTGAACAAAAGAATTTTTTGTATAACTAACTTAAACCAACTTAAACCACCAAGCAAAATTTAGTAATTGCTCCAAAATGATTTTTAATAACCTTTACGTGAGCCCGAAAAGCAAGAGCTTCCTTCGAGTTGCACCCAAACTTCTGAAGCGATAGATTTTCGGCAAAACCGCAATAGATGGCAGCACCAAACACCGCTACCACCTCCGGGAGAATTTTCATAATCCCTTCATTAACGAGTACTTACACTACATACATTCGGGGCGTAATTGGCTCTGTCCAGCATCGAACCCAGGACCTTTCAGTCTGGAGTCCGTTACTATAACCACTATGCTATCCAGGCCACACCAAGAGAGTTTTACTAATAACTATTAAAAATATAAAACTATTAACTCTTATTCATTGCTAACTTTTTTCTAGTAATTCTTACAGATTTTCTAGTAACCGACTAAGATTACTAAAAATTTTTTAGTAATTACAAGGATCACTAAAGTTTTTTTAGTAGATCGACCCTTTTTTTTTACAGTTCAGGTCGATAAATGGTGACTCAGGATCTAATTAGAGAGACACTTATTATTAACTTATTTCGAATTCAATTTTTAAATGTAAAAATTTAATTCGAAGACATACTGAAGAAGCTTAATTTTTTAAATACTTGAGGAACTATTTAAAAAAATTAAGCGTATATGTAAATATAACTATTCTTTTACGGATTTTCTCGAATCATTGTAGATGAAGCATTTTTTAGCAATTATTTTTCTTAAATAACAAATCAAACTTTATAACGCATGCATGCCCATAAATACGAAAACTTGATCTACTTTAAAAGACATGTATTATTAATTCATTTCAAATTCAGTTTTTAAATATCAATATTTGAAATATAGTGAATAATCGTAACTATGTTTCATAAGTCTAACTAATTATATTTTTTACTATTTTTTAAATGAGTGTAAAAGAGAGCTTTTTATTAAATTTATTTTATAAAGTAACAAATTAAACTCTAGATTAAAATGCGACAGACGCCACAAACATAATTATTTATAATTTCACATAGAGCGAGAGTTAAGCGACAGTTACGGGGGCGAGAATAATTATCAAATTTATCAACTCGCATTCAAATCGATGAAAATGAATGGGAAACTCTGTTTCGCGCATATTTGAAACGCTCTACCTGGATTAATTTCTATCAATAATGCTGACTGCGGAAAATGTAAGCTATACATAATTATAGCTTCAGAAATTTCGTGGAAAATGTTTATATTTTTCTATAATGGAACTTGTTGCTTGTTTTATAATTTTCGGTACTTCTGAGAAATCTTTTTACTTGGTTTATATTCCTATAAACATGGTGTGACTGTAAAAAAGAATCTTAATTTTAGGTTATTTTCTAAATTAAAAAATTATATATTATTACCTTTTTTTAAATTTATATCAAGGTTCATTTTATATGGCGAAGATATTCATACAGCTGTTTTTGGCTCCCTATGTACACTGTTAATATAATTCTGAAATTCACAGACATATTTTTCCTGAATTTCACAGAAAAAGTCCGTTTTCCCCCAAAAACGGGTATTTTCCGTTAAAAAGTTAGAATTTTTCATCAAATTTACTGAAAATAACGAAACGGACAAAGATGGGAGGAAACAACGGAGATACTCCGTTATCTATCGTAAATTTATTTTCAATGTTTACAAAACTGACATGCTGTTCCACAGAAATGAAAGAATACTGACTCTTTTCTAAGATTTGTATCGTATTACTAAATTGCACCCTGTTCTGATACCAAAAATTTTTTATGCAACATATTAACCAGACCATGCTCTAATCATTTCTTGACCAAAGAAAATTTCTCTAATAAATTATTTAATCAAATCATATTATAATTCTTCATTAAACATGAGAAAATCATAATAGATTAGCCTTATTATTACGGAAAATCTATTTACGGTACGGAAAAAGTCTGGCAACTTTTCTACTAGTAATTTTACCATGAATTCACGGATTTATTTTAAACAGTGTAGTTTGATTTAACTGATTTTAGCAAGGGTTACCAGACTTAGCACGGTAACATTTCTAATGATTCTTCGGCTTTGTAGCTGCAGCCTTCTTGTAAGTTAATCTCTTTACAACTTACTCTCTCCTTTTCTTTCCTATATTTTTGACAACTTTTGCTGTCACGGATGTTTATTTTCCAGATTGTTTATCTGCGTCGTTTTCATCATTTTTCAATTATATTGAAATACTGTTAAAAAAATATGCTTTATCAAAAAAAAAAAAAAAAAAAAAAAAAAAAAAAAAAAAAAAAAAATCTACGATTTACCAAATGCAAAACGTTATGTATTCAAACAGTGTTGAATTTAGGGGATCTCCTACAGCATTGAAATGTCTACTGTTCCCGGAAGGTTTGAGATTTTATGCATTTTAAAGACAAAAAGTGTAGTTACACACGCCAGAATTATAAAAAGTTCTCCCGCTTTCCAGTTGGAAAATACCTAACTTCAACACTGTAAATCAAATGCACAGTACGAATAAAGAATTCAAAGAAAATAAATACACATACATACAAGATAAAAGAAGAAATTATAAACAAAACTTATTGCATAATCATATAAAAATATTTTTATACTTATGTTCGCCTAAACTCTATGAATATTTGATCAAAAAAAAAAACTTGCATAAAACTAGAAATTTATTATAAAATATTTAAAAAAATTAGCATACAAAGCGTACAGTACTTGAAATTTATTACTTTCTTTTCAAATTTATGATTGCATATTTGGTTAAATTTAAGATACTCAAATTGGTCCAATTTGAGCAACTCAAACTAATCTAATTAAGTTGTAACTGCCCTATTTTTAAAAAAAGATAATCTCAAGACAAAGAACAAAAACGAAATCAAACAAATCCGCGTGAAAAATGTGCGCAATAAACACACAAATTTAGATATGTATATGAAAACATAAAAAATTATCTTAACTTTTAAGTATTCTCTTACATTTAGTAGGAAAAAATTAGACCAAAACAGCTAATTTTAAGTTTCTTAAAATTATCTTAGAACAGCACTAAGGCTTCCGAGTAATATGAAAATATTGCTTCGAAATATGAAATTTATCGCAGAATATTTTTTTCGTTGAAATAAATTCAGTAAAACTTAGAAGGAGAAAAATTCATCAATATACATATACCTTCTATCGTAAAGTAGATGTAATTTTGTCTATTTCTCTCCACCTCCTCCTAATATTATTGATGTATAACGAATTATTCTCTATTAGAAGAAAGACTAATCCTAGTTTATCCCGCCAGAAATTTATCAGTACATTAAATTATTTTATAGGTCAACAATTAAAATAATTGTATATTTACAAAACAAATAGTAATTTAGATTAGAATAATAGTTAACTTTATAAAGATGATGTATTCAAATTAATTAAAATGGTTTAGAAAACTTTTAAGTACACATCAAAAGTATCAAACCGGCCCACATCTGTTCACAATAACTTATTTTAAAAGCGTAAATTTTGATCATTTATATCTTCAAAATTACTTGGAATATAGTTAACTTTTATGTGTTTCATATTTCTTTTACGAATTTAGTGCAGCTACTTTTTAGAACTTTTCTTAGACAAGAAATATTAATCTGAATTTTGCTTAGTGAATTAAAGCTTTAATTGGGAAAAAAAGCCTTTTTCTTTAGAAAACTGACGCAAGTCATTATATTAAAGTCACTCTAAGAAGGCTTTATTAAATTTTGACGTAGATTTTTTAATAACATTATACCAACGAAGTGCTTTTTTTAGACCAGAGAAAAATATTCAGCTTAATTTTACTTGTTCAAAAGTATTACTTAAAACTTTGATATTAAACATAATTTATGCCCTCAATACAGGTAAAGAAATAAAACGTAATATTAAGATTGAATTTCAAGAAAACTGTCTCTGATAATAACTTTTTTTTAATATTATTCATTTACAATACAAAAGAATTAACAAATGCCATTTTCCATCAATTAAGATAATTTCACTAATAAATATTTCATATAATATTTTTGGTGAAAAGTTAAGATTGTTTAATGTATAATTTTACAAACAGAATTAGCAAAATTATATTTACAACAAAAACTAAGAAATATAATTGAATATTTAAATTTAATATTTATAAATAAAGGCACGAAGCTAGTTTTACCTTTAACTTACAAGGAAGGTCTCCATACGGGCATAGTCAGAAAATTCTGAAAAAATTACCGAATGTTCTTCTCATGTGGGTATATATGTTTGTAAAAAATATTTTGGCGGAACCCTGATAGAACGTTCGTAAAAAAATAATGAACATTTCTTTTATTTGGCGATTTATTTGGCGACAAAATAAAATTTCAAAAAATACTTTTTTTTCATGTCAAATCCTTTTTAGGTAAAAATGTTTCATCTTGAACTTGTTTAAAGAAATTTTATTTATATAACGTTAGTTTTGTCAGCTTTAGTTTTTTTTAAAACTATATTTTTGACATAATGTATTTAGAATGAAAATTAACTGTGAAATTTTATGAATTAAAACAAAATTTAAATTATTTAAAATTGTTTCAATCTCAAAATTAACTCCAATCTAATTGAGCTCTGTCGATTCAGTTTTGTTGCTATGGAAACAAAGTTCTCCGATATTGAAATGTATTACTGCAGCATTCTTCATCTGGCCTTTATTTTGTCATACGCATAAATATATGAAAAAATACTTTTCAATATAAAAGTATTTTTTATATAAGGAATTATTTTTAAAGTAATAAAATTAAATAACTGCACCAAAATACTGCAACAGAAATATGCAATATGAAATACATCTATATGTCAAACTCTCTCATTGTCCAAATTTAAATACATTAAATACTATTTACACTTATTCTAAAATTTAATTGACAAGAAATTTTCAGGTATATTAAAATCGTTTGCTTTTGGCGAGGGAAAATGCTGCTCTTCAAATTGCGTGACGCTTTCATCTTTTCGCACCAAATACTCGAAAGTATTTTATTTTTTTACTGAGTTTCTTTTGTGATTCCGCCGCTAAATTTGACTGATCCTTTATTACATACATGAGTAGTTTAACCAGTATTTTTTTTTTTTTCAAAAAATTCTGAATATGCCCAGTATGGAGACCTTCCTTGTTAGATTCGCAATATTACAAGCAATAAGCAAGTCCAATTGTAAAATTTAAGATAATGAAATAACGTGTGGTATTACTTTCTTTTTTTCCCCTTCAATGGATTAAGAGTCTCTTCATGAATCTTTTTAGTATATATGTATAGTTATGCGTAAAATTTCATACATACATAAAATCTTTCTTCTCGTATTAAATTATGTGGTACTTAAACCAACATTTCTTAAATTTTTTCCTCTAATCCGCTGTTTTTCTGGTTCACTGACTTATTGATTTTATGATCCATTAAATTTTTTACCCCTTATTTTTTATAGACAATATATCGTTATGCAAAATTAATCTATTAATTAAAAGTCCTTCCGGCAGTACCGGGAGGAAGAAGTAGCTTTCATTTACCTTATTTATTTATTTATTTTAAATAAAGTTATATTATTCAATCATGCGAAGCTCAAATTAGTGAAACCCGATTATATAAGATTGAATACTAGTTTTTGTCAAGGCTGAATATTAATAGGAATTTTTACAAATTAAACATCTATTATTCAACCTGGTTTTATTTTATTTGATTTATATGGTCGCCATATTCCACGATATCATGAAGTGTATGTCATTTTAAAACAACATGATGGATAAAATAAACCAATGATTTTGGTCGAAATCTAAATTCATGTGCACATTCACACTCGTTTCGAAATCGATTAATATATACGAGCGCTATTGTGGGCAAACTGATTTTTTTTAAATGTCACCCACATTAGAAATTCAAACTTCTATATATCAGGTGTTTTTTAAGGTAAAGACATAGCAAAAAATACTCCGAAATTCATTATTAAGATCAGACACTTTTGAAAGAAGCTTTTTTCAATTTCTAGTTTTTTGTTTGTACATTATTATACATTTAAAAGATTTCTAAGAAACTTAAATGGCCGCCATTTTGAAACAAGATGGTGAATGAAGTTGGTCACACTGTCAGAAAAATTCGTCAATATACACTAAGTTATCGTTATTTTTTCACAAATAACTTCTGTTTTCCCAAAAGACGTATTTGTTCTGTGAGTTCATTCCGAAAGTCGAAAAATGAGGAAACGTTTCCGTTTATATCTAGCACGCATGCGCATTGGGTCTGTTAGTAATGAATTCGAATTTATTTTTAAAATGAAAAACAAAAGTATTCTATCGATTAAAATGTCTAATTTAGTTTTAAAAGACAAAAATGTTTTCGAATTTAAAAATAAATAACAATTACTTTCTTTATTCGTTCAAAAATTCTCACAATCTGTTATTCAAAGTTGGATAAGTTGAATAAAGTTCAATATACTAAGTTATTTCTATGATAAATATCTGCATATAAAATATACTTTAAGTGAACACATTTAAAAAATATTTTAATTAAAAAATAAAATGCAAAAAAAATTGATATTATTAAAAAAAATCTTATCGAATAAAAATAAAACATCCATGTTTTTTCTCTAACAATCTACGTAATATATTTAAAATTCACATTTTTATACTATATTAATATTAAAGTAAAAAAAAAACCTAGCCACAGTTTCATTAAAGATGAAGTCTTTCCGAGATTAACTGCAAAATTAAAAGCTTTTTAACGAAATACACCAAACCACACCCATATGAAATGAACACTTCTATTTAAAGCAAAATCTTCACAAGCAATCCTGGCGCCGTGGATGCGCGTTGGTCTTGTAATCCTGGGGTCCTTGGTTCGATCCCCACCTCTTCCGCATTGATTTTTCCAAACTTTTTTCAAGTGACGGATAGTTTTCCTCTTTTGACGGAGAAAAAAATAAACGGAAAGTCGTTAATATACAGACAATTTCTGGCAGCAGTGCTGCCAGTACATTTGCTGTAAAAAGACGGAAATTTTTTTGAGAGTGCAGTGAAAATCGGACAAAACATTAATATGTAATATGTACACAAGGAGTTATATCCCAATCAGTTTATAAATATGCGTATTATCGCGTGACAAATTTCAGACCGTTTCAAAATGTCAACCATACTGGAAATTGAAAGTGTTATAACTCAGCCATTTTTCAAGATATAGATGAAAAAAAATGCTCTGGAATCTTTGTATCAAGTCAAACACACTAAAGAAAAAACTTTTTCAATTTCTTACTATTCTGCGCCTAATTTTAAAATTTAATTTTTTTTAATATATAATATTCAACCCTTTTGAAACAAGATGGCAGATGAAACTGGCCAACGAACTCGATCCAGACATCGGTATGTAATATGTACGCACCAAGTTACATCCAAATCGGTTTATAAATACGCCTGTTAACAAGTGACGAATATCAAATTATTTCAAAATGTGAGCAACACTAGAAATTAAAAGTGCTATAACTGAGCCAATTTTTAAGACACAGATGAAACAAAAAATGCTCTGGAATCTTTGTATGAAGGTAATATGCATAAAAGAAAAATCTTTTTCATTTTTTCACATTTTTTACCTAATTTTAAATATTAAATTTAAAAAAACTAAATGGAACTGGCTAACGAACTCGGTCCAAGCTTTAGTATGTACTATGTACACACCAAGTTACATCCAAATCGATTCATAAATACGTGTGTTATCACGTGACAAAAATCAGATCGTTTCAAAATGTCAACCATACTAGAAATTCAAAGTGTTATAACTCAGTTATTTTTCAGATATAGACAAAATAAAAAGTTTTATGGAATCGTTGTTTTAAGTTCTAACACATAACATAAAAATATTTTTCAACTTTTAATTTTTTCGTATTTAATTTTAAATTTAAAATTTTTAAGAAAAATTTAAATGGCCGCCATTTTGAAACAGGATGGCGGATGATGCTAACCAACGAACTCGGTCGAGACATTTGTATTTATTATGTCCATACCAAGTTTCATTCAAATCGGTTCTTAAATACGATAGTTACAGCATGACAATCTCAGATATATATATATATATATACATATATATAGTGTGTGTGTGTGTCAACATTTGAACGGAGTGTGGTTTTGGGGTCTGGGGGTCATGATCGGTGAAACTGTACCAAAATTTTCCGAAAGTGCTTACCTCCGGACGGCTGCAATAGGCAGCTTTTTACTTTTTGCACTCAAAGCTACCTAACAAAAAAGCCGATTAATACAGCTACGCAGAATCTTCAAATGTCTATATTATAAATAAAAATCGTATCCATGAATAACGGAAGTGTTTTTGACTCATTAATATCTGAAAAATAAATTTAGCTTTTATTGCAATAGTTATAACTTCTAAACATGGAAGATGTTTAAGTTTTAAACCGTCGCGTCGGCGTTCTTTCAAACAGAATTTGTTTGAAAATTGTATCCGAATTTACTGATTTTTTATGCTTTTGCTATCAAAACCCGAGAGCATATGTACCTGCCCGTTCTGCATGTACGTACGTATGTATATATGTAATGCGATAACTCATGATATAAATATCCGATTTACTCAAAATTTTGGATATAGGTTTATTTTGATAAGGCGCTTCCCTGATTAATTTAGGAAATTAATTCAATAAGTATAAAGGAGGGAACGGGAGCTATTTCCTTGCCCCTTAAATTTTATAAATTACCAGATTTACCTGATTAGCTTTGGAAGTCCATTGAATAAGTAAAAGGAGGGGGGACAGGGGCTAGTCCCCCCTCAATTTACATAAATGGGATTTTCATGCAGAATTATCAGATTAAATTCAAATTTTAGATATAGGATAATTCTGATAAGGCACCTCCGTGATTAATATGGGTGTTCATTGGATAAGTATTAAGTAGGGAATAGAGGGTAACCCTTCTTAATTTATGCTGTGTTTTTCACGCAGAATTTACGGATTTGCTTCAAATTTCGAATATAGATTCATTCTGATAAAGCGCTTCTCTGATTTGTTTTGGGAATTCTGGATAAGTATAAAGGGAAGCTTAAGGAGACTACCTCTCTTAATATAGGTAAAAGGTTTTTTCATGCATAATTAACCAATTTGCTTCAATTTTTGGATGCACTGGTTCATAGTGATAGGACGTTTCCCTGATTAGTTGTGAGGTTTTTTTTTTTGTTAAGTATAAAGAGAGGTAATGCAGAGTTATCCGATTTGCTTTAAATTTTGGATGTACGTTCTTTCTGATGAGTTGAATTTCCGAACAGTTTTGGAGATTTAATCGTTAAGTATAAAAGAGGGAACGGTGGACAATGCTTCTTGAATTACATAAATGGGTTTTTATGCACAATTATTCGACTTGCTTCGAAAACAGTTCAGCATAGGAGAATTAGCTTCTTTGATGCATATCGGAATCAAAAAAGAAGAGTATTCGTTAACTATTCTCTAATAATAATAATAATGATAATTTGATTGATACAGTGCCTTTGAACAATAATAATATATCATAAAAGCCATAAACTTAACGCTAAATACTTATATTAAAAAACATGCACGATTGTTTACATATCTTAAAATGTGTGACGTTTTGACTTCGGTCTCTGATGCATATAACAATGTAACACTAATGACTGCTTCAAAGCCTTGTGGCAAGCTTACCTTTTTTTGCCTTACTGTTAGGAACAGAAGCACACTGTAGTCTTAATTTGTGATGTAGATTAGCAGTCGTTAATCGTGCTTTCTGTGGTTTAAATGTAGACAGTAAAAATACTGAAGATTGCTTTAATCATACAATTTGAAACAAGTCATAATCTTACACACTCAGTGCAGATATGAGAAGCTGAATAATAAGATAAGCCTTCTTATTTCTATATAAGGTACCCTGGGGTAATAACGCCAGGCGGGGTAATAACGCCAAGTGCTTATATTTTGCATAATTATGAAATAATCAAGTAAATAACACCCATGTGCTCTGCGCAGAAGGGTTTTGAGTCATATAAATCGCAAAAAACAGCTTGAAGTTAATTTGTTTCATTTTTAGGTCTTATTGTTTTTCAAAGCAACTAAAATTAACGCTTGATCTAAAATTTGCGAGATACGTTTTGTAATGTGAAGACTATTTTTTTTATCCGGAAATACTTTGTTAATTACATAAATTTGTAGTACATTTCATGGACTTTCAGAAAGTTGTTGAAGATTTTGGATATCTTCTCGAGATAATTTGTAATTTAAAATGTACAGCGCAATAACTATAACGGGGTAATAACGCCAATCCTTGGCATTAATACCCGGGTTTATTCCCTACGGTAGCCTAGCTTCATCCTAAATACTGATTCAAATAAACACAGTTAAAACTGTGCAATGTTTCTAATAATTCTACTTAAGCGGTCCTTTTTAAGCAAAAAGAAGCTCACGGTCTGTATTCTTTTGCCTCATCTCCCCCCCCCCACACCATACCTTTATTTTTCTTACACTTTCACAAAAAATTGAACATTTCAATAGCTTAGAATGCAATTTGTCAATTTCTAAGTTTATAGAGTTTTTATTTTTAGAATTGGGCAATCTACATGCAATTATTCCATCTTATTTCATAGTTTTGTTTGCATGGCGTTATTACCCATATAGGTGGGTAATAACGCCAAATAGCATTGGTCAAGAAATCGCGCCATTACTTTTTATGAATACATATCTATTAATTTTTTTTTATTTTATATAGATAGTCAATGAGTTGCTTTATCAAATCATATATTTGTTTGAAAAGTACAATCTAAAACTAAGCCGTGAAAATTGATAGAACCTTAATGTGGCGTTATTACCCCAGGGTACCTTATAATACTAAGAGACCAAGACTATGTTTTTAGAGCGATTATCCACTCTCATTATCAGGGAATATTAGCAGAGAGTAATTATCTGAGCAAGGATTAAAACATTTCTGTATAGAAGTATTACCTTCTTGCATGCATATCTGAATAAAAAAATAAGAGGACCCGTTAACTACTCCCTATTAATCGTATCTGATGGTGATAAAAGGTTATTGCTCTCGAAACTATACTCACAGTTTATTTATTTCGTCTACAGGAAACTTTTCATCGCTTATTAAAAGCCGAGTTTTTCGATGCCTGAAAAGAAACTTTATTTCGACAGCTAAACCAATCTTTATTTAAAATTAGAAATTAGAAATGAGTGCTTTACAACAAGAAATGAGGTTTTGCAAATTTGTTCGCTCTGTTTAATTTTGTGCTGGCATCTCGTGGGCTTCTATAATAAAAAGAATTCAATACGTTGTTTCACATACGCCTTAAAAATTGAATTCTAACGACTACCGAATACCGTAAATTTCCACAGATCATTTGAAGTAAAGAGCTGTTCGATTCTTAAAGTAATAATTTTTCAACACATCTCTTATAAGCTACACTTCAAAAATATCCCACAGCCAATATCTCACATGAAATAAAATCCAACAACTGAGCTGAAATTCGATATCTAGTGATCTCTAAATCATTCCCTACTCAGTGCAGTTCGAGTATAGAAGCATAAGACTGGATATGCTATACATTTTCAGTATCTGATTTTGATAATTTTTTTTTCTAAAGAAAGCTGCAAGCGTTATTGAAAAAAAAAATAAAAACTTTTACTTCATTTACTGAAATTGTCACTTATTAACTGCATGTTGTGGAAAATTGTGTGTATCATCAATTTTTTTAATAATATTCAAATAAATTAATTCGTTGAATTTCTAAAAGTGCTTTTCGTCACTTTTATTATAAGCATATCATAAAAATCATGTGCTATTTAAATACACTAGTTTACAAATTTCAACTTTTTTTTGTATGCCCCGAAAGAAATGTACGTAAATGTATTAGTATACCTTAATTAAACCTAAAAGTGCCAACAGAAATATTCTATCACGTCACAGTTTTTTTTTCTACATTCCATTGTTTTTTTAACTACCCAACGTGGTGACGACAGTTTAATGTTCATTTGTTCGCTTCAAACAACAAATATTTTGTTTCGGATTGAATTAAAATGTCGAGTAGAAAGTGTAAACAAAGTTCTGATCGTTTTTGCTATGTTTGTGGACGGTTTATATTTTCAAAAAAAAAGAACACCCACTGTAGATTCGTTAAAAAGTGCATATCTTCATTACTTTGGATTTCCTGTTGCAAACCAAGATAAAAAGTTGGGTGCCTCATGTGTTTTGCAAAAGCTGTAGAATTGTTTTACTCCAGTAGTCATCAGGAGAAAACGTGCATATTCCATTCGGTTCACCAATGTTATGGAGAGAACCTAGTAGTCATGAAAATGATTGTTAATTTTGTGTTACGAAGACAATGGAATATAATACAAAAAATAAGGCGAGTATTATATATGCCGAAGTTCCGTCTGTTACTAAGCCCATTTACATTCGAAAGATCTACCACGTCCAGTTTGTCCGGGTAATTCGAGTGTAAATACACTAAGAGATGACAATGAAAGTGAAGTTGAATTCAAATCGATTTCTAGTGATTCTGACGAATTCTCTTTTCAAGAAAAGACTCCACATTTAATTAACCAAGCCGAATTAAATGATTTTATAAGAGATTTACAATTATCAAAATCCAAAGCAGAGCTTCTTGGTTCTCTCGCCTACAACAATAGAACTTATTAACACTAAAAAACGAAAGTTACGTTGTCTAGAAACAGAAGCAAAGTTTACTCAGAATTTTTCAAAAAAGAAGGTGAATATTGTTATAGGATGTACAGATGGAAGTAAACATGTCATTAAAGATTCATTTCCTGCATTCGCATCTGAGTTTTCATCCTGAAAACTGCGGAAGTATGAGTGACGAACAAGGGGAATGTTTTCACCAAGATTTAAAGGTTTTTGAAGGGAATTCATCAGGGGGAATTCATCAGGGGTTCCTTGGGGATAAAAACCTACTAGGGAATTACTGTTGGTCCATTATAAGAGAAACTGATCCAAATAATTGTAAAAAGAAGGCAAGAATCAGCCATTTTTGATTTTTTTATATTAATACCAAAATTATGTAATTCAGTTAAGTAAATAAATATTTCTTAAACCAGGCGTGACAGAATTTTTTTATTATTTTTTCCGGATAACTTTATCTAAATAAACAACAAATTAACAACTTTCAGCTGGGGTATGAAAACCGTGTAAACTAGTGATATTAATGGAATAAATTATTTCTTGTAATGCTTAAAAAAATAAAAAAATAATAGAACCTCACTTAAAAAATTCAGTTATTGCTCCCCCATTTTTTTTCAAATGTACAAATAATATACAATACATTCAAATTTGATTTAATTAGTGCGCCTCTTTATTTTTTCTTTCATCTTCTTGTATTTTTAGAACCTGTAAGAATGAAATTTGGAGGGGGAAAAAATCCCAAATTGCCATTAAAGTTTCTAAAAATTTCCTTTTTCTTAATCAATTTATTAAATGCTCTATTTGCAAGTATTCTGTAATCTTTTGATATATCTTCAAAATCATCCAGCTGGAAAGTTAGAACAAAGAAAATTGATTATAATAGTTTTCTCTTGGTAATTAGCACTCAATTACTAATAATTGGGAAACAAATATTGCGATTCACATAAAAATGTGATAATATTTATTCTTCTCTTTAAGTAAAATCAATCAGAATAATTAGTGTAAATATTCTAAATGATTTTGTATTAAAATATTTGATTATTTAACTTGAGTTTAAATGGTTTTTGGGATTTTAAAACTTTTTTCTAATAAATATTACAATATTTTTTTTATTATTATTATTAGTTAGAATTATCTTGAAATTGTTTCTTCTTTTTATTTTTTATACTTTTCTGTGTAATTTTATCAGTAAAGATTATTATATTGACTTTCTTGTTGTTGTTGCTCATTATATGTAATAGCAGCATATTTCAAGTGTCATGGAAAGATGCATTTAAAAAAGGAAGCATATAGATAAATTATTCAAGTAATATATTAGAACACATTGAATAGCTGAAAGAGCTTAGTTTCTTCCATCACATCGATTAACCATCGATTAACCATTCCATCCATTAACTAGTCAAGTGTGGCAATCCCAAAACTTTCTTCTATCTTATGTATCTTAATACTTCCCTAAAAATGCAGCATAGCATCGCTATCGGTTAGATAGTTTAAACAAAGTTCTAGTCGGCAACAACTTATGTCAACTTATTACTGAATCTGTAGTTTGATGAAAAATCCGTGCATTAGATTTTGGGATAGAAAAGCTTTAAAAAAATCTGTATAACAGCGCCACATGTTGGGTACAGATTAAAAAAGAAAATTTAGTTTAAAAGTTTTTTTTATTTTAAACTTCAATTCTCCTTTATTACTTTAATTCAGAATTGGAAAACCCATCTCGTCAGAGTTAGTGGGGATTTTTATCGACAATCACATAATTATGATAAAATACATACTTTGTTTTCAATAACAACAGTTCCTATAGCTCAGTGAGTGAGGTGTTCTCTCACTGTCAAGAGGTCTCGGGTTCAAACCCATTAAAGCTAGGAACAAATTGTGTAAAAATTAAATTAAATGATATACCAATTCAAATTAACTAGAAAAATTCAAATTCGTTATGGTCACTGAAGTCTAAACGATTCATTAATTTTAAAAACTAAATTCAATTATTATGACTAAAAATAAATTTGCAGCGACTTGTGTATTTTTAACTATGTTAATTTACAAAGTCTATTGTAAACTTACCGATTAACTTCTATACTATTTAACATGTTCAGGATTTTTCTAGTCTCTGTTACTTTACATAAGACGTGGATTACCCGTAGTTTCTCTGTAATGTCGCAGAAAATGTTTTAACAATGTGTGAAATTCCACGTGAAAAAATTTTTGAACATTAGCTGAACTGTATTTTTTATTACAGTAATATAACTTTTTATTTTTACATTTTATAAAGTCTTAAATGGGGCCTAAATATGTTACAAAGTTTTATATAATTTCAATGATAATTTAGACATTTATGAAAACTTAAAATTGCATCTCTTATGTACTGGCGGCGTAGATTTTCAAAGATGTGAAACACTCTTAAATCTCGAAAAAAATTTGATTTCTGGATTTCTATAGATCAAGAATACTTTTACTCATCATGCGTCATTCGGAAGAGATTAATAAATATTCCCGTATGTAGTTATACTACAGTTTTGTCGTTTCTATTGCTTTTTTCACTATGTACAAATAATTGAAGTATTCTACTAATTGACTATCTGAAATTCCTCACTGAATGTGATCTTTTAGAACATTCAGAGCGAAATTTGAAGAAAAAATACATAGTTTCTATTAATTTACTAGAAATTTCACTTCTAAGTTTTGCGTGTATGAAAAGCTCCACTTATAAGAGTTCTGTAAACTTTCAAACTATATTGAAAGTTATCCATTTAGAAGCTTAGAAAAAAGAAAATCGATTGTACCTTCCTTTCCTGATGATTAATACTCAGATAAGACTAATTGAAAGACAATTCTTGCAGGAGTCACAATGCACTTGCATATTGTTCTCGAAAAGTAGAATAATTAACGTAAATATTTGAATCTTTGAAGAATTAAAACTTTTAACTGTTTAAATTGAATTTAAGTGTTTTCAACTATTTAAAATACCATCATCCAATTAAAATGCAGAATTTTTTACTTTATTTATTCAGAATCCTCCTTAAAAGGGCATTATTTTTTATCGAGTAATTTTGATGGAAAATGTAATTGACGCTGGATTTAATTATTTATTTTTTTACTCACTGTCTGGGAAAATAGCATAAATTTATGTGAAAAATGCATTTTTAAAATCCCAAATAGTGATAAATTAATGTCGATGATAAATTATCTGGTCAATATGATGGAGCATATTTATTGGGTAAAATGTCGATTAAAAAATACTCAGTTTCTTATATTATACTATTGTACTATTTAAAATACACTGTTTAAGAGCAAACAAATTTAAAAAATCTTAATTCTAGTACTAATAACCAGATACATTAAAAAAGGGGGGAAAGACAATAAAACAATTTCATAACGCCAAAATTTACTCTTCCTTTAATTATAATACACTGGAGATTAAAATATTCATTTGAAGATTTCTAATTCCTCTTTAATAAGGATTTTTTCTAAAGAAAAAAAATCATTTATTTAAAATTAAAATTAACAAAAATCTCATTTTTTTTTCAATCATTCTATTGAAAGTTTCATTTTCAAGAATCTTGTAATCTTTCAATCTATTTCTTCTCAAAGTCATCCCAGCGTAAACTTAAAATAAATTTAACCATTTATATTTTTATGTACACATAATTAGAACTCAATAAAGATTAATTGGAAGATAAAGAATCTATTAAAATAATTAGCGTAAATAGTGTATATGCTTAATGTATTAAAGCTTTAGTCAATTTAAATTCAATTTTAAACGGTTTCAGTGATTTTTAAAACGGTCTTGTTTTATTTTCTTGTAAATACAGAAAAAAATGTTAATTTGTTCAGATTTATCTTTTAGTAGTTTTTTCGCAAATGCTAATCTTGTAATTTTATAACAATGGTATTGGATCTTAACCGTTCTTTTATATTTTTTAATATTCAGGTACTACTGTTTAGTTACTGTAAAAATTGTTATCAGGGTAAAGGTATTCTAACATAATGTAAATAATTAGTAAAATCCCACATTTAGTATTCTACCATCAATAATTGCATTGTTATTAATGACATATCTTTACAATTTTACATAATTTAATTAATCTATAATATGTATATTTATTATAATACGAGTGCATTACCTCTAACTCTAAATATACTAACAATCAGTCGTTTGCCCAGTATCAATTGAAAAGCGTATAGATTCAAACCAGAAAGTTCTCCTTAAAGTAAATTTAATATAAATCATAACAGAAAGAAGCTAAGAGATTAAGTAGTGTTATTTCGAGGTTAGTATTTTAGGCAAGTGGTTCCCAACCTATGACTTGCAACCCACTTGTGGGTCGCGGCGTGTGTTTTGGTGACTCGTGGAACAATTGAGATTTGACACAAAAATATATCTTTCATTTCACCTGTTTAAAAAATATAACAGATTTAACAGCAAATAATAATTCAAGGAAAATCTTTAATTTATTTCTGAATGATTATGCCAACAGAATATAAAAATTATTTAACTCAACATTGAATTTCTTCATGGAGATAAATATGATATACACTATTGATGTGAACGTGATTTTTCTGCTTTGCTGTTTTTGAAAAATAATTACAGAAACAAGCTCCATGTAGAAAGTGGCTTAAGTTTAAAATTAATCAGTTTCAACCTTGATATAAATGCCCTTACCAATTAACATCAATATCAAATACCACACTGATTAAAAAGCAATGTGTTGATAATAATTAAAACTATTTTGAATTATCTTTGTAGTTTGTATGTTGCTTTAATTATCGTATACATACATACATTCGGATTACCAACTCCTTTTTTTTTTTTTTTTTTTTTTTTTTTTTTGACAATGTATCTTTTACACAAGAATTTTCTCTTTCGTTGGTTAGGGTAGCTAAAAGATTATAGAATGGATACACCAATTTACCAATTGATATACCCCCTTGTATTAGGCTGTTCGCGAAAAAAAAATTCTTAGAGGTTAGTCGCGTACGAATAAAGATTGGGAACCGTTGTTTAGGCTATTTCGCGTTACAAATTACTTTATCTTCAAGACTAAACGGCATACAAAAATGTAAGCAAAAGAGAAAACATATAGTGAGTAATCGCTGTTCAATGTTTTTTAAAAATACTGTAAAGGTAGAGAGCCGAGAACAACTATCTTTATAGCGTTCTATTTCGCAGAAATTGTTTGATGTGTAACCACGGAGGAAAGAGATTTATGAAGAAGCAAAATGACGTAAAAATGATTTTCAATATAATGTGCGTTATCGCTTAAATTTGTATGACCTCATTCGCCCCCCATCCCCCCCCCCCCAAAAAAAAAAAGCAAGCACGGGAAACAGGGTATAAATCTATGACATCATCCGCGCATTTTTTCTCTAAATCAAAATGATTTTCGTATATTCAAGCAATCTAAGGTAATTTATTGTATTATGAATTCAAAACTCAATTACTAAAAATTTTCTTCTGTTTTGCGAAAGCACATGGCTATGTTTGTACCAAACGTAGCCGATTTTAAGATATATATTTGGCGTCACTCCAAGCCACCACACTTCATTTCTATTTTTTCTATTTAGTCTATGTATCTAACATAGAACCTATGTTTAGATACCCGATTGTACCTCACCTGTCAGGTTGACACAATTTTTTTTCTTTGCGAGTACGGCTACTATAATTGTCTCTGGTTCAAATCGGTTTCAGATTCTGATTGATAGTTAAAATAAATAAATCAAATACATTTCAAAAAAGAACATACATGGCAAAATTACTACATCTGGAAATTGATTGCCCAGAATAAATTAAAAGCGAATAAATCACAATATATGATATCAGATTATAGATGGGGTATAGTACTTTGGCGCTTAATTGAAATCTGTCAGCTAAAAGAGAGATCTTTTTTTTTTCATGTGTCCCAGATGAAATTAATATCACGATGATTTAAATTGGTTAAAATAGTTATTGTGCTTGAATATTCTCTAAATTTTATTTTATTTATTATTGTATTTATTTTATTCATTTGTTTTTAAAAGTTTGTACGTGTTTTAAAATTTAAAAAGCAAGTGCACAGATAAATATTAAAAAAACTTTATGAACCACTCAAATAAGAAAAATAATTAACTATATGAAATGAAATTCAATGAGCAGTTATACGCATATATATTAGTATCAAATACAAAAAAATTGCGCTGAAAAAAAATCCTTGCCGACTCGGCCTACAGGCGGAGGTAGATTTCGAACTTAGATACAACTTTCACCAACAAACATCAAATCAAGATTGGAGATAAACCCAATTTCATCACTAAAAATAATCTCTAGGGACCTAAATCTTTTATGAAATTCTAATATACACTCATACACATACGCATATATATATGGAATAGATTTAAAATGGAGAAAACAAAATCAGAGAACCTCAAAATGTTAAAATATGCCAATGTTTCCATAGCCTGCGTTTTTTCATGTTTGAACATATTTTTTACAAGCTTACATGACATTAATATTCACCTACTTTTCGTCCATTGTTTTCTAATAAGAAAGTATAGTAAGAATTTTATTGTGGTTTTTTATTTCAATTGTTGGCAACTACTATGACGAAAAATGTTTATTTTTTCCTGTCATTGTTTTGCAAGAATTGATTTCGTCAAAGCCATGTTAAGGCGGTATTCAAATTTTTGAACCCTCCCCATTTACACCACCTTAGGCCGATTTTGCTCAATTTCAGTCTCCGTTGAGACATTAACCATCTCTATGTATTTGGCGATTTTGAAGACGATACGTGCAAAATTTAGTATATACATATATATATGTATAAAATTTTTAGTTAGGGGTGATTTTGGATTCCTGGAATTATGTAAGGAAAAGTTATAAAGAAATTTTTCAAAACTCGTACCATAATAACGATTGCAATAGGTAGTATGTCTACTCACTTTTCTTACTATGAATATAAAATTGTGAGATTATGACAAAAAAAGTTAGATATAGCAATTTCTTTTTTATTCATGGTTTTTTTTAATTTTAACTTTTTGGAACGATTACAAAGACAATAGCTTAAAAAATAGTGCATACGTTTACATATGATGTGTGTGTACATATAATACACGTCGCAAGCAAATTTAATATTTGAATATTTGAAATAAAGTGTACTACTAAAATGAATGTACAAGCCATTTAGAATGTATATTTTTACTTTTTATTTTATTTATTTATTTATTTATTTTTATAGCAAGCGTTATTTCGTGACGGCTTTAATTTAAATGAATTGCTAATGCTTTAACAACATCGAAATTCCTTAAAAATTACCAAAACCGATAATCAGTGATATCCTTTCTGCATAATATCTTTGATAGTTTGTCATATTTTTTAATGAATCAATTTCTAAAAATGCTAAGAAAGCTATTTCTCACGGAATAGAGTATTTAAATTTATCATTTGTGAAAGTATAGAGATAACTTAAAACCTTTATCATTTGAGACAAATAATAATTCCAATAGTCTGTTAAAAATCTTGTCCTAGTTTGAACCAAATTTTGGTTCTGAATAGCTGCCACTGTAAGATGGTGAAATCTTAAATCGATACTTGGAGCTTCTGTTTAGCCACAGTTCCAATAGCTGGAACGAGGTTGAAACAGGAAGCTCTAAATGTTGGTGCGAAATTTCACCATCTTATGGTGGCAGATACTGAACACCAAAATTTGGTTCAAACAAGAGTAAAATTTTTAACAGTGATAATGGGTCAAAACAAAAAAAAAAAAAAAAGTTTACGCACAATATAATTTTCTTTTATTTCAATAAAAGAAAGTTTAACAGAACGTTTTTTACAAAATTATTATTGTTCTATATAAGATTCTATGGTATTTAAAAAGGTCTAACGTTTTATATTTTGCACTTAAATTTGAACATTTTAAAGCATTAAGTGCCCCCTAGTGCCTCTTTCTTAAGATTTATTTGAATTAAAAAGCAAGTTTCCCAGTCTTTGGAGGAAGTTATGATTTGTTTTGTCATAATCGTTGTGAATTTTATTCTACTGATAAATATCAGTTTTCTTCCGCTTTGAAAATGTGCTTTGGGATTTTAAGGACATTTGAAAGGGTTTTGTTTTCTCTTTTTCAAGAATAACTGCTACTACGTCTTTATTTACAATCACGTTTCTTTTATCTCGATACAGTGATGATTATTCATTTATTTTCTGTTTTTTTTTTTTTTTTTTTTTTTTTTTTACAACAATGAAGTCTGGCTGGAAAGATATAGTTCGTAACTCAAGTATGCTTTTATTCCTCAACAGTGTTGTATTTAAAAAAAAAAAATCAGAGAGTATACAGTACAGGCAGAGAGTATCCGCTGTCATTATCAACGTTCATAGATAAGATATACGCTAATGTTTTATTTGTGAAACAGGTGGTATACGGAGCTTTTTAAAAAAAATCCAGAAGGTACACGGCGTATACCCCCGTGTATCCTCCACTACATCCCTACTCTTCAATAGAGATTTGTAAAGCATAAGAAATCTCTTATATTTATTGACAAAATTGTTTATTTTTGCATTTTCCGTTTTTTTAGGTGCGTTCGTAATTATGTAAATACGTAGCACCTATTGTTGTCGCTCAGTCCGTCCGCCTGTCCGTCTGTCTGTCTGTCCGTCTGTCTGTCCGTCTGTCTGTCTGTCCGTCTGTCTGTCTTTCCGTCTGTCCATCCGCATATAACAACGCAAAAAACTACCCTACCGAATCGTTTGAAATTTAAAATACATAATTATTACATAATTTTGTCGAGTCATTTCAAATTTTATGAAAATCGGATGGATAGATCAATTACAGGGACAATCAAAAGATTCCGTTACATTACGGTCAATGGGGAAAAAAGTTTCAAATACATTTTAATCGTTTGAAATTTAAAACGTATATTTATTACATAATTTTGTCGAGTCATTTCAAATGTTATGAAAATCGGATGCATTGATCAATTACAGGGACAATCAAAAGTATTCCGTTACATTACGGTCAATGGGGAAAAAAGTTTCAAATGCATTTTAATGGTGTTACACTCATTTGAATATAACAGAATTGACATGAATCTATGAAATATGTACTAAAAATACATTTTGTACAATCTGTGATGCAAAGAATATTTATTATTAACCCTCCAAGCGTCTTGCAAATGGGTGTTGTTTTCTCTGCATTTTGTTTTAAATGCTAATAAAATATGATTCTTTCAATATTACATAAAAAATCTTATTTAGGAATATAAATGTAATCCTTGAGAGTCTTAATCATTCTTCAATGCTTTGAAAATTCATTAAATTTATAGAATTATATTATCTTAAGCGTTGCTTATATTGCAGTGAAACATGGAGCTTAGTGTACGGAATATTACGGGACAAACGCTTATAGGGAAATTACAGGGCCACACAAATATATTCCACTAAATAATGTTATACGGGGAAACATTGTTTGGGGGGTGTTTTAATTATATTAAACTACTTCACATTTTATGAATAAGATATACGTTAATGAAGTATAATAAAAATTACTCCCTGCATATTTACAGGAACACAAAGATTTCGACCATTATACTGTATCCAAAGTACGCTCTACTATATCAGCAAGATCTGAATATTCTAAAACTTCGTTATCAACGAACGCACCTCATTTGCTACGCTTTACGTGCAATTTCCAACTTGTTTAAATAAGAGATAGAGTTGTTTTTTATTTTTCATCATCGGAATAAAAATGTCAGGTTATTGTAGCTATTATAAAAGAGAATCTATTAATCATTCATATACTGATCTCTTCTGAGATAAATATTAAACTCTTTCGAAGGTTTTTCGAAAGAGGTTTTTAAAGTTTAAGAGTTAAATTGGAATTATGGCAGTTTCTCCATTCATCACTATTATTTTCATTTGCTATAAAAAAGGGGTACTTTTATCTGTGTAACTGTATAGCATAAATATAAACATATAAAATGGACGTAAGTATGCTAAATATATGTATATATATATATATAATATATGTATTTTTGTAAACATTCAAACAAAGATAGTATGTATGTATGTCATATTGAAAGACAGAATGGCTTCAATAGGCGCTGATATATGAATAAACAGATAGTGAAAGTGAATAGCAACAATTCTGGTCAGCATATAATGAATTTGAGGGTACGATAATTTTTCTAATGAAATGGAGTAACCTCAGAAATTGTTTTCGTGTTTTAATTGTAGCAAGTTCAGCTGTTAATTTGTACGTAATTAGTGACAATGATTGTCTCGATGATTTCTATTCCTTTCTAGTTGAGTGGTGGAAATTAAGTTAATGGTGTATATCCTATATTGCATTTTACTTTTTGTATTATAACTAAACATGACCTTCATTAAAATATGAAAAAGTAACTAAGCCTTGTTACTGAAGAACACTAGCCTCGCTGCTTATACAACAAAATAGCTGTAACATGTATGTGGTGACGAGAGTTCCTGAACTCTGGACCGCAAGCAAGCCACATTTTTAATTGAGGTTCACGAAATGAGACCTCCAACTTTCGAGATTGAAATTATTAATAAGCTGCACTTTATTACAGCGAGAGCGAGCAAAGGTACCTGAGATTTAAACTTGATTGGAGGAACCGACAAGCAAGCTTTATACTCCAGTTGCACATCATAAAGATATTATTTTCAAATTATTTCACTTTGCTGGTACTGACATTAAAGCATATTTTTATGATAAGCTTTAACATAAAACTTGTATAAATAGTTTAGAAATAAATTTATTAATGAGTTTCACTTTAATATAAAATGCATTTTGTTATAGACTCCGAAAAAAACGTTTGGTTTACTGCTTTGTAACTTCAGTAGTACGTTTGATGTTACCATAATAAAATCGAACCACTCATTATTGTAGAAACTTTCATTTTCAAGATTTTTTTTTTAACTCTATAGCTCTAAGATTTCAAAACCGCATTTTGCTTATCATAATGTTATTAAATGTTTCTTTCTAAATATATTACATTCATTGGTATGATAAAGTAATTTCGAAATTAGCTTTTGAAATTTTTTACATGGATATTTGCACCTTGCAATTTTAATAATTTTTCGTTGCTCTCTGTTACAGCTTCCTTTTACGGAGCGAGCTACCTGAAAGTTCCACTGCAGGATGCTCAGCGCACAACCTACATCTACTTCCGATTCCGCACCCACCGACCCAGCACTTTCCTCTTTCTGGCCGCAGGATCCAGTGACTACTGTTTCATAATGTTGGAAAATGGAGAAATACAGGTTTGTAGACTGCACAAAATCTTTTCCACGCTTTTTCATAATCGACAGCCTTATCCTCCTCAGTCCTAATGTCGCCAGGAGGTGACACTAAAAATCACCCTTTAAATTAATTTAAATGCTTCTAGAATTGTTTAAAGTACATCTAGACTTTTAAAATAAATGTATGCATATTAGAAGCATTAATATAGAGACGGATGCATATTTGGAGGTGTTTTACAATAACTTTAAACTGGTTTTTGTAGTTCCACGTAAAATTGGTCTCAGAACTGAGGAGGTTATATGCTTTATAGAGGATACGATACGACATATTTATTTATTATTAATTTAAAAATGTTACTTTTATTTCATTTTTTAACAATAATAATAATAATAACACGTGTAATTTTTTTTTTTTTTTTTTTTTTTTTTTTTTTTTTTTTTTTGCTACTAAAAAATCAGATGTCTCACGATATTGTTGATTCTTTTAGATTGACCTCATTTAAAAAAGAAAATAAACGCTTTTCATGTATATATATATGTAAAAGTTTTAACCAAATGGGTGTAAAAATGACGTCGTAACTTCAACTGAATGTTTTTAAAATAAAAAAAAATCTATTTTAATACACGCGTTTCAATTTCAGGTAAACAATTTAGAAAAAAAAATCCCAATAAGAAAAATCATTACTAGATATGACGTCAATTTCCAAAAAATGACTTTAAACGAATACTAAAAAGCTCTTACCAATTTTTTACCATTTTTGATGTCCATAACCCTTTGGCTTTTCTTCTCTTATTACGGTTCTCTGGCAGAGGGGAGGTCCCGACCCACGTCCGGATACGCTGAGTCTCTGGCAGAGGTCAGGTTGGGAAGGAGGAAGGGATCAAAAATTGAAGCCGGACTGATTTGGAGGGATTGGGTCGGGCACTCCAGGGATCGACAGGGATGGGTTCGAGACTCTGGGGCTGCCGAATGACCGTAGCTGCGTCGAGTTTGTTGTTGTTGAACCATTGGTTGACCATTTGCATTGGATAAACTCGAATCTGAATCCGGTAAATTTAAATCATACAAACTTTCGTCATTTGAATCTAAGTCTTACATGTCAAATTGATCAGAATTTCATTTTCCAAATGGTTGTTTTTATACTCTCCTGGACCTTATATGTTGTTATTAGATACCTTTTAAACAAGCTCTGATACATAAAACAGTAAAATTCCATTCTTCTATAACCAAAACTCACACGTTTACAATACTTTGAATTTTATAAAATTTGGAGCTTTCTGATCTTTAAAAAAATCATCTATCAATTTTTAGTAAAGTCTCTAAATTTCATGAAATTTAAAGTATCTTAACACCATGAGTTTTTATCATGTAAGAAAAAATTTTTTTTTTCCGTAATTTCGAGGATACATGATGCATCTAACATAACTCGATTTTAAACTAGAATTTATTTTAAATAAAATGGGAATCAGCACTTATTTGACTTCTTTTTTCAACAAAACTTCCGGTTTAAAAAACGACTTAACTGAGCAGCGGTCGACACGTGGGAAATTACGGTACTGTTTGACTTAAATGAGTATGGGGAAATTTTTTCAATATATAACTTACAGCAACCAGAATGTTCATGAAAATAAAAAAACCTATTTTTTAAAATTAATGTCAAAATGCTTTAACCAAGGTTTTTTTCTGCCTTATTTTGAACAATTTCACAATTAACTTTACCTACGTTCTCCAGCAGAAAATTAAAATGCGTTTTAGTTTTTTTGGGACACTCTGTATATTGACAGTTGTTATGGAGAAAATTAATTTAAGTAATTAACTTTTTTCAAAGGCTATATCTAATAATACAATCTAAATATCTAATAATACGTATCCAGTAATACAACAAAAAATGTTACTTTTTATAGATTTCAGAAATGCTTGTTTTTTGCCGCTGTGCGCCAAACAATCTTAAGTGGGGATTTATTGCCCCTGGTGGCATATAAAGTTTAGCCTGCAAGTTGTAAATTTTCTTTCCTGCAAAATTCAATGACTTATAAATCAGAAGATGCCGTTTCATAAATTTTCTGTTTAAAATATTTTGTGACCCTTGCCATTTATTTAATTATATATATATAATTTTATTTCTCGCGCTTTCCTAAGATTTTTCAAAAAATAAATAAATAAATAAATAAATAAAATAAATAAATAAATAAATAAAAAGGCTTCTTATAATAGAACCAATTTTATAATGGATAAAGATATTTTCTACAATCCCTTCATTTGATTATATTTCTTTATAAGATCTTTTACGATAAGTTTTAATTATATGTACAAATACCGAAGACTTCGATCTATTTTATGAAATTCTCCTTCAATTCAAACTTTCGGAGTTTCGATGACAGATTTTCTAAAATTAATTTTCTGCTAAATGTCAAATTGACATACGAAATAACTTTATTTGCTTTATGGGAAGAAATTCAGATGAATGCTTTCGAATGTTGACACAATTCTCTATCACTGGCCCTCATTCTAATGGCAGATATGTTTTCCGTTTGTTATATTTTTAACTGCATCAATAATGGTGTGTGATTCAATAAAAGTTTCTTAATGCTGTCAATCGCTAAAAAAACATCGAATTATATTTGGGATCCCCCCCCTCTCCTCGATCATCGAAACAAAACATTGCTGTAGACCAGGCCTGTCCAATTTTTCAGTAAACAGGGGCGCATTTCAGCTCTTGATGCGGCTTTATCCTCTGTGTCATTTTATATTTTTCTTGCGTCCACTATTGCCGGCTTTTCTAACTTAAAATTTTATTTCGTTCATGTGACCTTCTCATTAAATAATTTTAATGTCAAAGAAGATGCTCAAATGCAACATGGTTCCCTGCACATATGTACATATGTGCAGGTATATGCAACTTATTTTTCTTCTGGCAACTTCTTTCACAGTTTTATCTCAAGATTTTTCCTTTTATCCTCTAAGTTCTCTATCGACGCGTTTTAGTATGGTTCTTGAGTTTACCCGGAAGGATTTTCACGCTTATGATATTCAATCAGCATTCTGTTTTATGTGGCTATTAAGTTTACTGTAAATAACTGAAAATATTTGTGTGTGTGTTGTTCTGTTCATTTATTAATTATTATTCCACTGTCTTAGAAGGCTTATTTAATTTTCAATTATTTTTGAATTATTCTGAATTATTCTGAATTCCCCAATGTTTATTGTTTACCTTACTAAATGTTCTTTGTATTGAAGATATCAAAACATATCTTATGATTATACATGTTTTATATGTTTACCCTTTAGTACATTTAAACATCAGTGTTTTTCTTTTATGTGTGTATGGGTTTATTTTATCATGGGAAACCACCTCATTTCCACCCCCCTCATTATTTGGCATTTAAAGACTATCCGTATCGTTATTATATATATATATGTATATATATATGTATATGTATATATATATGTATATGTATATTATATTTATTTTATTATTAAAAACAATCCCCTCTTCCAAATTTTTAATTTTATCTGTGTCATTTTCGATAGTTTAGATCAGCGGTTCCCAAACTTTATTGGTACGCGACCCATATTTGAGTAAAAAGTTTTTTCGCGATCCACATAATAAAAGAGTGTATACTGTATATTTGTATGAAAATCGTTGAATGGCCTAGATAAAATATCGCTATACTATTCTACGAAAAAAGATAATTTATCATATGAAAGATACACTATAAACAAAAACAAGAATTGATAATCCAAATGTTTGGAAGTAGAATAATAATTAAAACAACTTACCAATTACGAAAATAATTAAATGTACGTATAATTATTATCAAAACATAACTTTATAATCAGTGAAGAAGTTAGAAGCATCGTGTAAAAAATTTATTATTTTTATTTCGTTTTTTCAGATGTTGATACTGAAAGAGTTAAAGAGATTGTCATGCTTTTATTTTTCTTTTTATTAAATTAGTAAAACATAGTTAAAATTATCATTAATGCCCATTTGAATTTGAATACATTTAATGGAAAATCTTATAACTTCCATGAAATGGGGGGGGGATGTTCAGCAAGTAATCTTCTGTCAGATCCACCAAATAAAGCTTAATTGAATGTTAAACATGTATAATAAATGAGACTATACAAAAATTTCGAGGTGCTGCAGCTACATTCTGCCCCTTCTTCTCACCAAACCCCCAAACACACTATGGGACCTATATAAAGATATTTTTAAGCATGTAAATATAAGAAATTACATTGTTTACTAGCTGAGTATTATGTTTAAAATGTACGTTATAATAAATTACCTCAATTAAAAGTGAGTTTAGCAGCCTCTTTGCATGAAATTATTTATTTTAAATTATGGCTGTGTTAAATTTAAAATGTAATCTTTAAATCATATTTTATTTTGTTGTTAAAGTCATGTTAATATTACGAAATTTCATTTTTTATCATCTACTTATTTACTGTACTTTAATAAATGATAGCAAAATAAAAAAATAATTAAAAAATTACATTTCAAATTTAACACAGCCATAATTTAAAATACAATAGCTTCACGCAAAGAGTCTGCTAAACTTCCCTTTAATTCAGACAATTTGTTATGACGTACATTTTATACATATTACTTACTTTACACCAAAAATGGTGGCAACTAAGTTGACACTAAAAATAGTGTTTGTTTATACCATTTGATAGTTGGTGTCTCATTACACCAATTTACAAGTTGTGAATGGGTACCAAAAATGGTGGCAACGTAGTTGCCACCCTTTTTGGTGTAAAGTAAGGGAGCTTTTTTTACACTGTACTTATTATGCGTATTAAAGTTTGTCTAATCTTTTTTAATCAACTTATATTATATGGTAACCATATGAACTAATTTAGCCACTTAGCTAATTAATGTATTTGAAAAAAAATTCAAAAATGCCCATTTTTTTCATGTTTTTTGTAGGATTTTTAATCTTTTATCACCGGTTTTTTAGAACAGACATTTTTGCTCAGTGAATCAGAAAAGTGCTTGGATTAAACAATGCAAAATTCGCAATAAAAGTTGTTGGTGAGGATAATAAATCCCGATTGAAATATCGATGCCCGTATAACGTACGGGCAAATCAGGAAAGTGGTTAATTAATGAATTGAGAATATGTTAGTATTTATTTGTAAATATCTCATACTTGTATTTATAAGGAGCATTTTGATTTACATTATAAAACAATAATCCATAAATAATTTTCCTACTTCATAAAGACTACTCCCATTTCGCAAAGATATTGGGTCTCACCGATAATCTGCAGGAGCGCATTACATTGATTTCTTAGCTTAACACGAAATTACTTTCCTGCGAAAATTATAGCAATCTAAGCCTTTGCGTAAACCTAAAGTATTTTGCAAGATCTTAAATTTCCTATTACGTAAACATCTTACACAGAAGGTTAATTTATTTGCCGGAATTTCAAATTAAAGTTTTACTTTGATTTTTCGTCAGCGAAGTGTATATATGTTAAGGAAAAACTAAAAGTTATGAAACATTAGGCACGCTATTAAATCTAAATATATTTTGTAGAGAGTTTTCAGGGACTAAGAAATCGACGTGCAAGAAGTTTTCGTGTACTAACTTTAACAGTTTCAGCTGCTGCTTATTTCTTCTGAATTGTTAATATATGGATTCCACGCTGTTTTACCAAAGATATATTTTTAAAAGTTTCTTCGTTGAATTTAAGTCTGTTACACCACGATTCGGAATATAAAGTACAAAGTAATATATTAGACATGAGCTAGAAATTAGTACAATGAAACATATTTATGTTTCAGATTTTTATTTCTAAGTATTTCATGTTTACGAGGAACATGTATACTTATATAAAAATAAGAATGAAAAATAAAGATTATTTTTACACTGTGCATTTGGCATATAAAATACAATGTAGTATATTAGACATGATGATGCATTAGATATAAATTACAAAACACTTTCCAACACTAACTGAATATTATAATGACATTTCATTTGGTCTTAGAATGAAAAGAGATACCTAAATAAACAAATTTAAAAACACATAAAAACCCATTTTTAATTATTTCTGCCCATATCCGATTATTCGTGCAAAAGTTTTCTTATATCCTTGAATGCAATCTGTACAATTCAACCACACTACCTAATATACTCAAAAAGAAATCCGTTTAAAAATGTACGCCATAGAGGAAAACATACTTCCAGAAATTATAGATCTTAGTCAATTACTTTTCAATTATCTAATTCTTTAGCGTGTCTTTGTAAATGAACCTTAAATGCTATGCTCTTTATAACACTGGTCAACAGCCAAAAAATGGTCTAACTTTTTCCAGCTGATATATGTTCATTTTCATACCCTGAATCCAAAACCCAAAACGATTTTGCTCTATCAGGTCAATTTTTTGTGCAAATGTCCATTTTAGGCTAAGTGATTTCTGGCATAAATGCCTATACTTCATTGCAGTACTTGCGTGTGTTGCATTCCGAGAAGTCGTATTTCATTGCCCTGGATTACTAATGATAGATTTTCTTTCATTACAGGATCTATGTGAAGTAAATGGCATCTTCCAAAAGATCATGTAGGAATAGGCCGGATGTATTTTGCTATATCTGTGGCGAATACACCCTTGTACCAAACAGGAAGCCAATAACCAGTTTTATAAAGCGCACCTCCTTGCTTACTTCCAAATGGCACTAGGTGACCAAGATAAAGGTTGGGCACCACATATAGTATGCAAGAAATGCACCGAGCATCTTCGTGTGTGGACCAAAGGCCAGAAGACGGCTCTGAAATTTGGAATTCCTATGGTCTGGAGAAAGCCTACCAACCATGTCACAGATTGTTACTTCTGCGCTGTAGATCTGACTGGTATAAACAGAAACAACCGGAGTAGCCTGGTATATCCAGATCTGCAGTCAGCACGTCGTCCTGTAGCCCATTCTGAAGCCATTCCTGTTCCCGTGTTTAAAGAACTTCCGGACATTGACGAAGAATCATCCTTCCCCATCAGAGTTGCTGCTGATGACGACGACTATGTGGTTCCAGAATGTAGTACTCCAGTTACGTTCACACAAATGGAGCTAAATGATCTCGTTCGCGATCTTAACCTCTCCAAGTCATCTGCCGAACTATTGGTATCCAGATTAAAGGAAAAAAACTGTCTCACTGAGAGTGTTCGCATCACCTTCTACCGCAACAGACATCAAGACTTCCTACAATATTTCTGTGAAGAGCTTGACCTGGTGTACTGTAATATCGCACGGCTGCTGTACACGCTGAGAGTGGCAAAATACGACTCCGAACATTGGCGGCTGTTTATCGACTGCAGTAAGCGCTCACTCAAATATGTTTTGCTGCACAATGTCAACCAGTTTGCCTCTGTACCACTAGCTCACTCAACTACATTGAAGGAGAAGTATGAATCAGTGAAGTATGCTCTGGAGAAAATTCATTATGATGACCATCAGTGGTACATTTGTGTGGATTTGAAAATGGTGAACATCTTGTTGGGACAACAATCAGGGTTTACAAAGTACCCCTGTTTCATCTGCATGTGGGACAGTAGGAACAAAGCTCATCATTACACAATCAAGGACTGGCCTCTTAGGGAGGACCTGGTGCCCTGCAGAGCGAACATCATCAACACTCCTCTTGTGAACAGAGAGAAGACATATTTCCTCCATTACACATTAAGCTGGGGTTGATGAAGCAATTCACCAAAGCTCTCGACAAAAATGGTGACTGCTTCATGTACTTGTGCCAGGTTTTTCCAGATTGAGCATTGAGAAGCTGAAAGCTGGCATCTTTGATGGTCCACAGATCCATCAGCTAATGAGAGATACGCAATTCGAAACACATATGAGTGAAATGGAACGGGAAGCATGGAAGGTTTTTGTTCTAGTTGTGAAAAACTTTCTCGGCAACACGAAGGCCACTAACTACGTTGAACTGGTGAACAATATGATAACAGCATTCAGAAACCTCGGATGTAACATGAGCATCAAAATGCATTACCTATTCTCGCATTTGGATCGCTTTCCTAACAACCTGGGCTCCATGAGTGATGAACAGTGAGAGCATTTTCATCAGGAGATCAAGGAGATGGAGAACAGATACCAAGGTCGCTGGGATGCAGTATTGATGGCGGATTACTGTTGGAATCTCCATAGAGACATTCCTGCTGCCGTCCATACTCGGACCTCAACGAAGAGGAAATTCCTACCATAAGTGTTGCACAATGACGAAACAGTGAACTAACCGAATGTTTTCCTGTCTATTAGTTGTTAATTAACTATGTAATTAACTAAACATGTTTTCTGTTAAAATACGTACATTTGTTTTGGTTCAGTTAATTACCCTTCTGTAGTACATATTTGTTTTTTTCAATTCAACTTCACAGCAAAAGCTTACCTGATGTACGGAAACGGATGCCATATTCGGGTTTCTGGAGGTTGAAATATCTTAAATTCATTAAAACATGTCAGACCATTTAAAAAAAATTTTTTTTTGTTGCCCTGTGTAATCTATAGAAAACAGTGCACTTCAATGGTTTTGTTAGATTGCATCAATATTATTAGAATGCATCAAAAACTATTTATTTCCAAAAATGATAATTGGTTTTTTTTTTTTTTTCGTCCCTGTAATATAACTGTAAAATTGTAAATATATACCTATAAATGATACTTATATATTCCTAAAAAATTCTGCTGTAGTCCATCCCAACGGTGTATTTTAATTTCATTAAATACAATACATGGCCATTAATGAATGTCTACTTGCTATTTTAGACATTTTGTTAAATATCTAGAAAAATACATGAGGAATTATCCTGAAACTCTCCGAGTATAAATATAATAGTACAAACCATACATTTCCGTGAAGATTTTTTCCCGAAACTCCATAGGAGACGGTCAACAAATTAACGAAGAATGAATATCTTTTGAATAACTCTGTCAAAACTAATGTAGCAAAAGCGCTCAAACTGTAGATTTTGATTAAGTGGCTTATTGTAATAAACTGTGAAAAATTTGAAACTGTTTTCATAAAAACCTTACTTTTTCTACGAATATACATGCTATCGACATAAAAATGAACACAGTTTATTGCAATAAGCCACTTAATGATAATCTACAGTTTGAGCGCTTTTGCTACATTAGTTTTGACAGGGTTATCCAAATATATTCATTTTTAGGTAGCTTTCATTACAAAAAGTAAAAAGCTACCTATTGCAGCCGTCCGGAGGAAAGCACTTCCGGAAAATTTTGGTATATTTTCACCGATCATGACCCCCAGACCCCAAAAACACCCTCCGTTCAAATGTTGACATATATATATATATATATATATATATATATATAACCATATATATATATATATATATATATATATCTGATTTTTGTCACGCGATAACTAACGTATTTATGAACCGATTTGAATGAAACTTGGTATGTACATAGTACATACAAATGTCTCGACCGAGTTCGTTGGTCAGCATCATCCGCCATTTTGTTTCAAAATGGCGGCCATTTTAAATTTTTTTAAAAATTTAAAATTTAAAATTAAATGCGGAAAAATTAAAAGTTGAAAAATATTTTTCTTTTACGTGTTAGAACTTAAAATAATGATTCCAGAACACTTTTTATTTTGTCTATATCTTAAAAATTGATTGAGTTATAGCACTTTGAATTTTTCTTATGTCTGACATTTTAAAACGATCTAATTTTTGTCACGTGATAACACACGTATTTATGAACCGATTTCAATGAAACTTGGTATGTACATAGTACATACAAATGTCTCGACCGAGTTCGTTGGCCAGCATCATCCGCCATTTTGTTTCAAAATGGTGGCCCTTTTAAATTTTTAAAAAATTTTAAAATTTAAAATTTAATGCAAAAAAATCAAAATTTAAAAAATATTTTTCTTTTACGTGTTAGAACTTAAAACAACGATTCCAGAACACTTTTTATTTTGTCTATATCTTACAAAATGATTGAGTTATAGCACTTTGAATTTTTCTTATGTCTGACATTTTGAAACGATCTGATTTTTGTCACGTGATAACACGCGTATTTATGAACCGATTTCAATGAAACTTGGTATGTACATAGTATATACAAATGTCTCGACCGAGTTCGTTGGCCAGCATCATCCACCATTTTGTTTCAAAATGGTGGCCATTTTAAATTTTTTAAAAAATTTAAAATTTAAAATTAAATGCGAAAAAATTAAAAGTTGAAAAATATTTGTCTTTTACGTGTTAGAACTTAAAACAACAATTCCGGAACACTTTTTATTAATATTCAGTCTTGACAAAAACTAGTATTCAATCTTATAAAATCACTAATTTTATAAGATTATTTCTACTAATCTGAGCTTAGTATTTTTGAACAATGTAACTTACCTTAAAATAAATAAATAAATATGTAAGTATATGAAAGCTACCTCTTCCTCCCGGCATTGCCGGAAGGACTTTTTTTTATTCGTTGACGGTCCCCTATGAAGTTTCAAAAAAAAAAAAATCTTCACGGAAATGTGCGACTTGTACTATTATATTTATACACTTAGAGTTTCAGGATAATTTCTAATGTATTTTTCTAGATATTTAACAAAATGTCTAAAATCGCAAATGGACGTTCATCAATGGCCATGTAGTGTATTGTAGCAGCAATACAATGTACTGAAAACGATCTATCCCGATATATTATCTCAGTTCTTTTATATGTCCGTATATTGTAACATACGGATTTAGTTCGCATATCAAACAATAGGTGGCGCTGACGGCGATTGAAAGCCAGGTGATCAGTGCTGAGTGAAGCGTCGACCTGGCCTTCAATCGCTGTCAGCGCCACCTATTGTTTGATATGCGAACTAAAATGAAAAATTACAGTAAAAAAACTCCCGACATTGTACATAACTCTCCTTCAAAAAAAATTTTTAACAGCTGTCACCGTTTGCAAGTTATTGAATTTTAAAATCCATCAGTCATTTTTGGGACACCCGGTATAAATGCTGTACTTTCTTTTATATAGTCAAACTCTATAACGTATAGAAAGTGCATGGCGATATGAGTATAATTACAAAAATTAGAGTATGGAAAGACAGACTGCAGACAGACAAATCGATTTAATAAATATTTTACAACTATTTTGGAAAATTGTGAAAACAGCAACACGGGAAATTTTTTCATATTTCAGAAATAACTCAAAGTTTGAAAATTATTTAACCATGAATGACAGCTGTTAGGTAGATTACATTAATTACTGAATTATAAAATTATTTTCCAGACAGAATTATTGGCAATATACGTAAGCTCTACGTAAACCTAAAGTATTTTACAATGACTTGAAGTTCTTTTTACATATACACTCTACTCAAAAAGTTAATTTAGATGTCAACCTTTAACTTATCGGTTTTCTTTGCTTTTTTGCGAGCGCAATTTATAGGTTAAGTGAAAACTAAAGTTATGACATCATTACAAATATTATTAATTCTGAATATATTTTAAAGAGAGTTAGTCAAGACTCAGAAATCAATCTGCAGACAAAATTTTGTGTTTTCGAACTCCCATGTTTAACGATTTTAGCTGCAATTTATTGCTTAGGATTACTGATATACGAGCTCCATTCAAGATGAATTATTTTGCTAAGCATATTTAGTAAAATTTTTCTTCGCTCAGTTTAATTTTTGCCTAAGATATTTTAATGAAAATAAAGGAAAACTTTCTTTTCCTTCAACTTATGTAATCTTTACAAATGGCTAACATGAAGTAGAGCAAATTAAACTGCTGAAAACTGGTTAAAGTTTCAGTGAAAATTTTCCGAGAGTGTTTATTAATGAGTTGTTTTCACTTTTTAAACACATTTCTTTGCCAAATTTTAGTTTAATGTATAATACTTTATTTTAATATTCGTAAATTACAATGCATAAATATCCAAATTATGAAATTAAAAGTGAAAAAAAAAATATGCAATTGAATATACAATGTGTGATTGAATGACAAACTTTTTAAGCGTGTTTCTGTACCTATTTATTTGTTTATTTTTAGTTTAATAATTTAGCAACATTAATTTTAAAGCATTTCTATACAGTACCCGTCAAAATTTGATGGTAAGTAATTTAAACGTTTCATTAGAAAAAATTATTGAATTTTGTAGTTTTTTTAAAAATTGGTTCTTCAAATCGTGTAAAATATACAAATTTCTACTTTTTATTTATTCAAATTTCATGAAGGCGATAGGTGTTGCTATGATTCTATCCTATTCAGTGAAGGGCAAGATATTTACAGCTTTACAAACCGATCATGCTTGCTTTTTATCAGAAATTTATCTAAAAACTGGATTTTATCTTTATTACACTCATTCTCTAGAAGCCTAAATCTGAAAAAGGTACGATTTAAAATATATTTATTTTATTATTTGAATTTTATTTAATATTTTTTAGCCTTTCGTTCCTACTTGTCTCCGTGCTCTGTCTATCAGCCACAGAATTCCTACATAAAAATTATATATAAGTTTGAGACTTCAAATTTTGTCTATTTACAGCAGTTTTAACAATGTACATAACTTTTGACAACATTTTCAAAGAGAAATAAACTATATTTATTTTTTAGGGCAATTAGGGCTTTTAGGGCAATTAATTATCGGCTCTTTATGTCAGGTAAATAGTAACAAAAATTAGTTCGCCGGACAATATATTCATCAGACGAAACCCATTCCTTTGACTATCTGTTCGTTACAGAGTCCGTACACAAAATTTGTGTACTTATAGTCGATTACCTTGTGTCACGCGAGAAATCATAAAATTTTGAAAAAGTCTATAATTGTAATTAAATTCATTTTTTCAGTGTCATTTGTTCATTTTTGCGATTTAAATTTTAAAAGCGAACCTTCATTTTAACGTTTTTCATGTAGACGCCATAACTTGGAGGTAAAACACTTCGCTAGAAACCATACGGTTCTTAGTTTGAACCCCGGTGCTGGAAGTTGAAATTTTCATATTAATATGGATTTAATTAAATTTCGCATTTTTTGCTAATTTAAGGGGGGGGGGTCTTATTACGGGCATTCATAATATTTTTTGGAATTCAATTTTTTTCCTATTTTAAAATCTATTGCGATTTATTAATGATTCAGCATTTTAAATTTCGTTCAAGCAATGTTCTTTCTTTTTTAGAAATTTAAAATTTTATTTATATTTTCGTTATTTTTTTTCGGATTCTTTTTTTAATTTGGAATTTTGAATTTCATTTAAATAGTTTCATATGAACATTTTTAATTTAATTAAAATAAATAACTTTCCTTTTATAATTATTTAAAATCAACTTTACTGGTGCTACCATCTGTGTAAGAATTCAATAATTATAGATTAACAATTTGAATTTATTAATTAAAGGATATATTGTTTTGAAAAAAATATTAAAAGAAATCCTCTGTGCGATCTTCAATAATATTTACCTACTTCTTAGAAATTAAAAATTTTATTTATATCTCCGCTATTTTTTTAACAAATTTGAAATTATGGATTTTATTTAAATAAATGTATTTGAACATTTTATATTTTATTAAAATAAATAATTTCCTTTTATAATTATTTTAAAATAAAATTTATTGGTACTCCATCTATGTAACAATTTATTAGTCAAAATTTAACAATTTGGATTTATTAATTAAAGGATAAGTTGTTTTGATAGAAATGTCAAACGAAACCTTCTGGGAAATCTTTGATCATATTTGTCCACTTGTTTAAATATCAAACCACGTGCATAAAATAATTTCTTTTCTTGTTCCTACGTGGATAGTTTTCTTTCCTTTTATTTTATTTTTCTATTTTTCACGGTAAAAGAGCGCAAACTTTTTTGTCAGACAATTTAACAAAAGTTACTTCAATTTACTTAATTAATAATTAATTACATTCAACATATTTTAGCTTAAATATTTTAAATAGAAAATTACTAGTTTTCTAAATATTGTGGAGTGATAATTTTTATTAAATTATAAGCCATTCAAATAATAAACGTATAAAAATCCTACAACTAATCTTCCGAATAAAATATGTCATTTTTGAAATGAATAATCGCCAAAAATATTGTATGAAGCATTTTGCTGAGCATTGGGCTTGAAGTTGCATCCTCTAGAAAATCCAGAGCTTAAAAGTGCTATTAGCAGGATGGGTCAAAGTCGCTTCAGATTCCAGACGTCTCCAGCTATATGTTATTCTATGGCTCTAGGGGAGTCACTTGGAAAGCAATCAACTATTTTGTGCCGGAGCATCTTTGGCATCGGAAACCAAGGTAGTCGCCAGTAACAGCCAATCAAATGCGTAAAAATCCGGATGATCAAAAAGAATTTTCTCGACCAGCCAATGAAATGCTTAGAAAAAGAAAAAACGCAGGCGACATTTGTCGCTTGAAATTTTTATGTGTAATAGCACTTTTAAACTGATGCTTTAGATGAAATACGCCAGCAAGAATTCGTTCTACTTTCCTTTGTCTTAATTGAAGAGATTCAAAAATGAGTTGACGCTTGTGCAAAGGTGGCGATTTCGAAACGCTTGAATTTTAGCCTTTCCGTTTTCATATATAATATGATTCACGGACAGATATGTTTTACGCTTTCATGTATATGATGATTTATAGACAGAAATGTTTTGCTCTTTCAAATTTTTAACCCTTAACTCCTGTGAGCGATGTCACAAACCGCTCCATTTATCCGTTATTGCAAATTAACTTGTAAGTTTCAGTTTAAATGTTTTAGAACAGGTATTGGCATTTTGAAACATGACTCAAACAAAAGCCTATAGAAGTACTTTGTAAATTGAGAACCGAGGAAGAACGCATTGAAAATGAAAATAAACATAAATTTTTTAAAAGCTAAGCTAAAAAAACCCTATTTTTTAAACAATTTACCATAAAATATAAAAAATATTACATTTCTTTTATTATTGTGAATTATATTAAAGTATTACATTATATAAAGTTACAAGATTTCCTACTCTTTTACATTTTGAATATAATGATATAAACTATGCGTAGTTTATAGAAATGATTGAAAGTTTTGACTGACACAACACTAACAGATCAGTGGCATATCATTTCGTAAACTTTCGAAAGCATTTCTCAAGATTCTCTTTGAGAATGCTTACAAATTGATTTCACATGTCAAACTGACATTCAGCGGAAATGAATTTTAGAAAATCTCTCCTCAAAATCTTGAAATTGTGATATGAAAGAGAAATATCCCATGAAATATATGAAATATAGCGTTGATTTAAGATATTTGTGTTGTAGATTTTTTAAAAAAAGTTTTCCTCATTCCCTCTTCAATTTTATCAAAAATACATATAGAGTAAACGAGAATAACCAATTGACTCAAAATTATATCGTTTTTAAATATGTGTTAAAAATAGACAAGTTGGTTGTGTTTATGAAGGTCAATTATCAAAACGAGGGATATTAAGCCCTAAGAGGGGTGCCTTTCGTGAGGGTCTTTCTAAGGGAACATAACCCGCATTTACGCAAGGAAATTCAAGGTTTGGAGAAAACCACGGAAAACTTCGAATGATTAGGTCGACAGGCGCGATTGGGTTCGAACACAGCAGTTCCCGTCTCCCAGCTTCTCCAAAGCAGATCCTTTCGGCCGCTGTTGGGGCGTTTCAAAATAGGAAGCCACCTTGATATACAGTGTGCCCCTTAAATCCGTTGTCACCCCAATAATTTCTAAACAACATGAGCTATAATCATAAAAGTGTAGTCTAGGTATGGTAAAGTTACTACGTGCTATTGAATGAAACCACCTACGGCACCAACTGCTGGAAGGCCTCTGGGTTAGCATTTTTATCTTGAAAACAGAAAGAGATAAGGGAAAAAGTAATTCAAAAATTGTAGAGCATCATCGATTTAGTCCGAAAAAATATCTTGTGAATATAAATGCTAAAAACAAACAATTACACGCGTTTTTTTGCCTGTGTGTGGTTTCCTACACTTTAACAAAACTAAAGTTGAATGGACTGAAAAATGTTTATCTTTCGTACAAATATGCATTCAAATGTGCATTGTAGCTGACGGTAAGAAGTTTTAACGTCTCAAATAAAAGTATATTAGTATAGCTAATTTTTTTTCTTTCTAAAATTATTTTTTCACGTCACCGTGCAGGAAATCTAGAAAAACAAATGCACGTTTTAACGCACGTAAATGCACGTTCTATTCTTCTAAAGTGTCTTTTCGTGCTAAATAGTTGATGCTCTATAACTTTGTAAATCACTTTGTTCCCTTACCTCTTTCCGTTTTCGAGATAGGAATGCTAAGTTTATACGCAGCGTCTCACACTAAAAGGCGCCGTAGGCTATTTCATTCAGTAGCGCATAGCTGCACTAATATATCTAGACCCCACTTTTTTAACTATAACTCTTGCCACTCAGAAATTATAGGGATGATAACAGATTTTAGCAGGCACAAAGACTTTGTAAAATTAGTATCAAACTGAGAAATTTTGAATACAAACAACTTGTTTTAGCATCATACCTTGATTTGCAGGTAAATTTTACTTTTGAAAATCAAACTTCAAGTCAAACGATGAAGACGTTTAGGAATTATGACGATTTAAAACTGTGCACTGCTAATGTTATTTCATTTTTGATAGTTTTAAAACAAGATATAATGCCTGTATTTTTTAAAGCATGACTCAAAATCTATATTTAGTGAATTAGCTGTAATTTTGGATTCGCATATTCGAAACTTTTAGAATTTACCTTCAGTTAAATAATTTTAAACTCTCAAGAAATATATTTATATGTTTTCAAATAGTTATTTAAAATTACATATATTTTAAAATTAATTCCATGGATGTAAAGACAGGGCATTTAGATATGTAAGGACTGAGATTTCGATGAATTATATACATAGTTCAGAACCAGAATTTCTAATTCGCTGACGTCAACCCACGGATGCTTGTTTTCAAGAATAGCTTTATGTTTTTTCGTTTTTTAAAATCCTCCAGCATATTTCGAAAGCAAATTTAACGTAAAATTTATACGCTAATGATTTTATTTCCAAAAGGTATGACACTGTCTTAAACTGAATCTCTGAAAAAAAAGTGACAGAAAATACAACAGTGGAAATAAGGTGACAAGGAAAAAACTTGACTTGAATAAACGAGACAAGGTAAAAAGTGACCAGAAAAAAATATGAGAATGAATTGATAATTATTGAACTTATCGATAAATTAGTATTAAAAACTAACAATGTAATAACTGTCTGGTTTATATCATTCTCACGGGATAATATTATTTGTGAATACTATTAGTAGTAGTGTAAAAAGTGAGAATATTCACGCACGGGAATGTATGTATTTATTACTACATCATTACTCAATAAAGTTTGATATTTGCGAACGTGAATATGAATATTCTCCGGCGATGTTGATGAATGCGAATATTGAAAAGGGGTATGAATATCCAGTTAGCTTAAAAAATCAGCCCGGAAAAAATCACCCCAGGAGAAATCCACACGATAAAAGCCACCTCGGTAAAAATTACTACCTTATATCACCAAAGAAAAAAAAAAAGCAGCTCAGATTAACTAAGGTGAAAAAGACCCACACATTTATGAATAATTATGTATAACAGTTGCTAATTAATAAAAGTTAAGTTTTTACACTGTTAGTTTTTGCAGCATAGGGGGTGGGGGTGCAGTGTTAATGGGTTAGAAATTTCCAAGATTTGTTTTAAGAAAATACAATTTTAACATTTCATTAAGGTAAATTTATCATTTTTTATTTCTACAAGGGTTAAGTTGATGCTTTCAGTGTATAGATTCTTTCTATTCGCTATATTGATAGTTTATATGTAAGCAAAAATGTTTTATGTATTTTTAAACTTTAATCAAAAATAGCTTTTGGGTGTACTGCAGGAAGAGGGGTAGGGAAAAATATATACATAGAACTTGTAAAGGGATTAAAATAAAGATTAACAGAAGAGGAATTTTCTATATTTGATATTTTTTATTATACTTATTTCTTAGGTAAGGGACAAATTTGTGGGGGTAATAAAACAGATAAATATGAAAGATAATTTTGCGATTAGTCTCTAACATATGAAATAGGACATTTTACCCAGAAATTTTCTCAAATTTTTATCTTGTCCTTATCTATTGTCTAGGGATCGGACGGATATGGATAACAGGGACAAATTAGAGCTCGTTAGTTTAGAGTAATAAAAAAGCTAGGTTTGATTAACAAAAATCGAAACTTGTATTGTAATTTTGAGAAACTTGTCAGATAAATAGAAATAATCGAATTACCCCTCTGCAACACCTTCTTTAATTAATGAGAATTGTGATATATTTATTGTAAAACAAATATTTAATTTTTGTAATGCAATGTTGCATCTTATACATTTCTTTTCAAGAGTTATTTTACCATTATAAGCATTGAGGAAGTGCAAGAGATTCAAAAATCAAGTAGCATTCTCGTCTGAGAACAATCACACCATTTTACACAATTCGCATTTATAGACATTGACTTATAATATTTGTATTCAATTGACTGTGTTATAACAGCTCCATACCAGATAAAGTACAAGCAGTACTGAACAATCCCGTATTTCCGTTTTCTGTTTTTTTTCTTATCCTCTTTTCCCCGTCACGTTTTTCCTTCGCATGTCTTTTTTTTTCTTTTCTTTTCCGCTTTACTGTTTGTTTGTTTGTTCTTTTTTTTTCCTCTCATAATTCTTCCACTTACCTCTTAAATCGATTTAATAACATATAATTTATAGATATTTCTAATTTTTAATCCCAAATGCTTAAATTTTGCGTCGTTCAGTGGTATGCTTGAGTTATATAAATCACAAATTTTGGATTTTAATATCTCTGTGAGTTTTGCAGATATCAAGAAGGAATTTTTAATGTATAATTCATCAATGGATAATGAAAATTTTACCTTACGGGGCCATATAAAAATTTTATTTTTGTATTTTTTCAAATAACCCCCCCCCCCCTCTTTTTTTCCTATCCTATGGAGTTACAACTTAAGACACTACTCTTTTATGATACTTCGCAGTTACTGGAACCATAGGTCTAGGGGCAATATTTAAGAAAATAGGCTATTGTTTCGATCTTTATAAAGCACTATATAGCAACCATCCTCCTTTCAATCTGTTTATGAAGATAAATAAAGTGAAGTGAAAAGACTGACTCCGCAAACGAAAAATGAATGGAAGTGAAGCGAGGAATATAGAGTCAGTATTGGTGGTGTTCTGTTATGTGTAGCATGCGGGAAGCATCCGAGGAGATGCTGCTATCATTTTTCGAAGTGGTTGTGTAGTTTTGGAAAAGAATGGTAGTTCTTAAATTATGGTAACAGTGAACATAGTTATCTCCAAGTGTAAATATTTTTACATAGCCTTTTGTGTTTAATAAGCTTCGTAAATAAGCAAACAAGAGAAAGTGGTTCCATTATCGATCACTGTGACATCACAGCATAAAAGAATGACCTAGTTCAATGATATGTTATAAAAATTTAATTTAAGATATTAACAAGAAATCGTACATCCAATTGAAGATAAATTAGTCAGGTTTTCTCACAAATGCCCAATATATACATCTTTAGTAACATGGCACACATCCAAACTAAAGTCCAATTCTTCTCACGTTTCGGTTAGCAGATCCGGAGTAAATTGTGGCAATAGCCTTTTCAGTACTGGCAAACCCATTAGGTAGTGACGAAACTCAGATACAAAACCTAAAGGAAAAAATATCGCATGTCACATGCCGGTAATGTATGTAATCTTCAATTAAGCAATAACAATAGATTAACACTAGTTTACAGTACATCTGTTGCCGAAAAAATTTTAACTGTTGCTGATTACATATGATTAGCTATTTTCAAAAATATAATTAGAATATTTTAATCAGCTCTAGTTTCTGAGTTTCAGCCATGTAGGTATTAAACAGAAAAAGACATGTATTTACTAAGAAAAAATTTATTAAAAAAAATAATTATTCATTGATTTTTAAAAAACTTCATTTTAAAGCTCTTCTCCGGTGTGTAGACTTTGAAAAATAGCGTATCAGAGACCAACAAATATCATATTCGTATCCCAGAAACCCTGATAACGCTCTTCCATGACGCGTAAGTTCTGATGCATACGCTCTCCCTCCTCTTCGTTCATATCTCCTAAATTTTCCGGAAACCTGTCCAAGAGACTATGGAGGAAGTGGAGCTTTATGCTCATATTGCACCCCATATTTTTTAATTGTAGCAGAAGGTCTGCTACAAGTTCAATATAAATTTCAGATTTTCTGTATCTCTTTCGCGATAAAAACTTATTTTAATATCTGAGGAAAGCAATGTTTTTCTCTTAGTCTTGATGCTAACAATTCTGAAGCTTGCCTTGAAAGACTTAAATCTCTTACATGATCATCTAACTCATTTTGGGGAAATATTTTGGCTCATTTGACGTACCTTCAAAATCAGCATCATTTTGTGATGAGCTTGGTCCTTCAATATCTTGTCCAGATATATTTTTAGTCTCTGAAGAGTCAGGTGAACTCTGCACTGGACGTTGAACACAACTAGTACTTAGGTACTGACATTTAGCTCAATTTTTAGTGTTTAAATCTTTTACGTTCCCGCTACAAAAGTAACAGTCTTCGAAATGATTTCGTGGTTCTCTCCAAGTAGTCGGTGTTCTAAATTTCAAGGCACTTCTTTTACCACTTTTCCATAAACTTAAATATTCCACCCACGATTTACAAACACAATTGGGAGCCCAAGACTTCTTATTTTTATCCAAGAGCATCCCAAAATACTCAAAACAGGTATTTTTCACTAACTCTGATATAACTTTTCTGCAATTATTAAACACATATTCTCCGCAAATATAGAAAAAATTATCTGGAATGTTTAAACAACGTCTCCTTGAACTACTCATGACGCAAAAACTTGAGAAACTAATCTTAGCACAGTAAAATACGCCTGTTACAGATTAATATACAGTCGAACCTCTATATAACGAAACTCCATACATCGAATTTCTCCATATAACGAATTTTTAGTAAGAATGGTCCCCTTTTCGCATGATTACATTAAAAACAGACTCTATATAGCGAAATATCTATCTCCACATAACGAATTTTTTCATAAATTGATCTTAATTTATTCAGTTTTAAAAAAGCTTCGAAATCATATGGAATCAATTTTCCATCACTTATTTTTGATTTATCGTTCAGTAAAGAGGTTTTTTTTTTTTTTTTTTTTTTTTTTTTTTTTTTTTTTTTAAATAAATATTACTTTTTTTCTTATTCTTTAAATCTAACAAGTTCATCCCACCTCCCACACACCTTTCAACATCCTTCTCAAAACACAGTCAATTGAATTGTTACACATATAAGAGAGGAATCAATGAGAGCACATAAGCGAGACCTTCAAATGGAGGAAAATATCAACTACAATTTTTCATTCCTTGCTAAAATTTGAGAATTTTTTTTGAGAGCGTAACAATTGTAATTTTGAAATCAAAACAACAAAAAATTACAGATTTCTTCCTCTGAAATTTATGTAAGTCTTCCTTATTTGATTTTCATTGAGCTTTCAAATAAATGTCTTTTCTCTTTTTTGAAACTGCTTAAATAAGTAAGAAATAAAATGTTAGGTTAATATATACTTTTAAACATTTCAAATTCTTAGTTAAAAAGATCAAAAATAATATTTGTTCAAAATTTACACATTAAATACTATTTTTAACATCATACTCTATACATCGATTTTCTCTATATAACGAATTTTTTACTGGAACGATGGATTTCGTTATATAGAGGCTCGACTGTATATGCTTAAATGATAAAAATCAAAAACAAAGCAACTCGAGCTGCTCAAAAAAATTTACGGTTAGATTTGACAAAAACATGTCATAAGTAAACATTATCAACCACACAATTCGCGGCAACAGACAAAAAGTTTAATTTTGTAAACCAGTGTAATTTACCACATATTTCGATTAAATATTACATATTAGCCATTATTACATATTACATTACAATATATTAGAATAATTTTTCACCCACATGGAAAATTTACTTCTGTTATAAGCACTTCTGTTACACTTTACGCTCAGGTGTCCCAGTTGCGTACGTGGCACTGCAAGTAAATAAATAAATACAAAGAAGTACAGGAACACGCGATTCTCTAAAACTATTTGAGTTACTCTTTATCTGTAACCTGAAACCAACCCTCTATAACGCTTACAGTTGATACTATTAAAAGTTATCTTTTTGGAGCATTCTCCCAAAAAAGATTTTAAAAAAGACCCTGTTGATCAATCAAAGATGTATTCGTATATCTCATCGATATAATATTTATTGTAAATTCTTTCTTCATCATAAGTCGAATTTTTATAGAATAAAAATTCGAACTTGATAGCAACTAATGTTCAATATTAAATATAGAAAGGTGGCTTAAGAGTTAATAAATGTAATCATATAAAAAATACGAAAATAACTCATTTGCAGCAAATTTTAAAAGAAATTTGTGCCACTTTTCAGCAGAACTTTTGCTAATTTTAATACATTAACTTATCACATATTCTGTATTGCATATGTTTTGACAACAAATCCGTAAAATTCTTAGAAAAGGCATTAAACTAACAAAATGCTATTAAATATTCTCCACAAAATAATTCAACTTGGATGAATATATTAGCAAACTCGATGAAATAAATAGCAGCTGAAGCGGTTAAAATTGGGGGCGTGAAAACAAGATTTTATCGACAGACTGATTACTTTTAGGCGGGAAAATAACTCTTCAAAATGTATTGTGAATTAATGGTATTTCTAATGATGCCATAACTTTAATATTCCTTTAACCCACATCTACTTTTCTAGTAAAGAGTGAAAAGGCGGGTAAGCAAAATTGGATATGTTGGTAAATAGATTAGCTTGCAATGCTAGGTGTCCATGCAATTTGAAATTCAGTTTCTTTTAAAATATGTAAAGTTGTCATGGGAACTCATATCGGTATAAATTTATCAAGTATGTAATTCTGGAATATTATGAAGATCAGTGTAATATCTATATTATAATGATTAAAAGTGTCCACCCGAAACGTAGACATCATTTTGATGATTGTAATATTGCACAATTAAATTTAACTTACATTCAAAAGCCAAAAAATTATGACCACCTACTTAATAACGTGTTGGATAACCTTTGACCCACAAAACAGTTGCAAACAAAATTGATATGAATAACAGAAGTTCTTGGTAGATGACCAGAGATAAATTGTATAAGTTGTTCATGTAGCGTTTAAGCATATCCGGAAAATTCCAAAATAGTTGTTTTTAAACACAAGGCTGCCGTTGAAGGACACCCAAAATGTGCTCTGTCGGATTAAGATCCGTCGAGTTAGATGACCAATACGTTAACTGGAATTCCGTATTATTTTGATGGAATCAATTGAACACATTTCGAATCATGTGACACGGAGTGTTGCCTTGAAAGAAGACTCCATTTTCATTTTGGAATACCGCTCGCATGTAATGGCGCAAATGACCCGCAATGATGTTCAGATCGTCCATGGCGCTCATGATCTGTTTTACAACATCCACAGATCCCAAAGACTATCAGAATGCTCCCTCCCCCCACCAGAAAGCTTAATATCGGCACAAGTAATATGTATATAACCTGTTGTATAAATGGGAGTAACAGTTCGCATAGAAGAGGGGGTACCCAAACACGGTCATCGACGCGTTAAGCGATGAATCGTGTTTCATCCAACGAGACAAAATATAAAAATTACTTAGGAAGTCATCTACATATTAAAATAAACCCAAACTTCATTTTTTTTTCAATGACAATACATAATTTTAACAACGTATTTAAAATTTTTGGTTCAAACTATGCTTATATATCGAATTTCAAGTCATTTGAGTGATACATTTTTGAATTATAAACATTCAGCATTTACTGCTTCTAATGTTAAATTATGCTTTCATATTTTTATTAAATCTCCTAAAATTGTACTCCTGGTGTGCTAATTTTTTATGTATCATTAATACTAAAATATCCAAACAAAAATACGTTAAATTTGCAATTTTTATAATTTTATGATATGAATTATGAAATTACCATTCGAAAAAATTTTGAATCACAACCTACAATTTTTTTTTTTTTTTTTTTTTTTTTTTTTTTTTTTTTTTTTTGATAGATTTAGATTTATTATGTCCTGCTTTATGAAAATCCAAAATTTCAATTTTTTCATCAGAGTAGTTTTCAAATTATTCTTAAAAAGCGGCAAAATGATGAGTTAAGGGGCTGTCTACGATAGACGTAACCAGATATTTCGAAACGTCTTATGCTATCCTGTAATCTAGCAGTCTACAACGAACGCTTGAGTGGCGCCTAAGATTGATGTGTTATTTAAAAAAATTTAAATATAAAAGGCCTAGGAATCCCCTAACGCCAATTTAAAAAAAAGGGGAAAAAACTGTTTTTGTTTTAAGTCTACCAGTTCAAAAAGTATTGTTAATTAATGTTATGTCTTTTTTTAATTATTATTTCCCTTTTTTTAATATTTTTTTTATTAGGGTTGGATTATTTTATATTTTCTCTTTGACAACCTCCTCTCTTTATATATGCGCTTTCTGTACGAGCTGCCGGACCCATTCCATTGGGAAAGCCCACGGAGTCAGTATTTTTTTTTTAATTTAAATTTTTTTCACTCGGTGGGGTACCGTAGAATGGCGGACTCTCATCTATCTAGCAACATTAAGTTTGCCTTTCAGTTCGGTCCAAAACTAATGACGGTGCAACTTGTCTATTTACAGAGTCCCTCCTTTTGTTTTTTCTCCCCTCCTCCCCACTAAATTATCTTTTTCATTTGACAAGTATGCAACAACTATTAGGCATCAAAAACTCCAGACTTCCCAAACAGGTCGGGCAAAGATGTCCAAACTGGCAGAACATTATACTTATAGCTTCTGGTTGCAGGACTCAGGCTATCTGCCGGTTAAAATTCCGTAATGTACGCTAATGGAGCCTGGTGCATGTAAAATCCGTCGTGGGTGCAAAGTCCTCCAAGTTGGTCGGCGCTAAATCGCACAACGCTTAGGGATAAACAAACTGAAGCTCCTCCCATACAAATAAGCGAGCATCATCTACTGGGGAATTGTTTAATATGGGTTTTGCAGGGCTCTTTAAATTAATTTAAAATTTCTTTTTGCTTCAATATACTCAAAACATTATTCACTATAAAGATAATAATAATTATAATATATTATTTTTGTTACTGCCCATAATATTTTCATTTTATGATATGCCATCATAAGTTAGTAAATGAAAAAAAAAAAGGTAAAGTTAATAATAATAATTATTATTATTATAAAAGAGAGAAAGGGAGAATATATTTTAATAGTAAATTTTTAATTTATATGCTTTAACATTAAAGTTATGTTTTGAACCCTGACTTAGGGCTAGCCACTTTTAATGTTAACAAGTTTTGTTTTGTTTTTTAATTGTTATTTCAAGTTTTGTTTTGTTTTTTAATTGTTATTTATTTGTTTTATTGCTTAAAAGAAATTTAATTCAGATTTACTAGTTTACAATGCCATGCAATAATTAAAAAAAAAAAAAAAAAAAAATAGGGCTGATCTGAGCAAATTCCATGTTTAATTATTATTATTATTTAGAAATTCAAAGCAGAGCTTTATTTTATTCATTATTTTTGCATCTCATTAAAAAAAAAACTTTAATTGAAGAAACTCCTAGAGTTTCATTTTCATTGTAATATTATAAATTACTTTCAAATACCTTTATCCAAATCTTACTTAATTATTTGAATGATTTTTTTATAAATAAAATAAGCAGATTTATACAAAAGTATTTATTAAAGAATTATCTTGATCCTTTTGAATAATTTACCGAAGAAAATAAATTATTTTATACAAAAAAATAAATAAATAAAATAAAATAAAATAAATACAAAAATGTACAATTTATTTAACTTTTTCGTGATAAATATATTCAAATTCAAGTTATATATATATATATATATATATATGTATATATATATATATATAAAGTTAATATACTCTTATATTTGAGATTAAAAAAATAGTAAAAAGGTTAGTTATTAAATATATTTAAAAATAAAATTCAAATTTGGTGTAGTACAGAATTTAAATAACACTTATCTGTATTGGAAAGTAATTGATAGCTAAAATTATTAGACAATAAGTACTACATGTTTTTTTATCTCTCTTTCTCTTTTATCAAACATAAATTCAAACAATTACTATAAAAAAAGAATCTAGGAGATTCTCGAAATTGAACTTTTCTTATTTATTAACAAAGTGCAAAAATGATAAATTGAAAAAAAAAAAAAAAAAAAAAAAAGATCTCATTTGAATTCTTACATATTTATAATAATCGAACATGATTTTTCAATTAATGCATGACATTAAATGTAGTAAATCTCAAATAATTTTTCTTTAAAGTAAAAAAAAAAAAAAAGAAAAAGAAAAGAAAAGAAAAGAGAAGAAAGAAAGAAATAACAAATAAATAAAAAATGCTAATATTAACAGATGTTGGTCTTAAATCAAAATAAATCTTTTTTATTTTTTTTTTTTCCTTTCCAGGCTTTTAGGAAAAAAACCTTTTTATGTATACATTATATTCTGGTCCATATACACAAAAAAACCTGAATAAAACTCTAATGTAAAGCATATAGATGAAATACTTGATATTAAAGTATATTTTCTCTCGCTCTCTTTTTTAACTTTAAAGAATTTTTATGCAAATTCACTAGCTTATGATGTTATATCACAAAATGAAAATTGTATGGGTAGTCACAGAAATAACTATATTATTATCATTATTACTATTTTAAGTATAGTATGAAAAATGTTTTGAAAACCTTTGAACATTTGTTTTGAATGTCTTGGTAGTTATGAAAAACTGCTAAGAAGGAAAAAGAAATGTAAAATTAATTTGGATTTAAATTTTAACTAGATTTAACAAAAACCTTCTTACTACTTTTTTAAGTCCAAATGTAAGAGTATATGTTTTTTGTGTAACACGATCTCAAATAGTTATTTATAAAAATAAGTTAAATAAATTGTTCATCTTTGTTGTTGTTTTTTACACAAAAAAATCATTTACATAACTAAATAGCTTTTGATTAAAGTATTTGAAAATAACTGATAGCTAAAACTATTTGAAATTATCTGTTATTATTATTTTTTTCCCTCAATTTTTCTTTTATTAAATATAAATCCAAAATATCAGAAATTCAGTTTAAAACGCCCACTTTGACACTATTTTCCAAAATCTTAAAAAAAAGGGGGGGGGGGAATGAGTGTTATTAAGTAATTCCCGAACAACAACACCTGCTAGTTTCATACATTTCCGACAAAAATAAATTCAAACGTATGTTGTGAAGTTGGCCTTTTGGATTTAAGATCAACCTTATCAATATACAAACTAATGAATTATAAAAAAGCTTTCCTTTGGTTTCTTAAGTAATAAAAATAATTAAATGTGATTTTTCTATGAATAGCCGTCCTTTTTTTAAATTTATTGCATGACATCAGAAACTAGTAAATCTGAAATAATTTTTTTAAAGTAAATAAATAAATAAATAAATTATTGAATAAATCAAAGTAATAAATGACAAATAAATAAAACCTATTAATATTAACAGATGCTAGTTTTAAATCAAGATACATTCATAAATAAAACTTCAATGTTAAAGCATATAAATTAAATATTTGATATTAACATATATTCCCCCCCCCCCCACCTCTCATTTTTTTTTTTATTTTTTTTTTTATTTTTTTTTTTTTTATAAGAAATTCTATTTCAAATTAAAGTGCCTTATGGTTTTATATCATAAAATAAAAAAATTATGGGTAGTTAGGGAAAGAACATCTAATAATAATAATAATTATTATTATTATTTTAAGAATACACAAGAGTGCTTTTAATTCATTGTTCAGAAAAAAAAATGTAAAATTAATTTAAAAAATGCTTCAAGATGTTGTCATTTTATGTAGTCATTTTAACCAGTAAATGGCGCTCGTTTCTTTTGTGGGAGGAGCCTGCAGTTTGGATATCCTGGAGCGTTGTGCGATTTAGCGCTCACCCCTCCAAGTTACCTGTGAATTATACCTCTGGAGGTGCCTTGCCAGGTGAAGGTCTAGTCATCTAATCAAGGTTCTAAATTACGAGACAAACTTGAGAAGCCATTTGCAGTATAAACAACAGGATGTAACGCTAAACAACCAAAAAAAAAAAAAACAAAAAAACAAAGTATGCACAAATGAGAAATATGTATTGGTGATATGATGATGTGTGAAGCGAAGAAAACAGGTTTGTTGCCGCTACGCGGCGATCAGGCGGTCATCCGCCCCGATACCAAATATCTAACCCGTTAAGCGGAGGTAACTCGGCAGGTACTGGCCTGGCTCAGCCTGGTCATCAGTTAGAAAGAAAGAGAGTGGCGCCTAAGATACCTTGATCAAGGAGGGGGCTCTCTCGGTCAATCATTTCGTACAGAACTTCAATTTGGATACCTCCCTTAAAATATATGCATTTTAAAATAATTAATTTCTCGGAAACCTATCGTACGAATTGCATGTAATTTTTTAGGCTAATTGAAGCGGGTGGAATTCTCTTATGCTACCAGAATTGGGTATTGTTATTGAAAAAAACAAAGTTAGGGCTTAGTTTAGTATGTAGATGTCCCCTAAGCAAATTCTACACATATCATTTAAAAGCAGACTTTATTTTCTTCATTTGGTACTAGTAGCTTTCATGTATGATAATTGTTTGCAGAGTTATTAGGGGGTGTTTACATTTTTTACCCACTACTGCACTTACGCATGCAGCGTTTACTGCAGTTCCATTCTGTGATAATTCTGCTATGCTGATTTATTCTGCTGTGGTAATTCGGATATCAGACCAGATTCTGTGATCGCTAAAGGTAAATTGGGTGAATTAGCTCGCTATATTCGTCCGGGATGGCTCAGTTGGAAGAGCATTAGCGGCTCCAGCCAATACATGCCTGGTTTGAACCCTTTCCGGATTTTTTTTACCTACTTGGAAATTTACAACTGTTACAGTAAAATGCAGAATTATCTGATTGATACTAATAATAGCAGAAAATAGGGATAGATACAGAAAAATTTCATATCTTTTTGAGATATTCCGTATTCAAATCGGAATAAAATGAAACCCGTAAAATGAGATATACAATCGACTCTCGTTAATTCGAAATCGGATAATTCGAATCTTCGCTTAATTCGAACTAAACATGAAATCCCAAAATTTTCAAGGGCAGAATAACGTTAAAATTTTTCATTAATTCGAACTCATTTTCTCTCGACTTCATTTAATTCAAACTAAGAAGAATTCCAATTTATTATTTTTATTTTCTTTCCCATGGATTTCAGATCATTTGAATAATTTTTTGTCTTTGATATTTGTGAAAATTGTTCCGAGCGAGTATGCATATAATTAAATGCATTTGATATCTACTTTCTTAGTTCCCCGTCTGTCCATCAGTGACGCTTTAAATTTTTCTTCCATCGTGCTTGTTTCTAATCTTTTAATTAGTTTATGTATTTATATCTTTTAATTTAATATTAAGTCATATTCTAATGATAACAGACAAAATGAATTTAAAAAACATTACAACATTCATTCCTTTGTAATAGTACCGTATTGAGTATGTTTTCATTTCATATTTTCCATGATTCGAACTTCGGATAATTCGGACATTTCTTGTGGTTCCTACGAGTTCGAAATAACGAGAGCCGACTGTATTTCTTTTCAAAAATGAAACATTTCGCTCCATATATGAAACATTCCTAGAATGTTTGACAGTGTATTCATCAGACGGAATTTATTGTTTTAGGTGCGATTTTGAAAAGAAAAAGAAAAAAGTAATATTCTTTAGATTATCAAACTGATTACGATACACATATTTTTCTAAAATACACTCAGCCATACAACAATAGTTTAAAATTAAAAAAAATAATAATTATAAGCATCTAACTATTTTCAAAAACATAGAAATACAAGTTTGTCTTCAATTCAAAAAGGTTTTAATATTTTACTAATTCTTCTAGAAATTTTTAAAATAAGCTTTGCTATAATTTAAAAAATCCCATAATGCAAATTATAAAAGTTGTTGCATTTTTTAAAGTGCCAATATAAAATACTATAAAATAATCGAATTAGATTTCTAAATAGTGCATCAGTTAATACAATGATATTCATTACTAAAATTCATACAATATTTATAATGGTTTCATTTGAACTATTAAGTTTTGTTACTAAATGCTGCTTCATGTTGTAAAAAATGCCATTTTTTCTATTAATCAGGTATTAGTACGTAATTTGCCTTAGCATTAATTTCGTAAAGTCATGCAAAAACAACAAATAAATTAATTAATTAATAATCTGTAATTGTACTGATGTAAAGTCACTGAAATCTACATGCTTAATAAACGGTAATGCACGGTAAAGTTATAAATCTACAAAACTAGAATTTGTAAAGCTACAGAAATCTGTAGCTTTAGACAGGGCTGCTGCAGGAGACTATTTTTATATTCTGTTCCCATCACTATCAAAAAAAGGATACATTTTGCAGCGTATTTTTCTTGCAAATGTAATAAAAGCGTATGTAAAAGATTTATGTTTTGAAAAGGTAGTGCAAAATAGTATTAAAAAGTAGTCATTTGTGGCAGCCCTGTTTACAAAAGAATCTATCAAAACTACAATAATTTTATTAAAATTTTATCTCTAATACGAGTTGCAGTTACATAAAAATTTCTAGTAATCCCAGTTTCCTAAAAAAATATATTAAGTAACTTTATAGAATTTTTTACATTGTAATGCGTAATAAACATTTTCACGACGAATTTCTTATAAAATTTTACATAATTAAGCTAAAACGGTACTAAAATATCTTTACATAAATGTGTTAAATTAGAAAGTATGAAACAAATATCTATATTTTTTTTATCTGTCTGAGAGAGATTTTACTTTAAGTTAAAAGCAAATATGTGACAAGTTCAAAGTGTCGAGAGTTTTAATTTTCTAGGAATTTTGATTTTCTGTTTCAGCATATTCATGACGGAAAACCATTCAGTAAGTGTGTAAATATTTTTTTAATATAAAGTACAACCGATTAATGGTCCTTATTGAAAGGTCGGACAATCATATAAATTTTTAATTTTTAATATACAAAAAATTTCAACTGCTTTCCCAATATCAGAATTGGGATGTTCTAATGGTTCAATATTCCTTTAATTATTTATTAAATTCTACATATTTCAATGTGTTAAAAGTAAATTAAAAAACAATAATAGTACAGTTTTGTGTTGTTTAAAATGTGAGAAAAACTGAAAGTGGTCGAAAATAGATTTTACCTCGCTTTTTAAATACCAAAAACTGAAGTATATTTAATATTTGTCTGTATTTTTATGTGTTTAATCATAAGAATTGAAAACAAGCTGAAAATGTGTGTAGGTGTAGAACTACGCAGCACAGGAACAGAACTCGGAAACAGGAACTCGGAACAGATTTTATTTTATTATTTTTTCCCCTGCGAAAAGTGCAATACTTTTCTAGCGTTACAATCCGCGTTACAATGACTTTACAATCCACAGTTTATATGGACTAGTATGTGTGTGTATTTTTTATGAAATAGTTTGTATATGCTTACAGTAAACAATATGTATATTTTATAATAAAATAAACTTGTTTTAAATTAAAATAAATGTGTATGTTTTGTAAAACCTTTCTGTGTTTTACAATAAAATTAAATATTTATTAATAATAATTAGAACAATAAAACTAATGTGCTATTTTTACATGCTAGGTCTAAAATGCAATCGAAAACGCGGTTTTCTTTTCAGGCCTTTAGGGCTTATAAAAAAAATTCGACGAAATTGCGATGCATCTACTATATCTGTTCCCCATTTTCTAAAACATAAGTGATAAAATGATTAAATGAAAATCTATATGTACATATAATCCGGTACGCAATTGTGTATATTCCTTATACAAATCTTTAATTTTTTGAGCAATTTGCATGAAACCTGCAATATATACCTTTAGAACATAGAAACGGTCACTGTCAACTTTAACTAATCATCAGACCACTATTTATCCTTTTTTTTTTTTTTCAACGATCTTCTATAATTTAACATTATAGAAATATCTCAATTTTAAATTTTCTGTTCAATCATTTCTTTCTGCTACCGCATCCTAAAAAATGATACAATAATTTTTAAAAACGGATCTCGAGTGCAGACCATCAGCGTATTTTGAAAAGCACGAAATCTATACGCTACTATTTTATGCCCAAAGAAAAAAATAATCCTATATCTATTTTTTTAATGCAATTTGTGAATGATGCCTTTCTTGCATTGAAATTGCATCAAGAACACGTAGCTCAGAGACCTTAAGTGGAGTAAGTCACAAACTCAAAGTCACTAAGTCACAAAATTAATGGTCCTTATTGAAAGGTCGGACAATCATATAAATTTTTAATTTTTAATATACAAAAAAATTTCAACTGCTTTCCCAATATCAGAATTGGGATGTTCTAATGGTTCAATATTCCTTTAATTATTTATTAAATTCTACATATTTCAATGTGTTAAAAGTAAATTAAAAAACAATAATAGTACAGTTTTGTGTTGTTTAAAATGTGAGAAAAACTGAAAGTGGTCGAAAATAGATTTTACCTCGCTTTTTAAATACCAAAAACTGAAGTATATTTAATATTTGTCTGAATTTTTATGTGTTTAATCATAAGAATTGAAAACAAGCTGAAAATGTGTGTAGGTGTAGAACTACGCAGCACAGGAACAGAACTCGGAAACAGGAACTCGGAACTGATTTTATTTTATTATTTTTTCCCCTGCGAAAAGTGCAATACTTTTCTAGCGTTACAATCCGCGTTACAATGACTTTACAATCCACAGTTTATATGGACTAGTATGTGTGTGTATTTTTATGAAATAGTTTGTATATGCTTACAGTAAACAATATGTATATTTTATAATAAAATAAACTTGTTTTAAATTAAAATAAATGTGTATGTTTTGTAAAACCTTTCTGTGTTTTACAATAAAATTAAATATTTATTAATAATAATTAGAACAATAAAACTAATGTGCTATTTTTACATGCTAGGTCTAAAATGCAATCGAAAACGCGGTTTTCTTTTCAGGCCTTTAGGGCTTATAAAAAAAATTCGACGAAATTGCGATGCATCTACTATATCTGTTCCCCATTTTTTAAAACATAAGTGATAAAATGATTAAATGAAAATCTATATGTACATATAATCCGGTACGCAATTGTGTATATTCCTTATACAAATCTTTAATTTTTTGAGCAATTTGCATGAAACCTGCAATATATACCTTTAGAACATAGAAACGGTCACTGTCAACTTTAACTAATCATCAGACCACTATTTATCCTTTTTTTTTTTTTTTTTCAACGATCTTCTATAATTTAACATTATAGAAATATCTCAATTTTAAGTTTTCTGTTCAATCATTTCTTTCTGCTACCGCATCCTAAAAAATGATACAATAATTTTTAAAAACGGATCTCGAGTGCAGACCATCAGCGTATTTTGAAAAGCACGAAATCTATACGCTACTATTTTATGCCCAAAGAAAAAAATAATCCTATATCTATTTTTTTAATGCAATTTGTGAATGATGCCTTTCTTGCATTGAAATTGCATCAAGAACACGTAGCTCAGAGACCTTAAGTGGAGTAAGTCACAAACTCAAAGTCACTAAGTCACAAAATTAATGGTCCTTATTGAAAGGTCAGACAATCATATAAATTTTTAATTTTTAATATACAAAAAATTTCAACTGCTTTCCCAATATCAGAATTGGGATGTTCTAATGGTTCAATATTCCTTTAATTATTTATTAAATTCTACACATTTCAATGTGTTAAAAGTAAATTAAAAAACAATAATAGTACAGTTTTGTGTTGTTTAAAATGTGAGAAAAACTGAATTTGGTCGAAAATAGATTTTACCTCGCTTTTTAAATACCAAAAACTGAAGTATATTTAATATTTGTCTGTATTTTTATGTGTTTAATCATAAGAATTGAAAACAAGCTGAAAATGTGTGTAGGTGTAGAACTACGCAGCACAGGAACAGAACTCGGAAACAGGAACTCGGAACTGATTTTATTTTATTATTTTTTCCCCTGCGAAAAGTGCAATACTTTTCTAGCGTTACAATCCGCGTTACAATGACTTTACAATCCACAGTTTATATGGACTAGTATGTGTGTGTATTTTTATGAAATAGTTTGTATATGCTTACAGTAAACAATATGTATATTTTATAATAAAATAAACTTGTTTTAAATTAAAATAAATGTGTATGTTTTGTAAAACCTTTCTGTGTTTTACAATAAAATTAAATATTTATTAATAATAATTAGAACAATAAAACTAATGTGCTATTTTTACATGCTAGGTCTAAAATGCAATCGAAAACGCGGTTTTCTTTTCAGGCCTTTAGGGCTTATAAAAAAAATTCGACGAAATTGCGATGCATCTACTATATCTGTTCCCCATTTTCTAAAACATAAGTGATAAAATGATTAAATGAAAATCTATATGTACATATAATCCGGTACGCAATTGTGTATATTCCTTATACAAATCTTTAATTTTTTGAGCAATTTGCATGAAACCTGCAATATATACCTTTAGAACATAGAAACGGTCACTGTCAACTTTAACTAATCATCAGACCACTATTTATCCTTTTTTTTTTTTTTTTTCAACGATCTTCTATAATTTAACATTATAGAAATATCTCAATTTTAAGTTTTCTGTTCAATCATTTCTTTCTGCTACCGCATCCTAAAAAATGATACAATAATTTTTAAAAACGGATCTCGAGTGCAGACCATCAGCGTATTTTGAAAAGCACGAAATCTATACGCTACTATTTTATGCCCAAAGAAAAAAATAATCCTATATCTATTTTTTTAATGCAATTTGTGAATGATGCCTTTCTTGCATTGAAATTGCATCAAGAACACGTAGCTCAGAGACCTTAAGTGGAGTAAGTCACAAACTCAAAGTCACTAAGTCACAAAATTAATGGTCCTTATTGAAAGGTCGGACAATCATATAAATTTTTAATTTTTAATATACAAAAAATTCCAATTGCTTTCCCAATATCAGAATTGGGATGTTCTAATGGTTCAATATTCCTTTAATTATTTATTAAATTCTACATATTTCAATGTGTTAAAAGTAAATTAAAAAACAATAATAGTACAGTTTTGTGTTGTTTAAAATGTGAGAAAAACTGAAAGTGGTCGAAAATAGATTTTACCTCGCTTTTTAAATACCAAAAACTGAAGTATATTTAATATTTGTCTGTATTTTTATGTGTTTAATCATAAGAATTGAAAACAAGCTGAAAATGTGTGTAGGTGTAGAACTACGCAGCACAGGAACAGAACTCGGAAACAGGAACTCGGAACTGATTTTATTTTATTATTTTTCCCCTGCGAAAAGTGCAATACTTTTCTAGCGTTACAATCCGCGTTACAATGACTTTACAATCCACAGTTTATATGGACTAGTATGTGTGTGTATTTTTATGAAATAGTTTGTATATGCTTACAGTAAACAATATGTATATTTTATAATAAAATAAACTTGTTTTAAATTAAAATAAATGTGTATGTTTTGTAAAACCTTTCTGTGTTTTACAATAAAATTAAATATTTATTAATAATAATTAGAACAATAAAACTAATGTGCTATTTTTACATGCTAGGTCTAAAATGCAATCGAAAACGCGGTTTTCTTTTCAGGCCTTTAGGGCTTATAAAAAAAATTCGACGAAATTGCGATGCATCTACTATATCTGTTCCCCATTTTCTAAAACATAAGTGATAAAATGATTAAATGAAAATCTATATGTACATATAATCCGGTACGCAATTGTGTATATTCCTTATACAAATCTTTAATTTTTTGAGCAATTTGCATGAAACCTGCAATATATACCTTTAGAACATAGAAACGGTCACTGTCAACTTTAACTAATCATCAGACCACTATTTATCCTTTTTTTTTTTTTTTTTTTTTTTTTTTTTTTTTTTTTTTCAACGATCTTCTATAATTTAACATTATAGAAATATCTCAATTTTAAGTTTTCTGTTCAATCATTTCTTTCTGCTACCGCATCCTAAAAAATGATACAATAATTTTTAAAAACGGATCTCGAGTGCAGACCATCAGCGTATTTTGAAAAGCACGAAATCTATACGCTACTATTTTATGCCCAAAGAAAAAAATAATCCTATATCTATTTTTTTAATGCAATTTGTGAATGATGCCTTTCTTGCATTGAAATTGCATCAAGAACACGTAGCTCAGAGACCTTAAGTGGAGTAAGTCACAAACTCAGTCACTAAGTCACAAAATTAATGGTCCTTATTGAAAGGTCAGACAATCATATAAATTTTTAATTTTTAATATACAAAAAATTTCAACTGCTTTCCCAATATCAGAATTGGGATGTTCTAATGGTTCAATATTCCTTTAATTATTTATTAAATTCTACACATTTCAATGTGTTAAAAGTAAATTAAAAAACAATAATAGTACAGTTTTGTGTTGTTTAAAATGTGAGAAAAACTGAATTTGGTCGAAAATAGATTTTACCTCGCTTTTTAAATACCAAAAACTGAAGTATATTTAATATTTGTCTGTATTTTTATGTGTTTAATCATAAGAATTGAAAACAAGCTGAAAATGTGTGTAGGTGTAGAACTACGCAGCACAGGAACAGAACTCGGAAACAGGAACTCGGAACTGATTTTATTTTATTATTTTTTCCCCTGCGAAAAGTGCAATACTTTTCTAGCGTTACAATCCGCGTTACAATGACTTTACAATCCACAGTTTATATGGACTAGTATGTGTGTGTATTTTTATGAAATAGTTTGTATATGCTTACAGTAAACAATATGTATATTTTATAATAAAATAAACTTGTTTTAAATTAAAATAAATGTGTATGTTTTGTAAAACCTTTCTGTGTTTTACAATAAAATTAAATATTTATTAATAATAATTAGAACAATAAAACTAATGTGCTATTTTTACATGCTAGGTCTAAAATGCAATCGAAAACGCGGTTTTCTTTTCAGGCCTTTAGGGCTTATAAAAAAAATTCGACGAAATTGCGATGCATCTACTATATCTGTTCCCCATTTTCTAAAACATAAGTGATAAAATGATTAAATGAAAATCTATATGTACATATAATCCGGTACGCAATTGTGTATATTCCTTATACAAATCTTTAATTTTTTGAGCAATTTGCATGAAACCTGCAATATATACCTTTAGAACATAGAAACGGTCACTGTCAACTTTAACTAATCATCAGACCACTATTTATCCTTTTTTTTTTTTTTTTTCAACGATCTTCTATAATTTAACATTATAGAAATATCTCAATTTTAAGTTTTCTGTTCAATCATTTCTTTCTGCTACCGCATCCTAAAAAATGATACAATAATTTTTAAAAACGGATCTCGAGTGCAGACCATCAGCGTATTTTGAAAAGCACGAAATCTATACGCTACTATTTTATGCCCAAAGAAAAAAATAATCCTATATCTATTTTTTTAATGCAATTTGTGAATGATGCCTTTCTTGCATTGAAATTGCATCAAGAACACGTAGCTCAGAGACCTTAAGTGGAGTAAGTCACAAACTCAAAGTCACTAAGTCACAAAATTAATGGTCCTTATTGAAAGGTCGGACAATCATATAAATTTTTAATTTTTAATATACAAAAAACTCCAATTGCTTTCCCAATATCAGAATTGGGATGTTCTAATGGTTCAATATTCCTTTAATTATTTATTAAATTCTACATATTTCAATGTGTTAAAAGTAAATTAAAAAACAATAATAGTACAGTTTTGTGTTGTTTAAAATGTGAGAAAAACTGAAAGTGGTCGAAAATAGATTTTACCTCGCTTTTTAAATACCAAAAACTGAAGTATATTTAATATTTGTCTGTATTTTTATGTGTTTAATCATAAGAATTGAAAACAAGCTGAAAATGTGTGTAGGTGTAGAACTACGCAGCACAGGAACAGAACTCGGAAACAGGAACTCGGAACTGATTTTATTTTATTATTTTTCCCCTGCGAAAAGTGCAATACTTTTCTAGCGTTACAATCCGCGTTACAATGACTTTACAATCCACAGTTTATATGGACTAGTATGTGTGTGTATTTTTATGAAATAGTTTGTATATGCTTACAGTAAACAATATGTATATTTTATAATAAAATAAACTTGTTTTAAATTAAAATAAATGTGTATGTTTTGTAAAACCTTTCTGTGTTTTACAATAAAATTAAATATTTATTAATAATAATTAGAACAATAAAACTAATGTGCTATTTTTACATGCTAGGTCTAAAATGCAATCGAAAACGCGGTTTTCTTTTCAGGCCTTTAGGGCTTATAAAAAAAATTCGACGAAATTGCGATGCATCTACTATATCTGTTCCCCATTTTCTAAAACATAAGGGATAAAATGATTAAATGAAAATCTATATGTACATATAATCCGGTACGCAATTGTGTATATTCCTTATACAAATCTTTAATTTTTTGAGCAATTTGCATGAAACCTGCAATATATACCTTTAGAACATAGAAACGGTCACTGTCAACTTTAACTAATCATCAGACCACTATTTATCCTTTTTTTTTTTTTTTTTTTTTTTTTTTTTTTTTTTTCAACGATCTTCTATAATTTAACATTATAGAAATATCTCAATTTTAAGTTTTCTGTTCAATCATTTCTTTCTGCTACCGCATCCTAAAAAATGATACAATAATTTTTAAAAACGGATCTCGAGTGCAGACCATCAGCGTATTTTGAAAAGCACGAAATCTATACGCTACTATTTTATGCCCAAAGAAAAAAATAATCCTATATCTATTTTTTTAATGCAATTTGTGAATGATGCCTTTCTTGCATTGAAATTGCATCAAGAACACGTAGCTCAGAGACCTTAAGTGGAGTAAGTCACAAACTCAAAGTCACTAAGTCACAAAATTAATGGTCCTTATTGAAAGGTCAGACAATCATATAAATTTTTAATTTTTAATATACAAAAAATTTCAACTGCTTTCCCAATATCAGAATTGGGATGTTCTAATGGTTCAATATTCCTTTAATTATTTATTAAATTCTACACATTTCAATGTGTTAAAAGTAAATTAAAAAACAATAATAGTACAGTTTTGTGTTGTTTAAAATGTGAGAAAAACTGAATTTGGTCGAAAATAGATTTTACCTCGCTTTTTAAATACCAAAAACTGAAGTATATTTAATATTTGTCTGTATTTTTATGTGTTTAATCATAAGAATTGAAAACAAGCTGAAAATGTGTGTAGGTGTAGAACTACGCAGCACAGGAACAGAACTCGGAAACAGGAACTCGGAACTGATTTTATTTTATTATTTTTTCCCCTGCGAAAAGTGCAATACTTTTCTAGCGTTACAATCCGCGTTACAATGACTTTACAATCCACAGTTTATATGGACTAGTATGTGTGTGTATTTTTATGAAATAGTTTGTATATGCTTACAGTAAACAATATGTATATTTTATAATAAAATAAACTTGTTTTAAATTAAAATAAATGTGTATGTTTTGTAAAACCTTTCTGTGTTTTACAATAAAATTAAATATTTATTAATAATAATTAGAACAATAAAACTAATGTGCTATTTTTACATGCTAGGTCTAAAATGCAATCGAAAACGCGGTTTTCTTTTCAGGCCTTTAGGGCTTATAAAAAAAATTCGACGAAATTGCGATGCATCTACTATATCTGTTCCCCATTTTCTAAAACATAAGTGATAAAATGATTAAATGAAAATCTATATGTACATATAATCCGGTACGCAATTGTGTATATTCCTTATACAAATCTTTAATTTTTTGAGCAATTTGCATGAAACCTGCAATATATACCTTTAGAACATACAAACGGTCACTGTCAACTTTAACTAATCATCAGACCACTATTTATCCTTTTTTTTTTTTTTTTCAACGATCTTCTATAATTTAACATTATAGAAATATCTCAATTTTAAGTTTTCTGTTCAATCATTTCTTTCTGCTACCGCATCCTAAAAAATGATACAATAATTTTTAAAAACGGATCTCGAGTGCAGACCATCAGCGTATTTTGAAAAGCACGAAATCTATACGCTACTATTTTATGCCCAAAGAAAAAAATAATCCTATATCTATTTTTTTAATGCAATTTGTGAATGATGCCTTTCTTGCATTGAAATTGCATCAAGAACACGTAGCTCAGAGACCTTAAGTGGAGTAAGTCACAAACTCAAAGTCACTAAGTCACAAAATTAATGGTCCTTATTGAAAGGTCGGACAATCATATAAATTTTTAATTTTTAATATACAAAAAATTCCAATTGCTTTCCCAATATCAGAATTGGGATGTTCTAATGGTTCAATATTCCTTTAATTATTTATTAAATTCTACATATTTCAATGTGTTAAAAGTAAATTAAAAAACAATAATAGTACAGTTTTGTGTTGTTTAAAATGTGAGAAAAACTGAAAGTGGTCGAAAATAGATTTTACCTCGCTTTTTAAATACCAAAAACTGAAGTATATTTAATATTTGTCTGTATTTTTATGTGTTTAATCATAAGAATTGAAAACAAGCTGAAAATGTGTGTAGGTGTAGAACTACGCAGCACAGGAACAGAACTCGGAAACAGGAACTCGGAACTGATTTTATTTTATCATTTTTCCCCTGCGAAAAGTGCAATACTTTTCTAGCGTTACAATCCGCGTTACAATGACTTTACAATCCACAGTTTATATGGACTAGTATGTGTGTGTATTTTTATGAAATAGTTTGTATATGCTTACAGTAAACAATATGTATATTTTATAATAAAATAAACTTGTTTTAAATTAAAATAAATGTGTATGTTTTGTAAAACCTTTCTGTGTTTTACAATAAAATTAAATATTTATTAATAATAATTAGAACAATAAAACTAATGTGCTATTTTTACATGCTAGGTCTAAAATGCAATCGAAAACGCGGTTTTCTTTTCAGGCCTTTAGGGCTTATAAAAAAAATTCGACGAAATTGCGATGCATCTACTATATCTGTTCCCCATTTTCTAAAACATAAGGGATAAAATGATTAAATGAAAATCTATATGTACATATAATCCGGTACGCAATTGTGTATATTCCTTATACAAATCTTTAATTTTTTGAGCAATTTGCATGAAACCTGCAATATATACCTTTAGAACATAGAAACGGTCACTGTCAACTTTAACTAATCATCAGACCACTATTTATCCTTTTTTTTTTTTTTTTTTTTTTTTTCAACGATCTTCTATAATTTAACATTATAGAAATATCTCAATTTTAAGTTTTCTGTTCAATCATTTCTTTCTGCTACCGCATCCTAAAAAATGATACAATAATTTTTAAAAACGGATCTCGAGTGCAGACCATCAGCGTATTTTGAAAAGCACGAAATCTATACGCTACTATTTTATGCCCAAAGAAAAAAATAATCCTATATCTATTTTTTTAATGCAATTTGTGAATGATGCCTTTCTTGCATTGAAATTGCATCAAGAACACGTAGCTCAGAGATCTTAAGTGGAGTAAGTCACAAACTCTGCAGAAATTAGAACTTTAATAACTCTGTGAAATTTTTTAGGTATCGAGATTTTTTTTTTAATCTGTTGAATTTAGGAATGAATAAGGAATAATTTCCAAATTGAAACTTTTATCCTACGGCAGCCAAATAAAAATTTAATTTTTGTGTTTTCTCAAATAGACCTCCCATAGAGTTGCAACTTATCTCATGACATTTTGCAACTTTTTTATGAAACTTTGCCTAGGAAAGTATTGGAAGTATTATACCTAGGGGCAATATTTAAGCCTATTGTTTCGATAATTATGACTCACGCTGTACATATAAAGAAAATGGAAATTAAAGGACCCATTTCTCAGTCATTTTGAGGTCTCTTAAATTTTAAAGCATATAATCAGCTGCTGGTGTTCGTTACATCTTTCTTCGGGACCATGAAATGTTTGCATTACAGACAGATTCCTTTTTCACTGGTTTTACTATATATTTAATTTTTGAAAACTTATTCATAATTAAAAACGCACATCTGCGTAAACTAGCGAATGAACATAATTAAAATATGTCTGTGTTCAAGACGTTGATATATATATATATATATAAATACTTTTACAGATAAAACCAAAGTAACTCAGATATTACCATAACAATAAACCAATGAAATTAGTATTTATACTGTCATCCTATTAAAAACATTTGAAGTTTGAAGTGATATAGAAAGCATATTACCAAAATTATGAAAGGCAAATGGATAAATAGACAGTAGAAGGCTTTATATTCTTATATTTTGGAAGAGAAACAAAAGAAATACTGAAAATCCTTTTTGTGTAATTCTAATATTTTAATCTCAATGAAAGGAATGTAACTGAAGGGAACATGTGTTACAAAATAACCATGACATGCTTTCTAAAGGGGGAATAAAAGACGGGCTGAGGGAACAACGTTTTGGGGTTTAGGGATGATATTTTTAGAATATTCCTTGAGACAAAGGTGTACTGTTCTGAATTTTCGATGTGTGTCAGAGATACAGAAGCTGCATATTACCGACCGAACCATTGTATATTTTTGCTCGATAGTCGATGTTTGTATTCTTAAAGTAACTGCTAGTGAATTCAAATAACAAATAGTACTTACAACTGAAGCAGATCTCTTATCTAAAAAGAAAGAAGAAAAGCGTTCGTTTCAATGTGGTATGCAACGTTGATTTCCAAGAAAAAGCTGGTAAACTATTCCATGAAGTTCTAGTTTAGATTCTCCCATTATGTTTTTAAAAGGATGCTTTTTTCAGTATAGTATTATATCTAACGGGCATTTAGAACAAGCATATCTTTAATAAGGATCGGCCAAAACAGGTTTTTAAGACCGAAACCGAATTTATGTAGTCATCCTGTCTCGGCCGAAAACGAAAACGAAAACAAACAAAATGACCATTTTTTTTAAATATATAATATATACATACGCATTATTAATTATTAATTACATGTGTTTATTAAACATACAGAATTATTAATTAATTATATGTGTGGTCGTCGGTATTTTCAAATAAAATAAAATGTAATTAATTCACCAATGATACAAAAGAATTTTCTAACTATACAAATTTCATCTAATAAAAAAATGTTCTGGGTATAGATATAGTGAAATACGTCTAACATAAAACTCAGGGCCCAGACCATTTTTTTCAGTTTTAAAAATTTATTTAAGAAAAAAAAGAACAGATCGTATATTTTCGATTTCATCAAATCTTATCTCAATTTCTTATTATTCTACTAGTAGGTTACATCCATTAAAAAAAAAAAAAATTCTCCCTTGAATTATTATGTTATTGTTACATGTAATGCTTTTTAGTGAAAAAATCAGATATATGTTTTTGAAGTGTAATTTTCAGCAGCATATTATCCAAAAATTGTTCGAGATCATCCATTGTTTTTATTTATCTCTCCACTTGAATGCGCATCTAAATAACTGTGCATATTTTTAATAATTTTCTGCAATTATGAAGTAGATGAGACAGAAACTGCATTGTCGATTCCGTTGTCTGAATCAACATAAGTGTAATCATATGGATTACACGGCAGCAGATATTCCTTTTTGTGATATTATAGTCTATTAATGTTGAGACTTTAAATGTTGGTTCAGTCTTAATATTAGCTGGTTCTTGCAATGCTAAAGGATTTTTTTACTTTGGAGAATCCAGCAAGATGACTTTTGGCAAACATGCCATTAAAGATAAATAAATAAATAAATAAATAAATAAATAAGAAAAAATGTATTAAATTGCATAGTAAACTATTTGAACCACTATGTCATTTCGTGTTAACGGATTTTTCATGTTAAGCATTTTCGTGTTAAACGTATATCACTGTATTTCCATTTACCTTTTATAATTACTTTTGTAAATGATTATATGTTATAGTAGAGTATTTTTAAAGAGTGTCCGAAACACTTTGTGATTTTAAATAATAATTTTTCTATTGTTGTTAAATCTGTACGCTGTAAAAAAAAAAAAAAAAAAAAAAAAAAAAAAAAAAAAAAAAAAAAAAAATCTGTTAACTTTACAAAAAAAACTGCTGGCAGCAATGTTGCCACCAGTTTTTTGCCGTAAAAATTGCAGTAAAATTACATGTAATAAAAAAAATTACTCTAGCTTTACTACAATATAAAAAAAAATAATGTAATTTTACTGCAATATAAAAAATTTTAAATCTAATTTTGACGTAAATTAAACGAATTTTTTTACAGTGTAGCTTTTTACGAACACGTGTAAAGCGCCTTTAGAATTTAGTTATATACGCATTACTCGCTTTGTAATTGGTCTCAGGTCTTGAGTCAATCTGGCAAATAATCGAAAACAGTTATGATCATGGCAATAAATAAAGAGTTTCTCATTTGACTATATACAACTTAAATCAATGAATAATGTTCAAAAATTTCCGAAATAAGTAAAGAGTTTTTTGGAATACAGATAGTTTTGGTCCAGCCAACATTTTAGCAGCATTTCTGGCAAAATTCTCATTTTGGGACGAAAACGAAAAAGAAACCGAATTTTCGATTGTCTTACATACCCGTAAGACATGGTGACGTCACTGCAACGTCGTTGTGAAGTCACATTGTGACTTTGTGACCATCGATTGTCGATGTGACGTCACAGTGACTAAAATGTGAAATCGTTATGGCCGTTTTAGAGCTTTTTTGTGACCACTTTGTGACGTCACAATGTGACCAATTTGTGAAAAGTGTGTCATTTGTGACTACTTTGACAATAACATTGTGACGAAACTGTGACAAAAGCGACGATATTTAAATTTCCAGAAACATGTTTTTTAAAGTAAATAACATGTTTTGAAGAATATTTGTAATTTTCTAAAATTTTTTTAGAAAGTCACATCTTAGTCACAATGTGACGTCACTGAGTGGTGGCATTTTCGTCACAGATGTGATGTGACCAAAGTGACTCACAGTAACGTCATTGTGACGTCACTGTGACCATGCATGCTATGAGGGTATATAACCATAAATATTATTCAAAAGGATGTAACTTTTTGTTCTGTTGTAACTTCGTCAATTTATTTATCAAAAATCGTTTTCAGTTCAAAATAGGTTTGTTTGAGTCACAAATCTACGATATGAATTTGGTATATACACTGTAAAATAAAATCTGTTAAATTTACGGCAAAAACTGCTGGCAGCAATATTAATCATGTAAAAGAAATATGTTGCAGAGGGTAAACAATAAAATATTTTAAATTAAAGATTGACAATAAAAGGATTTAGAAAAACTGATTGATTCTCGAGTCTAGAACAGATTTTTTTAAAATTATTTTAGAAAGCAATTTAAACAATAATTATAATATTCCAAGCTGAAAAAATGGAGCGTTACTTTATACTCTAAAGCTATTATTTACATGTTATGATCAAAGTGGAGGAATATATATATCCACAAACTTTATTTGTAGTAATCAAGGTATTTATAATTTGAGGAATTTGCCTTCGGTCTACAAATTTCCATTATTCCTTCTACCCTATTTTTATGATGTTTTTAAAATCCATGTTGAAAATTTTATTAAGATCAGTTTTATAGTTAACAAATAAATGTTGTATTTTTTTATACTTTCAAAATTTTTATGGTAATTTGTAATTATTTTTAATGTATATATGTATGTATGCTTATTAAAATTGTATCTGTACACATTACGAAAAAAAGATGTATATCTTAGAAAACCAGTGTTTATAAAGTTACAGGTTTCTGTAGCTTTACAAAAGTATCTACTAAAATTCTACAAATCTTACTAAAATTTTATCTGTAAACCGGGTTGCAGTTACATAACAAGTTCTAGTCACCCAAATTTGCTAAAACATTCTTAGTAACTTGCAGATTGTTTTATTTACAGTGGAAACGTGTATCTGTTATATGAATTTTTGTTGTTGCCATTACAGTACAAGTTCTAAAAATATCGGTTTGTAAAAAAAAGTGAATTTACAGATTTTTTTAAATTTTTTTTAATTAATTAATTAATTATTTTTTTTAGAATGCAATGGAGTGAAACAAAAGGATTTCGTCAGATGAAAAACACCATAAAAAAAGGGAACGGGGGAGATAAAAATAAACTATGTACCTCTTTTATCAATTTTTCGTGATATGTTTACGATTAAACTAATTTGTTAGAACATATAGAAAATATATTTTTATTCAAGGAAATAATACCTGGCTTAAATTCTTACCTAAAATTTGAAATCGAAACTTAAAGTACAATTCTTTTATTATTATTATTATTATTATTATTTATCGAGTTATTTTTTTTAATTGCTGTGATTTTCCTTTGAAAAATTATGCATTAATTATGAATTAATTGGCTATTTTTTTCTTTTTCATTTTAATGTCAAATCATTTTCAATCTTGTATCAAGTATCATATAAAAACTTTTACTTAAAAAATATTTGTACGAGTTTTCAACTTTTTAAAGAAAATCTGTTCGCAGTGTATACTTCGAATATCTAAACTATTTTATCTCGATTTTTGCATTTTTACTCTTATTGAATTTGACATTTGGAAACACTGAGTGAATATTTGTTCATCTTTCAGAAATTTCCTTATTTTTGTATGGTTTCTGAGGCATTATTGTAAAGGAATTTTGCATCTAAAAACATAAAATTCGAAATTTTATTCCATTTAGACTTTTAATATCTAGGTATTCTTAAAAACCATTATTAAGGCAGAAAATCAGTGAAGTATAAAAATACCATATATAAATATATATATTATGGTTACAGTTTTTGTTATTCATATTCATTTGTGGGAAGAAATATATTTTTAGTATTTCAATATTCATACTTTTTATTTTATAAATACACTGTAACCATGAAATACTGAAAAACTGTAACCATAAAATTCGAAACTTTATTCCATTTAGACTTTTAATATCTAGGTATTCTTAAAAACCATTATTAAGGCAGAAAATCAGTGAAGTATAAAAATACCATATATAAATATATATATTATGGTTACAGTTTTTGTTATTCATATTCATTTGTGGGAAGAAATATATTTTTAGTATTTCAATATTCATACTTTTTATTTTATAAATACACTGTAAAAAAAGAGGGTCGATCTACTAAAAAAACTTTAGTGATCCTTGTAATTACTAAAAAATTTTTAGTAATCTTAGTCGGTTACAAGAAAATCTGTAAGAATTACTAGAAAAAAGTTAGCAACGGAGAGAGTTAATGGTTTTATATTTTTAATAACTATTACTAAAACTCACTTGGTATGGCCTTGATAGCATAGTGGTTATAGTAACGGACTGCAGACTAAAAGGTCCCGGGTTCGATACTGGCCACCGCCAAATACGCCCCGAATGTATGTAGTGTAAGTACTCGTTAGTAAAGGGATTATAAAAATCCTGTCGGAGCAGATAGCAATGTTTGGTGCTGCCATCTATTGCAGTTTTGCCGAAAATCTTCCGCTTCAGAAGTCTGGATGCAGCTCGAAGAAACCTCCTGCCCTTCGGGCGCACGTAATGGTTATTAAAAATAATTTTGGAGCTATTACTAAATTTTGCTTGGTGGCTCATACTAAAAATTTTTAAGTTAGTTATACAAAAAATTCTTTTGTTCAGTTTACAAAAGAAATGCTTGTTTCACTTGCAAAAAAAAAGTTTGTAATGGTTATTAAAAAATTCTGTGGAATACAAATTTACTAAAAAATTTTTAGTAACTTCTTGAATTTTTTTTTTACAGTGTACAGAAAAACCCATGCATTTCGTGCATTACTTCCTTTTTTTATTTTAGGTACAATGTGATTCAAAATTGGAGGTAAAAAAATGATTTATAAAATAATTAAAAATTGAAGATGATTTACACTTCATGGTCTGGTTAAAACAAGGTATTTCTTAGTGCCATTGAGTTTCAACGCAGGTGACAGCGGTATCATAGCGATCTGCAGAGGCCGGGGGCCTGCTCAAAAATCACTAAAATTTCACTTGGTCTAAAAATTTTTGCATAAAAGGCATATACTTTTAATTTACCATTATTCTACAACTAAACATTAAAATTTATTCTTCCTAAAGAATCGTAGATAACCAATAACAACAAACAGAGATTCATTGAAAATATAAATATCATAACCTACGGCAATTCTGCATAAATGAAGATTAAAAAAAGACTAAGGCAATTTTTTTTAGTCTGAACTCTTCCGTAAAAGTTAAAATCGATCTTCTGTAGAAATTCCAATTGCCAATGGCCATTATTGTTTCCATTCGGGCTGGTTCAGGCCGAATTTCTTTTTCTGTGGATCGGGCCGGGCCAGGGCCTGAAAATTCCGACCCGTGGAGACCTATAGTACACACCTACTTCACCTATGTGATTGGCAGCTACTGATTCGACTCCTGTCCCTACGAGAAAAGACATTCGCTAACTAATGCTATTCCTATAAAAAGGTTATTTTTTAATAACTCATTTGCATTTTGACATTTTTAAATATTTTTTTTAGATTAGATATTAGATAGCTGACGTCCCTCTCCCCATCGCTCTTTTTTTATTTTTTCGATTTTGTTTCTAGATATTTCTTTAAATCATACTTCAATTTTCTTAACCGGTTTTGAAACTTAAACTAACTTTATAAAAATATCTGCAACCAAAATAAAAAAAAATAAAAAAATACCGATGTCAAGAGGGACCTCAGCTATCCAATGGAACAAAATAAAATAAAATAAAATAAAAGTAACAAAATTGTAATTTAACAAATTACAACGACTACTTGGAAAAGGATATTTTCAAAGACTTAAATTTTGAAAACTTATAAAAAATTTATAATAATAATAAACATCTTTTTTATGATGATCTTAACGAGTCATATATTACGTACGCCATGCATTAACATTAATATTCCCAGACCAATATTAACAAAAAAAAAAAAAAAAAAATTAGTTTACAGATATACAACTTTAACTGTTTCAAATGTGCATTTTTATTTGATCGAGTTAGTCAAACTGCCTTCTAAAATCCTCATATTACCTTCGACATGGAATAAACATGGCAACATTCCTGGACCCATCTTAAACAAATTTTAAATGAAATTTCAGTTTTATAATTTTCGGAATTGCAAATTCAAAACTTTTAAATATCGAGCATTTTCAATTTTTAAACCGTTGCGTAGAGAAAAAATGTACTTTTCAGTTAAATTTGTTTGAAATCTTTATCACAATTTGCTTTCAAATTATTATTATTATTTTTTTTTTTTTTTTTAAGTTTAATTTATTTTTTTGTCATTGTGGTAACAGAAGTATTCCATTTTTGGGCATTAAACATGGACCAATCAGAAAGCCAATAAAATAAAAAATAAAAAAGTTGCGGAATTCAACCAATAAAAAGATTCAGATACACACCAGATTTCCCAGTACTCTACCTAGGACAACAACTATTTTCCAAATAGCTAACAAAAAAATTTAAAAACAAATAAGAATAAAATGTTGAAATGTAAGCGAATTATTAGAAAATAACCTCCCCATAGGAATAGCATTAGCTCGCGAGTGTTTTCGCATGCAGGGAAAGGATTCTCAAGATACTTGTTTGAACTGCAATTGCTAATAGGCAAATTTTACGGTATATGACATTTTTTTATTCATTCCAACTGCTTTGATTTTTCCTTAGGTACAAAAATATTTTTGTGGATGACTAAAACAGCCTTTATTTCCCAAGACCAAGTGTAAGATTCAATTTCCCAGCAAAACTCTACTTCATGTATGTTGCCTACATCATACACACTTTTTAAATTAATTTTTTGAGAAAACTTATTCAAGAGAAATACCGTTGTTTCTAAAACTGAGTTTTACTATAATCATATTTAGAAAGAAATTAAGGGGATGCGGGGCACATTTAAAAAAGATTTTTATTTATTGAGTTAAAGCTTTGGAATTTTTTGTGATGGTTAACCGCATCATTTATAAACAAAATCAAAATGATTAAACTTTTCACATTTAAAAGAAAAAAATGTGATGGTTAACCGTGTTATTTATAAACAAAATCATACGATAAAACTTTTCACATTTAAAAGAAAAAATTGTGATGGTTAACTGTATAATTTGTAAAAAAATCATATGATAAAACTTTTAACATTTTTTTTTTTAATTTTGTGATGGTTAACCGTAATATTTATATTAAAAAAATCACATAATTAAACTTTTCACATTTTTTTTAAATTTTGTTATGATTAACCGCATCATTTGTAAACAAAATCATATGATTAACCTTTTAACATTTTTTTTAAATTTTGTGATGGTTAACTGTATCATAAATAAACAAAATCACATGATTAAACTTTTCACATTTAAAAAAAAATTAAATTTAAAATTTATTATAAACGTGGGGCAGTTCAAAATCGCTATAATTCAAAATATTACTTGTAAAAATTCACTTTTTTCCCCACTTAAATAAACTGGAATATATAAACTTCAATTTTAATTCAGCATTTTTAAAAACATTAATTTAAATAAAAACTAAAAATATTTAAAGTAAAAATTTCAATAAAAATTACGTATTTTTTAATATCCTATTTCTAAAAGTAATTTTTTTTTCAAATTTTTAGAATCAAAATTAAAGTAAAACAATTAAAAAATACATGTTCAAAATTTGAACTATTTATCTTTAAGAGTTCTTAAGTTATAACAATGTAAATTCGAGAAATGGTGAAAACACCCATCATGAAGAAAAACGCATTTTCACAAGAAGTCATTTTATGAAGTCATTGCTTGAAAGCTAGATTTGGAAAACAAACCAAAACGAGAAAAAAATATTATTTTCTGTTCGAATTAAGATAGAAACATGATTCAAATGTTCTTTTAAGCTTTAAAAAACAGAGAAATATTTTGTGTGATAAATTTATTTTAGGAAATTTTAATACTTTTATGTCTGGGACCTCCTTAAAAATAGAGCATATTCAATCTATTTCAAAATATACTCCGGTAAATTAAATATATTTAACGGAACATGCCGAATAAGATATTGTAAATGATAATTATATAGGGATTGTTTTTTCAATATTTTAAGATATGTTTTAAATTGTAGAGAAAAAAAAAATCGCTGTTTTGTGTCTTCTATTTTCTACACAAATAATGCTAAAGGATTTATGATCTTATTTTAATCTCGAATTTAAATGAATATTTCCTTTAAATGAGTTTTAAGTTCAGAGGCAAAGAACGCTCTGTGCAAAAGGCGATGGACTATAAGTATGCATTCAATTCTTTGTTTATGTTGCCGACTTATAAAAAAAAAGGAATGAGACAGGAAGCTTAAACCAACAAATGAAAACACTCTTATTTGTATCAAGTTCAGAATGCAATGAATATGACTAATTGTTCATTCAACAATGCATCGTTTCAAACATTAATAAAGAGCTTGTGAACAATAGTGTATGGCAATGTCATTTTAAATAACGGCACAAAAATTGGACGCATAAATTTTATTATTTTTCCAGAAAAAAGAAGAAAAAAGAAAAAAAGAAAAAGAAAAATCTTGAAAACCAAAAGGGAAAAAAATTTACTATTATAATCTATTTTAATTAACAATACGCATGTTCTAGTTCGACAAATATACTCTCTGAATAAAGCTAGATTTTTGTATCGCTATAGATATGGCTAATTTATTACTTAAGAATATGAATCATGAAACCGAAATAAACGGATGAAAAATTCCCATTTGTAACAAGTTTAGAATTGAAAATATATTAAAAATTACCCTGATAATAACATAGCGTTTCAAACATTTAAAAAAAAGAGGTAGTAAAAAAAATAGCAGCTTGATTTAAGGTTTTTTCTTTTTTTTTTTTTTTTTTTTTTGAGCAACAAGAGAAAAAGAAATGATGGAAACAATTCTTTCCTCTAAGATTGAAAAAAAAAATGCAGTCTACCTCCTGTCACTTATTTTGTTTTGACTTATTCAAGTTCTAATTGAACAAATGTATTCTTGGATTAAAACTTTGAATTGTTTTGTATAAATACTTCTGTAGATACGGCAAATGAGTCACTACTTGTGACATGAGTAAATAGAAAATGAGCCGAAATCAACAAATGATGATGTCTTATTTGTAACAAGTTTACAATTTTAAAAATGTAATTAATTATCTCAACAACAATACATCGTTTCAAACATTAATAAAACGGTTGTCAGCGTAAAGTTTTGACAATGTGATTTAATGGAACAAGAGCAACAAATAGACTAAAGAATGTCATATTCTACAATTGAAAAAAAGAAGTTATCTGCTACTGTCATGTACTTTGTTTGAGGCAATCAAATTCTACTTAAACGAATTCTTTTAGATTAAAGCTACGAAGTACTAGTAGTAGTTACAGAAAAATTCATTATCTGTTATGAACAGAGGGATGGAGGAAAGAGTTAAAACCAACAGATTTAAATATATTTATTTGCAACAAATTTAGAGTACAAAATATATATATATAAATAGCTACTCTTATAACAATATGTCACTTCAATAATTAATAAAAATACTATCAACAAGCGGTTCTAAGAATAAGATTAAAAATAACTGGAGGAAAAAAATCTCTGCCGGTTCGGTCTACAGTCACAGGTAGATTCAAAGTTAAGTACTGATTTCACCAACAAAAACTAAATCAAGATTAGGTATCAATCCAATTTAACAAATATATCTGGTTGCTTTTGACAAGATTTTAATCACACTTTTCTGTAATTCAGAATTATGTTGATACGATATATTTTTCTTCTGATTTCCTAATTTTTACATCTCTTGAAAATATTTTTAGTAATATCATCGAATAATAGAGTTGATCTTTACAAAAATGTGTTAGTAGTACACAAATTATGTATAATATTAAGAAGTTTTAAATTATAAATTTAAACCATGTAAGGACTGTTTCATTAAATAAACCACACACTATATTTTAAATTCCGATGTTTTTTTTACTGACGTATGAGAACGTTTAATGATGTAACCCAATATACACTCCTGAACAAAATTATAAATTCAGAAAATTTTTAATTTGTTTAAATCGTAATATAAATTAATTTAGCTGTAAATAAATAAAATAAAGATGAATATTTATAATAAGACACCTAAATTTAATATAACTCATAAATAAAATGGAGCAAATAATTTAAATAAGAAAATACATTACTTAAAAAAAAATAACATTATGTGAGACCTGGACAAAATCATAAACTCAAAGTTATAAATTTCTATATTCTGGCATATTTTATATAAATGAATGCATTTTGTGATAAGAAACTAATAAATGGAGTCATTATGGATCAATACATTTCAATACATCAATACATACTTTAACTTTTCTCATAAAATATCATTATGTGAAACCTGGACAAAATTATAAACTCATAGTTCATAAGAAACTAATAAATGGAGTGATTAGGAATGAATATATTTCAATACATCAATGCATTTTTAATATTTTTTCAACAAAGTTGAGTAATATAACTGTAGTAAATGAGTAAACTGAAAACATAAACTTATAGAGTTTAAGAAATGAACGTACTTTTGAATCCTGGTGCAAAGTATTAATGCATATATTAAAAAATGTGTTGAACTGCCATACTTCTGAATGACTTCGAATATGCGACTCGCCATAGATTAAACAAGTTTTTTTAACTGCTCCATAGACATCTGTTTTCAGGCTGAAAGTATAGCCATCTTTAAATCATTTGTGTTTTGATATTGACGTCCATCGCGATAGACTATTCGAGCTATTGCACCCCAATAAATTTCAATAGGGTTTAGATCAGGGCTGCGGGTCGGTCAATTCAAGACATTTGCATGCCAGCGCTTCAGCCACTCTTTTATACTTTTTGCAGAGTGTATTTTTGCATTATCTTGTTGAAATCCCAGTTTACTAAAGCAATTAACGGTCCATATGGCAAAAGATTAACTTCCAGCATTAGCTGGTAGTCTTCTGATTTCTGTTTTCCATTAAGAAAAGCCAGAGAAGTTTTACCATTCTGAGAAAACACAGCCCACACCATCACGGATCTTCCATCAAAGTTTCGACTAAATATATGCCGTTCTTCATATTTGATAGTCTGCCAGTAGTATCTTATGCCATCTGGGCCATCTAAATTAAATTTCTTTTAATCTGATCAGATGACTGTGCTCCACTCTGTTGTCCATGTCATGTGCTGTTGTGCAAAGTGAAGTCTGGCTTTCATATCAAATTTTGGCTTAGCTTTCATTTTTTTCCACTTCTTATTCAGCGCTCGTTGAAGAATAAGTCTGACAGTTCGAGAGCTTAGATTTAGCTTTAAAGTAGTATTTATAATTCTGCCAGAAGAAGCTACAATGCTAGATGCTGTTCATAAGATAGATCTTCGATTTCTTTCTGTTATCATTGGACTTCGACCCCGCCATTTTTTCTTTCCATACACTGACGGATTCTTTAAAAGGTTTTTTACTGCTCGTTGTAAACATTTAATTAGAGAGTAGACTTTCCAGAAGCTCTGAATGCTAAAATTTTACGAACTTGTACCTCTGTGAGAACCCTCTTTCCTCGAGGCATCAGAAAAGTTGTTCATTTTCTCTGTTCTAAGAATAACATGTAATGATACACGATAAACAAGATGCATTAAAAGAAACAAAAATTATTCTAAAAGTAATTCAAAAGCAAACTATAAATGATTTTTAATAAAATTATAGCAAAAATTTAAAATATGAATAAATATCGTTTGCATTAACACCAATGTTAAAAATAATTTCACTGAATCAGTTTCTTATCACAAAACACATTTATTATTTAGATAAAAAATGCCAGAGTATAGAAATTCATAACTTTGAGTTTATAATTTTGTCCAGGTGTCACATAAGGTTACTTTATGAGAAAAATTAAAACATGTATGGATATATAGAAATGTATTGATCCATAATGACTCCATGTGTTAGTTTTTCATCATAAAATGGATTTATTTATATTAAATGCTCCAGAATATAGAAATTCATAACTTTGAGTTTATATTTTTGTCCAGGTCTCACATAATGTTATTTTTTTAAGTAATGTATTTTCTTATTTAAATTATTTACTCCATTTTATTTGTGAGTTTTTTTAAATTTAGACGTTTTATTATAAATATTCATCATTATTTTATTAATATAAAGCTAAGATTATTTATATTATGATGCAAACAAATTAAAAATTTTCTGAGTTTATAATTTTGTCCAGGACTGTACATCATCTTTGAGGGTTGTCAAAATTTTTCATTACGCGAAAAATATTTTTTATCGCCTTAATGGCAGATCAATTGAGCTGCAATTTTTTTCTTACTTTTCCATTTTTTTTTTTTTTTTTTTTTTTTTTTTTTTTAAACTGTTTGAGTTGCTTTTTCATTTTATGCATTAATTTTAATTTTAAGATTCATGCAATAAATATTACTAAGCCTTAAAACCCGATAATCATTTAGAAACAACCCGTATATATCTATGACAGTATTACTCAGAGAAACAAAACTACAATTTTTTATTAAAAGTTTAATAATAAAATATGACAAAAAATATATTAACTGCTACAAAAAAAGGAAAATGATGCAAATTTTCTCATTTTCTCATTTATCCCTTACATAATGAAATTGTGTGTTTCAATACGTAGCACAAACGTTCTCTCAAAAAATATATAACTAACGTTAATCATAAAATTAATAGTGATCATCCAAAAAAGGTACTATGAAATAAATTATTTTCCCATTTACATAAATGACATTATAAATTTGAATAAACTATAGTTTTATCATTACCTTTTTGAATATAAATTTCACTTTTTCATTCGGCGATATGATTTAACTAATAATTAAACTTTAACAATATCCATTTTCGCAATTTTCAAACTCATCAAATATGAAAATTAACTATCAAGTTATTTCGTAACTTTCAAATACAGTTTATATTTCCAAATTTAATATGATAATAATGCTTCGGCGAACTAAAGATATGCGTTATTTACTTCCATAAACGAATGAGTTTTTTTTTTCGATTATAGTTTAATTAAATATATAATTACAGATAACAGAAAAATTAAAATATGAAAACTTAATCTTCTTCAGTGATACATGATCGTTTAATCTCTTTTTTTTTTTTTCAGGAATTGTTTCAACATTCGAAATGTTAACTTTCAAACGATAATACTTTTCATAGGAATAAAACTACGCTAAAATAGTGAATAAAAGTCAAAAGCTAAAAAGGCTATTACTATTATTATTATTATTACCAGTAGTAGTATTAGTAGTAGTAGTAGTAGTAGTAGTAGTAGTAGTAGTAGTAGTAGTAGTAGTAGTAGTAGTAGTAGTACTGTTATTAAGATTACAATTTATATACTTGTAAGTAACAGCAGCATTAATAATCAGACCCATTCCATGAGAAATTTAAAAAAATGTGCCATTCACGACGCTTACATAAATCGCTATTTTTACTAATTTATAAGTTATTACAATATAAACTGTGAATTAAATTATCAAAAGACCTATATTTTTATATTAACATAGTTGTTTTAATTTTAGATTATAATAACATTGTTAACCCCTTGTGGAGCGCTTGTACGTCTACAAAAGAAATTAATTTTAATTCCCAAAGGTCAAATGGCACCAGAAATCTGGTAGAAGAAATTTGGTTTATTATCCGTGTGAAATATAGCTTTTTGTTATTTATAAAAAAAATTATTTTCGAATTCCGGTGTAAATAATTAATTTTGACATTTTAGCAATCGAATTGCTTTGCATCGCAAAGGATTAAAACAGCAGTAATATGCAAAAAGCTGTTCCACCCGTGTTATGAAATTTACCTTTAATAGATTTTAAAATCTCCATACTTTAAACCCTACACCTTAGTAAGCAGCTTACTATTAAAAGTGAATATATAATAAAAATGACAGATAATACTAATCTCGACATATTTATTACTAGACCTAAGTAATTTGCATGAAATTTCATAAAACACTGACAAAATGTCCTGCACGCAACACTTACGTGAATAACTCAATAGATACATATATCTATTGACTTAAAATTTATTAAAACACAATCTATAGATTAAAAATAACAAAAACTTTCTTATTTTAGGTAGATTTCGTATGAAATACTACATATTGCAGTTGTTCCTATATTAGAATTTCTGAAAAAAATTTGCAGATCTACACCGATTTTGACCGAGCTATGCTCGGTCATGCTCGGTATTACCTTTGTGTTCAACTCGATGTAGTATTTTCACTGTATCATTCTCTCTGAATTATTACTATAAAACATGTTATTTATAAGAGTATTATTTAAAAAAACAATCAATAAGAAAACTACGTATGTATGCACATGTTCATGATTTTTACATTATTTTAAAATTTACAACGAAAGGACATCAGTCCAAATCACTTTTTTAGCTGAATTCTGATAGGTTTAACGATGCATCTCGATTTCTATTAAGAATGTATAAAAAATTCCTTCACTTTCTGAAAGACAATATTTTTTGTCAAATATAGCAAAATTTGGTGACATTCTTTCATTTGGTGCCAAATACTTGTTTTGGCTTTCGTAATCTTAATAGTCAATTTTTCTGTCAAATGTCGCCAATATTTTGTGAAATATCGCCAATTTATTGGCAGTTGCCATATTCTCATGACCCTGACCCATATTATTCAAAATTACCCACTAAACAAATTTGTTCAAACATGTGACTTAGTTCAATGGTCTTCAGGTAATCAAAAGCAGTAGGATATAAAAATTAATCAAAATCGTTTAAGCCATTTCTTAGCTTGACCCGCATTGAAGCCCGAAAAGACGAACAAATATATTTTTTTCTAACATGCAACTCAGCCCAATAATCTTCTCGTTGTTGTATATAAATAAAATGACCCCGACCCTTTATGACCCAAAAGGACACACTAATCAAATTTTCGGGATCATGTGTCCTAGCCCATTGATTTTTTCTTCCCCGAAAACGATATAATACAAAGTACAGTCAATTGGTGAGAGCCATTTTCTAGATAATTTTAGCATAACCCACATGAGAATCTTATAATCGAAATCTCTTAAACATGAGACTTAGCCTATTGATTTTTGTGTACCAAAAAACGTTTGGATACAAAATTTAGTTTAAATCGGTAGAGCCGTTTTTCAGACAAAATTATCTTGACCCTGACCCATTATGAACCAAAATGACCATAAAATGAAATTTTCTCAAACATGTGACCTAGTCCAATGATTTTCTCATGCCCGGAAACGATAGCATACACAATTTAGTCATAATTGCGTAAGATATTCTCTAGATTAAATTAGCGTGACCCAAAAAGATTCCAAAATGACCCACTAATCGAAATTACTGTAACAAGTGAGTTAACCAAATAGTCATTTTAAAATTCGAAACGATAGAATAAAACATTTGGTCAAAATCTTTAGAGCCACTTTTTAGATAAATTTGGTTTGACCCAGAATGACCCAAAAATGACCCACTAATCGAAATTTTTCGAACATTTGACTCAACCCAACAATTTTCTCTTGACAAAAAACTATTAAATACAAAATTTCATTAAAATTGATCCAGCAGTTTTTTAGATATAAATAGCTTCAACCTGATTCATTATGACACAAAATAATCCACTAATAAATTTTCTCGAAGATGAGATTAAGCCCAGTGGTCTTCGTGCCCGAAAATGATAAAATACAATATTTTGTCCAAATCCTTAGGGCCGTTTTTAAGATAAATTTTACACACACATACGAGCACACAATTTATTCAACACACAATTTATTATAGTGTAAGATTTATTATAAATATTCTTAATATATCTTACAGTTTTGTATTTTAAGTTTTTGATAGGAACAACTCTTATCGCAAAAAATAAGTAAACAAATAAAAGCAAACAAAAAGAGGGGTGGAAGATGAAAAAAATCCATAACTTTCTCAAGTTTTAAGATATCAAATTCGAGTAAATTTATCATACATCTTCTCAATAATATCTACAACTTTTAGACTGGCAAATTATTGCAAGGCCAATACTTATACCAAAAACAAATTAAACAAAAATAGGAGTAGAAGGAAAAATCGCATCATGGATATACAGTCGGACTTCGATATCTCGAACATCCTTATATCGAAACCCTTGATATCTCGAAAAAAGATATTTCCCCGGCATTTCCATCAAAATTCTTATGTATTTCCTATATTTATCTCGAAATACATTTTCCAAAACCCTTGATATATTGAAATTTTTTCCACAAAAATTATTTTCACTTTTTACTTTCGACTATTCTCGATTATAGAAACAGTTTGAACTGGATGCTGGTTAAGCATTTTTTTATCCTTTTATTGATACAAAGAGCTTAAAGGGAACGTATGGAATTTTTTTGAAGCGAAAAAAAGGCAGAACATAGTTTTTTGGAAATTTTACGTGAAAGTGCACTGGATAATGCAATAACCTTTGAAAAGCAGCTTTCAGAATATCTTTCTCTATTAAAAGAACTATGAAGCAAATGTGTTTAACGCAGATGAAACAATATTATTCTACCAGTATTTTCTAAACATAACGGCAGCATTTAACCCCTTCACGACGGGAACCTTTTACGAAATTTTTTGTGTTTTTTCACCGGTTTTTAAAAACAGAAATTTGTGCCTTATTAAATCGAGAGAATGCTCCGATTATATAAAGCAGATTTTACTGGTGGGGATAAACAAGGATTTGAAAGCCTTTTTGGGGCACGTTTACGTGTTGCTTGTCCGCAAAGTGTTAAATATAAAGAAAGCCGATATGGCAAATGGAGTTAACATCGTGTAACTGTGCTTTTAGCAGCAAATCAAAGTGGCCAAAAAAGCGTCTTCCTCTTATGAAATGACAATCTAAAAAACCTATGTGTTTAGCTAAAATTAAATCTTTTTTTTTTAAGGCTGTACAGGTCAAATATAAAGGCTTGGGTGGCAAAGCAATTTTTGCTCATTGGCTGATAAGAATCAGTAAAACAATTGATAAAAGTAAAATATTCATTCTCCTCTTTATATAAACAATTGTAAAGCCCTTGTCTAATCTTCCAACGCTAAAAAATGCTATGTTAGAGGAAACTGTGAAAAGCTCTAGCGAGACGGCAGATTTCAGTTAAAGACTTAATCTTCCTAAACAACCGAATGTAATTCTTGATGACGAATTGGATAGTATTTAATCAAAACAAGTATGTATGTAAAACAATTTTGAAATTATTAAAATCTAGAAGTGTATTGTGTTAATTATTATTAGATTACGTATAGCTCAGTCTTGTTTTTTACAGTAATAAGTACTGTATGTAAGTACAGTAATGCAGTTGGTGAGATTAGATTTTTTTAATTTTGTCAAAACCTTGATAACTCGAAACCTCTATATCTCGAATTTTTTAATGTTCCCGACCGATTCGAGGTATCAGGTTATACTGCACTCAAATCCAAACTGCTTATATTCTGACTCCTTTTTTAAATTGATTTTACTTTCAAACTCATCCAATTGGCAAGTTCTCTTATTTAGAAACTATATAAGGTGACGTATTGGCCAATTTTTTTGATAAAAGCCGGTTATATTTCAAAAAATGCTGCCAAAACAGGCATTTTAAACAGAATTTCCCAAAGCGATTGTGACTGAAGCATTGAAGAAGTATTCAAATAGCAAATTGCTTTTTTTTCTGATTCATTTTTAAATCCATTTTTGCTCTTAGACGCATCCAATTAACAGGTTCTGTTATTTAGGAACTGTATAATATGCCATATTGGTCAGGTTTTTGATAAATCCAGAATATATTTCAAAAAATGCTATCAAATTCTGCATTTTGAACAGAACTTCTTGAAGGGATCATGATTGAAGATTTTATGATGAATTCAAATAACAAATTGCGTGATTTATGACTCATTTTTAAATTCAATTTTGCTCTCAAACGCGTTCAATTGGTATTTTTTCTTATTTAGGAACTATATTATATGCCATATTGGTCGATTTTTCATAAAGTCAAAATACATTTCAAAAAATGCTGCCAAAATGGTGATTTTGAGCCGAATATAGCTTAAGATGATTCTGATAAAACCAACACTTACAGAAAAATGAAATGAAAAACATTTCAAAAGCGGCCAAATAAAGTTATTAAAATGGGTTTTTCTCCAATCACATATGTATTTTTTTCTTAGCACTTAACTTCGAAATCTACTTGCGCCTGTAGGCGAAGCCGACAAGCCTTATTTATATTAGCATAGTCGTTTTAAATTGAGAATACAATAGCATTGTTTAGGACAGTAAATATATATAGAAAAGCTCTTCCACACGTAATTTGGAATGAACCATTAGGAACAAAAGCATTTATTTATTTATTTTTATTTTTGTTTTATTTATTTATTTATTTTTTATTCATAGATGTCTTTGAGGTAAAATCAATTTTTAAAAATGTGAAACCTCTAAAAATGATATTGACACTTTCACTTACATTGATATTGTTATTTTTGCTTTCAAGCGTGAAGTTGTCTAACGGAAAGTGAATAAAAGCAAAGCAAGACAAAAGATGTCAAAGTAACTGGTGTAATGCATCAGTCTCTTCAACAATACTGAAGATCAAAAGAAAAACATCTTATTTTTTCCCCCTCAAGCTGAACACACACGAGCAAAAAAGGAAGAAAATAAAATAAAACAGGAAAAGAAATGAAAATATCACGAGAAGAGGTTCAAAATTCCCTTTAGCTTAGAACATTTTTCCGTTGCTTTACGGAGAAAAAGAAATGATATAAAAGACAGCTGGAAACATAGTGACACATAACGAATATACATTAATCAATTAATTAAAATTAAAATATTCACAAAAATTTCATTGAAACAAAACATTTAAAATTTTCACTTTTGTATTCTTGATTTTTATACAAGTGTGTGCATGTGTGTGAGGAGGAGAATAGTAATAATAATTAATAATAAAAGCGTAAAATTAGACCATGATTATTGCTTCAGTCTTTGAATAAGTGAAGATTCGAGTCTGGGTCTGATCAAATTCATGTTAAGTCCGCGCACATAGACCACGTTAAGGACACGATCTTCTATACTCTCATACAAAATTTCTAGATAGTAAGCATGATATAAAATATCTGTACTTGCAATTTAACTGTTAAACAATAGTTTTATTGGGAAAATATTTTTTTAAGTTGACGAAGCTGCTACATGAAATGATGCATTTAATAAAGTTCTCGTGACGTTTAAGACGTTAGAAGAAAATTTTGCATCACTTATTATAATTTTTTTCAATTAACTAAAAACATATTTGATGATTTATTTATTTATTTATTATTGAAATCATATGCTAAAATATTTAAAGTCCTCAAAAACCTAACAATATAAAACAAATTCATATTCCTTTATGATTATTTCATGAATTTCATAATTTCAAAGAATTAAAGATAGAATTATTGAGACAGTATTATAGATGCAGCACTATATTTTCCATTGTTCTATTTAGAAGAAATAAATCCTAAGCCTAAGCAATTGGCTGAAGTATGAAAATTTCTGGTAATACGCAGAACCGGATTAGCACACTCGCACGCGGAGCAATTGCCCCGATCGTAGAGTACTGCTCGCTATTTCCTCAGAGTAACGATACACTGTTAAAAACTTTGCTCTAGTTTCAACCAAATTTTGGTGCACAGTAGCTGCCCCTGTAAGATGGTGAAATATCGTACCAAAATTTGGAGCTTCCTATTTCAACCTTGATTCAACTATTGGAACTATCGTTCAACGGGAGCTCTAAATATTGCTTCAAGGTTTCACCATATTACAATGATAACTATTGAGCATCAAAATTTGATTCAAACTTGGACAAGATTTTTAACAGTGTATGGTTACTTGGAGGTTATTTCACAATTGAAATCATCTCCTTATTTAAATGCAGATTTCATGTCATAAATAAGACGAAAATTACAATAATTACAATATTCAATTGGTGGTGTTAAATGTCTGCTCCTGTCGACAATAGTTAACAACACACACATGCAAAAAACAGAAATAAGAATTATAGAAACAGCAGCTTTGAACTGTTATGACATTGTGCACTTAGAAAAATCAATGAAAAAGTAAACATAAAACAAACATCTATTAAAAAAAAGTTACCTAAAATTAAAAAGTTGAACGAAATAATTAATCTTTTCACGGGGGATTTTTCTACATGGGTGGTGAGATAATTGAAGTAAAATCTTTCTTTGAAGTTTTTTAAAAGTGAAACGTCTCAGGTTCTGTCTACATTTTTTGTTTGCACTGCTGTTTTTGATCTCGAGCTTAAACCTAAAGTGAATAAAAACAAAGTAAGACAAAAGATGTCAGGGAGTTTGTATAATTCATCAACTTTTCAACAACACAGAAGGTCTTCGCAAGAAAATCTCATTTTTTCTTTTTCGACTAGAACATACACGCACACAAGAAAAAAGCAGAACGCAACAGTGTCATGAAATGAGTTTTTAAGTGTCTCATAGTATAGTATAGAGAAAATCAAATAAACAATGTAGATGAAAAGAAATAACTATCATAAAGAGAATTCCTTGAAATTTACTGGCTTCAATTGCCTTATTTTTTAAAACTTTTTAATTATTTTTTTTAAATATTTATTCTTGTTTTCAAGTAAAAATTATCTAACAATTAGAAGTATTGGGATTCATATTTTGCCCATAATTTAGAAGGTACTGTTTTAATCGATCAAATCTTACGATCTTTTAACAATACTTATTTATTTTACTTTATTAACGACATAATTTAGTAAATACTAGAGAATGGATCAGTTTAAATCATATGAATTTTGCTCAACATTTTATCCTTAATTAAATAAAATTAAATCGTTCGTCAATTGAAACTATTTTATAGTTATTTCGTTTCAGCAATTAATGTCTGTGTTGAAGTATATTTAGCGTACAAAGAACTTAACATGAAAAATAGCACATCAGGTTAACCTTAGTTATAGAGGGGATGATTGCATTTAGATGAAATAATAATCATTTAGTTGAGTAAAAATTTTCTACATGTGTAATGCACAAAACCTTAAAAATATGTGTAAATATAATGGTATATAAAACGTTAATACAGAACGTTTCAACTTTACTGAACTACGCTTAACATAAGCATCTGTTATCTTATTAGCCCGAGCGTATGTTTTCGATTTAGCAATTTTAAAGTTCAAGCAAAATAATATCATTTTGCGATAATAGCAATTTATTAATCGCGTAATTTTTATAAATTTGGATCATTTTGGCAATTTGTGAATAATTTGTACAAGACTTAAAACGAAAAATAAACACATTAGATCAATTTGAGTTATAGAATGAATGATTATTTTTAGATGAAACAATAACCATTTTGTTGACTAAAAATTACCTACATATGTAATGTACAAAATCTTAAGAATATATATAAATATAATGGCAAATAAAGCGTTAATACTGAATGTTTCAACTTTAGTAAACTACATTTAGCATAAGCAACTGTTATCATCAATATTGCTTTTCAATCCGATAATTAGTTCATATAATGTAAGCATATATACTTGCTCTATCCTAGTATAATCTATTTAGTTTATCATTTGAACGTATCATTCATATCACTACTGGAATAACTACTTGTTCACCTGCAATCAGATGTCTGCCATGCTTCGACATTATCTCTTTAAAATCAAGTGAGGTCGGAGTACTCGTAAAGAACGAAGTGCGAAGGTAGGACAGATAGGAATTATATTAACAGCTAAGAATAATTTTCATTTACCAATAATTTACTGAAGAAGGTATCTTTAATAGGATCATCTCACATCATAAGATTATTCAGAAAATTTTCAGGAAATGATTCCTGATAATACTTGACTTAAAAGAAATAATAATAATGAAATATTTTAAGTAAAATATTTTTTTATGCGCACTCACAGTGAATTTTTTAATCAAAGCCTGAATACCTGAACAAATACATTTATACATGCATGAAAATAGTAAAGACTTATAACTTTTTGACTTTCATTTATTACTCCATTTATAAACAAATTCTTCATTCTTTCTTATTGAAAAAATGATGCGCTAAAACTTAAATGAATTTGAAATCGGAAATTTTAGAATGAATCTTTGTACCATTTCTATAAGAAAGAAAAAGTACTTTAACAACTTTCGAAAAATCAAATTATTGGAAATCTTATTTTGTGAACATGTGATACTTTAAATAAAATTTGTAAGTTTTTTTTTTTTTTTTAATTTGAATAGAATTTTGCAAGTTTATTTTTTTTTTCAAAATAGGTTAATATTAATTCCTGTTTTGGATTGTTTGTTTGTCTGTGTATCTTTTCAGAGGCAAAGATAAACTCTCTTGTTTTGTTTATCTTTTTATATTATGACAACTAAAATATTGATTTGAAAGACTCAGCCGTTTTACAATTAATTTTAGCATTAACGTAGTTATTTAGTTCAAGACAAACAAGTGGTTGTTTCACTCGTATGTTTTTTTTTTTTTTTTTTTTTTTTTTTTAATTTATTTATTTGCTAAGATTCTTTTATTAATTCTGTATATAATTCTTGAAAAACTTGTTTTAAATATAACATATTTTATGTCAAATTATTTTTTGTTTAACTCTAAAATATTATGTAGCACCTGATATGATATCGCATAGGATGTGACACGATTGTGTGATGTTATGATAGCTTGTACAAGTATCATAATAACATATATTTGATTGAAGTGTGGTATGTCTACAAAAATCTTCATGACATTCAGAGCTATTTAGCACAATTTCTTCTAAAGATATGAAACTTGAATACTTATTATAAATATAAGATGTGCTACAGAGATATGATTGCTGAATTTAGAATTAAATTCAAATCTTGACCTCTAAGCTGTCATTTCAATTAGCCATTGGAAAGGTATCATTTTGCAATAATAGCAATTTATTAATCATGTAATTCTTATAAGTTTTGTTCATTTGAAAGCTGAAAATAGTGAATCACAGGCAAGCGCAAATTAAGAGAGCCTAAAATTGCCTTTGTGGACGAAATTAAAATTTACTTTTAAAATCTAGGAGTCTCATATCCATCTTAAGATTCAGATAACCAGACATCCAAATAATCTTAAGATTATCTGAAGAAATTACCACTTTCTTCAGACATTTTACAGAAATTCGAAGATATTTTCAGATTTAGATTTATCTTTAAAACATCTGCAGAATTTTTTTTAAGATATTTTTAAAAATATCTGCAGAATAGACCAAATACCGATAGATTTCCCACAGATTTTTGGGCCAAATATCTACAGATTTTTTACAGATTCTTTTTTTTTAGTAGGGGCATTATCTATTTCATGCAGCCATCAAGTTTCATGGCAATACTTTGACTCGAAATTACATTAGAGTGCTTTGAATAGGTTGACTTACTTTATGGCCGCTCTAAAATTCCGTTTATACATAAAATTGATATCCCTAAATTCTTATCAAACGTTCTTATGTTTTTTTCTTACGTTATGATTCGATATCTAAAAAACAACATGACATAAAATTAGAGCAGATAAATTCAGTTTTTGTATTTCTTGAATAACATAATATTTGGTTGACTTAATCGTAGTTTTTACTCCCTTAGACTCTGCAAAAAGTTTCCTATTCCTCGATGTGATGTTTTTTAAAATCCTTTAAGTATAAAACACCAGTTCCAAAGAATGTGCGTTTCAATAGGCAATCTATTCTATTTTTTAAAGTGCTTTTTAACATTTTAAACAGAAAGAATAAAAAAAAAACTTTTAAACTTAATTTTTTAGAAAATTCTGAAAGATCTGAAGAAGAAAGAATAGTTAAGACACAGAAATATCAAAATAAAATTTCTTTTAAAACTATTTATGTCCTTTTTTATCTATTTTTTTTCTTTCTTTCTTTTTGCTTACATCATCATAAAAAGTTTTCATAAAGCCTTTTAAATCTCTTTTTTGTTTAACAACATTATAGCTAAATATTATTACGTTGTTAATAAAAATGCGAATCGTTTTAAATGGATTATAAATTTTGAAACCAAGAATAAATCCAAGATATAAAAGATCCTACTTATAAAACGTTTTTCTCATGTATATTATGTACTGTTTTTTCTAAGAAAATCTCATATCTGTTTCGCTTTAATTAAATTATTTTATTCTGTCTGAAATTTCGTTGTAATGACAAAATGTTCATTAATAAATGTGTAATATTACAGAATTTTTGGATAATTTAAAATGTTTTTATTAGTGAGTTGGCAAAATTGAAATAAATCAAAAGAGATAGAGAGAAATGAAAGGTAAATTTTGGAAAAGTATATATATATATATATATATATATATATATTAATATCCATTACTACAAAGATTTCTTGAATTTAGTTCATAAATAACTCAAAATTTAGTTTGGAGATTATATTAATTTCGATTTAGCAAAGATCGGAAGAATGAACATTAATCAAACTCTTCACTGAACTTCTTAACCGTAAAGATGTTCATTTTGCCTCAGTCGCATTCAGAACTTTCATACAAGCACATATTAACCCTGACATCCTGACTTCTACATCATAAAAATTTGGGGTGATTTGAGACGTTTTAGAAGAATTAGGATATGTTATTTTAATGAACTTTATTTATAGTTCGTCACATGTTTGGGTCAGTGATTTATTACTTATCATTTTCTCATACTATTAATCATACTCATTACATATAAATGTAACAAGCATTTATACACCCGCAATGTCAGTCAGTTTTTCCAAAGCAATCTTGAATCAAACGAAATTTATCTAAGTACGTATCGAAAAGATGAAATAAAAGAAATATATTTTCTTCATATCTATTTTAAAAATACCTAATTTACAAATCCATAATAGTTGTCTCAATCATATAATCTTATATTACCCGTTCTGAGTCGATGTGGGCGACAAAATAGATCAAATAGTTCTAAAATCGCTGAACTGTCAGTGATTAACTGTTTTTAATATGTTTATTATCTTAAATTTCCCACTCCTTCCTCAAACAGTTACATAGATGTAGCGAAATAGCCTAAAACTTTCGACCATCCTTTTAGCCACTAAGCGCGTATGGGAGGAGAGGAATGCCTAAAATCGTTGAAATACATAAGGTGGTCTGGTGTAATAACGCCAGGCGGGGTAATAACGCCAAGTGCTAATATTTTGCATAATTATGAAATAATCTGGTAAATGACACCCATGTGCTTTGCGCAGAACGGTTTTGAGTCATATAAATCGCAAAAAACAGCTTGAAGTTAATTTGTTTCATTTTTAAGTCTTATTGTTTTTGAAAGCAACTAAAATTAACGCTTGATCTAAAATTTGCGAGATACGTTTTGTGATGTGAAGACTATTTTTTTTATCTGGAAATACCTTGTTAATTACATAAAGGGGGTAGCGGGTTAAGGGGGGTCTGGCGGCCCCCACCGAATCTGGTAAAATCGTACCAAAAACCTTGAAGAGGGTCGAAAAACAAGCAGTATAAGCTTTTTACCAACATTACATCCCCAAACGAAAACACAGTAATGGCGAAAATAATGATTTTTGTGATTTTTATTTTTTTCAGCCAGTTTAATTTATTTTTAAATGGTTTAAACGCAATTGAAAATTTGTTTTGGATGTGTGGAAGTCCCCTGAATTTTTTTAGATTTTTTGGTCAAGTAAAAACATGTGAATTTTAGATTTAAATGCGAAAAAATCGTGAAAAACGCGTCTTTTTCAAGATTCAACCCTCTAATTTTTAGGGTTGTTTTCATTTTCCCGAGGGGTGCTGTATAGTATAGATAGCGGCAATCGTCCTCTTTCGAATGCAGACAACTTGACTCAATTTGGTCAATTTTGGTGAGCGGGGCGATTTTTTGAAAAAAAAACTCGAATTTTCAACTTTCGGTAAATTACGGCGCGTATATGGTATAATGCGTCTTTGCTACAAAAAGAAAAATACATCTCTATAGGGGCTTTTGAGGTCGCTGATCACGAATTTGATGTCAAAATTTTTTTGACAACAAATTCACCCATAAATATTTATTAACACAGGTTTGATAATGTAAAAAATGTCATTGAATCACAGCATTTAAACAATTTTAATATCGTGTTCAACTAATATAATCAATGAAACTAAATTTTCTGGCATAAATCATATTTTATTCAAGCTTACGTAATAGTCACACAGTAATATAAAATAGCATAATACTTTTTTACAGAGCTTAGTTAACAATTTTACAGTTTTAATCCTCGTCACTATCTTCTTCAATAACAGGTTCAATGCTTTGAACAGAGAAAAGATTTGTGAGAATCTGTGCTGGATGAATAATTCGCGACAAATATCTCGTATGCCCTAAGAAGTAAATGATAGTGGCCGCATGTGCACAACAACCGACAGTTCTGAGGCCATTCGCACAATCGCATACGTATTCTTCTATACCACTTCTTCCAATAGCGTTAGGAACGTATTTTACGTAACCTCTGTACTTTTTCCGACTTATGTGCCTCGATTGAACTTCGCATTTCAAAATTGATTTATCTTCCAACAAGTAATGCATATTAAGAACTCCATCTTCAGTACATAATTCTGCTAAATAAGAAACGGTCTGTGATAACTGGTAAGACCCTGTAAAAAGTATCTTCAGATCTCTTTCTGTCAACTCCGGAAAGTCTACAACATCATTTGACGTCAGAGGTCTGAAGATCCTTTTTTTTCTGTTCCAGTTTTTCTCTTCTACCACTTTCGCTAAATCATTATTAACGTTTTTTCTGAGCAACATTTTGTTAGTGATCTCATCTTGTAATTCGCTATCACAATTGAGCCGTTTTCCGAACACGTTAACCAGAAAATTCGCTTTTTTGCAATATGTTTTAGCTGATAGCAAACGTTTATTGTCAAACTCAGGATGCAAGAGTTGGAATTTGCTGCCAATGACCCCATGAACAGCCTCTACTTACCCATCTTAGTTTAGTTACAAATCGACTGTCATTCGCCTCTTGAGTCGTTAGTTGTTTCCTTTTTCCTTTTAACGCAGGCATCAAAACAACAAATCGTTCAGACTGTAAGAAATTTTTTACATCTCGAAATCCTCTATCAAGTATAAAGACGTCGCCTTTTTGAAGAAGTGATCTTAAACCGCTTGGATCTTTAAAAATCTCCATCATGATTGTAGTATCATTAACCGTTGCTTCGTAAGGCCCGAAAACATCAACCACAAACCCATCCGTGGTACAAACCGTGAAGGGTTTAAAAAGTGGAACGTTTTTTTTTGTTTTTTTTTTTTGCCCTGAATACGATTTTCGTTGATAACAATTGTTGCTACTTTTTTCATGTTGAACATACGATCCATCAGCTATCAAAACTAGTCGATTCTCAAAACCGTGTAATTTTTTCACGTACGGAGAAGTGTGATTAGCTATCAAGTCTTCTCGTGAACACGCTTGTACCCCAAAATGATATGGCAAAACGTCTTTATTGAAGGATTTCAAGACCGAATCGCAATAATCAGATACTTGTTGATCGTATTTAATATCAAATATTGACGCTGCTATGCTGTTGGAATTGCCAGTTCTGAGTATAAAAAGAAATACAAAAAGAGCTTGATTCACGCTGCGATTACCGGAATTGCGCATTGAACGCATTATACCAAGTACGCGCCGTAATTTACCGAAAGTTGAAAATTCAAGTTTTTTTCAAAAAATCGCCCCGCTCACCAAAATTGACCAAATTGATTTAAGTTGCCTGCATTCGAAAGAGGACGATTGCCGCTATCTATACTATACAGCACCCCTCGGGAAAATGAAAACAACCCTAAAAATTAGAGGGTTGAATCTTGAAAATGACGCGTTTTTCACGATTTTTTCGCATTTAAACCTAAAATTCACATGTTTTTACTTGATCAAAAAATCTGAAAAAATTCAGGGGACTTCCACACATCCAAAACAAATTTTCAATTGCGTTTAAAACATTTAAAAATAAATTAAACTGGTTGTAAAAAATAAAAATCACAAAAATCATATTTTTCGCCATTACTGTGTTTTCGTTTGGGGTTGTAATGTCGGTAAAAAGCTTATACTGCTTGTTTTTCGACCCTCTTCAAGATTTTTGGTACGATTTTACCAGATTCGGTGGGGGCCGCCAGACCCCCCTTAACCCGCTACCCCCTTTGTAGTACATTTCATGGACTTTCAAAATGTTGTTGAAGATTTTGGATATCTTCTCGAGATAATTTGTAATTTAAAATGTACAGCGCAATAACTATAACGGGGTAATAACGCCAATCCTTGGCATTAATACCCCGGTTGATTCCTTACAGTGGCCGAGCTAATCCTAAATATTGATTCAAATAAACATAGTTAAAACTGTGCAATGTTTCTAATAATTCTATTTAAGCGGTCTTTTTTAAGCAAAAAGAAGCTCACGGTGTGATATTTGCCTCATCCCCCCCCCCCCACACACACACACCACACCTTTATTTTTCTTACACTTTCACAAAAAATTGAATATTTTAAATAGCTTAGAATGCAATTTGTCAATTTCTAAGTTTGTAGAGTTTGTATTTTTAGAATTGGGCAATCTACATGCAATTATTCCATCTTATTTCATAGTTTTGTTTGCATGGCTATATTACCCATATAGGTGGGTAATAACGCCAAATAGCATTGGTCAAGAAATCACGCCATTACATTTTATGTATACATGTCTGTTAAATTATTTTTTTTTATATAGATAGTCAATGAGTTGCTGTATGAAATCATATATTTGTTTGAAAAATTCAAACTAAAACTGAGCCGTGAAAATTGGTAGAACCTTAACGTGGCGTTATTACCCCAGGGTACCTTACTTTTTTTTTTCAAGCTGATTTGTTAACCTGAGTTTCACGCCCCTATCTAAACTGTTGTTGAGATATGGCGAAATGTTCTAAACCTTCTGACCATTCCATTTAACTTTTTCAGGGAAGGGGATTTCTAAAATCGATAAGATGCATGTTTTAGTTACCCTGCATTTCATACCTTTAATTAAAACTATTGCTGAGATCTGGAGAAATGATCTAAAAGTTTCGACCCTGTAATCCCATTAGGAGAGACAAGTTTTTAAATCGTTGAAATGAGTGTTTAATTCGTTTCTAATAATTATTTTATCTTGAATGTCCCGCTCCTATACCTAAAACTGTTGCTAAAATATAGAGAAATGTAAATCTAAAATTTTCAACTCCACTTTAACTCCCTTAGGTGGAATTTCTAAAAAAATGAAACTTTTAAGTCTAGTTTTTATCCTGAATTTTTCGCTCCTACCTCATATTGTTACTGAGATATGGCGAGATGACCTAAGACCTTCTACCACACCTCAAATCCTTTTTGGAGGATGAGGAGATTCCTAAAATTGTTGAGATATGTGTTTAACTATTTTTTAATAGATCTGATATCATTGAGTTAATGCTCTTATCTAAAACTGCTGCTGAAGTATGGCGAAATATCCTAAAATTTTCGATCGCTTTCTTTTGTCCTGCGGTAATACTGTCATATTTTAAGGGTCTACCAATTTTCATGGCTTAGTTTAGATCAATGTTTTCAAAAAAACTTAAAGCATTATCTAATCAATTTCATATAGCAACTTATTGACTATGGATACAAGAAAAAATATTTTAGCAGATATGTGTTCATAAAATGCAATAACGTGATTTCTGATCAGTGTTATTTGCAAACAAAACTATAAAATTAGACGGAATAATGACATGTAAATTGTTGAATTCTAAAAACAGAAACTCTGTAGACCTAGAAATTGATAAATTTCTCTTACATACCATTAATTGTGATATCAGGATGCAGTGATAATCATTTGATATGATATTCTTCTGACAAAAAAAATTAGCAGCCTTTAGCAAATGCAAATTTTTCTTTATATTTTTTGTTTTTCAACAAAAACAATAATGCTCTCTCCTACATAAAATTAAAAATAATAAAATAAAAAATAAACGCACTAAGGATGTGCTGCCGGCACTGGAATAATCAATCGCGATCATAACGCTAATGAATGACGTTATTACCCCAGTGTGCTTATTACGCGGTTTATTTTAAATTTTACAAACTACCTCATGAATACATCCAAAATACTCACAAAATTTTGAAAATACATGAAATGCATTAAAAATTTATGCATTAAACAAAGTATTTCCAAATAAATATGCAGTCTTCACATTACAGAACTTACTTCGCAAATTTCAGATCCGGCGTTGACTCTTATGTGCTTATTCCCGCAATAAGGTTTAGAAAGGAACAAATTAACTTTTAGCAGTTGTTTATGATTCAGATAACTCAAAAGCCTTCTGTACAGATCCCGTAGTGTCTCCTACCGGATTTCTTTATAAATATTCTTAATATTAGCACTTGGCGTTATTACAACAGGACACATTATTTATCACTAGTAGGTAATAATTCAGTTCTGTCAATAGTTTCTACAGAGGGACGCCGGTTTTCTATGCAACTAAGATTACAAATTTTCAATGTGAATTTTAGTATGAATGAGATTGTCCAGCATATGTTGTAAGACATTCTGCACCATATAGCAAATATTTTCTATTGTAATTCCTTAGTGGTTTAAATCAGCCATACTCAACCTGTGGCCTGCGAGCTGCGGTCCGAAATCCTTTTCTGTGCGGCCCGAGGCATATAATCATTAATCCACGTCTATAAAATTAATTGAGATGTCCATAAAAAGTATTTAAATCCACCGCTGTTCCATTATATATTTTCATGGGAATACAAAATGCGCCCAGTTACTTATAATTACTGATTTAAAATTACATTAAAACATCCTTAAGTCATTTCCTTACTCAAAAGTTCTCTTTATATATAGTTCTATGTGTGCTATAGTAGTGTAAATTTCTTTACTTCTACAACACTAATTGAAAGTTATTCTAAATTAATTAAATTTGCACTATTTATTTCTACATGTTTTAAAAAACTGATTTTTTAAAGAAAACCTCATGTTCTTTTTTTTCTTTAGTAGCTGGGGAATACTGCACAGTTATATACATACGTTTAAACTTACCATTTCGCTAATAATCCTTATTCGAATCGCCACGAACAAAATGGCAGCAAAGAGTTTCACGCTGTTATTCCTAAACAATAATCTTCGCAGCATATTTCTACATCATATTCAATAGAAATCTACCTCTAAATATATTGTTTAAAAATGGTAGTATAAAAATTTTTTTGCAAAATTTCTTCCGCGACAAACGTTTAAATCAACTAATTAGTATATTATTACTAACATATTAATTTTATTTTTTTTTATGTTATATTACTTCTATTGCTTTACTATTTTAATTTATCTTTTTTTAAAGTTATTATATAAATGTGTTGCGTCTCCACGTAACGTTGAAAACTTATACCTGCTGCCCGCGTATAAAAAAGGTTGAGTATGACTGGCTTAAATGGTGTCATCAGCAGTTTCTATATCACTATAACTGTAACTATCATTAAAAAGTAAAGCATTTTGATAATAATTTTTTCAATTAACAATAATCAAAAATATAAATATATTTTGATATAATCTATATTTTTCCTATTATTCCAATTCTATTATTTTTATTATTTTTGGATCGACCTGTTCCTAGAATTTTAAAGTTACTATAATGCTTAATGTAAAAATTAAAAAAATAAAGGTGTTTATCAACATTTTTAAAATCAAATCCGAAAAAACTGAAGAGTGTTTTTAATTAATTTTTTGAGCGAGGCCAATATTCTTTATTTTCAGTAATTTACATGTTAATGTGCCAGAAATAAATTTTACTTGAATCTCAGAATGAGGGCCATTTTAATAGTTTTCCATACGTCCGTCGTAAAAAGGATAAACTTACCACGAAATTTGATTCCCTTTCTTTGAAACATGTAGAAACTTTCTGTTTTGAAAATATTTCCGGGAGCTATATTACTTTTACGGTATTGATTACTTATTCAGCTTATTTTTATATTCATTTTATGACCGGTTAGAAACTGATTCACTTCATTTATAAGCTAAAGGGGGGGGGGGTCAAGAATCAGTACAAATTATTAAATGTCGACTTGATACATATATTTATACGATTCTTAAGATTTGTAATAATTAATTTTTTACATCACGTTGAAATAGTAATTTTTTTAAATACTTCCCATCATACTTGAAAGGCAGTAGTTAATTCAACTTAATTGTTCGCCTCAGTCTGTCTGTCCGTGCTCTAATTCCTGTAAATATAAGCGGATTTTCATCCATTTCATATGGTAATAACGTTTACAATGGCATTTTCGGTATCGAATATGAAGAGTGTAGCATTAATTACAAGGGACTAAACAAGAGACTAATAGGTATCCCCTAAAAGGAATTCCGTTACATTATAGTCAGTGTGTGAAAAATCATTTATTTATTTTAATGTCATTAGCTAGTTAAAATTTGCTTAAATACTGTCTTTGAACAATAATTGCTGGTGGTACGTTTTCAAATTACGGTGTGGGCTTTAAAATGTAATTAATTTTTTACATGTTACTCGTTGAGTTTGTTGATTCAAGACCTCGTATACAGGGCTGCACAAAAGAATTCACGCACCATTCTTTTTATTAATATAAATTTCTGAAGGAGAATTTCCAACTGTGGCATGTAATTTCTAAATTAATTAAAATTTTTTGATGCATGTAGTTCATACATACTAATCTATTTATCATATGCAAGGTTGCGCAGAGAATTCGGATAATTTACCAACTGTAGATGTGAATTTCTGAAATTAGGTTTTCATGTGTATAATTCGTTTTCAAATGTTTCAATTAGACATCATATTTTAAAACTTCACTGCACTATGTGCCACATCTAGAATATTCCTAAAAGCACTATAATACCCATTATATGCCATGCATTTGTCCAAAACGATCACTGTAACTGATCAAGAACAATCCAAAGTATGGAGTATCACTTATTTTGTCCATGTCAGCTGGCTGCATTTGACAAAAAATTTGAATCTGTTCTTCAGAAGCAAAAAAAGTTTTTGGTCAAGTTATTAATGCAAAATTTAATTTTATTATATAATGGAATACTTACAAATATTAATATGAAGAAAGATACAGAGTGTTAAGCAGTTAAAATAAATTTTTTTAAGCCCACTTAATTGCAAAATATAGCTATACAATGTTTAAAAATCGTAATTGTGTACATATGGTATACACCTTAAGTATCAAATTTTAGCTGAAATTTTGACATTTATTTTTTTTACTATTTTTAACATTATTAGACCTATGTATAACTTTTAAATATTTTTTTCATAAACATAGAAAAAATCGTGCAGTTAAAAATTAACTTAATTGATGACGTTTATTTATACGGCGTTCGGGCAAGAAGAATTTGCTTATTTCATCATTTAAAGCTTTTTGACGCCACTATTATTCTTAAGAAAATTGTCATACTATTGAAAGCCATAAATGTTTAGACTAAATTTTACGAATATTTTATTTAAAAAGTGGTGCGAGTCCGCTATTTTCAATTTATTGAACGGAAAAGAATTAACCAGTTAAGGAGTTAATCTGAAGTTTTGGAAAGCTTCACACAATCTATGCTTGACGCATGATTTTATTTTTCATTTTTTTAACTATGTAAAAAATGTTTTAGGGGAGAAAGTATCACACGCTTGTCCTTTTGCGAGTCAATGCGGTTTAAATTACTAAATGAAGTGTATAATTTAAGCTTTCTTAAGGTTTCGTTACTTACTATTTCTGTAATAAACTAAGGCAATTTTTTTGTGATTTTTTAAATGTCTTTTTTATAAACTGCCTAGAATATAGTTACTGAATTGGAAAGAAAAGATTGGTTGGTGCATAAAACCTAAAATATCATGGTATATTCATATTCCTAGAGCTTACATTGTATTACAAAGAAAATGTATTTGTGACAAGTAAATGTTAAACATCATATGATTTAGAAAATGTGTATTACCTTCCTAATGTTACATAACATATTTTTTCTTTTTAAATCAGGAAAAAGATATTTCTTTTCTATTCATTGTTTGATATATAGTTTATGATCTAAATATGGTAATATGGAGCGAACGCTTAAATTTTATGCATACTGTTTCAGTAGTTTCAGGAACATTTGCGTAATGACCCATACAAAGAATAAAGACATAAATATGTCGTTTATACTGTCGCTTTTTGTTTTTGACTACGTGTCTGTTTGCTTTGCTAGGTTAAATAATGCTTTATAACAAATATTCTTCTATTGAACGTTAACAGAAGAATATCTATATTATAAATCAAAATATAGCGTCTGTGAATATACGCTGATGTCATTTTGAAGATAGTAATGAATTAAACAATAAATTTCGATTTTTTATAATTTATTTTAGCTTCCAGACATCTCGCAATTTCAATTTTGACACTCTCAAATAGGGAACATGCAAGAAAAAATCATGCGTAAAGCATAGATTATGAAGCATTTTCCACCACATTCGGAATAATGTAACAAAACTGCACAGTTAAAATATTGCGCCTCATTTCACCATATGAAAACGTAATAACGCATTTCAAAACCGAATTTATGACAAAAATAAAAATTAAATAAATGACAAAAGAAGAAATAAGTTTTTCTGCTTGTTGTTTGATTTATAGTTTATGATCAAAATATGGTAATACGTAGTGAACGCCTAAATTTTATGCATACTATTACAGTAGGTCAAAGACATTTACTTAAATACCCGAAAAGAAATTAAGGCCGAAAATTGTCATTTAATTCTCTTTTTTTTTCTTTGGATGGCATGTTTTTTCTGTACATTTTAACATATATTTAATAAATATTTTTTATTTATGAATATTGAATAAAAACAATGTATAATGCAAAATATTTTTTTAAATTTAATACGTCATTTTATAAGTCATAAATATTTAATAAAGTTATTATTATTATTATTATTATTATTATTTGATCTAACACAAAATATGCATTTATTTTGTTTTTGCACTTTTGTCATATTTATCTTGAATTTTTGAGTCTTCCTTTCAAAATATTTGCTTGAAAATGGGGTTTATGTATTGTTTTATTTGGGGGATTTATATAAAGATTAATAATTTTTTATAAGTACTGGTTAAAAACTCTCAGGTACATTGTAAAAAAAGGGTCGATCTACTAAAAAAATTTTAGTGATCCTTGTAATTACTAAAAAATTTTTTGTAATCTTACTCGATTACAAGGAATCTGTAAGAATTACTAGAAAAAAGCTAGCAACGAATAGAGTTAATAGTTTTACATTTTTAATAGCTATTACTAAAACTCACTTGGTGTGGCCGTGATAGCCTAGTGGTCATAGCCCTGAACACCAGGCTCAAAGTACCTGGGTTCGATACTGGCCGCCACCAAATATGCACCAAATGTATACAATGTAAGTACTTGTTAAATAAAGGGATTATGAAAATCCTGTCGTAGCAATTACCAAGGGTAATGATCTCTGAACTTTCCCTCCCCTTTAGAAATATGTCAAAATAGAGCAGATAACAATGTTTGGTGCTGCCATCTGTTGCGGCTTTGCCGAAAATCTTCCATTTCAGAAGTATGTCTTTTTACCCACTGGATGCAGCTCGAAGGAAGCCCCTGCCCTTCGGGCACACGTAATGGTTACTAAAAATAATTTTGGAGCTATTACTAAAATTTGCTTGGTAGCTCATACTAAAAAGTTTTAAGTTACTTATACAAAAAATTCTTTTGTTCAGTTTACAAAAGAAATGTTTGTTTCACTTGCAAAAAAAAGTTTGTAATGATTACTAAAAATTCTGTAGAATACAAATTTACTAAAAATTTTTTAGTAACCTCTTGAATTTTTTTTTTTTTTTTTTTTTTTTTTTTTTACAGTGTAATTAACAGTTTATTTTTAAATTTCATAATTTACCACATTAAAAATATTTATCATTTTAAAAAATAAAATAAAAGTATTTATTAATCCTAACTATTCTGGTGCAGAAATAAAAAGTCCGCTTATTATGCAAGCCTTCTAATTTATGCTTCATATATTGTAGGAAAAAAATCTTTTCATAAAAAATAAGCATTAAGCAATAAATAACTTAGAGTGTGCAAAAAAATTTCACTTGCGTTAAAGACATATTTGTGTCTTTTAAATGACAATTTTTTTTCCAGTTTGTTTTTTGGTTTATAGTTTATGATCAAAATATGGTAATATGTAGCGGACGCCTAAATTTTATGCATGCTATTACAGTAGTTCAAAGACATTTACTTTATGACCCGAAAGAAAATAAAGACCGAAATTTTTCATTTATCCTTTTCTTTTTCTATAGGTCATATTTACTTTTCTGTACTTTTTACATATATTTAATTAATATTTTTCTTTTATGAGTATTGGATAAAAACAATGTATAGTGAAAAAGAATGTATATTTCTAAATTTAATGCGTCATATTATAGGTCATAAATATTTAACATATTTACTATTCTCTTTTGACACAAAATATGCATTGATTTTTTTTTCTAATTTCGTCATGTTTAATTAATTTACTGAAGTTTTCATTTTTGTATTTTCTTTAGAATTTACTGAAATTTTAACTTTGAAATTTTCTTTTGAATTTACTGAAATTTATATTTTTGAGTTTTTCCTTTGAGCTTGCTTTATTTCAAAATTAGAGTTATATATTGTTTTATCTAGGGGATTTAAGTAAGGATTAATGTAATTTGTAAAAAATGGATAATAACACTGTAAAGTAAAAAATAATTTATTTTTAAATTTAACAACTCACCACATTAAAAATCCGTATCATTTTTTAACATCAAATATGCATTTATTTCTACTTATGTCATATTTATGTTGAATCCATTGAATTTTTAATTTTTGAATTTTCCTTTGAATTTACAGAAATTTTATTCATTGAGTTTTAGTTTGAATTTTCTTTATTTAAAATTGAAATTTACGTATTATTTTATATAGGCATTAATATTTGCGTGTATATTGGGTAAAAACACTTTAAGGTAATAAAAAATTTATATTTTTAATTTTAATAATTTATTGTATTTACCCTATACAAATATACGGATAATGTATTGAATAAGTGATATACAGCATAAAGAATTTCTAGTAAAAATACAGTATTTATTAATCCTAACCATTCAGGCGCGTAAAAAAAATCTGCGATTTCTTTTTAACTTGTACTTTCTACATTGCAGCTATGAAAAAAAAAATCGTTAAATAAAAATAAGCATTAAGCAATAAATAACTTAGAGTATGAAAAAAAAAAAAAAAAAAAATCACTTGCGTTAAAAACATATTTGTGTCTTTTAAATGACAATTTTTTTTTCAGATTGTTTTTTGTTTTATAGTTTATGATCAAAATATGGTAATACGTAGCAGGCGCCTAAATTTTATGCATTCTATTACTGTAGTTCAAAGACATTTACTTAATGAACCGAAAGAAAATAAAGACCGAAATTTGTCATTTATCCTTTTTTTTCTATGTGTCATATTTATTTTTCTGTACTTTTTACAAATATTTAGTAAATATTTTTCTTTTATGAATATTGGATAAAAAGAATGTATATTACAAAAGAATATATATATTTTTTAATTTAATGCCTCATATTACAGGTCATAAATATTTAACATGCTTATCATTCTCTTCTAACAGAAAATATGAATTGATTTTTTTTCTACTTTCGTCATGCTTAATTAATTTACTAAATTTTTAATTTTTCAATTTTCTTTTGAATTTATGAAATTTGAATTTTGGAGTTTTCTTTTGAATTTACTGAAATTTAAATTTTTTAATTTTCCTTTCAGCTTGCTTTCTTTCAAAATAGGATTTATACAGGGTGTATCTAATTTACTGGGCACAACTTTAAGGGGTGATAGTACACATCAAGACAAATAATATTAAATGGGAAACTAAGGGTCCCAAACGTCTTCCGAAGGAGATAGGCGTGATCAAAGTTTAGGATCCAAAATTTGAAATGATTATAATAAACGGAAAAATTAGTCGATTCGTTTGCGGTTTTCACGAAAACTATTCTTCATGTCAGTATTGTCTTGAAAATAAATTATAAAGATAAATCTCAAAAAATGCCGATAGAAGGCGCTTTAGACTTTGGAGTAACGAACAACTATTTTTACCGTTATTTTTTGCATCTCATTAATTTTTTTTAGAAGTTTAGACACAAACTTAAATTTTGAGCTCAAAATCTGTGGTTAAGAAGCGCAAACTGTTCAATGGGAGTGGGTAGGTTCAAATTTCAAATGATTATAAAAAACAGAAAAATTGGTCAATTGATTTGCGGTTTTCACTAAAATTTTTCTTTATGTCGGTACTGTCTTGAAAATAAATTTACAGATAAATTTCAAAAAATGTCGATAGATATGGCGCTTTAGATTTTGCAGTAACGTACAACTATTTTTTACCATTATTTTTTGCATCTGATTAAGTTTCTTTAGAAGTTTAGACACAAACTTAAATTTTGAGCTCAAAATCTATGGTTAAGTAGCGCAAACTGAACTGTGTTCAATGGGGGTGGGGAAGTTCAAATTTCAAATGATTATAAAAAACGGAAAAAATGGTCTATTCGTTTGCGGTTTTCTCTAAAACCATTCTTTATGTCAGTATTTCCTTGAAAATAAATTTTAAAGATAAATTTCAAAAAATTCCGTTAGAGGGCGCCTTAAACTTTAAAGTAACCAACAACTATTTTTAACCATTATTATTTTTTTTAAATCTAAATAAATGTTTTTAAAGCTTAGACTTAAATTTTGAGCTCAAACTCTGAATCGTTGTGAGTAATTAAGTAGCGAAAAATTGAACTGTATTCGTACGGTGGGCAGAGTAACATTTCAACTCCTGAACACAGTTCAGTTCGCGCTTCTTCTCCCCTCCCAACGATTCAGAGTTAGAGCTCAAAATTTATGTCTAATCTTTTGCAAGCATTTAATTAGATACAAAAAATAAAAGTTAAAAATTATTATTTGGTTACTATAAAGTTTAAGGCACCCTCTAACGAAATTTTTTGAAATGTATCTGTAAAATTTATTTTTAAGGAAATACTGACATAAAGAATGGTTTGAGAGATAACCGCAAACGAATCGACCAATTTTTCCATTTTGTATAATCTTTTGAAATTTGAACCTTCCCACCCCCATTGAACACAGTTCAGTTAGCGCTACTTAACCACTCTCAACGATTCAGATTTTCAGCACAAAATTTAAGTTTATGTCTAAGCTTCAAAAAAATTTAATGAGATGCAAAAAATAACGGTAAAAAAAAGTCTAAAGCGCCCTCTATCGACATTTTTTGAAATTTATCTTTATAATTTATTGTCAAGACAATACTGACATAAAGAATAATTTTAGTGAAAACCGCAAATCAATTGACCAATTTTTCTGTTTTTATAATCATTCGAAATTTGAACCTACCCACTCCCATTGACCACAGTTCAGTTTGCGCTACTTAACCACAGATTTTTAGCACAAAATTTAAGTTTATGTCTAAACTTCTAAAAAATTTTAATGAGATGCAAAAAATAACGGTAAAAAATAGTTGTTCTTTACTCCAAAGTCTAAAGCGCCCCCTATCGGCATTTTTTGAAATTTATCTTTATGATTTATTTTCAAGACAATACTGACATAAAGAATAGTTTTCGTGAAAACCGCAAACGAATCGACCATTTTTTCCGTTTTTTATAATCATTTCAAATTTTGGACCCTAAACTTTTATGGCGCCTATCTCTTTCGAAAGACGTTTGGGACCCTTAGTTTCCCATTTAATATTATTTGTCTTGATGTGCACTATCACCCCTTAAAGTTTTGCCCAGTAGTTTAGATACACCCTGTATATAATTTTATATAGTGGATTTAAGTAAGGATCAATATAATTTGTAAAAAATGGATAATAATACTACAAGGTAAAAAACAATTTATTTTTAAATTTAACAACTCACCACATTAAAAATCCGTATCATTTTTCATCACCAAATATGCATTTTTTTCTACTTATGTCATATTTATTTTGAATCCACTGAAATTTTTATTTTTGAATTTACTGAAATTAGATTTATTGAATTTTAGTTTGAACTTGCTTTAATTATTTTATATAGGGGATTTATACAGGCATTAATATTTTTGTGTATATTGGGTAAAACATTCTGAGATAACGCGTGGAATCCCGTCGAATTCGACGAATGAAATGTTTAAAAGCCCCGATCGATTTGGTTTAGAAAAAGGAAAAGTAATTACATTATTGAATCAATATATAATAAATATATTTCCAAACTTAATGTCAAGTTTGCCAGTTACAATTTTGCATGCAAATATTCGCACATCTTCAGTTAAAACTGTAATCTGTGTGCCGGCGAAATCCAGAAATTTTATTTTATATGCACTCACAGAAAAATAGTTTTATTAAAAAAAAAAAAAAACTAATTTCATTTTTACTGCGACATTTATTCACTAACTGAAGTCATCTGAAAGTGAAATCTCAATCTCAGTGTCCATAATGTAAAGAAATGTTGAAATGTAATATCGTTATGAGTATAAATGCGAAGATTTAAATAGTGACATCATTTTCTCTTCAAATGTTTTTTAAAAGTTACTGTTATTAGTAATATGAAAAAGGCATCCGTAATAATATTGCAATTTTCATTTATCTGGTTGCTGAATGACATCATTTTCCTCATTTGAAATTTTTCTTATTTTGCTTTAGATATTAATTTTTATCATAAATTATTTTCTGTTATTTTGTTATTTTATTTACATTATTAATATTATTTCTCAGTAAATATATTTTTTTACCTCAATTAGTGCATAATTTATACGCAATCATTTTATTGTGGTTAAATTTTACGAAAACAATAAACTTTTTTCTTTTAAATGCGAGGACATGTTCATGATGAAATAAAGCTTCTGACTGGTGGAAAGTGATAATGGAAAATAAATTTTTATTATCGAGAGAAAAGCTAAACTGAGTTGCCACCATTTTGAAGAAATATCGTAAAAAGCATTTAAAATTAAAAATAAAATATAAAAATGGGAATAAATTAAAAAATAGCTAAAATGAGCACAACTACAAATAAATAGCTTTCATTTAAAAAAATAATTATCAAAATCGGTTGCGTAGAAAATTCAGAGCTGATGACTAAAAAAACAGCCAGGTCTTTTAAATATATAGATAATTTATTATATTTACCCTATACAAATATACGGATAATGTATTAAATAAGCGATATACAACATAAAAAATTTCTAGAAATAATAAAGTATTTATTAATTCTAACCACTAAGGAACGTAGATAAAATCTGCAATTTATATATATATATATATGTATGTATGTATTTTCTACATTGTAGTTATGAAAAAAATCGTTAAATAAAAATAAGCATTACGCAATAAATAACTTAGAGTATGCAAAAAAAACTCCCTTGCGTTAAAAACATATTTGTGTCTCTTGAATGACAATTTTTTCCAGTTTGTTTTTTGGTTTATAGTTTATGATCAAAATATGACTTTAGAATGTATATGAATGTAGCGGACACCTAAATTTTATGCATGCTATTATAGTAGTTCAAAGACATTTACTTAATGACCCGAAAGAAAATAAAGACCGAAATTTGTCATTTATTCTTTTCTTTTTCTATATGTAATTTTTCCTGTACTTTTTACATATATTTAGTAAAAATTTTCTTTTGGGATTGTCGAATAAAAACAATGTACGATGCAAAAGAATTTTTATTTTTAAATTTAATGCGTCGTATTATAAGTCATAAATATTTAACTTGTTTATCATTCTTTTCTAACACAAAATATTCATTGATTTTTTTTTTCTCCTTTCGTCATACTTATATTGCATTTACTGAAATTTTAATTTTTTACTTTTCCTTTGAATTTATTAAAATTTGAATTATTTTATTTATTTATTTATTTATTTACTGAAATTTTCATTTTTGTGTTTTTCTTTTAATTTGCTTAATTTCAAAATGGGATTTATATATTATTTTATATAGAAAATTTAGTACTGATTAGTATTTTTTTTTTTTTTTTTTTTTTTTTTTGTAAAAATTGGTTAATAACACTGTAAAGTAAAAGAGAATTTATTTTTAAATTTAACAATTCACCACAAAAAAAATATCCTTTTTTCACTCAAAATATGCATTGTTTTCCTATTTACGTCACATTTATTTTTAATTAACTGAAATTTGAATTTTCCTTTGAAGTTTCTGAAATTTAAATTATGAAGTTTTAACTTGATTATTATTTTTTTTTTTTAAATAGAAATTTATATATTGTTTTGCACAGGGGATTTATACAGCCATTAATCTTTTGTAACATTGGATAAAAATACTGTAAGGTGAAAAATAATATACTATTTATAATTTTAATAATTTTCTACATTTACACTGTTAAAGATCTTACCCTAGTTTGAACCAATTTTTAGTGCTCAGTAGCTGTCACCATCAGATGATGAAATCTAATACCAACATTTGTAGCTGTGGCTAAAGCAGTTCTAATAGTTGGAACACAACTGTAATTAGAAGTTCCAAATGGTGGTTCGAGATTTTACCATCTGATGGTAGCAGCTACTGATCACCAATATTTGGTTCAAACTAGGACAAAATTTTTAACAGTGTATCCTATGAAAATGATACAGAAAATATAAGCTATATACAGCATAAAGAATTTCGAGAAATAATAAAGTATTTATTAATCCTAACCACTCTGGCGCGTAAATAAAATTTGTCTATTATGCAAAGTTTTTTAACTTGTACTGTCTATGTTGTAGCCAGAAAAAAAATCGTTAAATAAAGATAAGTATTAAGAGTGTATTCGAAAAAAAAAAAAAAAATTCCACCCTCATCAGCTCAAAATTTTCTGTTCCGTTTTAAGACTCATTTTAAAAAGCAAAAAAATGAAACTTTCTGGGGTGGTTTTTGAAGAGACGTATAAGATGCCGTAGCGTTTTAAGTAATGTTTTTTTCTTACAAATATCCTTTAAGTGTACTTTCTGATGGAGACTTCCATTAAATATTATTATTTAATATAAAATCTTCAAAGAAAAAAGTAAATGAATTCTGGAGGCTCGAAAGTGGATTAATCGGGGAATGTTCGAAAGGGGTATTTTTAAACTTTACGCGAGACTTTCATGCGATATATCATCGAAAAGTCCTGGGACCACTCTTTTGCATTACGAACCTTTCTTCCTACGGGAAGGGGAGGGAAAATTTTTGATCTCAGCTCCTAATTATGTAATAGCAAAATTCAACCTTATTTGAACATTTGATGGACGATTAAACTGCTCATGGGCCTTCGATTTCTAGAGTCTAGTTTGATGCAAGACAATTAGGGAAGATTTCCCCCCTCCTATGAAGGATTGTATTTTTTCATATTACATATTTTTTAAAAGCTTTTGGCATGTCATTACTAATCATGCACTCTCATCTCCCCCTCCTTATCTCTTTTTTTTTCTACCAATAGAGGGCTCATTACTACACTTTTAAATTTTCCAAAAATATAAAAAAAATTTATTTAATAAGAACTATTTAGGTTTTTTAACAAATCAGTTGACTTATTAGGTATGTAATCCCTTTCCAAATTTAGTTTCCGGCTGATTATACGGGGGAAAATGCCAATTAAGTGTGACGGAATATACAGATAAATATTGCGGAAATATAGTCAAACATTAGAGGCTTAGAGGAAACTTCTCGACTTTCGAAATGGGAAAATGTTCAAATGCCATTTATTCTATTGCGCCAAAACTGTACCTGAAACCATTTAGTTCTATAACATATTCCGAAAATTTCTTAAAATATATGGGTATGCGCATATGTGTATTGTAAATTAGTGGTTGTAAGTTGAAATCAAATACAAATTAAACTAATCATTTCTAGTTATCAATTTTTCTTTTCTTTGTACTTTTCATTATACTAATTTTATTTTCTGTAATGAAATATGCATTTTAATTGTGATTGACTTGAAGCTCTTAGATATTCAAATTCGCTTTTGTTCATGACTCATTTTAACAGCAACTTTTACTAATCTTCTTTGTAGAAGGACTAAATTTTATCAACTTACAAATTATTTGCTTAAAAAAAGTAGTATTTATTTTGGTTGTGTAATTCTCTTTAATTATATTTCTTTATTTATTTGTTTAGAAACTGTAAAAGTGGGGGTAAATTTTAAAAAATAACAAAAGTACTAATATTTTCGCAGTTACTAAATATTGCAATAAAATATTCGCAGTTATTAAATTATTACTCGTTAAAAACCTTTTTTAATAAATAAGAAAACAGGAGAAAAATTACAACCTGCATAAGGAAATATGTAATTAAATCCCTTCCTAATATCGCTTTTTATATAACAGTTCATTTAATAGAAATACTTGGCTAATTAAAATGTAAAGATATAAAACTGTAAAAAAAAAAAAAAAAAAAAAAAAAAAAAAAAAATCATTTTTTGATTTTAAAACGTTTTATAATGTTGTGGTTCAGCAGATAATTTTTTATCGTTAATGTTAAATGGTAATGAAAAAAGTACATTCGTCTGTTTTTATTATTTAATTACTTAATTTTGAAACATAAGGTTGGCTGCCTTTCATATTTATGGAATAAAAAGTACAGCTTAGCCTTTCAAGAAATGAATTTGCTGAGAGTAATAAAAATGAGGTCATTAATAAACATAATGGATCATAAAATATTGTAGTCATAAAACATTATTGCTTCATATTTCACTTATAGAAAATATTAATTCGAAAAAGTATCATTTTTTTGTTGCTATCTGTTATTACATTTTGTTTTTACCCTTAATTATGTAGGAGAAACAAGTGTGCAATGTGGAAAAAAAAAGTAAATATCCCCTATCAATATTCATCAACAAATAATCGTAGAAGAAAGGTATTAGTAGCAAATTATTGGAAATTAAGTCTCTTTTAAATGATGTACATTAAAACTGTTTAGGGTGGGGGGGGGGGGATAATCTATAAATTAAAATCAGCCCAAACCTTGTTTATTTAATGGAAATAACGAATTTTAACAAGACAAGGTAGAACCCGTCGAATTTCGACGAAAGAAAATATTTAAGAATAAATTGTTTCATTGATTTATAATAAACCTGCAAATTTAGTTACAGATAAAAATGCACCTTATAGTGGTAAGTCTAACACTTAAACAAATTATATTTAACCAATAGCTAACAAAATACTATTTCGTTAAAACTCAGTTTTAGAAGTTATTAAAATTAAGCATTAATCGTAATGTAAGCAGTTAAATATAATAAAGATCTGTTATTATGACAAAGTTATCAATTAAGGTTCTTATGCTTGGTATTTCAAATCGAAAACAATAAAATTTATTTCACTTTGACTGAATCATACAATTTTTCGCCGTGAAATCTTTACTCGATATCCTTTTCACCATCTCAAAATTAGTGTTATATCGAATGTAAAGTAAGTTTATAATAAACTAAAATTCATCTAATTGCTAAATAAAACCACCACCGGATTTTATAACAAACGGTATTTTTGCATAGTACGCATTTTAATTTCGAATTTCGTCACTCTTTGTTTCAGAAAATGGCAACAAAAAATATAGTTATATGTTTTTATCCATTTACTTTTAATAGAAATGAAGTGCTTTTGTTGCCTACAAAAGCGGTACTAAAAACTACAAAAAACTTAATGTCTCAAAAATAAATTAAGATACAGTTTTCAAACAAATTGCATTTAAAAGCACATTTTTTCCCCTATCCGATGGTGTAACATTTAAAAATGTGGGATGTTTAGAAATTTAAAAATTTTTAGTAGCAGAAATTGCAAAACCGAAATTTTATTTTAAATTTCAAAGTTTTGCCTTTCGCAAAATGACGTATGCGTTACGCACAGATACGTTTGGCCTTTATAATATAGATTTTTTAAATCTTCAGTCCAAACTATGCTTAAAAACGAAATTTCATGTCATTTATATGATAATTTTTTGAATTATAAACAATCAAAATTTAGAGCTTCTAATGTTAGTTTACATTTCCTATTTTTATTAACATCTCCTGAAATTGTAATCGTAATAAGAAAATTTATTTATGTGATTAAAGGTTCTAAAAAATACAAACATAAATACATTGAATTTTTAAAGTAAGAATTTTTATTATATGAATTATAAAATTAATATCCGAAAGAAATGTGATCTACAACCTACAATTTTTTTGATGAATCGGATTTGTTATGTCCTTCTTTATATCTAAGATTTCAATTTTTTCTTCCAAGCAGTTTTCGAGTTATGCTTAAAACACTTCAAAATGCTGGTTTAAAGGGCCGTCAATGATGTGCAGAAAAACATAATTTGAAATATATATCTATATGTTTTACTCGTGTTTTTGAAACATTTGGACTGGGATTACGGTACCTCGCTTAAGATCAACTTAGAGCGCAAATCTGTCTTACGATGTGAACAAAACATAAAACTTATTTTAATATTAAATTATTTTTTAGTATTAAATTATTATAAGTAGTTATGAAATCATTCTTGTGTCTAAAGCAGATTTAGTTTTAGTTCTTCAAATAAATCTGAATATGAACCAATCATGCCAACATATCTGAAAAGATCTAACAAGAATCAAGGCATATTTCAATCTTCAAGCCACGAGTCTCGTTCATTTTCAAAACGGAATAATGTATTTGTATAAATAAAGTTAATATTCTCTGAGGAAGAGCCTGATTAAAGGCTTGAAAGTACTAAGATGTTTTTAAATAAAATTAACTATTAACATCTACAGATGGGGTACAAAATAATACAAACACATGTGAAAAAGTATGACGTACTTCACACCTGCAGTATGGCCGCGCCACCTGCAACAGAAGTCTGCCACCTAATGAGCATTAAGAGGAAGGTATCAGTCTCTCAAAAGAAGTCACCTTAGTTGCATGCGTCAATCGAACTGTCTGTAATAAGTTGAAATGTCAAACATGTCAGAGTTCCAAAGAGGAATGATTTTTGGAATGCGTTTAAGTGGAGCATCGGTTACGGAAACAGCAAACCTTTTGGGGGTTACAAGGAGTACGGTACAGCAGTTATGACAGTGTACACGAAAAAGTGTAAGACGACGTCTTCAAAGAACAACAGTGGCCGAAAGTCCAAGCTTGCTTATAGGGATAGACTAGTCTTGAAGCCCATAGTAGCCCGAAATCACAAGCAATCGTTATCCGAGATAACATCCGAAATGAACAGACATCTCCGGGATCCCATTTCGTCAAAAACTGTCAAAAGGGAACTCCATTCTGTGAGCATTTATGGCAGATTGGCAATTCGAAAACTCTTGGTGACAGCAACTAATGCTTTCAAGCGAATCCAATGGTGCAGAGATCACAAACGGTGGTCCCCCCCCCCCACAGAAGTGGCAAAAGGAATTATGGTCAGATGAATCGTCATTCGCCCTATTTCAGACGACCGGACGCGTTTATGTCTGGAGAATGCCCCGAGAAGCGTTTAAACCTGAATGCCTGATGCTAAATTTGAAGCATTCACGTGGCTCCATTATGGTCTGAGGTTCAATATCTTGGACGGTGCGATCTTGAGCCTCTTGTTATTCTGCATGGGAGGATCAAATCCAAACTATATCTAACCAGTCTAGGGGATCATCTCACCCTTTTGTCCAAACTTTATTCCATGGAGAGCGACCGCATTTAAAGACGATAAATCCCCTATCCACACTGCTAGGAGTGTTCAAGCTTTGTTCGAAGAACTTGACGATGAAGTTGAACATCTTTTCTGGCCCCCCTCAGTCTCCGGATTTCAATATTATTGAACATTTATTGGAAGATTTGGAGTCCTAACTGCGTTCTCAATTTCTTCCACCATCCAGCCTTTCGGAATTAGAGACCATTCTGCAGGCGTAATGGCTTAATATACTTTTAAATATTGTCCATAACCTTTATACATCTATAAAAGGACACATTAAATCTGTACTTCAGTCAAAGGGTAGTCCAACCCCCTATTAATAAAGATTTTCCATTATTTCACAGGTGTTCGTAATATTTTGTCCCCCATCTGTATATGTGATCATTTTAATCACCTTTAAAGTAAACCTGACCGTTTTAAAGTTCACATTATATATTTTTTATACAAGCAGTTTAATTGTTCTTTATTTCAACTTTTTTATTGTCGATGAAATAAAACGAAATAAATTTCTGACTATTACCAGATTATTATAGAAGTCGTAGAAATGTTTGACACAAGTTTGCAGACGATATGTATTATAAATATATTTCAAATGAAGCATTCCAGATATTTTTAATCACAGTAGTATATACAGTATCTCACAAAAGTGATGGGACACTTGTGCTTTATAAAAAGAAACTGCAATAAAATAAATAAACAAACATGTGCAAAAATTTTTTGGGTGTGTTTCATGTTTAAAGTTAGTAACAATTATTACATAACATACATTTTGTCAAAATATTAAAATATTAATTTAGTAAAAATACAATTGTTCAGAACGGAGCAAAAAATGGCTCACATAAGTGATGGGACACTTACTTTTCTATCAAATATTTATCCAAAAATTTTACTTTTTAAAAGGTTTTAATATTTTGTTGGATTTCCTTTTACTTTTAAAACATGATTTAATCTTTTTGGGGTGGATTCGACTAATTTTTTTGTGATTTCTGGAGTGATTTTACCTCATTCTTCTTGAAGCACCGATTTTAGTTGTTGTTTTGAAGAAATGGTGTGTTTGCGAATTCTTGATTCCAATTCTTGCCAAATATTCTCTATGGGATTTAAGTCTGGAGATTGTGGTGGTGTTTTTATTATTTCAGGACAGTTATATAGCTGCCAGAGTCTAACGTTCAGAGTAGTGTGCTTGGGGTCATTGTCCTGGTAGAATTTAAAATCGTTATGAAGGTTCAATTGTCGTGCTGAAGATTTCAAATTTTGCTTTAAAATATCAATATACTTGTACTGATCCATTACACTGTCAATAAAAACAAGATTACCAACTCCAGCGGACGACATACACCCCCATACCACAACTCCTCCTCCACCATGTTTTACTGTTGGTACCAAGTTCTGTTTGCTAAATTCTTCCCTGGGTTTTCTCCACACCAAGATTTTACCGACAGTACCAAATATATTAAATTTACTCTCATCAGCAAATATAACTTTATTCCAGTAATCAGAATTCTTATTTATGTTGGATTTTGCGAAAGCTAGTCTGAGTTTTCTATTTTTTTCACTTACGAAGAATTTTTTCCTGGCTACTCTACCGTGATATCCAGCAGATCGAATTACCCTTCTAATAGTCTCAGGATTAACAATTATTCCATATAATGCTTGTAAATCAGCAGCAACTTTTGAAGCACTATTTCTCGGATTTTTTTTAATATTTCGAACGATAATTGGCTTTATTCCATTGGATAGCTTTGATGGTCGGCCAGGTCTTCTTTTCTCCTGAATCATATGATTCTTTTATATCGTTTAATGATATTGAAAACTGTTGAACAACTCAAGTTAACTGTTTCAGCAGTTTTTCTAATAGATTTTCCACGTTCAATATGCAAATTAATAACTAATTTTCGAATTTCAGGCGAAGTTTCTTCTCGTTTAGCATTCATGGCTACACAGAGCTAAAACACACAAAAATTCCAAAACAAACTGGAGAGAATTACTGCAGATGATTTTATAAATTATTGCCAATTGCTTTTAAGTAAAAATAAAACCCCAAAAAATATTTTTATTGCTTATTTCAGACGATTTTTGTTGCATATATAATGGTGTCCCATCACTTATGTGAGCTATTTTTTGCTCCGTTCTAAACATTTGTATTTTTATTAAATTAATATATTAATATTTTGACAAAATGTATGTTATGTAATAATCTTTACTAAATTTAAGTGTGAAACACACCCACAAAAAAATGTGTACATGTTTTTTTAATTTATTTGATTAGTTTCCTTTTGTAAAGCACAAGTGTCCCATCACTTATATGAGACACTGTAAGTATAAAGACAATTTAAATGTCTTTCTTTAAATTTAATTCAACTTTTATTTTATTTTTTTTTTTTTTTTTTTTTTGCTGACGGAATTAAATTTGGTAGACATTCAAATTTACTTATTTATTTTTGTTGTTGGATTATTTTAATAAGCAACTTTTTAGGTAATATGCATGTTTGTCAACAAAATGGCTTGTTGCCTGATAACCCAACTTAATGTAATCAAAGATTTGAACTAAATTTCTTGAAATTATGCTAAAATACTCATACTTTTCACTTAGTTATTATATATCGTTTTATATATAGGAAATAATAAGCTATAAATTACTATTTCTGCGCGATTGCTATCTTCTGCCTGCATCAAGTTGAAAATTTTTTCTTTTCTTTTCTTTTTTTTTTTTTTTTTTTTTTTTTTTTTTTTTTAGTTAACGTCAATGACGTTACATGCACATTATTTATTCATCACGTTGTAAATAGATTGTAAATTGTATCGGTTTACGGAATGTTAGGGGGGAAGAAACCTTTTTTAATTTGAAATTAATAACTTTTTTTAGGAAATGAGAAAGGAATGAAAACTTTAAAAATAACAAAAACTACATAGTAATTATTTTCTTAAAAATAAAATGAACACTCGTTGAACGTTTTTAAATAAATGATAAAATCAAAAGAAAAAAAATTAAAGTCTGGATAATGAAATAGGTACTTAATTCTTTTCCAGATACCACTTTACATTTAGCGACTCCTTTAATGGAAACACTTGGTTAATTAAAATGTGACGTTATAAAAAAAGAAGAAAAGTCCTAAGATTTTAACACCGCGCTTTAAATTATGGGCAAGCAGATTGAGTTTTCTTGCTTATTCTAAATAAGAGCTATTTCTGTTTATTTGGTTTGTTTATTTTCTTAATTAGCAGACATAAGTTTGGCTGCTTCGAATATTTATGGATCTTATTATAAAAACTATAACTTTTTAAAAGTAAGTCCATCGAATGTGGTAAAAAGAAGGTCATTAATGAACTTAATGGGTCATAAAATATCCCCACTTACAAATATAATTTATTGTAAAGTTTGTTTCCAATGTATAAAAAAACATTAGTCGGAAACATGTTAGTTTCTTGCTATTAGCTTATAATAAGTTTTATTATCTCACTGTTAACACATTCGCTGCCGCTCACGCGCTAGTGCGGGAAGTTCACATTCATTTAACACAGAGGGCGGAGTTATTGGCAGCGAACGTGTTAAAAATTAGTGTCTAAAACTAAGAAAAATGTGGTCATTTTTTAAAACAAAATTGAAAATTGTTTAAGACTTCGGTTTGCCTGCCGTCTTTCATCTGTATGTCCGAGCTTTAACTCTCATAAATATATCCATATTGCCATGTGATGAATATATGTTATTGAGCTTCACGGTAGCATGTTAGCTATTGAAAGTGGAATGAATAGAATTGATAGTTCGTTTACAGGGGCAGTCAAAATAATCTCGTTATATAATTTACATAACTGACTGTGATTATAATTTCAATGCGATTTCAATACTTTTAAACGGATTGCTCTCTAATTTAAGTTTTAGCTTTTTAGATTTTCAAAAAAATTACAGCGTTGTAATTGATTTACCGATTGAATAATCGTGTTTAAAATTAATCTAATGTGATTTCGTATGTAGCGTTTTCTTCAGTTCCAAATGTTGACCTTTGATTCTTTTGAGCTCATCCAAAGTATCAGACCAGATTCTGTGATCTTTGAGGTGATTTGGATGATATAGTCCTCCAGCATTCGTCCGGGATTGCTCAGTTAGAAGAGCATTGCCGGCTTGTGCCAATACATCCCTGGTTCGAATACTGGTCCGGACTTTTTCACCCACCAAAAATACAGCGTGTTTGGAAAAATTACAGCGTTGCATTTAGCTATAACCTACCGTTTGAACGCCTTAGCTACATTAGTTTTTACAGGGTTATCCAAAAAATATTCGTTCTTTTTTCAATTTGTTGACGGTTCCCTGTGGAGTTTCGGGAAAAACACACTTAGAGTTTCAGGATAATTCCTCATGTGTTTTTCTAGATATTTAACAAATTGTCTAAAATCGCAAATGGTCGGTCACATTTGGCCATATAATGTATCAGGAGAAAGCCTTCGAGCCACTCTTTCATATTTTAAATCTTTCTTACTCCTTCCTAAACCAGCTCCGGTAGTGGGACACATTTCTAACTTTTTTGAAATTGTTTCGCTTTTACAATTTTAGATCGGATTTTTTTCATGGAGCCATCCGATAAATAAAATTTATAGCATTATGAAAAATTCGAAAAGACGGAGGAGAGGGTGATTCCGGTGGACTCAATACTTGGAACACTGAGGGGCGGGAGGGGGATACTATTCCAAATTTTGCCAGCATACATTATTTGATATATCTTCGGAAAGCTCTTTGACCACTATTTTATTTTATACATCTCCTTTGTCCCTCCCCCCGCTTTGCTCCCGCGAACAGGTAGTTTTCAAAATTAAGCCGACATCCATCATGTGATATACCATTGTACGGCCTAAACCACTTTCCTTGTCCCTTTCTCCACTTTGTCCTTCCCGGTGGGGTGTGCCAAAATTAAGTTTTATGCTAAATTTAAACATGTAATTTTACAGGCAATTACGAGAAAAATATTATATGATTTTATCTCATAATACTCTGGGGTGTTTTTCTTGTGCAGCTTTGGCATGGTAGAACGAGATTGTTTAAGAATTTTTTATTCACATCTGATTTAGATCTAATATTGTTGTAATACGTTTTATTTTTGGTCAACTTGTTATTTTGGCATATGATGACATTAGTTGGCTGTCGCAATCGTATAATTTAAAATCGGACGATTATAGGCTGTCTTTGAATCTATTCCAGAAATTCTAGATTGTCATCGAACATGCTAAAAAATAAAATTAAAAACGCCAAGAAACTCTAAATATTCAAAAGGCTTTATTTATTTTTATATCTTAGATATACTTCTGGATATCTGCTTGTACATCATTGATCAAATGTTTACATCAATGGAAATATTTGCAATTAAAAGCCGCTATAGCAAAAGAATATATATATCCTTTACACTGGAAACATTTTCAAATGCAATGCCACTGATACAGAGATATGGTTATACATCGAAATATTTACATTCGAATGCCACTAATTGCAAAAATATTGGCTTTACATAGTAATAAATTGCAAGGAAATTTCAATATTTTCTTTTCCTAATGTGGTTGCTCATATTGGCAAAGTGCAGTCACTCTAATGTCTGAGCAATATTTTATGCCAATATAGTTAACATTCAACAAGGTATACCCAACAATGATAAAATTACATTGTCTACGATATAGCCAAAATAAGCAAAATTGGTCCAATATCATTTTTTTACTTGTGTACACAAATATTTTTGAAAAAATCTCATATCTTATATTTTATTTGTATACATAAATTTTATTGTGCAGCATTGGTCTTTTTTCTTTCCGCCAGTGATATTTATTCGAAATGAATTGTTCAGGAAATGAACATTAGAGGAAATAGGATTACAAATCTTCGAAAATATAGTTGGAAATGGCTGCCGTATATCAGATTAAAGGCAAAGTAAACGCAATACAAATATCAGTGAAACGTCCGCACTCATCCATTATTATTCAAGAGCTATTCCTGTCCTCTTGAATCACAAGCAGTGCGGAAGAATGCGCTATTTTATTTAACGCATCTGAAGCCATTTTCCTTAAAAAGGCTATAAAGAACGAAAGAATATGAGAATTCCGAAAATAAATAAGGGTATTTTAGAAAATATTAAATCAAATTGAGATTTTTCTTGATAAAAAAGGGAACATTTTTTGCCAATATTTTAGTGGATTTGATTAGAAGCTGCAATTGTTATGATTACTGATGTCTGCCACACATATACTACCCTTTTATTACAAAATAACGTGTGTTTTAATAAGAACTTTCATTAGAATATAACCTTGATTTACCTTTCTTGTATGAATCTTTTTTAATTTTAATGTGCAAAAGTATTCAATTCTATATAAAAGTGATGCACAGTTGGAAAATAACATTTTTTTTAATAATTCCAATTTTCCAATTTTATTATTATTAATATAATTAGCGTTGTAAGATATTTGTCATACAAAATACAGCATACTTTTTTATAATGATATGATTCATGTAATTTTTTGTTACCTATACTGTGATAATTATCACTCTAAATTAGGTGCGTTCGTAATTATGTAAATACGTAGCACCTATTGTTGTCGCTCAGTCCGTCCGTCCGTCCGCATATAACAACGCAAAAACTACCCAACCGAATCGTTTGAAATTTAAAATACATAATTATAACATAATTTTGTCGAGCCATTTCAACTTTTATGAAAATCGGATGCATAGATCAATTACAGGGGCAATTAAAAGTATTCCGTTACATTACGGTCAATGGGGAAAAAAGCTTCAAATGCATTTTAATCGTTTGAAATTTAAAATACATAGTTATTACTTAATTTTGTCGAGTTATTTCAAATTTTTTGATTATCGGGTGCATAGATCAATTACAAGGGCAATCAAAAGTATTCAATTACATTACAGTCAATGGGGGAAAAGTTTCAAATGTATTTTATACGTTTGAAATTTAAAATACATAGTTATTACATAATTTTGTCGAATTATTTCAAATTTTATGAAAATCGGATGCATAGATCAATTACATTGACAATCAAAAGTATTCCGTTACATTACGGTCAATGAGGGAAAATGTTTCAAATGCATTTTAATGGCGTTGCACTCATTCGAACTTAATAAAATTTATATGCAACTATAAAGTACATATTATAATATACATTTTACATAATTTGTGATGCAAAGAACATTTGTTATTGATTTACAAGGCCACACAAAAGTATTCCATTACATAATGGAATAGGGAGAACATTATTTGATGAGCGTTTTAATTGTAATTCACTATTTACAATTTTATGAGATTGATATATGAGAGTAATATTTTTAAAACTTCCTTATAGTACGAACGCACCTCGTTTGCTACGCTTCACGTGCAATTTCCAACTTGTTTTAAATTGCCACATGTGAATATGAAAGTATATACAGTAAGCAAAAAAAGTATTTGAACGCAGACGATTTTTTGCATAAGTAACCATAGAAAGCAAATTTGACACTATTCTCTTAATTGTTCATTTATTTAAATAAGAAGAAAATAAAAATAGCTACCCATTTTTCTTAAACAGTAATATTACGCATTTCAGAAATAAATTAGTAATTAATATAAATAATTAATAATAAATAATTAATAATTAATATGAATTAATAAATTAATAATTTTCTCATACCTAAAAAGTATTTGCACACGAAGCCATTGACTTTTAAAAAAAGGCATTAAATGTGAACATTATGCAAATGTTTAGCATATCAGCTCCGCACTTAAAGTCACGTAATATATTAACTGGAGCAGAGATTCTGGGGAATTTTTGTTCTAATGCCGCCGAAAACGTGTGAAATGTATGTTGCTACCCGTGAGAAGATTATATTTCTTAATATTTCTGGATTAAGTTACCGAGAAATAGGTAAAAAATTCGACAATAAATAAGCCGCGAACTGGGCTTCCAAGAAAGCTAAATACCAGGCAAAGGAGAGCCATCATAAAATAATCTTCGAAAAACTCTTTTCTAAGTGCTCGAGAATTAGCTGTTGATGTCGCTTCAACGTCGTGTACAATAAATACACCAAAATTAATTAGAAATATTATTCATAATGCAAATATTCGAGGAAGAGCCCCTCGAAAAAACCATTTATTAGTGAAACAAATAGGGTGAAAAGACTTGAATTTACAAAAGCTTATGTCAGCAAACCACTAGAGTTTTTGAAAACTGTTATTTTTTTGACAGGGTATTGTGTACAATGATGTTTGTCATATTTTCAGAGAAGAACATTATTTTATATTAAAAACTCTGCAAATTATAAGCAAAAAATTTATGACTGTTTTATAAAAATCTTAGCTTCTCTACGAGTATACATGCTATCCTTATAAAAATAAACACAGTACATTACAATAAGCCACTTAATCATAATGTGCAGTTTGAACGCTTTTGCTACATTACTTTTGACAGGGTTATCCAAAAGATCTTCGTTCTTTTTCAATTTGTTGATGGTCCCGTGTTCGATTTCGGGGAAAACTCTTTGCGAAAATATGTGACGCGTACTATTTTGTTTACACACCTAGAGTTTCACTACATTTCGATTTATATTTCTTTTATTACTTACTTAATTACCAATTATGCTTAACTTTTGGACACCAGTGTATATCATATCTAATATAATATTCTTTTCCGTCGAATTTCTACGGGTGCAGCTAGTTTCTATTAAAAGTAAAGAGAAAAAACCGGAGATTAAAAAGTGAAAAAATTTTTAATTAAAATATTTGCTATCTTTAAAATATCGTCTGTTATAAAACCAGGTGAATTTTAATTTTCATTCACACTTTCAAAATTCAAAATCTTCATTTACACTTAAAGGAATATAAATTGTTTAGTATCTGTTTCCAGCTAAAAGCAATCGAGACTTCAGATTTTCAATTTAAATTATTTTAAAAATTGTAAATTAGAATACCATAAAAAAGTGTGTACATATATCAGAGGTGCATATGTAAATTTTGAGATGGTGAAAATGATATTGTGTTTAAATTTCACATGGAAAAATTCTATGACTGAGTTAAAGTGGAATAAATTTTGCTCTTTTTCATTTTGGAATACCAAGAATAAGAGCCTTAATTGATAACTTTGTTATAATAACACATCTATATCATATTTAACTACTTACATTACGATTAAAGTTTAATTTTAATAATTTCTAATACTGAGTTTTATGGAAATAGTATTTCGTTAGCATTAGGTTAAATATCTTTTTTTAAGAGTTAGACTTACCAATTCAAGATGCATTTTTTATTGCAACTAATTTAGAAGGCTTATTATAGAACAATGAAGCAGTTTCTTCTTAAATATTTTCTTTCGTCGAAATTCGATGGGTTCTACCTTGTTAATATTAAAGTAATTTTCTTCTCAAATTTGAAAAAAAAAATGGACCCGAAAAGGTTAAAAATAAATGAAACTCTGAAGCTTTAATAAACTATCCTATAATTATTAGCACTTTCCAACAAAATTGAAAAGTGCTTATGCATTCGGTTTGTCTGGCCGTCTGGCCGCGCTCTAAATCACGTAAATATAGTCGGATTGCCATGAAATTTTAGGATGTTATTGACGTTTACCCTAGCACAAATCTTATTGAAAATAAAGTTTCCAGCATGATTAGTTTATCTACAGGGAGAATCAAAAGTTTCCCATAACATTACGGCTTATGGGGAAAAATCGTTTCAAAGGAATTTTAAAGATGTTATACCCTGTCAAACATATTAAAATTTATACGCTTTCACGAGGTGTATTAAAATATGCATTCTATAAAATATAAGGTGAAAATGTAGCTATTATTCATTTACAGGGCCGCACAAAAGAATTCCATTAGATAATGGTAAAAGGAGGAATTGTGTGTGACATATTTTAAACATATTAAACTGTTTTATGTATAATAAAATTGATGTATTTCAATGAGGCTTATTATAAATTATACGATACTGCTTTCCCTAATGTAACGTACATAGTATTTACAGGGACACACAAAAGATTTCAAATAGTACATTCTTTCCGAAGTACTGTATATGTAGAAGATGATAGCTTATGGATGGATGAAATGCATTTTAATTATGATATGCGCGTATAAGTTCCACTAAATTTATGCATATTATATGGTGTGTATAAATGCTATAGTTAATATACAGGGCTATCCAAAAAAGCTCGCCAACGTTACTGAATATGAGCATAAATTACTAAAAGGTGATTCTTAAATAAATTATGCATTTTTAAGCTGAACTGCATTAAGTTTACTAAGAAATGTTTGCAGAATATAAATAATATAATATACAGGGCCACGCAAAGAAATGGGTACATGGAGTCTATGAATGATAATTTATAATAAAGTGATTTCAGTTGTTTTAAGAATATTTTAGTTTAAAATAAATTTTATCTTAACACTGATGTGTAATAAAGGTACCAGACAAAGTACGAGGCTGAACAAAGTATTCAGGTATGTTTCCATCTATTAGTATAAATTGCTGAAAGAGAAATTTCAAGCTACTACGCATTTTTTTCTAAAGTAAATTTTCCCATTATATAGCATGTATATTAGCGGACAGATCAAATACAGGGCTGTTCAATATTGCTGGAATACATATTTGGCTATATTTGGCTTTATATCCTTATTTACCTAAATAACGAAGTTTTGTTAAAGATTTCATGAAGCGTTGGAAAGTACTTCATAATCTATGCTTAAAGCATGATTTTTCTTACTTGTTTTAATAAAGAAAAAAATATCTTTATTTCTGCAGCAAATTTCAACAAGCCTTCAAGAATATTCCTATGAAAATTCCAAAACTAATATTTCATGTATACTATGCAGTAAGAAAATATTATGGAATATAAATTAAACTCTTTCTTAATGCAGCTTGAACAAAAAAAAAATGCATTTTTGAAGTTGTTAACGCTAATTAAAGCAAACTGGGAATGTTTATTTTCTTAAAGTGCTAGGAATGTGAGTTAGTTAAGGCTAATTAATTCGATTTGTTAATTTCTCTTTTCAACTTAAAACTCCAAAGCGGAATAGTTTTCGATTAATAGCAGTTTAAGGATGTTTTTAAAAATTTAATTTTAGTCCGGATGTTAAGATTAGTTTCATTTCATTACTAACTGCGTCATACACTGCATATTTAATAATTTGTAAAAGAAAATACTCGTAAAACTTTTAATTTCGTCATCTTTCATATAAATTAGATTATGTGCATGTGAATAAACCATAAAATAATCATTCTCTTCTAAAAAGAAAAATATTCCTTCAGATAAAAACTTAAAAAAAAAATTCATAAAATTTAAAGTATCACAATTTTAATTTTTTTCATAAAATCACAATGTATTCTACCTCCACCTGTATATTCTACCTCTACCTGTTAGCTCTGTAGACCAAGCTGACAGAGATTTTTTGAATTCAGATGTTCTCTTTTATTGCACTTTCTTTGCAGCAAACCAATATTAGTTCTTCTAGTTGAAGAACGGCCAAAACCACATTAAACTTTGTTATTGGTAATGCTTTCTATGAATTACTATAATTAGTTGAATATTGGCTATACATTGTAAATATATTCGTGATGAAATGTGAACATCGAATAAATATTAGCTTTTGATTGGAGGTATTGGCAATAACATGGCGAGACACTTCTTGACAATATTGATGTAATTTAGAAAAATATAAGCATGCTAATGATAGAACATTGCTACTCGGCATTATTACTAAGATAGTGGAGATACAGCCGATACAAATTATATTGACACAATATTTTTCTAGTTACTTTTGTACTTCTTAAATTCTTCAGCTCTCTCGTCTTAATAGCAGTATATGCGTTTTATTAAGTATTATTTTATCTAGACAATTATTTTTATTAATATCAGCATCTAATAGTGACACTATATCACTATGCTTTAGCATTTACCTCTAATAATAATAACTATCAGCAGTGACCGAGCTCAACTCGGTCAAAATTAACTTTGTGTTCAACTCGATATAGTATTTTCCCTGAATCATTCACTCTGAATTATTACTGTGAAGCATGTTATTAATAATAATATTATTTACAAAAACAATTAATAAGAAAAGTATGTTTGTATGCACATGTTCATAAATTTTACTTTATTTTAAAATTTACAACGAAAGGACATCAATCCAAATCACTTTTTTAGCTCGACTCTGATTAGTTTAATTATGCATCTCGAATACTATTAAGAATGTATAAGAAATTTCTTCACATTCCGAAAGACTGTATTTTTTCGACTCATTCTTTCATTTGGTGCCAAATACGTGTTTTGGTTTCGTAATCTTAATAGCGGATTTTTCGGCCAAATTTATCCAGTATTTTGTCAAATATCGCCAATTTATTGGATTTTGCCATAGCCTCGTGCTACTGACCCTTATTACCCAAATGATCCACTAATCAAATGTGATCAAACATATGACTTAGCTCAATGGTCTTCAGGTAATCAAAAACAGTAGAGTATAAAATGAATCAAAATCGTTTAAGCCATTTCTTAAGTAAAATTAGCTTCACAGCATTCAGCAATGAAGCGATATGGCCCACTAATATAATTTTGTTTAATATGCAACTCATCCCAATAGTCTTCTCGTGACAAAAGACGTTTCGTTGCAAAATTTAGATAAAATTGATTGAGTCGTTAATATATATAATTAAAATAACCCGAACCGATTAAGACCTAAAACGACTCACTAATTGAATTTTTACGAGCATGTGTCCTAGCTTGATGATTTTCTCTTGTCCGAAAACGATTAGAAAGTATACTCAAAATGGTGAGAACAATTTTCCAGATAAAGTTAACATGACCCACAAATGACCCTTATATCGAAATCTCTCGAACATGTGACTTAGTTCATTAATTTTTCGTGTCGAAAAACGTTAAATACAAAATTTAAATAAAATCGATTGAGCCATTTTTTTAGGTATAAATAGTTTGACCTTGACCCATTATGACGCAAAATGACTCATTAATCGAGTTTTCTCAAACATCTGACCTAACCCAATGATTTTCTTGTGTCCGAAAACGATAGAATATAAAATTTAGTCAAAATTGCGCGAGACATTGTCTTGATAAAATTAGAATAACCCGAAAGTGACACACTGATCAAAATTTCTCGAACATGTGACCTAGCCCAATAATTTTCTCGTGCCAAAAATATGCTGTACACAAAATTTCGTTGAAATCGATTCGCCCGTTCTGTAGCTTGACCATGACCCACAAATGACCCTTATAATCGAAATCTCTCTAACATGTGACTTAGCCCATTAGTTTTCTCGTGTATAAATATTGTTACACACAAAAGTTCGTTAATATTTAAACTCGATCCTGCCGTTCTTTAAATATGAATAATTTGACACAGACCTTTTATAACCCAAAATGACCCATTAATCGAAATTTCTCGAACATGTGACCTAGCCCAATGATTTTCTCGTGCCAAAAAAAATGTTGTATACAAAATTTCGTTAAAATTGATCCACATGTTCTTTATATAGAGCTTGATATGACCCATCATGACCCATAAATGACTCTTATAATCGAAATCTCTCAAACATGTGAGATAGCCCATCAGTTTTCTCGTGTGAAAAAACTGTTACATTCAAAATTTCATTAAAATCGATCAACCGTTCTTTAAATATAAATAGCTAGACCCAGAGCTTTTATGACCCCAAATGACCCAATAATCGAAATTTCTCGAACATGAGACTTATCCCAATAGTTTTTTCGCGCCAAAAAAATGTTGTATACAAAATTTCGTTAAAATCGATCCACTTGTTCTTTAGATATAGCTTGACCATGACCCATTATGACCCATCATGACCCACAAATGATTCTTATAATTGAAATCTCTCGATCGTGTGACTTAGCCCATTAGCTTTCTCGTGCCTAAAAACTGTTACAGGCAAAATTTCGATGAAATTGATTCTGTCGTTCTTTAAATATAAATAGCTTGACCCAGACACTTAATGATTCAATATGACCCATTAAATTTTTTTTCTCGAACATGTAACCTAGCCCAATGTTTTTCTCGTGCCCGAAAACCATAGAATGAAATTTTTAGTCAAAATTGCGTGAGAAAATCTCTAGATAAAAATAGCGTGACCCAAAATCACCCCAAAATTGACCCCCTAACCGAATTTTCTCGATCATGTTACCTAACCCAATGGTCTTCTTGTAATCCAAAACGATAAAATATAAAATTTGGTCAAAATCGTTAGAGCCGTTTATTAGATAAAAATGGCTTGACCCATAATGTCCCAAAAATGACCCACTAATCAAAATTTTTTGAACATGTGACCCAGCCCAATAGTTTTCTCATGCCAAAAAACGATTCGATACAAAATTTCCTTAAAATCGATCCAGCCGTTCTCTAGATATAAATAGCTTAATCCTGACCCATTATGACCCAAAATGACCCAATAATCGCATTTTCTCGAACATGTGACCTAGCCCAATGACCTTCTCGTGCCCAAAAATGGTAAAATCCAAATTTTTGCGAAAATCGTTAGAGCCATTTTTGAGATAAAATTTACACACACACACAATTTTTGCTCGCATTATAGTATAAGACTAGCAGGAGTGACCAAGCTAAGCTCGGTCAAAATTAATTGTGTTCAACTGGATATAGTATTATCACTGTATCATTCACTCTGTATTATAACTGTAAAAAATGTTATTTATAATAGTAGTATTTTCAAAAACAATCAATAAGGAAACTATGTGTTGTATGCACATGATCATAAATTTTAGTTCATTTTAAAATTTACAACGAAAGGATATCGATCCAAATCAGTTTTCTAGCTCGACTCTGATTGGTTTAACCATGCATCTCGAATCCTATTAAGAATGTATAAAAAATTTCTTCACATTCTGAAAGATAATATTTTTTTGCCAAATATAGCCAAATTTGGAGACATTTCTTAATTTGGCGACAAATATGTGTTTTAGCTTTTGTAATCTTAATAGTTGATTTTTCGGCCAAATGTCGCCAATATTTTGTCAAATATCGCCAACTTATTGACTGTTGCCATATTCTCGTAACTCTAACCCGTATTACCCAAAATGACCCACGAATCAAATTTGATCAAACATGTGACTTAGCTCAATGGTCTTCAGGTAATTAAAAACAATAAAATGTAAAATTGAATCAAAATCGTTTAAGCCATTTCTTAGGTAAAATTAGCTTGACAGCATTCAGCAATAAAGCGAAATGACACTAATATAATTTTGTTTAACGTGCGTCTCAGCCCAATAGTCTTCTCGTGACAAAAAAAAGTTTCGTTACAAAATTTAGGTAAAATTGAATGAGTCGTCATTATATATAATTAGAATGACCCTAATCCATTATGACCCAAAATGAATCACAGTTCGAATTTTCGCGAGCATGTGTCAATAGCCCAATGCTTTTCTCTTTTCCGAAAATGATATAATACAAAGTATAGTCAAAATGGTGTGAGCCATTTTCTACATAAAATTAGCATGACCCATTATGACCACAAATTACCCTTATAATCGAAATTTCTCGAACATGTGACTTAACCCATTAGTTTTCTCGTGTCTAAAAATTGTTACATACAAAATATCTTTAAAATCGTTCCAGCCGTTCTTTAAACATAAATAGCTTGACCCAGACCCTTAATGACCCAATATGACCCATTAATTTTTTTTTCTCAAACATGTAACCTAGCCCATGTTAGCCCATTAATTTTCTCGTGTCTAAAAAATGTTACATACAAAATTTCGTTAAAATCGATCCAACCGTTCTTTAAATATAAATAGCTTGACCCAGACCCTTTATGACTCATTAATCGAAATTTCTCGAACGTGTGACCTTGGCCAATGATTTTCTCGTGCCAAAAAATGTTATATACAAAATTTCGTTAAAATCAATCCACCTGTTCTTTATATATAGCTTGACGTGATCCATTATGACCCATCATGACCCACAAATGACCCTTATAGTCGAAATCTCTCAAACATGTAATTTAGCCCATTAGTTTTCTCATGTCAATCGATCACGCCGTTTTTTAAATATAAATAGCTTGACCCAGATCCTTAATGACCCAATATGACCCATTAAAATTTTTTCTCGAACATGTAACCTAGCCCAATGTTTTTCTCGTGCTCGAAAACCATAGAATGTAAGTTTTAGTCAAAATTGCGTGAGAAAATCGCTAGATAAAAATAGCATGACCCACAATAACCCCAAAAATGTCCCAGTAGCCGAATTTTCTCGAACATGTTACCTAACCCAATGGTCTTCTTGTAATCCAAAATGATAAAACATAAAATTTGATCAAAATCGTTAGAGCCGTTTTTTAGATAAAAATTGCTTGACCCATAATGACCCACTAATCGAATTTTTTCGAACATGTGACCCCGCCCAATAGTTTTCTCGTGCCAAAAAACGATTGGATACAAAATTTCCTTAATATCGATCCAGCCGTTCTCTAGATATAAATAGCTTGATCCTGACCCATTATGACCCAAAATGACCCAATAATCGAATTTTCTCGAACATGTGACCTAGCCCAATGGTCTTCTCGTGCACGAAAATGGTAAAACCCAAATTTTTGCGAAAATTCTTAGAGCCGTTTTTGAGGTAAAATTTACACACACAGACACACACACACACAATTTTTGCTCGCATTATAGTATAAGATAATAATAAATTCTTTATTCCCTTTAAACTGTTGATATTTCTTTTCTTTCAATCATATGTTTCAATCTTTAAATTTAAACTATGGACTTTTTTTTCCGAACTAATAACTTGTGATAAAATATAAAAAATAATAGTATGTTTTAGTGTATGTTTAATACTGGTGTAATACAATATTTTGAAATGTTCTCAAAAATTCTTCTTTGAACTACTGTCATATGAAAAGTAAACAAAATAACTATATTAGTTGGGTTTAAATAAATAACATATACATTGAAATTTAGTAAAACTTTAACTTTTGTGATTTGAATATAGACCGTGTTGCGGCAGCACAGAGAATTACCTCATCTAGTACACGCGTGAAAATCTGGGATTAGTTAAGTCTCGAATTGCATATTTTAACGCAATCGATCTGCCAAGTCATATCTTGGTGGAAAACACGTAAAAACCCAATATTAGTGGTTGAGTTATAGGTTTACCATTATATTTTCCTGCTCCCAATCCTCCATGTTTTTATACTTTTGGCGACAGGAAAGCATAATGTTTAACTTACGAGTCAACTGATAAAATCGGTTTTTTATGTGTTTTCGACTAAGATATGATTTGGCAGACCGATTGAGTCATAATATGCGAATCGAAATTTAACTAATCCTACATTTTCATCCATAAACTCGATGAGATAATTGTCTGAGCTGCCGTTACTCGGTCTAATAGCTACTTTTAACTTAAGACGAAAAGGTTAAATTTTACATTTTTTATTAGTATGTTTCGTTATTGATCTAATTTGATATTTTCATCTACTTCTAGGTTCGAATTAACTTAGGTGCCGGTGAAGCAATCTTGTCATCCAAAAGAGGCTTGAACCTCAACGATCTCATGTGGCACGAAATGGAATTGCACAGGACAGATGCTGAACTGACCCTAGTAGTCGATAGCGTTCACAAAACTTACCTCGACATACCAGGACGATTTTTTGAACTGAATGTGAAATATGGCGTCTTTGTTGGTGGTGTCGGGAGCTTCAGTGAACTCTTCCTCGGCAACGTCCCCAATTTCAGGGGATGCATAGACGATGTGATATTTAACAACCACGATATCCTGAAGATAGCAGCGGCCTCATCCATGTCCGAAGAAACCAATGTCTTATCCGTTACTTGGAATTGCAGCGACGAATTCGAAGCACAGTCTCATCAGGCAATCAGTTTCATGAAGAAAGGTAAGAATATAAGGCTCAGAAACGAGTTTGAAACTATTTCAAAATACAGGGTGTTTATAAAGTCCCGGACCCATTTTGATGTTTAATAACTCATAAAATAATGAAGATAGATTAAAATTAATAACAAATATAGTCAGATTGACTCAAAAAATTTCATCACCCTTGTCAATGAACTTCCACGTGTGCCCCCGTCGTCGCATGGAGAATATCAAGTCGATAGTCAATTTCACGCCAGATAACGGCAAGCATGTCGGCATCCACAGAGGCTATTGCGGTTGTAATTCTGGCTTTTAAGTCATCAATGTTCGACACTCTCCTCCTGTAAACATTGTCCTTTACAAATCTGCAAAGGAAAAAGTCCAGCGGAGTTATATCAGATGATCTGGGTGACCAAGGAATTGGATCTCCTCTCCCAAACCATCTTCCTGGAAAATGGTCATTCAAAGAAGTACGAACGATGGTACCCCAATGAGGTGGTACACCATCTTGTTGCAAAAAGACATGTAGCTGAAGCTCTTCTAGTTGTGAAAATACGAAGTTTTCCAACATGTCTAAGTATACGACTGATGAGACTGTCTTTTCCGTAAAAAAAGGCCCAATGACTCGGTCGTGCATTAGTCCACACTACACATTAATCTTTGCGGAATCGCTTTCTGCCTCACGGTATTCATGGGGGTTTTCAGATCCTCATATGCGCACATTATGGCGATTAACAATGCCAGAAACATGAAAAGTAAGATATTTAGACTGGAAAATGAAATTATCTGAAATTAACCACACGCGCAGATCATATTTACAAAAGTAAAGATATTCAAACCTGAAAAGGAAAACATATGAGTCATTCCATTAATAAATGCCATAAGTTTGTTTATATCTTCATTATTTTATGAGTTGTTAAACATCAAAATGTGTCCGGGACGTTATAAACACCATGCAAATGTTTCTTGAAAAGAATTGTAGGATCAGGTGGGATAATTATGACCAGGGGTTAAATGTGACCACCTCCATATTAGAGAAAGCTGTGTAGGGTAAAATTTTGTTTCATTCTTAGATATTGACCTCATAATGTATTTTTAATTTTAGATAGTCTTTATCAATAGCCGAAGCATTTTCGATATCCGAATAGCAATTTGAAACAAAGTCTACCAAAATTAATAATTACAACAAACTAGTAACAACTATTTATGCTAGTAATTTTCCCACTAGTGGTCTTAATTACCCCAAACTTTTGGGATAGCCAGATTTTGATGGGATAATTATAATCACCTTTTTAACTTTAGAAAAAACAACAATGAGAATTTAAACGTTAAAGAGCTGTTCTTAAATAATGAAAGTTATTTCTTATGTACTGAAAATATCACTTTTTCAAATAGAAAGATGCAAAAAAATAACAATGTTGAAAATGTACAAAGTGATCATAATTACCCCGCCTGATTCTATATAATTTATGAATTATTTAACTTACCCTAAAAGTTTTAAATGTATGAATCCAAAAGTACAATTCATTCCACCCAATAAAATTTTTTAATTACGCTTAAAAAAATCTATCTGCTTCTTAATCTGTCTTGTAATGCGTAAAAATGACTTTAACATTTGAAAGTCTTCAAATATGCATAGTTCCGAAATTACTCGCCCAAATATCTTCCCATTTAGTATTCGCAATTTAAATTTACGGAAGAATTTAAATATGATGTCAAAATTAAGAATCAGCATTGGAAAATTTAAAGTTTCTTACAATTTCAATATGTGGACGACCGATGAAGCGTAATTTAATATAATGATTATGCCAAAACGCGTCTTTTTTTTTTTTTTTTTTTTTTTTTTTTTTTTTTTTTTTCAATGTCAAAATTAGTAAATGAGCATTTTTTTTCCAGAACTGTATATAACCGGAGTACTTATGTGATTCAGTGATGCATCCTAGTGTTTAAATGAACGAGATGGAACCCGTCGAAATACGACGAAAGAAAATGTTTAAGAAAGAACTGTTTTATTGATTTATAATAAATCTACAAAATTAGTTACAGTAAAAAATACATCTTATATTGATCAGTCTAACTTTCAAACAATTGTTATTTTAAGCTAAAATTAACAAAAAAAACCTGTAAGACTCAGTTATCCAAATTATTAAACGAAAAAAAAGGAAATTCACCGGATTTTATAACAGACGATATTTTTGAAATAAAATACGCATTTTAATTTCTATTTTTTTTTTTTTTTTTTTTTTTTTTTTTTTTTTTTTAAGAGAAAAAAATGGAGTGATTCTGTTGCCACAATTACAAAATTGGTACTAAAAATTATAAAAAAATAATATCTCAAAAATAAATTGAGATTAAGTGCATGTTGAGGTGAATATAAAAGTTGATTAAAAGAAAGGCATTCAGCTAAGATGTACTTCAAATGGATAATCTGGTCTAGAGGCATAAATTTTGGGCATTTTGGGGAGTTTCATTAAAAAAAATACCATTCATTATTAATTTTATATTTATATCACTCATTTTTTAAACGTTTAAAATGATATTTTGGAAAATAAAATAAAATTTAAGTTAGTAATATAGGGGGAGGGGAGGAAACAGGGACGTGCTGATTGACACGATTTCTACTCTTTTAGTCATCTAAAACAAAGTTGAAAAATGATAATTAATTAGTAAGAATGTCTTTAAATCCTCTATCTAAATAAAGTGGGAAAAAACTCGCAAAATGGCGGGTGTCTAAAAATAAAATTAAACTTATTTTTCCAAAATTTAATTTTTGTAATTAGTAATATGTATATATATATATACACTATATTGCCATTGATTATTGGACACTTGCGATTTTAGACATTTTACTAAATATCTAGAAAAATACATGAGGAATCATCTCGAAACTCTTAGTGTATAAATATAATAGTATACGTCATACATCTCCGTGAAGATTTTTTACAGAAACTCCATAGGGGACCGTCAACAAATTAAAAAAGAATGAATATTTTTTGAATAACCCTGTCAAAACTAATGTAGCAAAAGCGCTCAAACTCTTGATTATGATTGAATGCCTTATTGTAATACACTGTGTTCATTTTTATGCAAATAGCATGCATACTCGCAGAGTAATTAAGGTTTTTATAAAAATGGTCCCAAATTTTTCCAAGTTTTTTCCTTATAATTTTCAGAGTTCTTAATATAAAATAATATTTTTTTCAGAAAATATGACAAACAACATTGCACATTACCCTGTAATCAGAATTAAAAAATAATGAAAATTGTATACAAAATGAGTTGGTTTACTAAATAATTTTTTACTGCGCATGCGTCAACGATATCAAAATTTCATTTGCATATTATGTTAGCTAAATGTATAGAGCAACTTTTGTGAAAGTCACAAAATCATAACATGAAAATTCTAAAAATAATTGTCAATTGAATAAGTTGAAAATCCGTTATTCTCAAAATGAAGCAAAAACAAGAGGGGTTGTATCCATATATTCATTGATTAGTGTCAATATAGAATACACAATACGGGATGTTATGACTACTTTTGGATAAAATCCCTCATTTTTTTTTGCTTCATTTTGGAAACAACGGATTTTGTCCTTTTTCCATAGACGATTACTTTCAGAATTTTCAAGCTATACTTTTGAGACTTTTACGAAAGTTGCTCTATACATTTAGCTAACATAATATGCAAATGGAATTTTGATATCTTTGACGCATGCGCAGTAAAAAATTATTTAGTAAACCTACTCATTTTTCATACAATTTTTATTATTTTTTAATTCTGATTACAGGGTACTATGTGCAATGTTGTTTGTCATATTTTCTAAAAAAAATATTATTTTATATTAAGAACTCTGAAAATTATAAGGAAAAACTTGGAAAAATTTGGGACCATTTTTATAAAAACCTTAATTACTCTGCGAATGTGCATGCTATTTGCATAAAAATGAACACAGTGTATTACAATAAGGCATTCAATCATAATCTAGAGTTTGAGCGCTTTTGCTACATTAGTTTTGACAGGGTTATTCAAAAGATATTCATTTTTTTTAATTTGTTGACGGTCCCCTATGGAGTTTCGGTAAAAAATCTTCACGGAGATGTATGACGTATACTATTATATTTATACACTAAGAGTTTCGAGATGATTCCTCATGTATTTTTCTAGATATTTAGTAAAATGTCTAAAATCGCAAGTGTCCAATAATCAATGGCAATATAGTGTATATATATATATATATAATCAGGTACGGACATTCTCCACCGTCTTATTGTTTTATTTTCTCAGGCGTAACGAGTTTAATTGCTGCGTCACTAAAGTAGTTATAACTTCTTAAACTACTGAAATTTTAAAATTTTCTCTCGAGAATATATTCTTAAAACTCTGAACGTTAAGAATATTAAAAATAGATTTTTTGTTTCAAATTCTAGACCAGATAATTCCTTCAAAAGGTGTAGAAACAAAGCATATACTTACAGAAATTATCTTTCGTGTTAAAAAATCCTTAAGTATTGCCTTAAGTTTTCATTCATTGAAGTAAAGTATTGTTTTATTATTTTCTTTAATAAGTGCAGAAGATTATTATGCATTATGTTACAATATTATTTTAAATGTACTAAAGTAAAAAAAAGCTGCTTTAAGTATATTTATTAATATGTACCATTTTTTACAAACATATACAAAAAATCGCTATACTAATTAATATATTTACTTATCATGAACAAAATATTTGGTGAAAACTAAAAATACAGGATTTTGTATTAAACAATTATCAAAAAGATTTAGACAGCTCGTCGTGGTGGAGCTCATATGCTCGTTTGTTTTGCACCGTGATACTGCCAGTCCAGTTCCAGACGATTCCATTGCCTAAATTTAATGCGAAGCTCCCGGATGTATTGGCTTCGCCCTACGGATATTCTGTATCATGGTTGTCACCTTTTGTATAGAATAATAAAAAGAAAACATGTGTAAAAATAAAGAAAAAAATTTTTAAGAAAAAATATGTTAATAAAATGGATCATTCGAGATAACAAACGTAGAATCTTAAGGCCTCAGCGCAAATCCTTCCAATATTCGTTGCTTGAAGTCATCTGGAAATATTTCATGATGATGAGTTATTATAATATACAGTCGTAAAGAGAATAATTACACTCTCTTCTATTGAATCTTCAACAAACTATAGTATAAGCATGTCACGGGTACCAATCATTTAGTAATGATGTCTATTAATTAATTATTTACCTTAATTTTGTTTAGCAGCCGTCTACATATAGACACTGCAACAAGCTTTAAAATTTTCAATATGAACACCTATTTTTGACACCATATTTAAAATAGGTTAGGTAAATAACATATTGGGATACCAAACTAGAAGTATTTTAGTCAAATAGCTACGGAAAGCTTTTGAAATCCTAGTGTTACATTTATTTTATTCGTTGACAAAAATAAAAGAATACGAATAGATTTTTAAGCACATTAAAAAATGCAAGGTTGAATGAGCAGTAATTTGTATTTTTATACTTGAAAATTCTAGATGCGGTGTAATTCATCATTTTTTCAAATACTAATTTTAAATAATGTGTGTTTTGAGATTCATATTCGACAAAATTTTAGTAACAGAAATGGATTTCTTAAAGTTCCAAGTTTGAGGAATCCAGAAATCTAGCTTTTTAAAATGCAAATAGATTTTGAGCTATGATTAAAAAACTACCTGCATTGTGATTGCGGTTCGTTTTTTGCGATTAAAAACTGATTTAAAATTCAAAATTCAAAAATTTTGAGCTGAATAATTTCTAAGCCGTTTGGTATCTGTTACACTGTAAAAAAAATCTGTAAAGGTACTAAACGTTTTCTAGGAAACTGTGATTCCAAGAACTTTTCATGTAACGATAACAGGAAAAATCCATGTAACCAATTTTAAAACTTGAGTTTTTGTTGTTACCTTTACAGGAAAAGTTCTTGGAATCCCAGTTTAATAGATAAAGTGTAGTACCTTTACAGATTTTTTTTTACAGTGTAGAGAAATGTAACGAAGTAACCCAAATATATCAAAACTAGGTATTAGTATAAAAAATTCTTGTTACACTTTCAAGATTTTTCTTCTTAAACACATATTTCCTAATTTTTTCTAAAAAGAAATTTAAGTTCAACTTTAATTAATAGAAGTTCTCACTAACCAATTGAACAATGTTACATTTTTATACGATAGTTTATGGCACAGTTAGTAAGAGAAGAGTAGTAATTTTTTTTATTATATGACAATGGCAAGATGATAGAAATACAGGGTTTGTGTTTTAAGTAATGAGAATAAATGCAAAAAAAAATGTATTACCAATGTTATTGCAACACTTCAATATTCTTCGAAGTATGCTCCTTGAGCATTGACACACTTCTGCAGGTGACTATTTCATACTTCGTATGCTCCCTGGAAGTCCGCAACTAAGATGTCCCTCAAAGTATCCATGCAAGCCGCTTTCACAGTATCCAGGGTTCAGTGGTGGTTTCCTTTCAGAGCGGTTTTCACTCTAGGGAAAAGAAGAAAGTCTGCAGAGGCCAAGTCGGGACTTTAGGGAGGCTAGGGAATCGTTGTGATGCCAATTTTCGTCAAGCACTGGCTGGCCCTGTAGCAGGTGTGACATGAGGCGTTATCGTGGTGCAGCTTCCACTCTGCAGCAATTTCTGGTTGCACTCGATTCACCCTTCTTTTCAGTCTTTTCAGCGCTTCCACGTAGTAGGGGCCATTCACTCTTTGTCCTTCAGGCACAAATTCCTAGTGGACCGCACCTTTCGCATCAAAAAACACGATCAGCATTGTTTTGATCTTGGATTTGGACATGCGAGCTTTTTTTCTATCTCGGGGAGTGCGGAGTGTGCCATTCGCTGCTTTGTCCTTTTGTTTTTGAGCCAGATTTTCCAAGGCGAGCACAAAATTTGATCGCGTAACGCTGTTCAATACTTTGCTGCACCTTCAGCTTGCACACACTTTTTTAGACGTATACGCCGAGATCCTTCCTCAATGAATGATAGCAGACGAATCGCATATGACGTTTTCAAGGTTAACCCGCCCACTACCAACTCCAACCAGACGGAGCACGCTATCACGCATTGTTGTGTCGCGACAAAAATATCCTCATTACTTAAAATACAAAACTTGTATTCAGTAAAAAAAAGAATGTCATTGAGGATCTAGAAAACAATAATCATCAACTACATAATTTATCATTCTCCTTCCTTCATGGATATTGATAAACAAAAAGAAAACTGTGCCCCACAAAACAACACTACATAAAACTATGATTTACTTTTTGAATGCAATGCTTCTCTAGTGAGATGGCTCATAAATACGAACAGAGATGAACAACTTTTCTATGTAACTGGTGGTATTAATCCTTTAAGCACCACATCTGATTTAGTGGTAGTATGCTAATTACCAGATGCATTAAATTTCGCCAAAAGTAATTTATGTCATTAATTTTAATTATCTGTGAAATATTTAATTGCATGTAATGCAAAGAGATAAAATAAAGATTTATTTATATTGTACAATCAGGAATAAGGTTTGAAGTAAACAGTGATTACATATGTAAAGTTTGTAAGTTTTTCGAACTATTGTTACATTACAGTAAAGCGCAGGCATGCAGAAAATAAAAATCATAATCTGTATATGTTTATGTTATAATACCAATACAAAACCAGTCACAATAGCAATTTACGCAAAAAAACCAAATTCTTAGAAGATTATAGTCCTGACTTAAATGAGGACGTACGCACATACGTTCTGGTATTTCAAATTGATGAATTCATGACGTATGATCATGACGTAGGTACGTCGTGTTGCTTAAAGAATTAAGATGAATGTAAGTGTTTGTACCTCACTTTCAAGTTAGTTCTTCGCTATTTTTTTTCAACACTTATTGAATGAATGTAATTTAATGCCATATTTCTCATAAAAGCAAAGCATCTACTCTAATTTAATGATAATATATTCGCCCTTACCATAACTCATCTAATTAACCATTTCAGACAATAATATGTAAGAACATTAATACATTCCATTTTAGAATTCCATGGTTTAATGAATCCATAAATACTTTTCTAATATCAATATTAGTTAGAATCGATATCCTGATCTGCAGTGTAAAGTATCCTTCAATATCAATTAAGAATTTAGAGTAATCTTAAAATCCCGATAACGGCAAGTTAGTCAGATAATGAAGTTAATTAAATTAACGATTTACGATTAGCGTATGTACAAACAAAGAATAATTGTATTGAACTTCATTCCTTTAAGAAAATCCCTTAAAATGTTAAAGTTATTACCAATGACAATAAAGTATATTTGTATAATTATATATGTGAAATAACAAGTTGAACCTGATAGATTCCAAGCTCCAACATATCCGAAATAAATATTAAAGTCATAGGTTAGATATTGCAGATTTGTTCATAAAACCAACATTCATGAATGTTGATTAATACATGGATAATTTGTTGTCGTACATGAGTTAAATATTGCAAAAAATTGTATGAGCAGAAAGAGCCCACTTTGAAAAGTAACTAGCATGCTGGTCACCAAATGAGGAGCATGACCCGATTCTTACTACTTGCTTGTCGAGACGGAATGACTGTGACTCTTTTACATTGTTACGAGAACAAACACTTTTTCTACAAGCATTGCAATTTTAAATTCCTCAAGAAGACATCGTCCTAATGTAGTTACAAACTACTCAGTGCTTAGTAAAATTCTTCTCTCTGTTGTATGAGGCTCTTTTTTAAGTGCGTTTGTAATTATCTAAAACTTAGCACCTATAGTCGTTGTTCAGTCCATCCATTTATTCGCATATAACAGAGAAAAAACTACCCAACCAAATCGTTTGATGTTAAAAATATATAATTGTTGCACAATTTTGTCGACTCATTTCATATTTTATGAAAATCGGATACATAGTCCAATTACAGGGAGAAATCAAAAGTATTTCGTTACATTACGGCAAAAGGGAAAAAATAGTTTCAAGTGCACTTTAATGGTCTTGCACTCAAAGTCTAAATATTTTTAAAAATACACCTTTGATGGACCGTAAATACATTAAATAATTTTTGTCTGTAACGAACTGCTTTAAGTCATTACAATAAAAATGAAATAGAAAACTTTAAGGGAACAATCACAAGAAAATAATCATAATAATTAAGTGACAAAACATCTTCTATGAGCTTTTGAATGTGCCGTACTATTGCAAAGCAAAGATTTAAATCAAATAAATATGATATAAAAATTTTGGCAATACATTCAACGTAACATTAACATTACTATCAAGGATATAGTCCGAAAAACTAATATAAGGAGGAAGTAAGGTTGAGATTCCATATATATGGAGGCAGTAAAGCTGCCACCAACATGGAGTACTTTAACCGATATAACCGGTGTAACATTGTAATGTTACACCAGTAATGTATGTGTAAATTACACCATTATATAAGACAAAACATTCCTCCATAAAATTGGAGGCAGCAGCTTCCACCAATTTTATGCAGTAATCTTACATAATTTTTTTACCATGCTCGGGTAACAACTGACATACTCACAGACCCATGCGGGGAGCTAATTTCCATTCACTCAAGGATACAGCGCTTGGCGAAAGTCAAAGCGTGCCAAATGGTTTGGAGAAAAAAGAGCTATTCCACCCATCATTCATTCACTCCTCTTCCAAGATTCCTTGATAACATCGTATAGTGTCGCCATCTACTGAAAAAATGTATTATACAAATAATTTATTTGAAAATAAAATAATAATAAATTTAATGGAATTTTCTTTTTATATACCACCAAATAATTAAATATATACGAGTAACTTGTTGTGTTAACTTGATTTGTAAATTTTAACTTATATTTCTTTACATTTCTTATAGTATTTCAGTTTATAATGAATAATATAATAATGAAAAAATAAAAGAAGAAGAACGAAAGAGAGCTGTTATTGTATTCGGATAAATTACATGATAATAGCTAAAAATAAATTTTATTTTAATTTATTTTCTTGGTAAGTATCAATTAAAAAACTTAATAAAAAAATACTGAGATCTGCTCTATCAATGATTTATTTATTTATTTTACTAATGTGATATAAATCACCAAGTGTAGCAATGCACTAAGATTGATAAATTAAAACTTCTTAATGTTGGAAATATATATGAATATATTCATAGATATCAGCCTATGTACATAGTATGTATGAACTTATACATTCATACATGTCTGCTTGAATATTATGTATGTGTATATTATATAGTTGTTATATAGTTAGGTCATTTAATTACCCATATAGCACAAAAGCTCCTCAGTACCTCCCCAGGAGCTCCAAGACATCCCATATTCCTCCTAAAACTAAAATGACAAGATCAGGACGTCCTGGGGAAGAGACTTTTACGGTGTCCTCAGGAATGAGCTCCCAGTAACGTCCCACGGAGCAACTTCCCAGGGACGCTACTCCTGAGGAAATACCTGGGAAATCACTCCTGGGGAAGTACCCGGTTATTCATTCTTGGGGAAGTGCCCAGGAAGTCACAGTGCTGGCGCCATCTTATGAATGATTCTGGAGTACAATACTCAATTTTTTTTTAATTAAATTGTTGAATACAATTTAATCGGTATCGATTATTAATGAGTTAATTTTATTTTATTAATTATTCGATTACTTATTTTTAAGCAAATTAGATAATTGTTATTAATTTTTTATAATTTTTAATTACTGCTATAACTTTTAATCTTTTTTAGTTAAATTAAGAATTTTAATTTATTATTTTAATTAATTCTTTTTTTATATACTAATCACTATTATGTATCTTCTAAACCAAATTTGGTTCATTTATCAATATTTTATTAATTATTAATAAATAACCTATTGCGTTTTGGTTTTTTATTATTATTCCTTTTTATTAATTTAGAAATTAATATAACTTGTTTAAATGAACTAAATAGTAAGCTTCTAAATTAATACTCTAAAATTTTTAAATAGAAGACAATTCTAGTTCAAATATTTTTTCTGAAATTCAGAGGTAAATGTATTTATGAAAAGAAAAAAAAAAGAGATTTTTAACGCAAGTTTGATCATAAGTACCCGTTTAAAACTTTATGAAAATTATCTAAATCGAGTTCTGATGCATTTTAATATCAGATATTAAATATTTATATATATATATATATATATAATTAGATAACATATTTACTAAACTCTATTTAAATAAATAAATAAATAAATAAATAAACAAACAAATTTGTCGCGACGAAACTAAATATATTTATCCCAACACATAACATCAGCTCAAAGATAGTGCAGCAATTCATTTTAAAATGGTATATTTGGATTTAAAATATATAAATATTGAGCTGCACCCCCCCCCCCCCCCCTTTTCCCAAATATATACCGATACGTGGTTTATTTGAAAAGATTTTCTGTTTAAAAAATGTAAATTCACGCAACTTAAAAGTTTAATTCAGGTTATTATCAATTACCTACCGAATGCTTAGCCTATTTTGTTTTATTTATCATTAATTAATTTTTTTTAATCTAAATAGGACTGATTAACAATTTATTTTTCTAATTTATTTTATAGATTACAAAACATAATATTATTATTATTTAAATTCTGAAAGATAAAATGAAGTTTTCATTAAGAAAACTTCTGAAATATCAATAACATTATAGATTTTGAAATTACAGATAAATATTTATCTGTATTTCATAAACATATAGTTTAACACAATTTTTAATTGAAGAGTATTTTGACATCACTTAAAACTTTCATTTAAAAAATCGATTTTCTATTCTATTTCTTCGGATATCCTTAGTTAGGTGACAATGAATGCATAGCATACAATACTCAGCATGGACATAGTTACCGTTCCAACACTCAGGCACTCAATAGGCTAATCACGCCCCTCCAATCAATTTTGACAGCGAGGAATTTTCGCGGGAAATCATTGAATGAGAGGAAGAAAAAAAAGAGTGTTTTTCCAAGAATTAGAAGTGAAACTGTGAGTTAGTAACACAAATTTGTTTGTAGGTGTAAAAGAAAGTATATGTATACATGTATTAGTTTGGGATTTTTTTTAAAAAAATAGTTGATAAAAACATCTTATATTTTAAAAAAAGTTATCAGTTTTTTCAGACTTTTTAAATTGCCTAAAATCTTAGTTTCTAAAATTACATTTCAAGTAATCAACAAAAATATTTCCCGTCGTTAATTAAATGAAAAATGGTGCATATTTTATTTTTTATGATCACAAAAATTTTATACAATTTTAAAGACTGCTAAATGGAGATTTAACTGTAAATTAATTTTATTTATAATAATAAGAAAATAAAAAGGTTTTGTAACAGATTAAAATTTTATTAATAGTTTCTATTTTATGCCATTCAAATTCAAGCAGTGTTTCAGTGTAATGATGGAATTTACAATTGATTTTCACACCAAATCCTGTTACAATTAAGTTATACAAATTTGTATAATGGTGTGTTTTCAATGACAATGCAGAATTTTAATATTTTTACAATGTTATAAAATAATACTGTGCTTTAACCGTATTTTTTAATCCCGCGACAAGTGATAAATATCCAAACATTTGTAACTCGTACCGTCGTGTAAGAATTTCATTAGTAACGGATTTGATTATTCGTTAATAAATACTCGCCAAAACATACCTAATCACTTTAAAACGTGTTTGTTCATTGGTTGTATTTATGACGGCCAATTATCAACATGAGGGCATATCAAGGGAGGGGGAGGGTTGCCCTCAGTGAAGGTCTTTCTAAAGGAACCTAACCCGTATTTACGCAAGGAAATCCAAGATTCGAAGAAAACCCCTGGAAACTCCGAACGATTAGGCAGATGGGTGCGATTTAGCACCTTCTATCTACCAGTTTCGAGATCAGAATCTCTTCACTGCTAACTATGAAACGAACTAGAAACTATCCCACTAGGAAAAAAAAGACTAAGCAAATTTATATATATTTTTTCATAAATTTGTATAATAAGAGTACCTTTTACCAAGCGTAAAAAAAATAAAATAAAATAAAAATAAAAATAAAAAATCGATAAAAATTTCTGTAAAAAAAGTAAGAGCGAGAGAGAGCAAAAAAAGTTTCATTTTTGAACGGATTTACTTAGATTTTATTTGTCAATCATTTAAAAAAAAAAAAAAAAAAAAAAAAAAAAAAAAAATCAAGGGACACATTAAGGAGGAGGATTGCTGCCCTCCGGAGGGTCTTTCTAAAGGAACCTAACCCGTATTTACGCAAGAAAGTTTAAGATTCGAAGAAAACCGTGGAAAACTCCGAACGATTAGGCCGACGGGTGCAAACTCAGCACCTCCCATCTACCAGCTTCGAGAGCAGAATCTCTTGGCCGCTGGTGGGGTTCTCTATGAAACTGAAACAATGAAATATTTCAAAGAGTAAAAATTAGGAAAGAAAAGACTAAGCAAATTTATATATATATTTTTTCATGAATTCATTTAATAAGAGCACCAAGAGAAAAAAGAAAAAAAATCGATTAAAATTTCTGTGAAAAAGGTAAGAGAGAGAAAGAGCAAAAAAGTTTTATTTTTGAAAGGATTCACTTAGTCTTTATTTGTCAATCATTAAAAAAAAATTCATAATTTAAGGAAACTATGTGTTTTAATCTCTTGCTATTTTAATCTCTGGAAATAATATTTTTACTAACTAAAATTAAATTTTATAGGGGATATCATCAGAAACGTTTTACATCATTCGTTGTGTGTTAAAATATATAGTTCATAATCAATTTTCTAATTACTGAACGATCTTAATGGATTTGTAGTATTAAAAGCTAAAAGGATATTTTTATCATTTAAAAATACAATTTCATTTAAAAAAATTAAAATTCGAAAACATTTATGTTAAAACAAATAATTATTGATAATTTATTTAGAGTTATTAATTTAAATTTATGTCGAATGTATGAAAAAGGCACAAAAAATGAGGACATTTCCTAGTTTTAAGTTTCAAAAGCGGAGTAAAAATGCATCTATACCTCAGAAACCTTTATTCCTTACTGGCCCTACAGCACAACGGTGAGAGCGCGCGTCCAGAATACCAAGGTACTCGGGTTCAAATCCAGCAGGAAAAATGAAGGTAAGAAATTTGTTACTGAATAATCTCTGTTTATGTAAATCCGTCTGAATAATAGAAAAAAAAAAGCATTCGTGTTTTCTTCTAAAAAAATTTAAATTAAATCATAGCTCTAATTAAAATTTTTTTTGAACATATTAGTGACCTTGAAGTTTCCCAAAGTCCTCCTATATCACTTCCTCAAAACTTCCCCAGAACCTCCCGGGGAGGACCCTGAAGGAGGTCCTGGGGAGCGTGCCAGGATGCTGTAAAGCGGACATTTTCGGTTCCTGAGGACCTCCTGGTGACAATTTTCTGCATCCTCAGGGATGCCTGGGGGATGACGGTCCTGGGATGTGAATCCTCCCCAGGACATCCTGGGGAGGCAAGTGTGCTATAATGGGTAATATAGTTAGAAAATGTACATAATTTCGATATCATCTGTTCTGATCTATTCAGATTTTAATATCTTACAAATATAACACTAATGTTGATAAAATATTAAGAAAAAAAAAAAGTATAGTTTCCAGATTCTAAGAATCATCAAAAAAGTATATGTTTCAGTTAATAATAAATTGTATTAAAATTAAAATATTTTTTATACTTGGAAATTTTTCATTTGAAATAAAATATGTTTTGGAATTTACATCAACTTTTGTGACACTGTGATTTAATGCACCCTTCCTATTCATAAATTGATAAGTCTAAACTAAATATACATGCATAAACTGATTGAATTTGTACAAAAAGTACAAATACAAAACAAAGATCAAGTTTTATCTAAAAAACCACCTTAAATTTTTTTTATCTAATATAGATTGATTTTTTTTTTCTTCATATTTAATATCTGACAAGATACTGAAAATTGAAGAGAATTAATAACAAATCACTAAACGAAAACATTAAAAACATTAATTGTCTGTTTAAATGATAATACTTATTATTATTAGTTATATATGTAATAATTAATAATGTTAATAATATAACTTTATAATTATATATATATTAATATTAATTAATAAATAGTTAATATTAGTTATATATATTTAAATATCGATAATTTTTTTAAAGAAAATCTTAAATTATGATAGTGGAATATTAAATCAAGATTTTTCTTTTTTTTTTTTTCTTAAATTATTGTCATTAATTAAATACATAGAAATATTAAAATTTGAATATTTATAATTAATATTTTTATGTTTCACTACTTTATAATTATAAATGAAACAGTAATTATTAAAATAAATACTAATAACTAATATAGTTTTTTTTTTCCATGAATGATGCCTTATTTTAAAACATAAGAACTTAATAAAACATAATAAAAAACATAACATAACATAACATTTAAAACATAATAAATTGATTTTACTAATTTGATATTCATCTCTTACAACAAGGCGGTAGTATAACTAAAATAAAAATATTTTTGTATTTTATTTTCATAATTATTGTATTTTAAATTATATTTATTTAATTATTAAAAAAGCAGAATTTAAAAACTTATATTAATTATTTACATTTATTTCAAATTAAACTTTATGTAATAAAATTTTAAATAAAATTTTATAACTTAATTGTAATTAAAATTTAATTGTCTAATTGACAATAAAACTAATACAAAGTAACTCATTTTTATAACACTCTTTATTGATTACTTAAATAAAAATCAAAACAAAATTCTACAAGAGCAAGGACACAACTCACAATCTTATCATTACAAGCTTTCTGCTTTAACCACCTCGCTATACCTCTGATACCTTACAATAGCTTCCAAGTGCCTCTATACGATAAAAGTTGTAAGTAAAATGTCTGAAACAGCCATGATGCGCGAGAAAATGCGTAGATGCTAGTCAAAACATTTGGCACACCTTGACTTTCGCCAAGCGCTGTATCCTTGAGTGAATGGAAATTTAGCATGCGGGGACTGTAAGAAATAAATTTACTACTTCAAAGGCCCGTACAATGCATTACAGTGGTCCAAATAAGATGAAATTTGAACTACAAATAGTTCAAATGATGCGCTTGATATTTACTAAAAAAAGTTACAAAAATTAATGTTACAAAATTTAGCATTTCCGACACTTCATTTTACTTCTACCATATACACAAATTATCTAATATCTACGAAACCTCTGCCACCGTTTCTGAGTAGGATGTCTTGCAAATAATAATAATAATAATACCTCATCTCTATACATAAATAAACCCTATCATTAACTCCGGATAGAACATAATAACATTGTACCTGAAAATCTCTCTTGATCATGTATCCGAAAACACAGTAGTAAGTATCGAATTATTTGACAGCAAGATAAAATGTATGAAAAATGAAAGTTTACATATTTACTAATAAAATTTAGATAATTTTAGTAAACTAGTAAAGTAAAATTAAAGAAAAAGTATAAAATAAATTATAGTAATACAGAGAACATATATAAATTTGTAATACCGTAACCGAAAATTGTAAGTTTAAAAATATTAACAATTTTCTTTATATCTAGAAGTAAAAAAATAAAATCATAACAGGAATAAATACAGGATGAGTCATAAATATCGAAACAATAGGCTATCTCCTTAAATATTGCCTCTAGACCCATACTTCCAATTGCAAAAATTCATAAAAAAAGGTGAAATTTCTGATGAGATAAGTTGCAACTCCATGGGGTGTCTATTTGAAAAAATACGAAAATTAATTTTTTATACGGCCCCCGTAGAGCAAAATTCTCAATTAGGAAATTATTTCTTATCCATTCTTAAATTGAACAAAAAAAAATTCATCTCCGTATCTGAAAATCTGAGAGAGATATTAAAATCCAAAATTCTCCAAAATTCGTGACTTACACCACTTTACCATGCCTATAAACGAAGAATTTTCGTCTTGTTTTCAAAGCAAATGAGGGATAGTCCACAAATTTTCTGTATTATATGTCGATTCAAGACCGTGCCTCTTATTTGGACATAATAAAGCAGTGTATTGATTTAAATCAAAACTTGTTTTTAAAATATGTTGATCGTTAGCACTGGAGGTCTGCATGGATCGAAATATCTAGTTCCGGTCCCAAACCGACCCATAGGAGAAAAATTTCTGACCGGCATGGAAAAATGTTAAAATTGTAATCCGGACCAGCCTGGAAAAAAAAATTAAATCATAGCCCGGCTCAGCCGTGAATTTCTACATAGTTTTTTTTACTTCAGTGTAGTTAAAAATTACTTCACGGGAAGGAGTTCTGACCAAAAATACTTATTATAGCTTTTCGTTTTTTATATTTATACTTTTTATTATTAAAGAAGTGCCAAAGGCTGTGGTATATTTATTTTATCAATGAATCTCTGTTTATATCTAAATGTTTCACTTATATTTTAATATCGCTAATCCATATCCCGTGCATTAGAAACTTTGAAAAATGTTATACAGTAAAATCTTTTAAGACGGAATCATATAGGAAAGAAAAAATACGTAATAGACAAATGACCTTCATAGGAGGGTTAAATGGAGTTTATTTTCTCTTAGGTATTATTGTATTCATTTTGCATGGATCAACACATTTTTTGTTTAAGACAGAATTCCGTCATAGGCAGATTTTTTTCTGGTTTTATTGTGTTTAAATTTTTATCATTTAAATATACTATTCTTTAAAAAAATTAATTTTAAAGTTTTTTTTTTTGTGTGTGTGTGTGTAAAATAAAAGCGATTTGAAAATCTATGGGGTTTTCGTAAAAATTTTGATTGAACCAAATTTTACTTATTTCATGCACGTATTAGGTCAGTCAGAGACAGTAATTTTAATACGGATTGTTCGAGACCGGGATTGAAAATTTCGTCCATTGCAGACCTTATTAAAAGTTAAGAATTGTTAAAGAGAAAAAGTACTAACTTGAAACATGACATTTTTAATTATTTTACATTAGTTTTGTTTCGGGCAAAATTGAAAGATTATTTACTTTTGAAAATAAGATTTTTTTTAAGTTATATTATTTTTTCAATAAATATTTTTAATAGTTCTAAAATTAATATTGAAAAACAAAAACCCCGAAACAAAAATAAAATCAGATTTTCATCTTTAATTAAATGGAAAAAAAATTGAAATCCGATAAATAATGTGTGCAGTTATAACGATAACTATCCCATTTAAACCAGTACTAATCATATGAATTTTTTTTTAATTTTAGGATAAATTTTAGGATGTGATTTTCTTAGCAAATTACATGGCTAACCATCACAAAAAAGAAAAAAATCAAAATTCCAACTCAAAAGATAGATTTTTTACACGTTTCCTAGAACTGTTAAAGTAACATTGTCTTTTCAATTGCGCACATTTCAATTTTTGTCTAATCAATTAAAACCTGATGAATTATTCAAAAGGCTATAACTCTGTGAGTTTTGAAGATAAGAAGATGCAACTTTTGTGTATTATTCAAGAATGGATAAGAAAGTTTTCCTAATTGGAATTTTTATCCTACGGGGGCCGTATAAAAAGTTAATTTTCGTACTTTTTCAAATAGACCCCCTATGGAGTTGTAATTTATCTTATCAAAAAGTTTACCTTTTTTAGCTCACAGGCTATCATAGCCTGAGAGCTTATGTGCCCGTCCGTTCTGTATGTATGTGCGTATGTGCGTATGTGCGTAACGCGATAACTCATGATAAAAATATCGGATCCACTTGAAATTTTGTATATAGGTATATCCTGATAAGGCGCTTCCCTGATTAGTTTTTGGAGTTCATTCGATATGTATAAGAGGGGGAACGGGGGGCTCATGCCCCCCGTTAGTTGATATAAATGGGATTTTCATGCAGAATTAAGTTTTCAAAATTTAGATTAGGATCATTCTGATGAGGCGATTCCGTGACTGTTATTAGGTGTTCATTGAATAAGTATAAATAGGGGGAACAGGGGTTCTAATCCCCCCCCCCCCGTTAGTTGATATAAATGGGATTTTCATGCAGAATTAAGTTTTCGTTCAAAATTTAGATTAGGATCATTCTGATGAGGCGATTCCGTGGCTGTTATTAGGTGTTCATTGAATAAGTATAAATAGGGGGAACAGGGGTTCTAATGCCCCCCCCCCCCGTTAGTTGATATAAATGGGATTTTCATGCAGAATTAAGTTTTCGTTCAAAATTTAGATTAGGATCATTCTGATGAGGCGATTCAGTGACTGTTATTAGTTGTTCATTGAATAAGTATAAATAGGGGGAACAGGGGTTCTAATGCCCCCCCCCGTTAGTTGATATAAATGGGATTTTAATTGAGAATTAAGTTTTCGTTCAAAATTTAGATTAGGATCATTCTGATGAGGCGATTCCGTGACTGTTATTAGGTGTTCATTGAATAAGTATAAATAGGGGGAACAGGGGTTCTAATGCCCCCCCCCCCCGTTAGTTGATATAAATGGGATTTTCATGCAGAATTAAGTTTTCGTTCAAAATTTAGATTAGGATCATTCTGATGAGGCGATTCCGTGACTGTTATTAGGTGTTCATTGAATAAGTATAAATAGGGGGAACAGGGGCTCTAATGCCCCCCCCCCCCGTTAGTTGATATAAATGGGATTTTCATGCAGAATTAATTTTCGTTCAAAATTTAGATTAGGATCATTCTGATGAGGCGATTCCGTGACTGTTATTAGGTGTTCATTGAATAAGTATAAATAAGGGGAACAGGGGTTCTAATGCCCCCCCCCCCTTAATTTATATAAATGGGTTTTTCAAGCAGAATTGTCAGATTTCGTTCAAATCTCTGAATAGTTTTGGAAGTTTAATGGTTAAGTATAAAAGAGGGGGATAACTCCTTTTAAATTATATAAATGCTAAATGGGTTTTTATTAAGAATTATCTAATTTGCTCTGAATTTTGGATATAGATTTTTTATATGATAAAGCATGTCTTTGATAGTATAGGAGGTTCAATGATTAAGTATAAAAAAAAGAGGAAAGGGGAGAGCTGTTTCCACTTCTTAATTTTTTTTTCGAACGGAATTAACCCTTGAAAATATAAGGCTTTAATGTGCAATTAGTATTTGTAGCCTGTGAGCTCAATGCCATCAGTTTAACTGGGCAGTATTCTTTTTATTAATGAATTTTTCCAATTGGAAGTATGGGTCTAGGGGCAATATTTAAGGAGATAGCCTATTGTTTCGATATTTATGACTCACCCTGTATATAAATTTAGAATAACACAGACAATTACTTCATTCTCTAGAATAGAAATTAATGTTAGTCAAATAAAAATAATACCATAAACAAAGAAAGGAAAATATATCCACAATGTGTATAAATATTAACACCATGAGGAAAATTCTCACAATTAGCATATGAAAACATAATATATGTAATATATCTAATACATATCCCATTAGAAGCATAACCGTTGTTGGTAATGAGATATTACAGATCTTAATCAGTAGTATCATACAAGATAAACTGTAAATGTATCATGAAAGTAATAGTAATAATAGTTGCTATAAGCTAAATCCCATTGTGATCATAGCCTATGTATAGAGAAAAGGGTATAATATATTTCCCTGTATTACATTATGCTCAAATTTTACGAATATAAAAGGTGCATCAGAGACAGTCTGTGTCTATTTATTTATTTTACAATTATTTTAAAGTTTTCAGGAAAATGCACATTGAAAAAAAAAATCATTCCACACAGTCTATTGTATTTTTCCCCCTTTCTTAACGTTATTGTGTGTAATTCACTAAAAGTAATATGCACACGGAATTGAATTACATACTAATTCTTATTACTACAAAATATGCAGAGTTTGTTCCACATTATTCTTTTATTAAGACTAATAACCTCCGTGATTAATAATGTAGAAATGTTATTTTCTTAATATATATCTATTATAATTCACACCAAAACGTTACATTATTAACCACAACAATCTTTTCATCTTCCATTAGACTGAAACCTCAGAGATGTTAATGACTTAAATAGTTCATATTAGCCCAAGAGACAGCGTACAATTTTAGCATCGATGTTTTCTGTACATATATACTGATTAGATAGTATTTAAAACTACTTATTTTTTAAAATGGTTTTTAATATAATTTTCAAGCATATTTTTCAAAAAATCTATCTCAACAAAAATCATATTAGCCCGAGAGCCACAGTACAATTTTAGCATCGATGTTTTCTGTAAACATATACTGATTAGAATATTAACAGCCGTATCAATATATGGTGTTGGTGTAGTAGCATCGAAAGCCTTCTGCAATGTAAAATATATGAAATGGCATGGCGTGAACAAATATGCAGCAATCAGTTTGCTGTTTATTTAAAATTTAGTGATATGTATTTGATAAGCTACACTTCTCACAATTTTTAATGCATTTTTATATTTATAATGTTTCAATCTCTTTGTTCTAATATTGAAACAATTTTCTTTATTAATCTTGTTAGTTTTAAATGTTGTTACTTTCTTCTTCACAGTATATATGATTTATAAACTATTGCTTCTCTTTGCAGATTCTTTTCTCGCCTTGCCTTCATGGAACGCTAGAAACGGAGGATCCGTTAGCTTAGAAGTTAAAACCCAAACTTATTCTGCTGTCTTATATTACAATGCTGGAGTGCCTTTGAAATCTGATTTTATTTCGTTGGAAATTTTGGACGGAAAATGCTTAATGTCTGTCAATGAAGGTAACGGAATTGTGGTGCTACAATCAGATGTGTTTATCAGTGACGGCAGGTGGCATCTCATTGAAACGCAGTTTAGCCAGTCATACATCGAGTTAGTTGTCGACGGTCAGATGAAGAACTTACGACCAGGTCTTGGAGCCAACAGGTTTTTTGACTTAGCTGGTTATTTCTACGTAGGTGGGATAGAACTTAATAAACAATCGCGTGCCTTACAAGATGGACTCCAGTCACTGTATACCATAAGCGACGTAGAGTCATCTCTGACTGGTTGCATAAAAAACATTAAAGTAAATGAAAATTTACAAGGTTTCCGCGAAGCTGAAGTGACGCACGGTTTACAGCCCGATTGTGGTTGGGAATATATGTGCCTCCAGGAACCGTGCATACCTGAAGCTGAATGTCATCAAGATGGCATGGACAGTTTTAGATGCATATGTAACTATGATAACTGTGTAAGATCAAATTTTTCTTCAGGCTACAAACTCTACACCAAGTCTTCCAAGCCAATAGATTTGGAAATATTAAACTTGCAGCCTTTAGTAATAACAGAAGGTGGAAGTGACCTCATTACTCCGAGCCATATACGTGTGATATTAGATTATGAAAAGTATGGCATCAGAGAATCGGGTGTACTTTTTCATATTATTGAAATTCCAAAACATGGTTTACTTGAAATCGAATTTTGGAGAAGACCCTCTGAAAATATTTTTACTTTGCCAGATTTAATTACCAACAAAGTACGTTATTCCCATGACGGCTCAGAAACGAAATCGGATATCATTGTTTTCGATCTTGAGTTTCGTGCAGCAAACTTTCGGCTTCCATCTTTTCTAGACGAAAAACACCGCTTTGTCTTCCATATACAAGTGCTACCAGTTAACGATCCGCCTAAACTAAAGCTTCCACCCGGAAAGATATTTCGTCTAGCAAAATTTACGAGAAAAACCATCCCAACGGATATCTTGAAAATCGAAGATCCAGACAATACTCCAGGAGAACTTGTTTACATTATTTCCGAATTAGGATCTTCAGAAAATGAAGGATTCTTTGAAAATGCTAAAAATCCCGGTAAAAGCATTTATAATTTTACTCAGGAAGAAGTCAATGATGCAGTCATCAGATATTATAATAAAGGGGCTGGTAACGTGAGAGTAACTCTCCATATAACCGATGGAAAAGCCTCAGATATGGCACCATCCATTCTTGCAATCTCGCCATTTGATTTAGAAGTTACATTAGTAAACAACACTGGAATCATTATGCCTCTAAATTCTTTCACAACTATTTCAACTAATAATTTAACATTTGTTGATAATGCTCCCGATCAAAACCTTGAATTACGCTTCAATGTTACAACACAGCCGAAATACGGCAACTTGAGAAGGTTGCAAAACAATGGTCGATGGTACAATGTTAATCATTTCAGTCGCAGGCAACTGCGAAAAGGAAAGCTTGCTTATTTTCATACGACTGGAAAACCAGATTACGATGAATTTAAATTCACTGTGTCTTCCAGTGATGTGAAATTTTCGACTGTATACAATTTTAGAATAAATTTTACCACTATAAATTTGAAACAAGTTCAAAATGTTGAGTTATTTTTGAAAAGGAAACTCGATAGTCATATTACAGAAAATGAATTAAAGTTTGAAACATATCCCATCTCTACCTCTGCTGAAAATATTGTTTATACTCTTTTAACTGTTCCTGAGTTTGGAAATCTTATTCACTTTCACCCAGGGGACACCGAACCCCGGCACAAAAAGCTTGAAAAAAATTCTACTTTTACACAATCAGATATCAACTCTCAAAGTATAAAATATAAATTGCATCGTAAAAGCTATTCTGTTATAAATGATCATTTCACTTTTAAAGTATCGATTCCTGGAGGAGTTGATACTGATGTAAGGGAATTTAAAATAAAGCACCTTCCAATTGAAACCGATGCTATTATAATTAATGAAAAAGTAACTGTTTTAGAAGGAGGTACGTCAACCATCGGTTCTAGTGAGCTTCTAATAGAAATTCCATCAGCATCAGAAATAATATACAACGTGACTACTTCACCAAAACATGGTGTCTTGAAAAAGTTAAATATGGAGCATTCGGAAGTTGAAGAAGAACCAGTGCATGTTGTCACTTCCGAAGAAATTTCTCAGAATAGGTTAGTCTATGTTCATGATGATTCAGAGAATGAACGAGATTTGTTTCATTTTATGGCATCAGCTTCTGATGGTGGAAGCGACAGTTTTGTATATTATGGCACAGTACATATCCATGTAATAATGAAGAACGACAATCCGCCTGCCAGAGCCATAGATAAAGTTTTCAACGTTGTTATAGATGGGGAGAAAAAGCTGACAGGACACGATTTGAAATATACTGATCCCGATATTGATTCAACGCAAGAAAGCATTCAATATACTCTGAGGAACATACCAAATGGTGCTCTGTTTCATATCGATGACTTATCCACACAAATTTATCAATTTACACAAATTGATCTTGATACAGGAAAAATAGTATTTCGACACAGTGGATCTCCATATGGTAAAGCGTTGTTAAGAATTACAGATGGAAAATTTTATGCTACAGGTGTTCTAGAAATCCGTGCATCAAAACCTTACATTAACATTACCAAAAATACAGGTCTAGTAGTGAAACGTGGCGAGAATGCTTTAATTACTGCTTCTAATCTGACCGTCGAAACTAATTTAAATGTTAATTCTGATGACATAACATTTAAAATTACATCCTCGCCAAAACATGGTCAGATTCTGTTATACGGCAAATCTGTTCATCAATTTACCCAAAAAGATCTGCATTCAGAGAATGTAGAATATGAGAACGACAATAGTATAAGTTTTCAAGACGTATTTAGTTTCTCTGCTTTTTTGGATGATATCATAGTAGAAGGTAAATTTGATTTTCGAATTTATCCAGAAATATATTGGGAGCCTCTAAAAGTTATTAGCAACAATACACTGTACGTAGACGAAGAAAAGATTGGGACTATTGATTCATCCTTTTTAAATATTTCACAGGAAAACATTAATACAAATAATATAACGTATACAATTACAGAAAACCCTAAATACGGTTTTTTGTTTATCGGAAGCAGTCTTGATTTTGATGATTGGAAATCAACTTCTAAAACTTCGCCTATTAAAATCTTCAGTCAGTCAGCTATTAATGAGCGCCATTTGCATTACAATCACACAGAAATTAACGCGTCTGAAGATTTTTTTGCATTTGATGTTACAAACGGAATAACAACGTTAAAAGATTTGAGCTTCAATATAAGAATTATCTCCAAAAGCATATTTTTGAAGACTAATAATATAACTGTTATGGAAGGTGGAGAAGTGTCGCTGAAAACTAGTGATATAGGAGTTAGTAACCCTTACTATGAAGACTGGATTGATGAATATTTAGTAATAGAAAAACCGCAACACGGACATATCGTTTACGTTGATTCTACAAGAGCCAGGATATCGCGATTTAATGAGTCCTCCTTCCGAAGTGGTTTCATTCATTATGTTCATGATGGTTCGGAAACCGCAAGAGACTGGTTCACTCTTGTGGCGAATGCGACAGCACTGAACAAAGAAAGCTTGCCAAGTACTGTCCACGTAATTGTTATCCCAGTAAATGATGAATCGCCACACGTAGTGAACAACACCGGGCTGGATGTGTGGGAAGGCGACATAACAATCATCACGAATCGTCACCTCGCTGCAATAGATGAAGATTCAGATGCCTCGGACATCAATTTTGTCATATCAACACCCAGTAATGGATACGTATCCTTGATAAATGATACCAAAACACCAATCTTGAACTTCAAGCAAGAATATATTGATCGGGGAATGGTTGTCTTTGTACATACAGGTAAGGTTTTGAGAATTATATTTTCAATGTTAATATTAATAGAGAACATTTTTTAGGGAAAACATGATTATAAGTGTATTTTTATAAATATTATAAACGAATATGTCTCATTTTGTTTTGTTCTGAAAAATTCTGAATTGTATAACAGCATTGAGGGTTTTCTTTGATACCCAGTCTTCTAATTAACCCTTTATCCACCGAATTATTTATGAAGAAATTGATCCACCTCAATAATTATCTTCTTTAATATCTGAAGTTATACTGGAACTTTTAGATAATATTAATTTGGAATTTAGATACTTTTTTTATTAAAACTGATTAAATATATTGGTAGTTATAATTTTTTTGTGAAATATTTACAAAATTAATCAAAATTACTCTTTTGAAAATATCGCAATTCTTAAAAATACAATGAATTTAAATTCATCATAATCTTCCCTATAAATGGAAATGCTTTTGCAGTTGAATATGTTTCGTATAACTTTATTTAAAGAAAGAAAAGAAATACCTATAAAAATGAATAATATAACTACCACTTTTTGAAAATATTCAGCATCGACTGTTTCTCTATTCTATCCAAATTTGATCGTGAAGAGTGAATAAAAAACTTTTATTAACAGATAGAATAAATAAGTTTTTTATAAAGTTTTCTTCAGTGGTACTTTAAAGTACCGTCGGTGCATAAAGGGTTAAGATATTTTACATTAGTATAATTGCAATTGGGAAAAAGTACAATTGTATTATGAACCACTTAATAGAAAAAAGGATAATTTAATGGAGAAAAACTAAAATTATTATTTTAAGGAAAAACTTTAAAGTAAGATTTTTAGTTTTTAAACTTAAGTCAAAAAAGTTAGTGGAAGGAGAATAATGTAGAATAATAATAAGGTAAGACAATAATTACAAAGATTTTGTGATCAGTTTTTTGGATATGTTTAACATGGTATTATTAAAACTGTCCTATCTGGGGAATGTCATATCATAGGGCAATCTAAATGTGATAAGTAATACGGATCCTGTATGAAACGGAATTTTTTAGTCGATTGCGTTTGCAAAATTTTAATGAATCAATATTTGACAAAGCAGATGACGTAGCTCATTATTACATATTTTATGATTACATATTTTAAATTTATAAATAAATCTTCTAGTAGAAAATTAGTAAAATTCTCTTTGTAAATATATTTTGCAGAAAGAGAAAGGGGTGGGCGCCAAAATCTATGTTTGACCCAGGGTGTAAAAAAAGATAGTTTCGGCTCTGTGTTTTTCAGAAATGAAGTAACCGAAATTAGTCTTTCATTTTTTATAAATAAATTACCTATCGAGTTATAAGCGATAAATTCATATCTAATTAGAATTAATTCAAGAATGGGAAGTTTAAAATACATTTCAGACATTTCTTTTTCAAAGAATATATGTTACCTTCTTAAATGGAAATTTTTAAATACAGAAGTATGAAAAGAAAGGTATTTACGGAAGAAAATTCTCATTAAATAGCACTAGCGTCTAAATTGGATGTGCGATGTCTATATTTTACTGGATATCTATTGTAAAGTCCTGAAAATAAGCCCCTTTTAGGCGACAAGAAATTCTAATAATTTTAAGAAATGCTTATATCTGGAACTTTTGTGAAATAGATAGGAAAATTGAGAGAGTGAGGGGATATATTTGGAATTTATCAATTTCTCATGATTTATACAGTTTGCAAAATAAATGAGCTTGGGAGGGGGGTATGTTAGGAGGAGGACTTACCTTCTGTAGATTAAGGTATATATATATTACAGTGTACAATGCTAGCAAAAAAAGTAGCAAAAATGCCTGCCTATTGTCAATAAATGAGTCGTAAAACAAACATGGATGCGATTTAGACATTAGTAATTTCTTAAATTCAGACGTATAAAGTGTCTAAAAAATTTAAAACATTTTAAAACATCTGAAAATTGAACTCGCCATTTTAAGATATTTATGAATTTGAATTTCAGACATTTCAGTTTACAGTGTTTATAGCTTGAATATATTTAGACACTTAAGTGTCTTAATTTCATACATCTATGTTTGAAATTTCATATTCATACATTTAAGTTTCTGAATATGTTACCTCTTTCAGTCACATAGGCGTCTGAATTTAAGACGCCTTTATTTGTTGTGTATAGTCGTATATAACAGAGCATCTCTCTGTTATATACGACCCTGTTATATACTCTGTTATGTTTGCTCTGTCCGTATATAACAGAGCAGAAACAACCCAACCGAATCGTTTGAAAATTAAAATATATAATTATTACATAATTTTGTTGAGTCATTTCAAATTTTATGAAAATCGAATGCATAGTTCAGTTACAGGGACAATCAAAAGTATTCCGTTATACTGAAGTCAATGGGAAAAAATAGTTTCAAGTGCATTTTAATGATGTTTACTCTTTCGAACATAATATAATTGATATAATCTATGAAATATGTATTAAAATACACATTCTGTACAATCTGTGGTGCAAAGAATATTTTTTATTAATATACAGGGCCACACAAAAGTATTCTATTACATAATGGTATAGGGGAAAATATTGTTTGGGGTGCGTTTTAACTATAATAAACTGTTTTACATTTTACAAAATTGATATACGTTTCTGAGGTTCACTACAAGTTAATTCTTGTATAATAGACAGCAGATAGTATTTACAGATACACGAAAAAGGTACTGTATTTTTATCCGAAATATTGTATATTTAAAAAAAACTGCGTTATAGTACGAACGTACCTCATTTGCTGCGTCTGACGGGCAATTTCTAACTTGTTTAACCAAATAAAAATCCTTTACTTCGGATCTTTTAAGAATTTTTCTGAATAAATGAGATCATGAAAGTGCCTCAAGGAATTAAGACACATTGTCAAAGATTTTTAAATAAATTTCATTATTCTATGTGTGTTTAGCACTTGAAAAAACACAAGGTGGGCAGCTCTGTACAATGGCATAAAAATTTGGAATCTTATCCCCACCAATAAAATGAAATTTTCAAAAATAACTGTTCATATAATTTGTTCAGTAAATTACATTACAATTCCGCTTGGAATATTAAAGTGAGATTACAATTCCGTTCAGAATATACTAAATTGGAATTTTGCATTATGCTAATGTAGTTAATGCTGCATTAAGTTTCAGATTTATTCAGACTATATAATTACCCTATGGATTTCTTTAGTTTTGTTTCTTGAACTTCTGGATGGCAGTGAAAGTTTTAAAAAAATTAACAAATGTAATAACATTCTAAATTTATCTAAATTCTGCAACTGTATTTATTTTTATTGAATCACGAATATGTTAAAACAACAATCGCTATGAAAACTAATAAATAATTTAATGAAAATATTTTCATTGATTTAAAAAATGAGGTTTATTTAATTATTATTGAAGCCTGATTATGTACAAATTTAGAGTGAAACATCTCATGAATAAGAAATAATTAGCGCTCAGAATCGTATCAATTCGTAATAAAATAAAATAATGTTAAACTAAGAAGTTATTAGATTTCATACTTGGTGGAATTTTATTTTATTATATGATCAACAACTAAGCATGCTACACCTATGCACTGAGAAAATACTGCTTAGTACATATTTCTCTGCATTTTGCTTACTTCTTCAAGGTGCAGAGCGCTTCGTTGTGAAAAAGTTGACCTGACTGGATCACACCGGAATTTATGTACGAATTTATTTTAAAAAGAAAAATATATACCTAATTTTCCCATACATAATAAATGGAAAATATTTATGCCAGAATTTCTCATATTATTATGACATATGAGGATCGATTTGGATGTTTCATATAATGAAACACTGAAACACAAAGGGTTAACCTAATTTTAGTATCTGAAAGATTTGAGGAATTTCAATGCCTAAGGTTAAGCTATTCTGTCTTAGACAACTGTTTGTTGGCATACATAATGTCCTTTACACTTACAACATAATTTTTCTTTGTTTAAGAAGTGATTTTTTTCAACGAGATTTCGGTTTCTCAGGTTATACTGCATTTTACTTTATTCTTTGAATGAAATTTGCTGGCTTTTATTTTTTTATATTTACAAAATAAATACAAATAAACCTGCTAAGGAAGTATCTTAAGAAATAAAAAATCACATAAAAAATAAGACGTGAATCACAAGAATAAAATCACATAAAGATTTTTAATTTAGAAGGGTTTTACTATATTAGTATTACAAATAGGCCAATGATGTAAGAGAGTTTTTAAAATTTGCATATGGTATGGTATTTTACATATGAAGACTTTAATATATCTTGAATTATTATGACAATATTTTTATTTTAACTCTTTTGTATTTTAGGTGACAAAGCTGGAGGTTTCAAGCTTCAAGTGAATGATGGCATGAATTACGATTCTCCACATATTTTCACCGTTACAGCCCGTGTTTTACAAATACTTGTAGCTACAAACGAGAAACTTAGTATTTTACCTAAAATGCAGCAGTCCATAACTAAGGATCATCTGTTTGTAACTACGAATGATCACGATTTAACTAGAGTCATAGACTTTAAGATAACGCGAAGTCCTCAGCTTGGACGTCTTCTTGTTGAAAATCCAGATGGTTCCTTAACTCCAGTTTCTAGTTTTACTCAAGAACAAATCAATAGAAATCTCGTCCTTTATGAGCATACTAAGCCTATGGTTGGATTAACTGCCATAGACACTATGAAGTTCGATATAGAAACACAGAATGCTCAGACTGTGAAGGATATAGAATTTCAAATAGAAATTTCTGTTGGAAATTTTGCAACAGGCAATGTTGATCCACTTGTCCTACTTCACCCTTTAGAAGTTAAAGAAGGTGGAATGGCTGTTTTAAGTCAAGAACATATAGACATGTCAAAGCTCTTTAGTTTGTGGCAAGGTAAAGGAAAGAGTGAATTCGCAAGAAAAATGAAGATTGTTCTTCTTTCACCACCTTCTAATGGTTGGTTAGAAACTGATGATGGAAATTCTAATACCACAAGTAAGCTAACATTTAACAGGGAAGACATTCGTAAAAAACGCGTGCGTTATCACCATGATGATTCAGATACATTCAATGACAGTTTTAGCATAGGATTCTTTCTTTTAGATGATAAGGGATATCCTGATATATTATTGTTTAATGGTACAATCAATGTCATAGTGTATCCAATCAATGACAACCCTTTTGTTCTTTTAACACGAACCGCTATTTTGGAAGTTGTCCAAGGTCAGACCCTTACCTTAGGACCTCATGTTTTAAATGTATCTGATGCAGATTGTGTTCCGAAAGATATTGTTTACGAGATTATGAAGTCTCCTGCAAATGGTAGGCTAATGATGAGAAACGTATCCATCCAAAACTTCACTCAAGAAGACATCGACAATTATCTAATACAATACGTTCACGATGGGACCAATGAAAACAGAATTTCGTTTTCTTTTAAAGTCAGCGACGGCAAGCACAAGCCAGACTATGCCGTTCTGAACATTGTTATAGTTCCTATGAAACTGCATTTGGTAAATATAAGTGCAATTGAAGTTCAACAAGCTCGCACAAGAGTCTTCCTCAGCCACAGAAACCTGGGTGCTGAAACAAATGCTTACAACGAAAGTATCTGGTATAACATAACAATTTTGCCCTTGCATGGTCACATTTTTGTCAATGATAGTGAGATGCGCGCTTTCCGGCAAGCAGATATAAATAGACAATCTGTTTCCTACATGCAAACTGATCTCACTGCTTCCGAAGATTATTTTGTTGTTGATATTCAATGTGGTGGCATGTCCATAAATGAACAGGTTGTCAACATAACTGTTACTCCTTATGTGACTCAAAAAAATCTAGTGGTAAGAGCATCTGGGGTGACTTTTATTACACTGGATGTGTTAAATGCTACAAACCTTGCTATAGTTACAAAAAGTAATCCGGTTTTTCTTGTATTTAAATTTCCAAAATATGGGGTATTAAGGAAAATTAAACCCCACTCACGTGCCAAAAAAAGCTTGCACAAAAGTTTCGAATTTTCCCATCATGACATTGTAAATAAGAATGTGGTGTACGAAGGAAATGACATGGAGATCAAAAGTTCAGTCATAGATAGTTTTGAATATGTACTCACCGCCTCTGAAGTTCAACCTGCTAAAGGTAAATTTACATTTACTGTGAAATCGTCAGATTTCAGCTTCTCAACTTCAAGTATTACGTATGATCACTCCACACCTTCGATCAAGCCACCACCACCACCACTTATTGCCGAAATAGGCAAGACTGTCACCAGCACAGTAGGACCTGATACTGGAGGAATAATTCCTCCAAGTATTAGCAATGATCATCTGATGATTGCTGGAATAGTTCTTGGTATAGTTGTTGTAAGCCTTTTAATTATTATAGTCATTAAGTGTCGTTCCATCAGGAATGATGCCAACAAGAACAGACAGTGCTTTGGACATCATCATAGCAAGTCAAAAGCAGTTGCAGGGTCTCATACTGTTCAGTCTGATCTTGAACTTTCCGATCCTGCACCTTCTAACAATAGTTTGTCCCTTTCAGACGATATACCTCCCCCACCTCCTCCTCCAACTTCACCCTCGAGTAGCAACAATCATTTAAGTTGCATGGGAGGAAGCGGGACAAAAAATCGAACTCTCAAGAAGAAAAGCAAATGTATGGACTCTGAACCATCTTTGCCTCCTCCTCCATATATTCTCGAAAATGGTGAATGGACTGAAATAAATGTGCCGCTGCCAACTTGTAAAGTGACCCCGTTGTCTCATGGAGATCATGATGAAATCAATGAGACAACACTCAAAGGACCCTATTTATTAAGAGACCCTAGTGAATGTGAAGACTGGAGTAATTACGAAGGCTCTGAGCTCAGGTTCGGTCCACCTTGCAACCCTGTGCTAAGAAAAAATCAATACTGGGTATGACGCACAAGCAAATTAGAGACTCAGTTATAAATTGTTTTATAAAACTAAATTTTTATATATTTATAACATAAAATATATTATAGTAGAACAATGAAATACGCCTACTGCAGTTGAATGTAAGAATAATTTTAAATCTTGTTAACAATGAGTAGAAGAAAAGTCTTATCGCGCTTTCAGATCATCACCATTTTATACATACAAAGACTGGTTAACAAATTTCATCTGTCTGTATGAGATACTTATTTTCCTTATTGAAAAGATTTAAAGATTTTTGCTAACATATGTTCAGGCTAAAGCATTAAGAACAGTTAAAAATTTCTTACATTGCGAATTAATAATCAGTGTTTCAAAGTATTAGTCAAAACGTTTTAGACAATGTTTAAGACGTTACAACACATGTAGAAAAGTACAAATGAATGTGCAACAAAGGTTTGTTTAGAGTGAAGTTTAGAAGTGGTAAACTGCTTTCACATTGTTGTAAGTATTTGTTTAGGTCATAAATTGCAGAGAATGATTGCAGAAATTTGTTTTGAGCAATATTGTTAGAAAAGAAAAACATTTTAAAACCGCAAAAAGAAACTTAAATAGGCATTACAAAATCACTTATTTAACTTATATATCTTATTATTTAACTAAAACGTTCGCTGTGAAGGGTATATATAATAATGTTAAGTTGCGAAGACACTTACAAGGAAGGTTTCCATACTGGGCATATTCAGATTTTTTTTTAAAAATTACTAATTAAACTACTCATGTATGTAATAAAGGATTAGTGATAATTAGTGGCGGAATTACAGTAGAAAACATGTAAAAAATAAAATACTTTCGAATATTTGGCGTGAAAAGACGGAAGTGTAACACAATATGCCGAGCAGCACTTTTTACTGCCAAAAGCAAACGATTTTAATGCAACTTAAAACTTTTGGATTTTCAGAATCCGTATAAATTGCATTTAATGAATTTAAACATAAACAATGAGAGAGTTAAACACATTGTATAAATATATACATATTAAATTGCATATATATATATATATATATATATATATATATATATATATATATATATATATATATATATATATATATATATATATTATTCGTTGCTGTAGCTATTTAATTTACTTCCGGAAAAAATATTTTCATATATAAGAAATTCAGTAAAATTATTTTCATACATTAAGCGTATTCAAAAATAAAATCCAGATGTTTCCATAGCAACAAAATCGAATTGACAATGCTCAAATGAACTTTGAACTTGAAACAATTTTAATGAATTTAAATTTAATTTTGTTTTAAATCTCAAATTTTGATTGTTAAATTTGAATATAACTACATATAAATATCAATATAACGAAATTATACTTAAAGCAAGCTAAAGCTGACACAACCAAAGATAATTAATTTATCTAAGCACGTTGAACATGAAACTTTTTTTTACGGACAGGGTACGGAGGTTCCGCCGAAAATTTTTTCATAAATGTATATATCCTCATGATGAGAACATTCTGTAACTTTTTCAGATTTTTCGGAGTATGCCCGTATGGAGACCTTCCTTGTTAGTCATAATTCAGAATTGGCATTACTCTCCTAAAAATCTGGCATGCTGCTAGGGGAATATTTCTTGTAGTAATATGATCAATGTGATCACTTTTAATTTATTTTGAGTAATATGTTTTTCGGTTAGAGTCTAGTGTGCTTTCGGTTTTTCAAAATAAATCTTAAACCAACATAAGAGGTAGGCTCTTCAAGTTTTTCTTTTCACAATAATTGCAGAAGCAATAGTATAAACAGCAATATCTTTTTTTGTGAGAAAAAAATTACGTTTAGATTATTTTTAAACTAAATTTTATTTTTAAATGATTTTGAACCCACTTAATATGAAACAATATTTGGAATTCACCCCCCCCCCCTTCTTCTGGCGCGAGGATTGTAGGTCATGAAGTAAAGAGACCTTACATTAAATTTTCTTGATTCTTTTTTGTAACTGTCATACATGTTAGCATATCATACATTAAAAATATCATGTATAATCTTCTTGAGTGAAATATAAGGAAAGCATAAGAAATGTGGAATTTCGTTGGCTTTAATTTAACCAAAGATGTCATATATATTGTCTGGCACAGTCTATTAATGACATTCGGTGAATCATGTAATTTTGTGATGTTTAGATGCAAGTAGTGATCATTTAGAACGTTTCTCGTGATGCCATCACATATCTCAGAACACAAATCTACTTTGTGTTATCATCTTTATTGGAACATTTCTGAAAGAAGAATCTTGTTGGACATACAATAACGTATTCTGTTTTTTTATTTTTTTATTTTTTATTTTTGGCTGCTTATGTGAATTGTGATCCTGAAGTTATTATTCACACTGTGTTAGATTTGTTGGTTATTGTAAGCCTATTTATTTTGTTAATACAATTTACGAACTGCCTGTGTTTAATTTGCGCAGAAGATGAACTCCGGTGCTTCTTCATTTTTTGTGAATATTTAAAAATCGGTCAGAATTCACCAGAGCTCACAAGCTCCGGAGTTAAACGGAGCAACGCTTCCGAAAAATCAAAACCTTATCTTTATTTGGATTATTTCCTAGCAAAGCGCTTACATATGTGATGTAGCGTGTAGCGCGCATACGAAGTGCGACTACGAATAAAGTCAAAATCAGATTTAACCGAAACAATATAAAATATTTTTATTCGTGGTCGTGTTATGTTTACCTGCTGCTTTTTGTTCATGTTTGTAAAACATTCTTACTGATAAATTTTTTAGCTCCATGGTTTGTTTAATTTTCGCAGCTAGCACTTCTTTCGTCCCAAAATAACTTTATTTTTAATAAATATCTACATGTTAGTCTGAATTCAGCGATGCTTATAAATATTGTGCACCGAGCCTCACCGGAATAGCGCTAAATGCTGTGTTTTGTTAATTCATTAAAAAAATAAAAAAATAAAAAAAAATCTTGCCAACTAAGATTTTCTGAAAATTTCCCCACTCCTGAGTTTAATATTTTGCTCAGATTATTTATTAAATTTTGTTATATAAAAACGCGTATAGGTATAGAAAAAAAAATTATGATTAAATTTTTTCTGAAGACGGAATTGCTTTAAATTTTGCACACAATGTATGACATATACGATGAGATGCAGAATACGATAGGGATGGGGTGGGGTAAACTAAGATTGTTATTATTACTACAAAAGATAAGAGCTCTGCTACTTCTTTAAATAGAAATTAAGTTCTTATAATAATAACTATAAGAAGAAGAAATAAGAAATAAAAATGAACTTTCTTAAAGCTTTAGCCTCTATTACATATTTTGTATGTGCTACTCGTTATCACAAATGACAAATCCGTCTTTTTTTTACTCATCGAAGAGTCTTCCAAAATGTACAAACGTAACAAATATATCAATTTGGGTCAAGATCACACAATAAACAGATTCATGAATTATCAAATGCATTTAAGGTCATTCATCATGAACAATTAAAATGAGTGTTTCAATAAGTGTTTGATTGAAATATTTCTTTTTTGTTCAAAATTGCACTCATGTTTTCCCCATATGTATTTTTTCTCCTTAGAAGTACATGAAAAAGCATTTCATTAATTGTTCGCACAAATGATTTTGTCTATCTCTATGCTATACATAAAATGTGTTGCTAAAAAACTTTAAAATAAAGAGTAATTGATTTCAAAATTTTGGTTGGAAATTAAAAAACAGAAATATATGTTACCTATTAAATTAAAAGACATTATTAAGGACTTTTAATTTTTTCTTAAATGCATTTTCCAATATTTTTTATCAATTAAAAATACCAGAAACCAGTATTTCATTTTTAAAAGTCTCTACAGATATTAAATTGCTTAATAGTTAGTGCTTTCATGTAAAATATAACTTTCATAGGTAAATTTTATTAATATATTATTATATATAATCGATTATCAATACATAATAAAGTAAATATAATTGATTGTCATTAATTTTAATCACAACGTTGGTATCTTAGTTTCTTAATATAATTATATTGAAATCAACAAAATATATATGTAAACAAAACTTTATTTGCAGAATAAAATACTACATTAGTATGTATTCAAGTGCATTTAAATAGCAAAATTTACAGTAAACAAAAAATGTTTTTAAATTGTTTCAAATTCATAAAACCTTTTATTCATTCTCATTTTCAAAAATTCGCGCGTTAATAAAAATTTAATGTTAGTAAATAAATATATATATATTTACCTAATTGATTTTAATTATTATTTTATCTTAAAATTGAAGGATTAAAAGTGAAATATAAATTCTTGAAATCTATATACTACCTTTGATAATAAAGTTCGGTGAATAGTCCTGTAACATTAATGTAGATGAAATATTAACAAAAATTAAAATACCATCCTTCAAAATAGTCTTCTCCCATAACTATGCACCGCTTCGATTTGCTATACATGTCCTGAGGAATTTGCAAGAAGTCTTCTTTTGGGATGGAGTTCAAAAGCTTCGTCACGTTTCGTTGGATGTCAGCAATATGGTCAAATCTCTTTCAAAGAGAGTTTGAATGGTGAAAATAGTAAGAAATCTGGAGGATTGAGATCTGGCGAGTATGGTGGATGTTCAGTTTGCACCACCCCTCATGAATTTCTTTTTGGTGTCTTGCAAAGCTTAAAACCAAACCTTAAATTGATCTTTTCTTTGTTCATTTTCCTGTTCATAGTTAAGAACCAATACACTGAACAAGCACTTAGTAAAGCACGTCTTACACAGAACATAAATAACGCTCAACTAAACAACGATGGGAAAAGATGGTCAACACTTGCCTCTATGCAGGTGCAGCGTTTTGTTGCCCCAGTGTTGCCAGATCGGTCGTTCTGAATTCATTCACCGAACTTTATTGTCAGAGGTAGTATAACTTGCGCATAAAAGTATATATTTTAATAAATAAAATAACATCCTTTTATTACTAACGTAAAGCATTATCAAGAAAATCTTATCCTAAATATTGAAGATTTTATTATACAAAAAGTTTTATGATTTTATTTAGAACTAATGTGCGTTATTTATTAATTGACTATCCCGGGCAATTTTTTTTTTTAATCTTTAAAAAGGATTGACTTATTTTTCCCGCTAAAGCTTGAATGGGTCATGAAATGCACCACAAATAAACGTGATTGTGTTTTATCACTATAAAAATAATTTGAAAATCAGACAAAAATTCAAATAACAACCCTACTTTTAAAAATTGAAAGAAAAGACAAAATATATAGTAAATTAAATGTTTGGTGTTCATCATTCACTAAATATTGTTGCGTTATGCTTTTACGCCACACATTAGATACTTCTCATGTTCATCTCTAGACGCTATGATTATTCTATCATCCATTTTAAATCATATACTATCATTAAATCTGTACTTAAATGTGTGATAATATATGTTCGGCTATATCTGTATAAATAGATGTGAAGTAGTCTTGGATTCTACGTGTGTTTGCATTTTTATATTTCATGTAGCGTTTTCTATTTTTGTATGTTTTATTTCACATAGACAGTTTTCAGGAATAAGGATTTAGATGTAAATCGTATTTTACTTAATTAAGTGTGAGCTGTATTTTATTTAATTAAAAATATCTGCTATTTAGCATTTGAACTTGTGATCTTCTGTTACATTAAAATAAAATTTCATTTTTTTTTTCTCTTGTGAAATTAAAATAGACAATATTATATTTACAATGTTTTAAGTGTTTGTAACAAAAAGCTACATTTTTTCATTGTATAAGGCCCATTATTCTGTCCCCTGTAAACATGGAGAGCGCCTTATATATCTATGACTATAAATCACGTGAATATGGACAAAAACAAAAGTGAGTCTTATATGATAAAGAAATGTTATAACTCATGTTGTTTGATTTATATTTGATTTTCCTTTTAATATGAAACAACATATGTGGGGACTTACAGCCATAGTAGACCAAGCCGATTTTGAAAAAGAAAAAACAAGAAAGAAAAAATCATGCGTCTATCATAGATTATGAAACACTTTCTAACACTTTCATAATAATGTAACAAAAGTGCATCGTTTAAAAAAATAAAATATTGCATCTCATTTCACCATATGGAAATGTATAATGCATTTCGAAACTAAATTTCAGCTGTTCCTATCTACATTTCGAAAATTATCCGAATTTTTTAAAAGCCCTGCATATGATATAGAAATTTGTATCTATTAACAAAATGCGTTCCAAAATTTAGATCTTTTAAGCGATACATCATACATTTCAGTTAAAAATTCCCCTTCAGCAATTTCCTCTAAGGAGAATGGTACGCGAATACTTTTGTGCAGCCCTGTATATGAGGTATAGAATTTAGATATAAAAAGTAATATGCAAAAAACTAAAATTTAAAAGCGCAAACCGAATTTTAAAATGTACTCTCCAGTAATTATTACGCAAAGACAGTACAGTAACCGATTTCTTTTGTGTGTACCTGTAAATTGATAAAAAAAATACTATAAATGCTCTGTTTTAACGTGATCGTAGTGAAATTCAATGATTTATATCAGTTTCAACACATTTAAAATAGTGTAATGTCATTAAAATACTCTGCAAATGATTTTTCACCATATATCATAATGAAATCGAATTCTTTTGAGCGTTCTGTAAATGAACGATTGATAATACATACTTCATATTCAATATTCAACATGCTTTCATGACCGTAAATAAGCCTTATCAATTTCATGAAAATCCGAGTATATTTACGGGAATTAGAAAATGGACGGACGGACAAATCGAATGCATAAGCACTTTTCAACTTTGCAGGAAAGTACTAAAAATTAGATAATTAATTTTAAAGATGTATTAAATCTATTTTATTCACCCCCCACAGTAATTAAAGTTTATAAACAGATGCTATATATGTGAAAGTATATTTAAACTTTAGTTCGCTGTAGAAGTAGATAAAACAGATTTTATGCATCTTGAAATTGGACTATTTTTTTTTTCTTTCCAAAATAGACTTGGTCTACAATGGTTGTGAAGTCCCTCATACAATAAAATGGAAAAAATCGTATAATTCGCATATTTTATCATAAAAGCACTCTATTAACATAAAGTTACCATAGAACATACGCATTTGTAAAAACTTATTTAAATTATCGTTTTAAGAAAATTACATGTACATAAAAATAATTCTATAGGATGTAAAAATTACCTTAATTGAAATATTAATTTGCCAAAATTTACTGATTTTGGGTGTTATGTAACTTACCATTATTACTGTGTTTCAAGTCATTTTTTATTATTTAAGCATTCGCAATGACATAACTGTTAATACTTATAAACATAGTAAGTGTCAAAGGAAAATTTTAAAATCTTCATTTCTAAACACTTTGAAATGTGCATTTCTCATCCAAAATTTACTGATTTTGGGTGTTATGTAACTTACCATTATTATTGTGTTTCAAGTCATTTTTTATTATTTAAGCATTCGCAATGACATAACTGTTTCTAGAATACTTATAAACATAGTAAGTGTCAAAAGAAAATTTTAAAATCTTCATTTCTAAACACTTTGAAATGTGCATTTTTCATCTGTTGATGTTAATACTTTTGTGAATATAATTTTTTTCTTTTTTACTTTTCATCGGATTCTTTACAGAATATAATTATATATCTGTTACATTTCAATTTTAGATCCCTTGATATATACAATTTTATCAAATATCAGCTTTATGCTTATTAAGTGCCAAATTCTAAAATAAAATCATTAAGTTCGAAGTTAAATTATTGTTGAATCTGTATGTATTCAAAACATATATTTCTGATGCGTGTTAAATTTAATAAATTTATGATATGTAAACATTCTCTTAGATCCATAATTTATTATCTATCACAAAAAAAAAAAAAACTTGTGAAAAAAGTAAATTTTTAATAAAATATGTTCATTAAATGTGAGATATTTTATTAAAAAATATTTGAATAAATGTCTACAAATTTCTTTGTAAAGATCAGTTAAATCCTGAGCTTTGAATGAATTAAACATAGAAATATTTCATTTTAAAAGTGTTTTTATACTATGTATTATTTTGTTAACTATTTTAGTATAACGTATTAAAAATTATCTTTTTTTTCATCCACTTCACTTTACTATGCCACTGTGAAACATATTTTGAAAGTTAATGTTTTTTTTTTTTTTTTTTTTTTTTCAAATATTTTGAGACATTACTGATGTGCTTTTTACAAAATGGAATTCATAGTGACGATTCTTTTCTTTTGACAAAATCACAGTACTGAAGTTCACAGCCTCTAAAGAAATAAATAACTCCAAAGGACATGAACGACATACAGCAATGCAACTAATCATTTCCCATTTTCTCGAAAAAATTCAACTAACATTGCAATAGTTACTGCACTTCTCGATCTATTGATTTAACACATCCTTTTCATTTTAATTGTCAAATAAGAAACATGAAGGAAAATGGAAAGATTTCTGGAAAGAAACAAGTAAAGATTTTTTATATGCCTCTTCCTCTCTTTAACTTAATTATAAATGTTGTAAATCGAAACGAACTTCAGAAATTTGGCTTTATAATTATAGCCAGAAAAAAAGAAGGTAAACAAGTGGATAAGTTTGATCGCAGATCGCACTGAGGTTTTAGTTTAATATGTCTATTAAAACACTTTATACTCAAATTAATAAATCAAAATTGCTAATTTATAACTATTAAAATCTTACATACATTGTAGTACCAACAAATTTAATTTTAAAATAGTTATAAAAGGAATTTGTTTATTTTTATCAAATTAAAAATATTCAAATCAAATTATCTATCGATATAGTAAAGACCAAACGTGTCTACGCGCAACGCATACGCTAATTTGCGAATGCAACATTTTGAAATTTGAAATGAAATTTCCGTTTTGCATTTTTTGCACAGAGCAATTATATTTCTATTTAATTAAACAACGTCTTTTTACATATAAAGTTTCTATACGTTACATCTTTTCCCAATAGATGGCAGCACCAAAAAATATCAAAAGTATGCCATTTTTTGAATACCTAGATATATCCAAAATCACATTTAAATCTTTTCTTTTTTTTAATAATTAAGAAGATTTTTAACTTATCTATCAATTATTAGACCTATTTGAGAAACAAGTGGAAAAATAAGTATAAAGGTAAAAATAAATAAATAAATTTATTATACAAGTAGTTATTTATGTAGCAATAAAATAATGTAATTCTTTGAATTGGCGAAAAATGCGAATTTTTTTAATTAAATCCATCTTGTTATAAAAATTTCCACTTCCCACATTGGCATTGGAACTAAGAGTCTTCAGATTACTAGTGAGGGTTTTTTTTTTTTTTTTTTTTTTTTCTAAACTATGACGCCTACGTAAAAACATTGAAATTCGGGTTCTCTGTTAAAATTTATATCGCAAAAATGAACGGATGACATTGGAAAAATTAATTTAATTAAAATAATAGACTTTTTAAAAAATTTTATGATTTGTCGTGTGACACAAGGTAATCGACTATAAGGACACAAATTTTATGTAAGGACTCTGTAACGGACAGATAGTTAAAGGAGTGGGACGAATAGGGTGTCGTCACATGAATATGTTGTCCGAAGAACTTTTTTTTTTTTTTTTTTTTTTTTTTTTTTTTTTTTTTTAACTATTTAAGTGACATAAAGAGCGGATAATTAATCGCCATGCAAGCTATAACTCCAGGGCTGCCACAATCAACTATTTTCATATTTTGGTTGCACCACAATTAAAAAATAAATACATTAAAAAATAGAGTTTATTTCTCTTGGAAAATGTTGCCAAAAGTTATGTATACTGTTAAAAATATTGTCCTAGTTTTAACTAAAGTTAAATGCTCAGTAGCTGCCACCATAAGATGCTGAAATCTCGTACCAACATTTGGAGCTTCCTGTTTCAACCTCGTTCCAACTATTGGAACTATTCTTCAGCGGGAGCTCCAAATATTGGATAAAGATTTCACCATCTTAAAGTGGCAGCTACTGAGTACCAAAATTTGGTTCAAACTAGGACATGATTTTTAACAGTGTAGATCATTTTTGTTTATAAAAAGTGGTTGCGAAATAGAATTAAAAAATAGGCGCCTGTAGCAAACCTGTAATTCTGACATACATCCAATACATATATTTTTCTTCCAAAGTGAATAAATACCATCTCGAGCTATCTGATTGTTTATCTTTTAGAAAAGAAAGTACTTGTTCGGAATTACAGATTATACAAATATGGCTATCTACAGGTAAACGAAGACACTGAATGTAACATCTTTCAACATATTTAAAGTTCAAATGCGAAAGAAAATGTTCAGTTTTAATATTTTAAAAACAACATAAATGTTTAACTTAAACTGAAAAAGTATCAGAATTAGGTGAAAAGATGTCTGATTTATATAATGTATAAAGATTTTTTTTTTACCTTAGACATTAAAATTAAAATTTGTTTGCTATAACATTGCATTAGGTGAAACTTAATGAACTTTAGAATGCAAAAATCAATACTTACATATATCAATGATTGTAATTCTTCAAATATTTATCCATTGTATAAATAAAATGTTCATAGATTGATAAAACAAAAAAATTAATATTGTATGTTATTTGTGTTAACATTTTTGTAACAAATTTTTAAACATGAATGTAATAAATTACTGCACTGAATGCTAAATAATGTTGATATTTAAATATAGTGCTTTTAAAGATGTTCTGTGCCTTCGATATCTTTTAAACTTGAAAAATATATTTCACATGTCTCCATACTTATCATTGTAACATATCTTTTTTCTTTAGTTTTCATTTTGATAGATTTTTTTTCTGTGTGGTTTTATTTAAAATCTTAAAACTTACAGATAAAATAATTTTTTGTTTGCATTCATTTGTTTCATTCATATTTATTTACATTTTTTTCGTGGTGAGATGTGTATATTTATGTCTTTCACACATTTCAATGAATATTCATTTGTTTAGTAATAAAAGATGTTTATATACAGTGTCTTGTCCAATATTTTAAAGAGTTTTGTGTGTTAATCTCAAAGCAAAATTGGTATAAACTCCAGTACCACAATTTAAAGTCTGCCAATAAAGGAAATTGCTTCCTTGTTGAATTCTATTAATTGCCAGACTGACTAATGATAATAAGTACTTTTTAATTTTTATCTAAAAAATCTAATTTACCATCTCTCCCGTATTCTTCTCACTGGTGTCCCAATAAAATATGCAGATGATGCACAATTTTTTATGCATTCAACTGACAATCTGTTTACAATTTTTTTCTTTGGTAAAACATATCTTTGAAAATAAAAATGTAAAACTTTCTTTTTTATGTAATTACTTAAAAAGTATGATAGTTTTTAAATTAAAATCTTTTCATTTATAAACCTATCCGTTTGCATTTAAAAAAACCTCGATTGAATTAAAGCATAATAAATAAGCATTTAAAATAAGGAATCTTCAACAATCGAGATGCTCTTTTTTTTAACAATATATATATATATATATATATATATATATATATATATATATAAAGATATATATATATATATATATATATATAGATATAGATATACATATATATATATATATATATATTACAAATTTTAATTTTTTTTCGCCAAAACTAACCTTTATACTATCTTAATTTTCTTATAATAATATTCCGTACTTACTTCAAATTATTAAATTAAAATCTTGTTTCTAGATCTAATCTGTTAATCTTTATGCAGACGATATAAATTCTTAATTTGCCTTAAAAAACATTGTTCCAGTATGCGTAAATTTAAAAAGATGGCTCTAAATTAAAAATATTCTTAATTAAACTTTATTTCTTAATATTCCAAATAAAACTCATTTCTTCTATGTTTTTATCAACCCTTTTTAAGAAAGTCTTATTAAATTTATTCCAAAACCATACCTTTCAAAAAATATCATTATTTTATTTTATCTATTTATTTATTTTCCCTCCGTCAACCTTTGATAGTGTGCATATCAATAAATTCATTTCTTTTCTTTTTCTCTTAAAATTAATTATCTATAAAAATCGTCTGCCTAAGAAATTCTGAGTCGATTATAAATTGGTTAAATAATATATTTTTTTAAATAAAATTATCGTCTGTGGAAAATAGTCTCGTAGCTGGACAAGAATTCTGTTTACATAAAAGAATGATGGTTTGAGGTTAGAGAATTTTCTAGAATTTTCCTTTTAGATATAAAAGAGGAAGCTCGAGAGGTGGTAAAGGAGGATGAGAAGAAGGATTCTTGGGTGCGCTCTTGCATGAGTACGACTTGATGTAGTAAAACATGGAATATTTTTTGGATGTTTCGGTAAAATATCGTCTGCAACAGGAGCTTTTCCCTCTATTATAACTACAGTTTAATAAAATGAACTTGCAGCAGCCAAGGAGGGATTATTTTGACCTTCTACATTTATTTATTTTATTTTTTTTCTCGCTGGCCATGACTTCTGTGCGGAGCAAGGGAAACCTGGCGATGATGTGTCTGCCCCCCTAACTTCAAAATGTCGACATTTTGAAGTTAGGGGGACAGACATATCATCGCCAGGTTTCCCTTCCTCCGCACAGAAGTCATGGCCAGCGAGAAAAAAAACAAAATAAATAAATGTAGAAGGTCAAAATAATCACTCCTTGGCTGCTGGAAGTTCATTTTATTAAACTGTAGTTATAATAGAGGGAAAAATTCCTGTTGCAGACGATATTTCACCGAAACATCCAAAAAATATTCCATGCTTTACTACATCAAGTCGTACTCATGCAAGAGCGCACCCAAGAATCCTTCTTCTCATCCTCCTTTACCACCTCTCGAGCTTCCTCTTTTATATCTAAAAGGAAAATTCTAGAACATTCTCTAACCTCAAACCATCATTCTTTTATGTAAACAGAATTCTTGTCCAGCTACGAGACTATTTTCCACAGACGATAATTTTATTTAAAAAAATATATTATTTAACCAATTTATAATCAACATAGAATTTCTTAGGTAGACGATTTTTATAGATGATTAATTTTAAGAGAAAAAGAAAAGAAATGAATTTATTGATATGCACACTATCAAATATTGACAGAGGGAAAATAAATAAATAGATAAAATAAAATAATGATATTTTTTGAAAGGTATGGTTTTGGAATAAATTTAATAAGACTTTCTTAAAAAGGGTTGATAAAAACATAGAAGAAATGAGTTTTATTTGGAATATTAAGAAATAAAGTTTAATTAAAAATATTAAGAAATAAAGTTTAATTAAGAATATTTTTAATTTAGAGCCATCTTTTTAAATTTACGCATACTGGAATAATGTTTTTTAAGGCAAATTAAGAATTTTTATCGTCTGCATAAAGATTAACAGATTAGATCTAGAAACAAGATTTTAATTTAATAATTTGAAGTAAGTACGGAATATTATTATAAGAAAATTAAGATTGTATAAAGGTCAGTTTTGGCGAAAGAAATTTAAAATTTCTAATATATATAAATATATATATATATATATATGGAACAATATATTTTTTTTCAAATAAAAAATATAATAATTATTCATTAATATTATTATCAATAATAATATTATGAACAATAATATTATTTTTTAATATCAATAAACCTGGATCCTATATACTAGTTTAAATGTGCGGTTGACTGAATTTGAGACACGAATTTCGAAATCCCTCATGAGATTCTGAGTACTTATAGTAAAATACGATGTTTCACTTGCTTAAGAAATAATTCTATCGCGAAATCCTTAAATACAAAATATATTTAACATTTATTTCTTAAAGGCTACTTCTGTAAATACCTCCAAAACATTATAAATATTCCCAACAGAGAAACGTGACTTAATTCTCTACAATGTTGGCCTTAATATTCTTTTTAATAGTAAAATATTTCGTACAATTGAATAAGAATAGCATTAACATAACGCACGTTTTTAAACCACAGGATAAAAGAACGTAAAATCGCATGTGAATTTTATATCTAAACAGTTATCTCCCGAGAAAAAAATACAACTATTTCTGGTTCACTTACGTTTGCTTGCAGTACATGTTAACCCAATCGGTAAAAATAAATGTGTATGCTTAAGGTAGCTGGTCACTCAGCTTCGGAATTATCCTCCGTAAAGTTAAGTCTATGAAAATTTGATGCATTCTCATATTTAAAATATCTCCCCGTGGAGATGATATTTATAACTTCTTTTTTCAGTGTTCTCTTCTTAAAGGATGTCACTTTATTTCGGCACAGATATACGCACCACATTTGCACGTGTTTCTTTTCTCCGCCAATTAGGCGAATATGTTATTTTTGAATATAAGTTTCACATTGCACGCACTAAATGTTGTGATTTTTTATTGTGATATAAAAATAAAATAACGGGAAAAAATGAGATTCTATTATTTTAAAAAAGGAAATAAAAATAAATAAATGATAGTCTGATATATATAATTATTTATATGGCATATAATAAAAATAATTTAAAGAATTAAAATAAAAAATAACAGTAAATAAACATATATTTAATAAAAAGGAAACAATAAATAAACAGTTATAAATAATGAACTTAATAAGTAATGAAACAGTAAATATAATTTTCACAATAAATCGTAAATATTAATACTTATAGCTTTATTGGATGCATGCAGTTGCATCATTTAATCAGTACATTTCACTGAAATCTTTAAATTTTCTCATTTTATTTCTCTAACATTTGTTATAAACTTATTAAAGGATCATCTCCTTGGCAGAATGTGCAACACCAACTTGGCGGGGAAAAGAAACACGTGCAAATGTGGTGCGTATATGACATCTGTGCCTTTTTTACTTAGTTGTCAAAATATTTTTAAAACTTATGCTTAATATTTTATGCTTTGAAAATTGGCCAATGGGGAATACAATTTTAACACTTCATATAAAATTAAGTATGTACTTTAGAAAAATTTTAAAAACTAAAAAACAGAGACATCTTTTAAGAAGTGTATAACAAAAATGGAAGTTAAAAATATTGGTTTCCCGAGGAGATATTTTAAGTATACGAATGCATCAAACGCCAGTAGACCTTACATTAGTTAGGAGAATTCCGAAACTGAGTGACCAGTCTCCTTAAAATCAACTATCAAGGTACCAACATTTTTTAATTAAAATTATGCCTCATTTTATGACATAAACTTTGAGCAATAAATAAATCGAAGAGAATCTTTTTTAAAATGCAAATGAAACCTTTGAGCAAAAATGTTTAAAGATAGAAAACCTACGATTATAAATACACAAATAATGTATGAAAAGGTAGCAAACAGCTGTTCCACCCAATCTGAAAGAAACAATTCTAATTCAAACTCCAATACTTTGATTGTTTTGCCATTTTCCCCCAAAATCAGTCAGCAAGTTGCTAAAATTTTAAAAAGGTTTGATTTCAATGTTATTTTTTCACCCGTTTATAAAATTGCTTTTTCAAACTTAAAAATCCCACTGATCGCTTAGGTAACTGGGGTATTTATCAAATTCCTTGCCAACGTGGTCTTTCTTATATTGGTCAGACTAAACGCGCTCTCAGATTTCGTTTAAAAGAGCATAAAAGGTATGTAAAAATCAAGAGCTTAAACGCTCTTCTATTGCTCAACATTGTTGGTCTTCACAACTTAAGTTCAACTTTTCTTCAGTCACCATTATCCTTAAGTGTCCTTCTATTCTTGATCTTAATTTTTGGGAAGCTTACCACATTATTAAAAATTCTCACTCCTTAGTCAATGACTTATCAAGTATTCCTTATTTTCCAAACATTTGGGAATCTTTAATTTAATGCTTTTTTCCGTTCTCCGGCAGATGTCGCTACTTGTCCACCCAGTTGTTCAGGCTGCTTTCTTCTCATTGGTTGGTTTTCTTTAGGCGAGATTGTTCCCTTAGCGGGTATGTAAACTGGCGTTTCTCTGTCTATTTGCTCAGTTTTGCTTTTTCTAGCTCGCTGAGTTTTGCACTGATGAAGAATCTCGATAGTAGATTCGTAAAAACCCTTTGCTACCTTTTCATACATTATTTGTGCATTTATAATCTTTGGTTTTTTATCTTTAAAATTTTTTTGTTGTAAAATTTGTGGTTGCAAACATCTTTCAGCAAAAAAAAAAAAAAAAAAAAAAAAAAAAAAAAAAAAAAAAGGTGACGATCATTGTCTTATTACTTCGGCAATTAAAAGGTTGAAATGATAAGAATAATCTTTTTAAATTTTACCTATTATCTTTATTATTAAATTTTTGATGACCCTTTTTCCAAGCAGAAATTTTCTCATTATTTAAGCGATGAATATCTGACCAAATAAGGCGAATATTTCTTTTCTAAAATTACGTGTTCCCAAATTCAAGGGGTTTTCACATTCTATACAGCACTTATACATACCATCTGTTGGCCGAAGGTATTAACAGTACATAAATAATTCCAAATTCGCCAAAAATGCATGGGATGTATTTTTCTCTATTGCAAATATATTTATTCTTTTCATCATTTCCTTTTAAGAATTTTTCTAATTCATATTTCTTCCTCAAACTTTCTTTAGTTAAATATCGTAAAAAAGAGTTATAAAAGATATACTTTAAGCGGATTCTACATATTTTTTTTTTTTTTTTTTATAAATATTTCTTTTTCAAAATTTTTTTTAACTAAATATCGTAAGATAATGTTATAAAAGATATGCCTAAAGCAGGCTTTCCATTTTAGGTGAAATACTACCTATTGCAGTCGCTCCTATATTGTAATTTCTGAAAAAATTTTTGCAAATCTACACCAATCATGACTCCTAGATCCCAAAACTACCATTACTAAAAAAGTTAATATATATATACTTATATATATATATATGTGTGTGTTATTATATATAACTTTTTATGGACACAATAACTTTTGTAATTCAGCTCAAATCTCTTCCAAACTGTGTAATGTGGTAGAACACACATTGAGGGTCATTTGTGACGTGTCTGGGGGTATGCTGGTAAAATGAAGACATAACTCTAAATATAAGATAAAATCAACAGTTTATTTAAACCTCTGGAATATGGGAAAGTGGAGCGATAGTTCAAGATTTCAGTCACTAAGCACAACACTAAGAGATTAAATCATAAGCTATACTCACGACCACGGCTTAAAGCTCAGTTCGGGGCACTTCACACCAGCTTCACGTTCAGATTGCGGCTAAAAGCTGGTTTAACCCTATAATAAGACAGCCCGTGGCTGCAAACACTCTTTATTCTCAAAAATATCCAACGTATTGAATTAATTCTTACCCACTGGCACTCTTCTTGGGTAACTCAGCTCACCACAAACTAACTCGGCTCACAATGCTGACTGGCTCACTTTAGAACACACTCATAACTAATAACTAATGCACTCATTTTCATCAAGCTTCAGATTCAACTGGTCCTTTACATGAATTTATGTCGTTTACATTTTGGTGAAAATCGCTCAACAGGTGACACTGCTATGTTGAATTTTTCCCGATTACTGCAATAGTTCTATCTCCAAAACTAGACACTAATTTCCATCTAACTTCAGATTCGGGTATAATTTGATAAATAGTATCGTTGATTATGTTTTGGTGTCAATCACCCAACAGGTAGCACTTTTTTGTTGCATTTTTCCCGATATCCTCAATAGTCCTATTTTCAAAACTAATGTTCGGAATTTCGTGTCTTTAGAATCCTTATGATGCGGATAGATTATGATTCAATTTTGGCACTGTGGCAACGAATTTTGATATATTAACATGTATGAGATAGAAGAAAGTTTTGGGATTGCTACATGCGACTAGTTTTTTTAATGTAGATCTTTAAATTATTTTCTTTTGGAGAAAATATGAATGTGTGTGGTTTTGTTGTAAATAAAAAATATTTTTAAATAATACAGTACATATTCATAGATTTGCAAAAATGTATAAATGCGTATATTATCGTTCTTGAAATACATATATATATATATATATATATTTTGGATTTTATCTATAATATTTTTTATATTAAATATTTCTTTCCCGAAATTCCCTTAAACAAAAAGTTCTAATATTTAGTTATAATACATGCAGCAGCGGTTCACAGCAGAAAAACGAAACTTTAAACTCTAAATGGTATCCGTGATAATAGTAAAATATTTTGTGCAATTTGTGTAGCAATTGTACTCACGTGAAAAATATTAATGTCTGAAGAAAAAAAAAAGAGAAAAGAATTTCTATGTGAATTTGGTTCGCTAAATCTAAATTGTTTTGTCGTCGGGAGAAAACTTCATTTTTTCTGATTATATATCATTTAGAAACAAAAAATGTATTAAAAACATATTGATATTCATATTTCATTAAAAATGCATGGATGCGTGTCTTAAGTTAATTTTTGCATTTATTCTTTTGTGTTTTTATTCATGAGAATTTTTGTATTTAATATTTCTTTCCGAAACTTTATTTAAGCAAACACATCAAAAGATTACAGCTGTTCCTAGCAGGAAAAGTGAACTTAAATCTCTCAACGGTATTCACTGTAACAATAAAATATTTTCTGTCATTGTATAAAAATTGTATTCACATAGAATGCGTTTCGAATTCCCTTGAAAAAAGGCCAAAAGTTTTCAATCGGTTGGTCTATATCTAAATTGTCTCTTCTTTCGAAAAAAAAAACATAAACATTTTCAGCGTATCTACTTTTAAAACAGGGAATATTTTATTGGTACTTCAATTTTCAAAAGTTGACAAAAATGCATTCAAATTAATTCTCGCTTGTTTTAAATATTTATTGTTTTGGTTCTTTATTATTAAGTTATTTTTGTATTTAATTTTTCTTCTAGAAATTTTATATAACTACAATGGAGCATCGTTTATACGACGCCAGGGACTACCGAAAAACGTCGTATAAACGATAACGACGTATAATCGATTTTAACTTCCAAAACTAGAATTAATTTTGTTTTCATTTAATTTTAATGTTTAACGTGATGATTTGCATGAATTTGTAAATTAAACAAACCAAAATAATCTAATAAAAAAGGGGGGGAGCAGAATTAGTAAGCAATTTAAATATGCGTACCTTTATTTATGTTTCACCGAAAGGTTCCTCATTTATAGTACATAATTTCCTTTCCATTTAAAGTCAAAGATCAAAAACACCGCGTGGCCAACAAAAAGTCAGCAATACTGATAACAGTTAGAAGGATAGTCTATTTGCAATTTATAACAGGTCGGGAAAGCTTGCCATTCCCAAAAAAGAATGACCCCTCCCTGTGTAATCTGTTACACGTAAGCTGATTTTTCAGACTAATCGAATACCAGACCACATTTTTATAACGTGGAGTACATTTAAACACGCTCTTTGGTGCCATTCATAGCTGCCAAATTACATTCGTACGTAAAATACACAAGAAAAATAAGCAAAAATAAACCTATAGAAAATCGAAAAATCGACGTATAAACGATTTTTGGCGTCGTATAAAAGATATATATTTACATTAAAATAAATAAGAATGAATCGGGACCATATTAAAACGTCGTATAAATGTAAACGTCGTATAAACGATGCTTTACTGTAAATATACTATTATTTTAACACAATCAAACTGATTGGTAAATTTATCACACGAATTGAATATTTCCAACTGAGCGAAAAATTATCCAGGCTGGGAATCGAACCCAGATCCTTGATTTATAAGGCCAATGCTTTACCATTTAGGCTAACTTGGCGACAAGTGGCGGGCAACAGGTAACTCTCGCTCAGGTAACGAGCGAGCAATACATTTCACAAGAAATTGAACATCTAAAACGAACCAACTAAGAAATTATTTTTATTATATTATTAGTCAGAAAATGATATGCTTTTATTTTAGCTTGGCGATGTGATAAATCGCTAAATACAGTCACCGCAAAAAAAATCTTGGCATTTGCGATTTCAGATGTTTTGTTAAATATCTAGAAGTATACTTGAGGAATGACTCTGAAACTCCAGATGTATAAACAAAATAGTACAGGTCATATATTTTCGAGAAGATTTTTTTCGAAAATCCACTAGGGGACCGTCAACAAATTGAAAAAGAACGAATATCTTTTGAATAACCCTGTCAAAACTAATGTAGCAAAAGCGTTCGAACTGCAGATTATGATTAGATTATGATTAAGTGACTTATAGCAATAAACTGTGTTCATTTTTATTCGGATAACATGTATACTCGTAGAGAAATTAAGGTTTTTATAAAAACGGTCCCTAATTTTGCCTATTTTTTTGCTTATAATTTGCAGAGTTCTTAATAAAAAACAATGTTCTTTTCAGAAAATATGAAAAAGACATTGTACATAACACCTTGTAATCAAAATTAAAAAATATTAATAATTGTATGAAAAATGAGTAAGTTTACTAAATAAATTTTCACTGCTCATGCGACAACTCTATAAAAATTTCATTTGCATATTGTGTTAGCTAAATGTATAGAGCTATTTTGTTAAAATTTCAAAATCATACCTTGAAAATTCTGAAAATTATTGCCTAAAGAATAAGATTAAAATCCGATATTCCCAAAATGAAACAAAACTAGTTGGATGTGTCAATCCCAAAACTTTCTTTTATCTCATAAGTACATTTTAATATTTAAAAAACACGTGGTGACCCCAAAGTTACCCACTATCGAATTTCCTCGAACATTTGACCGAGCCTAATGAGATTCTGGTATCCGAAAAGCCTAAAACGCAAAATTTAATTAATATTCTGAGAAAATAAGCTTAGTAGTGCCTCATGTTGGGTAATTTATACTAAAACCTAATAAGCATCTATTTATGTCAAGACCTAACAGAATCTGAAATTTGATGGAATTTCGTCCATTAGTTCTTGAGATATAGTTATAGCAAAAAATTTGCAAAACGTAGCACAGCAACACCATATCTTGGACAATTTATGCCAAAACGTAAAAAAGCGTCTAATTATGTTATGGTGTAAAAGAATCTGAAGTTTGATGAAATTCTGTGCATTAGTTCTTGAGATATAGCTAGTTTAAAAAAACCGTGTAAAATATAGCACAGCAGCACCATCAGTTGAAGGATTTATAACAAAACGTAATCATCGTGTAATTATGTTATATGTCATTTTGTAACAAAATCTGAAGTTTGATGAAATTCTGTGCGTTGGTTGTTGAGGTATAGCTATCGGAAAAATCGTGCAAAAGGCAGCATAGCTGCACCACCTGTTGCAAGGTTAATACCAAAATGTAATCAGCGTCTAATTATGTTATATATTCTAGTGTAACAGAATCTAAAATTTGATGAAGTTCTCTGCATTAGTTCTTGAGATATAGCAAAAATCGTGCAAAATGTAGCATAGCAGCGCCATCTATAGGGCAGTTCACACCAAAACCTTATCAGCGGCTATGTATCTCAAGGGGTCACAGAATCTGAAGTTTGGTGAAATTCTGTGCATTAGTTCTTGAGATATAGCAATCTTGAAAATCATGAAAAACGTAGTATAGCAGCGCCACCTGCAAGGCAATTTTCACCAAAAACCCATAGGCACTAATTCATATCAAGGTCTAACTAAATATAAAATTTTATTAAATTTCGAGCATTCGTTCTTGAGATAGAGCGCCCACAAATTTTTTGTGACATACAGACAGACGGACAGACTCACAGACAGACATTTTCTAAAAATAGTCAAAACGTGTTCAGGACTTTCTAAAACGTATAAATCCGTCGAAAACCGGAAGTCGAAAATTTTCATGAATCCAATACTTTCTTCTTGTAAAGATAGAAGAAAGTAAAAATGAGGGGTTTTATCCATATTCCATTTAATTATTGTCTGTACGATATTTTGGATACAGCTCCTCATATTTTTGCTTCATTTTGGGAATAACGGATTTTGATCTTCTTCTATCGACAATAACTTTCAGAATTTTTAAGCTATGATTTTGAAAATTTAACAAAAGTTGCTCTATATATTTAGCTAACACGATATGCAAATGAAATTTTAATAGAGCTCAGTGAAAATTTATTTAGTAAACGTGCTCATTTTTCATACAGATATTATTAATTTTTTAATTTTCATAACAGGGTATTATGTACAATATCTTTTTTCATATTTACTGAAAATAAAATTGTTTTTTATTAAGAACTCTGCAAATTATAAGCAAAAAACTTGGCAAAATTTGGGACCGTTTTTATAAAAACCTTAATTTCTCTACGAGTATACATGCTATCCGCATAAAAATGAACACAGTTTATTGCCATAAGCCACTTAATCATAATCTGCAGTGTGAACGCTTTTGCTACATTAGTTTTGACAGGGTTATTTAAAAGATATTAGGGTTATTTATAAAGGGTTATTTAGAAGATAAAATCTTCTCCAAAATATATGACCTGCACTATTTTGTTTATACATCTGGGTCAATCCATTCCAAGTGGTCCAGCACTGGTCGCTCGACCATTTTTAAAAAATCTGAAATTTTTTGTACAACAACCCTAACATGAGGGAAGTTCAAAATGACCATTATTTTAATTTTACTATTTTTTGTTTGTGCATGGCGGCCATCTTTGTTTCATCGTGTGCAGCGATTTTCTCAGATAGTAGGATACACAAAATTGTAAATATCTCGTCTTTTATTTTCCCAATTGAAATGGAGTTTGCAGAATTTTGTTCAGAATAAAATAGGCTAAATATATGGTGGGAGAATAATTTTGGAAAATAAAATTTTACAAGTGAAATTTTAGCACAAAATTTAAGATTTTTTCCAAAATCTATCCGTTTTCAAGAGGAAATTTTTCATTCAAGGAAAACTGCCACACTTACACAATTTTTTCTACAAATAGGTCAAAAGTGCGTGTACTCATACACCAAGTCCCAGATCTAGGAGTTGATTTCTCTTTGCGAAAAAAATTCCGAAATTCGTCAAAAATTTCAAAAATCGCACTTTTTAGGCTTTGATATCTCTGGTGGGGCACGGGATAAAAATCTGAAATTCTGGCCTTTGATAGTATTATGTAGTAATATTATGTACAAAAATATTCAAGAAGGAGATTTGACTACAAGCGGAGATATGACATGGACAATATGTGAAAACAATACTGCCAAACTATTCTAACCTACTACGTAATTGTTCAACAAGACTGTCAACCTTACACAATTTTTTTCTACAAATAGGTCAAAAGTGCGTGTTCTCATACACCAAGTCCCAGATCTGGGAGTAGATTTCTCTTTGCGAAAAAAATTCCGAAATTCGTCAAAAATTTCAAAAATCGCACTTTCTAGGCTTTGATATCTCTGGTGGAGCACGAGATAAAAATATGAAATTCTGACCTTTGATAGTATTGTGTAGTAGCGTTATGTACAAAAAATTTAAAGAAGGAGATTTGACTACAAGCTCAGATATGACATGTACTTTATGACATTGTACTTTAACATCATCCATATTGCATTAATTTCAATTTAAATATAAACTTTTAACACTTTTCATTTAAAAAGCATAGTTTTTGTTTAAGATATAAGCTTTCAAAATACATATATTGCGTACAATTAAAATACATGTATATAACTCATTTCCTTTAAAATACATAACGAAAGTAATAATAATAAATTATTATTATTTTCTTAATAGCATTTTATCTTAACTTCAAGGCGTTGCTTCTAAATTACACTCACGAAAATAATAAATACTATTCTAAAAAAATCGCTATTGATGAGATTTGTCCCCCGGATAACATAAAAATACCGAAAATATATGTCAGTTTCCTAAGACTTTAATTTGGATTAAAAGCAATTTTTATTGGTTCAGAGGCGAATGAAATCAAATGGATATTAATACTCCAGGAGTTAAAATATTATATGCGTGAAAGTTCTTTTTTATTAATGAATTTCCAAGAACGAATGACACACTACACATTGTTTACCTTTGTAAAGTTAATCACAATTTCTGAAATGTTTGTTTGTTTACATTGGTAATCTGTTGTTGGTAGCTGTTTATTTTTAATTTCGAACTTAAAATATTATAATTGTATAGTTTTTGAAGGTTTTAAAGAAAATTAAGTCTCTTCGCAACTGCTCTGCTCAACAAGCGCTAAGTGGTTTGAAACATTTACAAATTCATTTTTTTAACGGAAAGATATAAAATTGGAAAGTATGATAGTGATTTGGAATAAAATTGAGGTTTCCATTTTTTGGTAAATATGTGATTTTGATCACGTGAAAAAAAATATTTTTTAACTCCTCTTAGAGTGATTATTCTTCTTTCGCACAGAAATTCGATTCAAAACGCCCATTTTGACACCATTTTCTGAAGGCTCCATTGCGTTTGCAAAAAAACAGGAAATTGAGTACGATTACAGAGTTTGTAAGCAACAACACTTGCTAGTTTCATGCATCGCCGAACAAAAATAAATGAAAACTTATGTCATAAAGTTGCCCTTCTGGATTTTAAAATAGCCTTAAGAAAAATACATGTGATACAATGAAGATTATTTCCATACGTCAAAAAATCGGCATGGAAATAATGGCCGCAATCTGTTTTTATTATTATTATTATTATTATTATTATTATTATTATTATTTGAGGATGAGCGCAACCTTGTATCGTCATCTTAACGTATTATATATATGTGTGTATGTATTATAATTAATGTGAAAAAGTTCGCCAACTCTGTGCTAACACAGCCTGCGCATATGAGTAGTAATAGTATTCCCGGAAAAGGAATCTCCAATCCTCTTAAAGCAGAAGAAAATATTTGTGCAGTTTTCGTTTACTAATTAATCATGTTTCGAATAAAAACGTGAATACTCCTTTATTTATTACAATTCAGAATCAAAAAAATGTGTTTTAAGCCTATTAATATTCAAATCTCGTCAGAAATATATTGAAATGCGTTTTCCATTTTATACATATTTATTCTTCCGGTTGGAGAGTCTTATTTTTTCTTTTTTATTATTATTTTTTCTTTGTAAAACTTTACATAAAGAAATATTTCAAACGCATACAGCTGCTCCCATACAAAAGATAAATTGTATTAGCTGTAACTGAGTTATTATTCTGAGGCTATGCACAGTTTTAATATTTACGTGCAATGCATTTTATATCCGGTTGTAAAGGAAAAATATTAATAATAATAGCAATAATCCTGAAAAAAAGGGGGTTTTTTTTCGAAATGTCAACAAAACTTTAGAATTCTTTTAATTTTCTAAACTTTGTAAAAAAAAAAAAACTCGAAGTAAAACTTGTAGTTTTAAATGACAAGTTTTATTACTATCGGAAACAAAAACAATGTGTTATAAATTTATTATTTTTTTCAGTACAGTCAAAAATGTATGTTCGGACATGTATTTTCCTTACTTTAAATACTTACTCTTTCAGACTTTTCTCCTTAAATAATTTTATTAAATATTTACTATTTAGCGATATTGATTTAATCAAAATCCTCTAAAGCTTTCCTTACAGAAAAATTTAAAGAACATTATTGCATTATTATAAAAGAATTTAAGTAAAATCCTCTTATAGTTTTTCCCTGCAGAAAAGCCTAATTTGGATACATCCGTGATTTTCCTTGTACTACTAAAATATTATGTGCCATTATATAGCATATTCACGAAGAATATATTTAAAATATACTTAAAAGAGAAAGAAAAAATCATGTGTGAAACATAGATTATGAAGCATTTTCCAACTCAATCAGAATAACGTAACAAAACTGCAACCGTTTAAAAATTAAAATATTGCGTCTCATTTCACCATAGGGAAATGTATAACGCATTTCAAAATCAAATTTCATCTGTTACCTACCGAATTATCCGAATTTTTTAGCAACCCTGTACATGATATAGCGATCTATATCTAAAAAAACATGCATTCCAAAATTTATTTTATTTAACCATTTCCGGCACACTGTGCCCGGTCTGGGATACCTAATTTTAATTCCAAACTTGCAAATGGCACCAGTAATATTTTAGTAAAACTTTCCTTTTACAATAAAAGCTTAAAAGAAGGAATTCAAAATATGTAAAACATTCGTTTGTGAATTCCGGTGTCAGTCGATATTTTCTCATTTTACTAACAGATTTTGCCCGTGCCGGAAAGGGTTAAGAGACGCATGTATTTTCGTTGAAAATTCTCCCTCAGCAATTTCTTTTAATAAGAAGAATGATATGCGAATTTTTTCTGCAGCCCTGTATATTAGGTATAGAATTTATATGTAAAGAGTAATACGCAAAAAAGTAATTAAATTTAAAAGCGCATACCGAATTTTAAAACGAACTTTCCAGCAATTATTACGCAAAGACATTACTGTAACCGTTTTCTTTTGTGTATTCCTGTAAATTAATAAAAAATGTTATGAGTGCTCCGTTTTCATGTTCCACGTAATACTTATCCATCATGGATATGTATAATATAAAATATGAAAATAAAACATTTGTAAACTATCTATAAAAAGCATTGCCATTCCAAAATAAAATTTCAACACATTTCATGTTACATTAGTAATTTATGTTACATTCCTTCTTTAAAAGAAACTATTCCAAAAAATTTTATACATGCTTCATCATTTCCGGATAACAAAGGTTACTGATATTTAATATATTTTGTCGCACTATTACATTCTAAATTCATACCAAATTTCAAGTCTCTGTCTCAATTTGTAAATTAGTCAAAAATAATTCCAATTTTAAAACGATTTTAAGACTCATGCTATATTACGTTGATAGCTAAGTAATAAATATTTCAGATTATATAATTTATTAAATAAAAGCATTTCATCGATGCACATATGAATTTCAAAAATGTAAATAAGGCAATGATTTTTTTTAACATATTTTAGATAAGAGACAAGAGTATTTATGAAATTTAGTCAAATTGCTTACATGTAATTTTCGCTTTGAATATTTTATTCTTAATCCGAGAGAATATTGATCAAAGGACACGCTAAAAAATGAGTAATATGTGTTAAAATAATAATGAACAAAAAACGCCGCAATGAAACATTATTTAATCGTGATTAGCAAACATTAGGGACCTATTAATATGAAATTATTAAGTCTCAATAAAATTTATAAAACACAGATGAATTGAAATATATGGCGTGAAGATGGAAAAAATTATAAGGGCATAATGAAGTATTTCTAGAAATAAATTAATACTTTGCAAAATCACCTTTTTTTTTTCAACGATCCTTTTAACTAGTAGTCATTGACTCAGAAAGTCCAATTAAAAACTGTTTAGAAATGTTTTTCAACGCTAATTGAATAAATGATGTCAAATTATCTACAGTTGGCAATTGTGTGCCTACTTACATACTTATCTAGCTAAAATGCCTCACAGATTCTTTATGGGGGTTTAAATCAGAGATTTTTGGTGACCAATGCAAAAGTTGGACAGAACTGACCGCGAACCATGGACATGATGTGCAAGACACATTTAAAATTTCATTTTCTTTTCAAAACAAATAATCTTCACCTGTAATAAAGGAGCAATATTTTTTCAGCTAACTATTCACACATGATTTTGAATTTATGCGACCTTGAATGGAAAATTGCTGTTCCATTGACATCAAAACATGCCAATGAAATCACAGTAACTGCTCCGAATATGCGTTTCATAAAAAGAGATTTAGCTTTTTGCACGTCCTACGAATAATGGAGTATACTCTCTAGAGGTGAAAAGTAAACTTTTTTCGTTTGAATATATTACTTTTTTCAAACGAAATAAAAAAAAAACGTGTTTCTAAGCAAATTCTAAGCTAGGTTTCATAAGTAATTTTGTAAGTGTTGGACGTTTAATATAACACTGGCTTCTTTTGCGGAACATTACGTATTGTTCGACTAGCGCAAGACAGATTCATTTTTGTCTTAATTTGAGTAGATTTTTTTTTTCTTTTAAGTAAGGTACACGGGCAATTCCACGTTTTTGGCGCAGAGTCAGATAAAGTGGACTACCTGTATAGTTCTTTTTGCCATAATCTTTTGGATTCTTCAACAAATTATAAGTTAATGTTTTAGATCTGTTTATATTCCTTGCAATCTCACGTCCATTCATTCTATATTTTCTATAAGCAAAATTTTTTCACTTTTTTAAAGTCAGATTGTTCTGTGCTTTTTGCCATATTGAAGAAGAAACGAACTGAACAATCTTACTGCGCAACAGTTCAACAGTTCTAGGTTACTTTAAACAAATCTATGATATTACCAAATAGGCAAAATTTTATTTACGATTTAAAAAAAATGTCCTTAAAATTTCTTTTCCGAATACATATCTATTAAAACTGTTTAAAATTCATGCCTTTTAATGATTTTCCAAATTTTCAAATTAAATTTTGTTTAGAAATGTTCCTTTTTGTTGGATTTCCCGCACAGAATTTGAAGTTAGACAAATGGAAATCCCTGTTTTGTGTGAAACTGTTATGACTAGAATAAATAATATTTTAATTTCAAGTGAGGCATGCAACGCAATTCATCTGTTTTTTTTTTCTTATCGTGTTTATTTATCATATTTAAATCTGTGTGTCAAGCTCAAGATATGACTGTGAAACGGCGAAGATGCGATAATCCGCTTAGATTACTTCTGAAATCAGTCAACAGGTGACAGCACCACGCAGGCAAGTATTGTGTGCACGCCGGACATCATATTATACCCAGAGACAATAAAACTGCATAATCATCAGTTTTCTATTGTGTATAGAACTCAATTTTTTATATTTTAGACTCTTCTTCTTCGTTACGCTGTTGCGAGCAGCTTTTTATGATGCCAAGCCAATTGTTGCGGCTGGCTAAAATATTTTAATCTTCTAAACCGTGAACGCTTTTTTAAATATGTTTTAATTAATCCAATTTATGTTTAAGTTTATTTTTAGAAGTGTTCCTTGATTAAAATTACTCAAGACAGTGAAATTCGTGTCAGTGTGTCTCCCTTACATTGTTGAGTCTTTTAATTCTGCAGTTACCCAACGGATGCACGGCAACCAGCTCCTGAGAGAGGTAGGTGCGAGCTTTTATTACCTTTTTTCTCTTGGAATGAACATATATAAAAAGGACACTGCTGGAGATTAATGGTATAAAACTTTCAGATTATGATTCCTGATGAGCTAGAAAAATAAAACTAGCACAATAGTGTCCCATTATTTATATTTTGCTTTATGAAAAGAAAAGAAAAAAAAAAGAAATAAATAATTGAATACAATTGATAAATGATAAAATTGTGAAATGTAATATATATATATAAAGAATTACAATACTAGCATAGTGACATAGTATATCTTGAAAAATAACTGATACGTTTATTAAGAAAAAGAAAATATATATACATATAATAAAAGCCACCATGGCTATGTCAAAAGACCTTTTAAATATAGAAAAGCTCAATAATGGAAATTATTATAACTGGAGCTTCAAATTGGAAAATTTACTAACAAAAGATGGCTTGTTTAGCTATGTGCTCGAAGACCCCCACCCACGGACGCAGATGCTGCGTATCTAAAAAACAGTAACAAGGCTAAGGCCATCATCAATCTTTGTATAGATGACTCACAAATAGTTTATGTAAAAGATTTACAAACACCCAAGCAAATTTGGGATAAGCTCAAGAGCACTCATCAGCGAAATAACTTAAGTTCAAAATTATTTCTGCTCAGGCAGCTATATTCGCAAAAATTAGGCGAAGGGGCAATTTAATTGAGCATATCAACAATATATTAACTATTAAGTCAAATCTCTCCGCAATAGGAGAGAATATCAATGAATCGCATATCGTTGCCATCATGCTCTGCTCACTGCCCCCATCCTATTCGCCTCTTATTACAAGCCTTGAGGCGAGAGATGAAGCTACATTAAACCTTGAGCTTGTTAAAAATAAACTAATAGATGAGTACACGCATAGAACGCATAACAAAAATTCAAATGTCGCATACAAAGCGACAAATAAGACGAACAAGTACAAAAAGTACTGTTCGCATTGCCATCGCGACAACCATGTAAATGCGCGATTGTTTTCTGTTGAAAAATAAACAGAAGACAAACAGTTATAAAAACGATAATAACAGATCCAAAAACTATAATAATGGCCAGAACTTCAAAAGTCAAAATAATAACTATAAAAACAAAAGTGGAGATAAACATGACACTTCAAACTACTGCTTTGAAACCAGAACGAATAATTCCAATGTTTCTCCTCCCCCAGTGGAAAACGAGTCTGAAACCGACACAACACTAGTCAATAGAACACAGACAACAGACCCCTACACTTATATTGTTGATTCAGGATGCACGAGACATGTGTCATCCGTGAGAGAAAATTTTATAACATTCACACCAGGAAATTTTGGAAATATAACTATAGCCAACGGGAAAAGATTAAATTCTCAGGGCGTGGGCGACGTAAATTTAAAAACGGACGCACAACACAGCATCACACTTAAGGATGTTTTATACTGCCCCGAGCTGCAAAGCAATTTACTATCGGTTAAAAAGGCTACAGAAAATAATATTAAAGTAATTTTTGAAAAACAATCATGCATGTTTGTCAAGGATGATAATATTATCTTGACCGCCAAATTAAATGATAATTTGTACGAGTTAGGACCCAAAGACGACTATGGATATAGCACTCAAACCCAAACACAAACTAATTGTAACAATAAAAATTGCATATCCATGTGGCATAACAGGTTAGGCCATAAAAATTATGATGCAATCAGATCACTTATCAAAAATGCGCTTGTCGAGGGTATAGAAATAAATGATTGCAAGCACGAAACCACTTGCACCAAATGTATACAGGGCAAACTGGCGAGTGTGCCTTACCCCGAAATAGCCACAAACAGATCCAAAGAGGTGTTAAACTTAATACACACAGACATATGCGGGCCCATGAACACACAAACACTCAGTGGAAAAAGGTATTTTATAACTTTTACTGACGACTATAGCCGATACACAATGATCTATTTGATATCGCACAAATCTGAAGCTATAACAAAACTAACGGAATACATAGCACTAACTAAAAATAAATTCGGGAAAATGATTAAGGCAATCAGATCCGATAACGCCCAAGAATATCTTGGAGACAATTTTGAAAATTTTCTGATAGAAAACAGGATAGAACGCCAATTAAGCGTCCCATATTCCAGCCAGCAAAATGGCGTGGCGGAGCGCAAAAATCGGACTATAGTTGAAATGGCACGTACGATGCTATCGGATGCGAATTTGCTAAAACATTTTTGGGGTGAAGCCGTACTAACCGCGAACTACCTAATTAACCGCTTACTCACAAAGGCAAACGAAAATTGTAGGACCCCTTTCGAACTGTGGAACGGTAGGAAACCAAACTTATCGAATATTAGAACGTTCGGATGCAAAGCATATGCGTATGTGGATAAACAGAAACGATCCAAATTTGATGAAAAGGCGATAGAAGGAATCTTGTTAGGTTACGACAATCGTAGCAAGGGTTACAGGATACATACCGGCGGAAATAATGTTCTAATATCGCGAACAGTGAAATTTATTGAGAACGGAACGAGCAATATTAGCGAAAACCTAAACGATGAGCAAACTCCCACCGTAACAGTTGGAGTAGATTTAAGCGATGATGATGAAAACAAAATTAAGATTCCGGAAAACATAACGAACCTCGCAGATCTCAGAGAAACAATAGAGGTGTACCGCCCGATAGGTTTGGGATAAGTGCGAACATGTGTCGCGTACAGGAACCCAAGACGTGGGATGAATTACAAAACATTGAAGATGTCCAAATTAAAAATAAATGGATTGAGGCCGCTAAAGAAGAGATTTAATCTTTAAAGCAAAACAAAACATGGAAATTAGTCAAACCTCCTTCCGGGAAACGCGTAATAGGCAATAAATGGACGTTTAAAGCGAAACGAAACGTGGACGGAACTATAGAAGGATTTAAGGCTAGGCTAGTAGCCAAAGGGTTCTCACAAAAATACGGAAGTGATTACGATGAGACCTACGCACCGGTCGTATCACACACAACATTGAGAGCGTTCCTAAACGCCGCAGTATACAAAAATTTAAGAATTACTCACCTTCACGTAAAAACCGCTTTCCTGCATGGCGACTTAGAGGAAGAGGTCTATATGTCCCAGCCGGAGGGATACGTAGAGAAAGGTCAGGAAGACAAAGTATGCTTGCTTAACAAGGCTATTTACGGTCTCAAACAAGCCGCTAGAGCTTGGAATCTAAAAATAAGTAAATCACTAAAAAATTTGGAATTTGAACAATGCGTATCGGACCAGTGCATGTATAAGAGAATCAAAAACAATCGGATCGAGTTTATACTAGTGTATGTCGACGACATTCTTGTAGCAGGGGATGAGGAAATTACACACGAAGTTTACACCGAACTTTCCTGCGAATATGAAATTAAAAACTTGGGAAAAGTGACGCAGTATTTGGGAATAAATATAAGAGAAACCGAAAACGGTAGTTTGGAGCTAGATCAAACACATAAAATAATAGAAATTGCAGAAAAATTTAATTTGATCGACAGTAAGCCGACATACACCCCAATGAACACAAAGTATTTCAGCTTAGACCCAAATGGGAAACCTATATAGGATAACACGAGATACAGAAAGGCAGTAGGGGGGCTACTGTACATTGCTACTCTAACCAGACCCGACATTGCTTCCATAGTAAATATACTGGAATTTGAAGTTAGAAGTTAGTCAGAAGTTAGAATTTGAAGTTAGACAAATGGAAATCCCTGTTTTGTGTGAAACTATTATGACTAGAATAAATTATATTTTAATTTCAAATGAGGCATGCAACGCAATTCATCTGTTTTTTTTTTCTTATCGTGATAAATTATCATATTTAAATCTGTGTGTCAAGCTCAAGATATGACTGTGAAACGGCGAAGGTCCGATAATCCGCTTAGATTACTTCTCAAATCAGTCAACAGGTGACAGCACCACGCAGGCAAGTATTGTGTGCACGCCGGACATCATATTATAGCCCAGAGACAATAAAACTTCATAATCATCAGTTTTCTATTGTGTATAGAACTCAATTTTTTATATTTTAGACTCTTCTTCGTCGTTACGCTGTTGCGAGCAGCTTTTTATGATGCCAAGCCAATTGTTGCAGCTGGCTAAAATATTTTAATCTTCTAAACCGTGAAAGCTAAAGAGCTTCACGAATATGTTTTTTTAAATATGTTTTAATTAATCCAATTTCTGTTTAAGTTTATTTTTAGAAGTGTGCCGTGATTAAAATTACTCAAGACAGTGAAATTCGTGTCAGTGTGTCTCTCTTACATTGTTGAGTCTTTTAATTCTGCAGTTACCTAACGGATACACGGCAACCAGCTCCTGAGATTGGTAGGTGCGAACTTTTATTACCTTTTTTCTCTTGGAATGAACATATATAAAAAGGACACTGCTGGAGATTAATGGTATAAAACTTTCACTTTTTAATGATTTTCATCGTAAATGCATAAGCTTTTCTAGTCAAGCGGATCCAACATTTCACGATTTTTCGCTTCTCCTAATATTTTTTCCCATCGCTGTAATTTCATTAAAGAATGCACATTTTTTTAAATGCAATGACTGGAGTTAAATATTTATTTTAATTTACCATTTTTGTCGGAAGGAGTCATAGAAAATTAAAAGCTCTTTTTTTATTTTATTTTTCTTTTCTAATGATCACATAACAATTTTATCAACTTTGTAATTATTCGTTCTACTTAGAAAAAAAGCACTTAACTATCTTTTAAGAATATCCTGTATATGCAACAAATGTTATGCATTTGATTGTTTGTAATATGTATTACAACTAAGATTGAGGAGGAAAAAACGCAATTTTTTTATGAATTTAGATTTGTTTGATTTAAATTAGATTTTTGTGATTTTTTTACTGTGTTAGACGCAGAAAAGCTACCAAGAATTCCAAATTTCTAAAACAATCAAAACTCTAATTGCTATCACATTCTACGTTTTTTTCCTTCGATTAAAAAAAATATATTTATTGGTTAGTAATTACAGGAAGTATAACAATTGCTAATTAGTAATTTTACTAGTTACTAACATACAACACTATGTAAATTAAGATTTTGTAATAAGTATTTGTAATAACTAATAAAAACGACTGATGTTTATATTTAATAAAATTACTAAGAACTGCATTACATATTAATTTCTTAACACTGCTTAAAACTAATAATTATTATACAATTAACTCTCTAATTAAAAAAATAGCATCTAATTAATTTTTATGCTAAAATAACAATTGTGCTTTAGGACTCATTATAGGAAAAAGGGGGGAGGGTGCAGGGTGCTAGTTCCCGAAAAAAGTACTAGCTGAGTGGAAAAGAACATTATTTCATTAAGAAAAATGTTAGTAATGTGCTTAGTAATGATATAAGAAAAAGGAATATACCTTAATAATTTTAAAATTATAAATAAAGGAACACTAATTTCGAATTATTTTATGAGTTACAAATTGAAAAATACAATTAAATTACATCATGATTTAATGATTTTCTGTTTATAATTTGTTTTGGTTTTTTAATTTTTTTTAATTTTTTTCTGTTGTTAATTTGTATTTTTTCATAAGAAATAAAGTTTTTTGATTTTGGACACACAGATTTAAAAAATACTAACGCGAGGAGAAGTTTTCTACAAGAAATCTCAAGGTACAACTAAAGCTGAAATTTCCTATTTTTAAAAAGAACAGGGTGCATTTTGCCAATTTTAAAAAGGTCAAGGACTTTTACACTCAAAAGAATGGCTAGAGGTAACAGTAAATAATTGCAAAATTAACAAAAACTGCAAATGAGGAATAATAACTTGTAGCAGAAATAACGAAAAAAATATAGAATGCAGCTCGTGTTGCATTTGTACCAGGGCCGTATAGCTAAAGAAGCGCTAGGAGCGGCTCAGCTCCCTTTAAAACATTTTGAGCCTCTGCTGGAAAAAATTCCAAGGTCACTTTAATGAATTTATGTTTAAAAAATCCAAATAAAATTCTGTTCAAAAGTCTAAATAGTTTTTAAGTCTTTTCACAGTTTTACAGAAATTTGTAACTAAAATAAATGTTTCAACGCTGGCAAATCTTATTTTCACATAGGAAACTAACATGATGATTAATATTATAACTAGCATGCACTAGTTATACTCTAGAATTTTTCATCATCATATTTTTTCTTAGCACAAAATGAAATTATTACAATAGTTTAATAAGAACTATAGCACCTACAGTATGAATATGCACTAATTTATCTTTCTGCATCAGAGAGGGGGAGAGAGAAAATATTATCCCTTCTCCCTACATTTTCTTGACCCCCCCCCCCTCCATCTTATTACTCATTCCCAACTACGGCCCTCATTTATACTTATTCCTACAGTTATTTCTACAGTTATTTCTACAGTTTAGCATAAACCCAAACTCAGTTTTTTCTTTTCTTTTTTTATAATTTAGGACTGTCAAATTTAATATATATTTTTCAAGATCTCATCGAACTAAACACGCATAAACTGACAAATATTTTCAAATAGAATAGAAAGAGCAAAATCACTTCATTGGCATTTGTTGTATTGCAACTGTTAATTATTCTGTGACATTGTGTAAGAATAATATCCACGTGCTATGCAATTCAAAACCACACGAAAAGTAAGAGCTCTGTTATCGTTTTGTTTGACCTAAACAATCATCTTAAGAACAAAACGTAAATTTATCCGGTTTATGTTCATTAAAAAATATATTATACATTCCTCACGATTCAAACCAACTTTAGTGGAACTATTCAAAATGTTGCTTCTGAAAAAGAATCCAAATTAACATATAGTAAATTGTTCCTAGCAGCAATGTAGTCGTAAAAGAAACAGAAGGTATGCCTTCTAAGCAAAGAGTATACCCTTGCCCAATCCAAAGTTGCGGGTGTGACATTTACACAACTTAAATTAGTCACCAGCAAAAATATTTTTGAGCATTCGTTTCAATTTCTATGAATTTCAATGTAGACCACTTACACATACATTTATCCAAATCCTAAAATTGTCCAGTGTATCATTTATTTATTAAAAAAAAAATAATTTCCTCCTGTTGCGGGTGTGACATAAAAAGGACATGCATTTTCACCTTTCAGTGCAGAAACGCAAAACTGTGAATTATGACAACTGAGTGAATTGATTTTTTTAAATATTAGACAGTAATACTTAAATAATTATTCTATGAAAAAAATTAAATTAATTACTCAATTCTTGCTTTTGTAGAAAATATTCAAAATTTTCGTTGCGGGTGTGACGCCCTGTTGCGGGTGTGACTTGTATAGCCAATAAAATAATGACATACACAAATATTTTCAAGGCAGATTTTTTTTTAATTAAAGAATTAATCAATATTACAATTATAATATCTTAGAGAGCAAAATATCAAACAAATTTTATTTCTAATCTTGAATTTATAATTTTTGGTGGTGATAGCTTTTTTTTACAAAAATCTGTTTTTTTCCTAGGATATATCTGACTGACTGGGCCAAATATACATGTTTTCTTAAATTTTTTTCAAACATTCTATATCTATATAGTCACCATCCATTTGTCTTATTTGTCCATCAAAGTTTTCACCTTTTTTAATGTCGAGAATAAACCAACTTCTACAAAATCTCCAACTGCACATTCATCGTTGGATATTATATCCTTGTCAAAGTATGGATACATCTGACTGACTGAGCCAAAAATACACATTTTCTTAATTTTTTTTTTTTCAGATACTCTTATTTTATATCATCCCTATTCATTTGTCTTATTTGTCCATCAAAGTTTTCACTTTATTTTTTTTTTTTTTTTTTTTTTTTAATGAGGAGAATAAAACATCTTCTACAAAATCTCCAACTGCACTCTTATTGTTGGATATTATATTTTTGACAAAATATGGTAACAAACAAATTCTCTTGTGATCACTTTCTAAAGTTATTGCTATATTAATTGTTCCTACGTGAATAGAAACAATATGATGTATCGATTGAATGTTGAGCTCTGATTGTGCTTGGTGCCAGCATGCATGAAGCATTTTCACAATATCTTCTGAAATTTGACATTCAGCAAAGTTCTTTTATATTTTTTAGGACTTTTTCTACACACATGGCAAAATCTGAAGCTGAATTTATAATTGCAGAGCGTTGCTAGCGTTACCATTTTTTTGGCAACTGCACCATTCCCCGTCGACAAATCCTTTACCATGAGATGAAATGCAAAAGGATTGCCATCCTTTACCATGATTTTTTTAAATAGTCTCTTCTTTTCTCTCCTTGCTTCTCCTCTTTCCTTCTCTTATTGTAGATATGCTTCATATTTAAAAGGGTTTTCTTTTATCTTTTTTCGAGAATATCGTGATCTTTCTGTATTCTTCATTCTCTGCAAAAGAGAAGAAATTAATGTGTAAACTGAATAAATATAGCACTTCAAGTCAAAAAATATATGCTTAACAAATTGTTAATATTTATCCCTTGAAATTTCTAATCTTACATAAAGTTAATTGTGTTAAATTTTGGTTAATTTCAAATTGACTATATACATTTTATGCTAACTTAATAAATATTTTAACAGTTTCTATTATTCTTACTTCTATTTTTTATTTAATCTGAATTAAAAGAGAAAAAAAAATCTTCCCCTAATATTGCTTTATTTATTTTAAAAAACCAAAAATAGATATATTAGGTAAATACTATCAAATAACAAAATAAAATACATATAAGGTGGTCTGGTGTAATAACGCCAGGCGGGGTAATAACGTCAAGTGCTAATATTTTGCATAATTATGAAATAATCTGGTAAATGACACCCATGTGCTCTGCGCAGTAGGGTTTTGAGTCATATAAATCGCAAAAAACAGCTTCTAGTTAATTTGTTTTATTTTTAGGTCATTGTTTTTACAAGCAACTAAATTAACGCTTGATCTAAAATTTGCGAGATACGTTTTGTGATGTGAAGACTATTTTTTTTATCCGGAAATACTTTGTTAATTACATAAATTTGTAGTACATTTCATGGACTTTCAAAATATTGTTGAAGATTTTGGATATCTTCTCGAGATAATTTGTAATTTAAAATGTACAGCGCAATAACTATAACGGGGTAATAACGCCAATCCTTGGCATTAATGATGGGCGATTTCGATTTTTTAAATCGATTTAATCGATACTACGACCAACTCGATTTAATCGATACTTTAAAATTTTTAATCGATTTCTCCAAAAGTAATATAATTTTCATTTTCCTTCAAAAGTCGAAGATAAAATAGACGGATGTGCCAATTCCAAAATTTCAGTGTATTAGTTTTTAAGATAGAAGAATTAAAGAAACCTCAGAACTCCCCCCCCCCCCCTGCAAAATAGCGTTTTTTATTGAGTGATGTACACCAAAAGTTGATCAGGATAAATTTTTATTAGGTACCAGCTGAATCCGAATTTTGTTGAAAATCCATGAAAGCGCGAGATACAGCTATTGCGAAATCATAAAAAATGCAGCATATCAGTGCCACCTGTAGGGCAATTTACACCAAGAACTAAATAACACTAATCTATGTCAGAGATTTACTGAATCTGAATTTTGATGAAAATTCGTTCTTGAGATTGCGCTATTGCGTTAATCATGAATAATGCAGTATAGCAGCGCCATCTCTTAAGCGATTTCCACCAAAATGTAAATAGCATCAAAGAATATCAAGGACTAATTGAATCTAAATTTTTATGAAAGTCTGTGCATTAGTTCTTGAGATAAAGCTAAAATGGAAACAGGGACGTGCGAAAAGAGAACTGCGCCAGGTTCGAAGTTCCAATTTAGCCCCCCCCCCCCCCATTAACTTTTTCTTGTGATAGGCTAGAAGTGATGTTAGTAGTAAAAATCTGGCGCCCCTTAAATTTCCGTGCTCGGAACGACCGCTTCCTTTCGCCCCCCCCCCCCCCCTTTCACATGGCGATGAGTGCAAATTGTGAAAAATTCAGTATAGCAGCGCCATCTGAGAAGCTAGATACATCAAAATGCAAAAAAACATCAATTCATGTCAAGGACTAACTGGATCTAAAATGTGATGAAAATCCGTTCATTCGTTATTCAGATATAGCTGTTGCGCAAATCGCAAAAAATGTAGCATAGCAGCGCCACCTGTTAGGCTATATTCACCAAAAATTAATTAGAGTCAGTTTATATCAAGGTAAAAAAAAACCTAAAATTTTGTGGAATTCCGTGCATTTGTTCTTGAAATAGAACGGTCAGAAATTTTTTCGTATACAGACTCACAGAGTGACAGACATACACACAGATATTTCTTAAAAACCATGAAATTGTGTTAAAGACCTTCTAAAATATATAAATCCATCGAAAACGGGAAGTCAAAATTTTTCACGAATCTAATACTCTCTTCTTGTAAAGTTACGAAAGAAAGTAAAAACGTAAAATCGATTCTGCCCGGAAGATCGGTCTTTAGATTCGATGTCGATCGAATTCGATTCGATTTCCTTTTTTTTTTTTTTTTTTTTTTTCTTTCATGCGAAGGCTAAGTCAGTGTTGAATGCAGGTATTTTTCTGCGACTCCTGAGGAAGGCATCATGTTTTACAGCTCTGTAAGAGAGGGGGAATCGCAATTTGTGGATTAAAAAGCATAGAATCTCATAACTTCTGAGGGGGGGGGGGTTCCCCGGCGGGCCACTCCATTAATTTGACACTAGGTTAAATCGTTATATTTTTGTTTAGAAGTCCAGTTATTTGAAGTATTAGTTTATTATGTTTTTTTTTTCACGCTCGTCTCTTCTAACCCCCCCCCCCCTATTTCCGCGTCTGTTTTAACTTACAGGGCCGTTCGAAATATGCATACAGTTTTAAAAATGTCCAATCCTCGGTCTATTTTATTTTAGATCCACATTTTAAATCCTTGACAAAAGATAAAGGGTCGCCCTTCCGCCTGTTTGAGGTTTATCTGCGCCCCGCCGGGGGGGGGCATATTTTTTTGTTTCTTCAAAAGAAACAAAAAAAAATTTGAAGGGGGGGGGGGTGTTTGCACCCTCCCCCAATATACACCTTAAAATTTCTCTCATTTAATTCTCTACCATTTTTAACTTAAAAGTTTAAGCTACATGGCACCCACAGAGCTGTGGACCCCCACCCCTCTGTCGATCACTCACCTAATTTTGCTTATTTCTTCACTTCATTTCAATCTTTAAAAGGCTATAACTTTGTTTCTACAGGAGTTACAGTGATGAGAAAAATTCTAGTATAGCTAACTATTTCTCGCCGTTCTTTTTGCTATTCCAGTTTCCCGGTTTTCCCTATAGGACCTTTTGGTGGGGGGGGGGGGGGAGGGCAGAGGGGTTTTTTCTCATTTCTTGATACAATATGCCTAATGAAAGCTTATGCTTCATACATTACAAATCTAGCATAAGAAAATTTCTCCCATCATTTCAGGTCATGTTACGGACCCATAATGTGTTAAAATTTTAATTTTTCAAACTTCTTCGAAAAGAGAAAAAAAAACAAAAAAAAAAACATTGATACTTATTAGCGAAACTGGGGTTCGAACCCGCAATCGTTTGATTGCACACGTAATCCCTAAGTTTATTGGCCACCGAGTACTCAGCAGCGCTATTATTTCTTTAAATTGTTATCTTTAAATTCGTAATATCTTTTGAATGGAATGTCCGATTTGAATAATTCCAAAAGTAATCTACAGATATTGTAACAGGCATTGATACAAAATGATTTATTTGGATAAGGATTAAGGTATCGATAGTATGGTCTAATTTTGGTTGGTGTATTTATCGCATTTTAAAATGTAAGAAAGTAGTTATAGCGAGTTAACTACAATAGCTGGACATATGGTATCGCGCGGTTTTTGCTTTTTTTATAGATATTAATTTATTCTTTAATATTATAGAACCTTTTTTTATTCATTTAAAAGTATTTCCTGACGATTGAAAATTATTTCAAAAAGTACACACGTAATTGTTTAAGGTTTCGCTTCTATCGGCACTCTCAGGGTGCCACTATTTTTTTTTTTCATGTTCGCCCGTCCTACCGCCCCCTTCCCTCCCTTCCTCACCAATCTTAACTTACAGGTTCGTTCAAATTATGACTGCGATTTTCAAAAAGTCTAATCCTCGTTCTATTTTGTTATAAATCCATATTTTGAAACCTCAACAAAAGATACATTTGGGACGGGGTTGCCCTTCTGTCCGTTTGGGATTTATCTTGCCCCCCATGGGTGGGGGGCATATTTTTTGTTTCTTCCACACCATCTCATGTAACATATCGTTATAAAGCTTTTATCTCCTCGTTTTTTCTGTTACTACCCTTCTCTCCACCTAGTTACATGCTCTTGGCACTTTTTATAGTTTCAAAGAGTGCATGTTCCCCGCGGGCCACCCCATGAATTCAAACACTATATTTTTGTTTAGAAGCTCAGTTATTTGGGTTATTAGTTAATTATGTATTTTTTTTTTCAAGTTCGTCCGTTCTAATCCCTCCCCCCCCCCCCCTTCCTCGCCAATCTTTACTAAATGGGCCGTTCAAAGTATGCATGCAATTTTTAAAATGTCTAGTTCTCATTCTATTTTATTGTAAATCCTCATTTTGAAACTTCGACAAAAGATACATTTGGGCTATGGTCTCCCTTCCGTCAAGAGTGGGGTTTACCTGCTCCCTTGGGAATGGGGCATATTTTTTGTTCTTCCAAACTATCTCGTGTAACATTTGGTTGGCATTAAAAAAAAAAAAGTTTTTTTTTTTTTTTTTGTCTATATTCCTTGTTTCCCATCCTAGTTACATGCTCTTGGCACTCTTTATCCTCGGTTTAGTGCCAAGTTACTCAGTGTTGTTATTAGTTGAGTTTGTCTCTCAAATTTGTCAAAGTTTTTGTGTACGTGACAACCATAAGTGACAATCATTTTAAAATTTAAAATTCTTATTATCCGACTCTAAAATCTGCAATATCTTAATTCTATGTCTCCCTAAACGGGGATGGGGGGGTGGGAGGCGTAATTACGGTCCTGCTGATTGTCTAAGTTGTGGAATTAGTAATTTGGTGTGAACCTTCTCTGTGTGAACCTGAATATCGAAATATCAATTCTAGAATTGAGAAATCGATTCTTATTATGATCGATGTTTTTTTATACGATATCGATTTTAATCGATTCTCAAAATTTCCAGAATCGCCCATCACTACTTGGCATTAATACCCCAGTCGATTCCCTACAGTGGCCGAGCTATATCCCAAATACTGATTCAAATAAACACAGTTAAAACAGTGCAATGTTTCTAATAATTCTATTTAAGCGGTCATTTTTAAGCAAAAAAGAAGCTCACGGTCTGATATTCTTTTGCCTCATCCTCCTCCCCCCGCACACACACACACCACACCATTATTTTTTTTTACACTTTCACAAAAAATTGAACATTTTCAATAGCTTAGAATGCAATTTGTCAATTTCTAAGTTTGTAGAGTTTGTATTTTTAGAGTTGGGCAATCTACATGCAATTATTCCATCTTATTTCATAGTTTTGTTTGCATGGCGTTATTACCCATATAGGTGGGTAATAACGCCAAATAGCATTGGTCAAGAAATCACGCCATTACATTTTATGAATACATATCTGTTAAATTATATTTTTTATATAGATAGTAAATGAGTTGCTGTATCAAATCATATATTTGTTTGATAAATACAAACTAAAACTGAGCCGTAAAAATTGGTAGAACCTAAACGTGGCGTTATTACCCCAGGGTACCTTATATAAAAAACAAAACAAAATTAAAGAAAATTGCTAAAATATTGTTTTGTAATTTTCTTTTTTTAATTTCTATAAAAATCTTAACTTTTAAATTAATTTCTTAATCATATATCACTAATAAAATTATTTTCTTGTAGTAAAGCAACAATTTTATCAATCCAAACTGAATAAATCAACTGCACACAGTGTCACATGCTCAGATGATGCAATTTTTTATTAACTGGAATTCACTCTATTAAATCAAAGGATATAGTTAAAGCTGAAAAGTGCATGCTTTTCAGCATAATATTCTTATATAAATTTACATATAATTTGTTCAAATATACATTTGTAATCAATTTTAAAAGACGTTGCGGTTGTGACTTTAATTAAATGTCACACCAGCAACTGGGACATGTCACGCCCGCAACGCTCAATAATAATAATTAAAATATCAATTAATTTTTTTGTGTCTGTAATTCAAAGTATCTTAATAAACTATTTTTGAATATAAAGTTTCATAACTTTAAATCAAAAATATTTTTCTGTAGAGATATAAATGTAACTTTTTGTTGCGGGTGTGACACGATAATTAAGAGTAATTAAATATGCTTACCTTTTGTAATGAAGATTAGTGGACACTTCTCTGCAGACAAAAACTCTCAATAATAGCTGTCCGTTCATACATATCCAAGTTTGGAGATTTTCAGAATGTTTGTTCAGCTATACGAGACCATGAAATGTAAAGATTTTTGCCGCAGTCTATTTTGCAAAATGCGTTTGAGAGCAAAATTGAATTTAAAAAATGAGTCATAAAATAACCAATTTGTTGCATCCTCAGTTGTTTAATCATGATTGCATCGGGAAATTTTGTAGGAAGTACCCACTTTGACAGCTTTTTTTGAAATATATTCAGCCTTTATCAAAAAACTGACAAATACGACACATTATACAGTTCCTAAATAAGAGAACTTGTCGATTGGATGCGTTTGAGAATATAAATGGATTTAAAAATGAGTCAGATAAAGCGTAATTTGTTATTTGAATACTTCCTCAATTTTTCAATAACGCTCGCTTCGAGAAATTCTGTTCAAAATACCTTTTTTTTTGGCAGCCTTTTTTTAAAATATATTCTGTCTATGACAAACAACTAGCCAATACGTCATATTATAAAGTTCCTAAATAAGAGGATCTGCAATTTGGATGCGTTTAAAATCAAAAATGAATTTAAAAATGTGTCAGAATATAAGCAGTACGGATTTGAGGGTTTTTTTTTTTCTCCAACTCCTATTTTTGTTTAATTTATTTTTGCTATAAGAATTGGTCCAATGAAAAATTTGTCAATATAAAAGTTGTAGATATTATAGATAAGATGTATAATAAATTTAATTAGATTTGATAGTTTAAGATTTGACGAAGTTATGGACTTTTCTTTTTTCACCCCCCTTTTTGTTTTAGTTTTTAATTTTTTTATCGGTAAAAAATAGTTCTATAAAAAACTTGTAAATACAAAAGTTTCAGATAATTTTGAAAACACTTATAAAAAATTTAGTTGAATGTAATATCTTGAGAATTTACGCAGTTATGATTTTTTTCTCTCAAAAAACCCAGTTTTTTTTCGCCCTTTGGGCCCATATTTAACTTTATCAAAAAACTGTCGTGCATAAACTTTTGGGCCATTTTTTAGAAGTAATATACACTTTAATCTGATTCGGTATCTATTTTAATTAAGAATTTATGGCGTTTTTTCGGTTTTCACAAAAACCCTCCCTTCCAGCCCTTTGGTCCGATTTCGCCCATTAACGAACTTGACCGAGATTTTATACCAATTGATTTTATGTATTAGTTTGGAAGAGATCTGAGCGAAATTGTAAAAATTATCATGTCCATAAAAAAGTGATAGATACAACCGATAGATAGATATATTGATAGATAAAGATTTTTACTGATGATAGTTTTGGGCATAGGGGTCATAATCGGTGTAGATCTGGAAACAAATTTCAGAAATTCCAGCATGGGAGCGATTGCATGCAATAGGTAGTATTTCGTACGAAATCTGCCTAAAATCAACGTGATCAGTGTAATCGTTAAATTTTTTATGCCTCCAAATTTTTTTCAGAAACCAGGTTTCGATAAAAGTGTAACCTTGGAGCTCGGAACAAGTCTAATAGCAAATTGTTAGTCAGAATAAGCCCAATTAAAACGTCTACTTTTTTTTTATTCTTGTTGTATTTACAGCATAAAAATAATAGTCATCGTGATGATTTAAGGATTACCACCAAATCATTGGAGATTGGCACTTGTAAGATGGTCTCTTCTTAGTAATCCATAAACGCTTTACACATAGCATTAAAAATCCATAGATTGTTGTGTTTGCAAATTAAATCTAAAGTAGTCAAAATACATTTGTTTTACAACGCTAGACAACCATATTTTTTTTAATCCGCAGTTTCCAGAAATGTAACAGAATGAATTAAGATATCTTACACAGGTTTTTATGACGGTAACATGTAAGAAGCCTCTAAATTTTGTTATACTATAACAGTTACAAATCTTTTAAAAACGCAGGATAATAAATACCAAGAAAGGAAATAACTATGTCTCAAAAACTTCTGATGAATTAAAAAATGGAAAATAGATTTAAATTCAGTGCTCTCGAATTAGTAAACAATTAAGGAATCACATGCAACATCTATAAAGGTGAATATTGTATAATTTTCAGTTGTGTAAATTTTAACAATATACAAAAAAAATTAAATAAATAAATAAATAAATAAATAAATAAAAATGCTGCGGTCGAAATAATGCAAATTAGCCTGTAATAAAAAAAGTCCTCGCATTTAAAGAATGAATGAAAAATAATAACAAATTGTTATATTGGTATGTAGTTTCTAGTATAAGAATTTTCCTGTTTCTTAGGAAAATCTCATAAGTTTCATAGCTCATAAGCTGAACAAATGGACAAAATTCATATCAAACTATTTAAGAATGTTGTAATTTGTTTGAGACATTATTAGAAAAAATAGGTGTTGTTCTTCATAAGTAATAATACGGTATTTCACTTTTAAACGAAGTGTGAAAATTGCTAATAAATATTTAGCAAATGTATCATCACAACATGTTTAACACACACCTCGGAGGATAACATTAACAGTTGCCTTCAAATCTAATTTTGCATTAACATTCTAAAAGTTAAAGTATTAATAGAGAATTTCAATAAACGTCATGTCCAACGCCTGCAAGCATTCATTCAACCAAACGTTCTCTTCGCTGTTAATTGCAGGAAAAGCTAATCACTTGCACTTCATTATCTTAATTTATGCAACTTACGAACATTTTCCATTTCTCTGGACATTCAATAGACAGTTATACATGAAATATTTACTCGATCGCAAATATCAGTTAGGGATGTATGAATGTTGCAGAAAATGTAATTTACATTTATGAAAACCTTTGTTGTCATGTATATTATTACTATCAGTTAGATACATATTTTTAAAATGTAAAACGAAAATGACTTTCTGAGAAAATTGTGAAAATAAATAAGCACATAAAAAAGCAATCGCTTTTGTTTAATTAAATATTTTCATGTTAATTATTTCAGAATTTTTTGAATTTAAAGGGAAGGAATAAAATAATTGATACCTGTTCGGTTTTCCTGGACATTCAATAGACAGTTATACATGAAATATTTACTTGATCGCAAATATCAGTTTAGGAAGGTATGAACGTTGCAGACAATGTAATGTACATTTATGAAAACCTTTGTTACCATGTAAGATTTAATACAATGAGTTAGACGCATATTTTTTAAATATAAAACAAAAATTGCATTTTGAGAAAACTGCCAAAATAAATTAGCATATAAAAATGCAATTGCTTTTGTTTAATTAAATATTTTCATGTAAGTTATTTCTGACTTTTTCGAATTTTAAGGGAACAAATAAAGTACTTAATATCAGCATCAGCTATAGAGGTCTGCACGGGCCGGAATCTCCAGCCCCGATATCGGCTTGCCTCAAAAGAAAATTATCTTATGATTACATATCTTCTGTATCTCTTATCTCTTTGTATCCTGGTCAGATCTGGCCGGACTCAATTTTTACAAAAAATTTTATTTTTTCTTGACGTATATTTAAGATTCCTTTAAAGAATATAGCGTACATAGTTATGGAATAATTTTATATTATATTTTAAATTTACGATGTTTTTGCAAAACAGAAAATAAACAATAGCAATATTAATGATGATTTAGATTCTAAGAATTCAAATTTCAACATTCAAATAAAGATTCATTGAAAAATTAATGTAGTTTAAAAGAAAAGAAAAAACGGACGGTTAAAAACATCCTAACTTTTGAAGCTGAATAGTAAAAAGTAAATTTTTGAAAATATTTCTTTGCCATTTATTAAGACTTTTCTCAAACCTGAAGGTACTACTTTCTGACACATTTCTTAATTCATTTCTATTCGGAAATACATAAGATTGGTAGTGTTTTTATTCAGAAACTATGTAATCGAATAGCGTTATCCAATTTTTAATAAAGACAGTATATTTTTAAGAAAAGTAGCGCCAAAGTTAGCGTTTTGAATCGAATTCTCGGAAGTTACAACAAAGAAAAATGACAAACCTGCAGCTACGTAACAATCTCTTGTATCTCCATAAGTAATTCATTTATAAACAAGTTGGAAATTGCACGTGAACGTAGCAAATGAGGTGCGTTCGTACGATAACGAAGTTTTAAAAATATTTAGATCTTGCTGATATAGTAGAGCGTACTCCGGATACAGTATAGTAGTCAAAATCTTTACATTTCTGTAAATATGCAGGAAGTAATTTTTATTACACCTCAGCAACGTATATTTTATTCATAAAATGTGAAATGGTTGAATATAATTAAAACACGTACCAAACCATGTTTCCCCGTATAGCATTATATAGTGGAATACTTTTGTGTAGCCCTGTAATTTAATAATAAAAATTCTTTGCATCACAGATTGTACAGAATGCATATTTTAGTATATATTTCATAGATTCATGCCAATTCTATTATGTTCGAATGAGTTTAACATCATTAAAATGCATTTGAAATTTTTTCCCCATTGACCGTAATGTAACAGAATCCTTTTGATTGTCCCTGTAATTGATCTATGCATCCGATTTTCATAACATTTGAAATGACTCGACAAAATTACGCAATAATTATATGTTTTAAATTTCAAACGATTAAAATGCACTTAAAACTTTTTCCCTATTGACCGTAATCCTTTTGAATGTCCCTGTAATTGATCTATCCATCCGATTTCCATAAAATTTGAAATGACTCGACAAAATTACGTTATAATTATGTATTTTAAATTTCAAACTTTTCCGTTGGGTAGTTTTTGCATTGTTATATGCGGACAGACGGACGGACAGACAGACGGACAGACAGACGGACAGACGGACGGACTGAGCGATAACAATAGGTGCTACGTATTTACATAATTACGAACGCACCTAAAAAGGGAAAACACTGTCGGACGTTCCTCTCAGCCCGCACAACTTTGAAGAAAGTCCGTGGTAGTTATAGCTGCCACCACCGATATTATTAGGTGATATCGGTCACCCACTGTGAGGATTGTGTAAATGAACACTGACGCTGTCAATTAACTGAATTAACAGTTTATTTAGAATATATGTACACAACAAATACGCTATTTACAATTATGTACAATTACAACTCGGATATAGATGATCCAGTTCAACATTAAATTAAATACAGTAAAGATTGGCTGTGTACTATTCAAATTACACCTTCCACCTCACACTCAATGCACGTTAGATTCACTTTATCGGAGATCAACCTCGAATCTTCCAACACAAGGATACTCGGCCTGCAGTTCTTGGCCCAGAGCACTAAACACCAGGACGTATGTGTCCTTTGCTCTCCCGATACGCACTGTTTCCGCTCTACAACACAGAGCACACTCTATCAGGACCTCGGTCCTACACACCTTCTTTGTACGAAACCCAGGAACGAAATGCTCTAATCTGAGACGAGACTTGCTCTTCTCAAATCACTGCTTTCCCCAATATAAATACCCTTTGGAGCTCATTCATTGGGCACATTCCACATTCCTTTCTTGATTAGTGACATATTGCTTGTTGGTCATCATTCACTGATCACTGACAGATGAACACGCCTCTCAGCAATCTCTTCTTTCTCTAACACACCACCTGCATAGGATTACCTGTCACTTCTCCCTTCAACAAAGAAAGAATGTCACCTTGGAAATTCTAGTACACAGCCATACAATACACCAAAAGAGTAAGATAGAGAAATATTGGAAATTCCAATCTGTAGCAGGTGTGGTCTCAGAACCTGACAAACACTATTCCTATTCCATTCCAAACACCTTCAATAGACAAGCTTAACTATTCCATGCCTTTAAAGTTAAAAATTAGTCATAAAATGTGTTAAAGACTCGCGTCGTTGCGCAGTTAATTTGGGAAGCCCCTTAAGGTAGAGGTCTGCACGGGCCGGAATTTCCAAGTCCGGGCCCGGCCCGGCCCGTTTAAATTTTTAGATTTTATGACCGGCCCGTACAGAAATCAGTGAAATCAGGCCTTGCCCGGCCCGTTTACAATTTCTAAAATTCCTAAAAAATTCAGATTTTTATCATATAATCAAGATTCCTTAAAAGAATACTGCATACATATCTATGGAATGATTTTACAGTATATTTTACTGGAAATACACATTAACAGCATTAATGATTACTAAGATATTTAGGCTTTCAACATTCGAATAAAGATTCATTAAAAAATTAATATGGCTTGGAATAAAAGAAAAAAGAAAGAAAGTTAAAAACATCGTAAATTTTGAAGCTGTTTAATAAAAGAAGATGTATAAAAATATTTCTATATCATTTTATAAAAGATTTTAAATCCAAATTCATTCTTAAATTCAAAGAAGCTCCTTTCTGATATATTTTTAAATTCATTTTTTTTCTCAGAAAGGCATTAGTTTAGCAGTTATCTTTATTCAGAAACTATATAATCGAATGGGGTTATCCATTTTTTGATACAAGCAATTTAAGAATACTGCAAACAAATAAAATACTGTCATAGTTAGCGTTTTGAATATAATTTCCGGAAGTGATAGCATGGGAAAGGAGAAAAACCTGCAATCATTTGAGAAACTATTATATATCTCAACAAGGTTACACAAGTATTTTATTTACCAAAAATGAAAAACTCTATTGGATTCCAAATCCCTTCAATAGTCAGGTCAGGCTTATCACTTTTATACTTTTACAATTTAAAATTAATCAGAAAACATGTCAAACTTTCGCATTATTGAGAAATTAATTTAAAAACCATCAAGAAGTATATATCCAAAGATTAAGCTAACATAAGTTCTTTATCGCTTTTAATAATTTTACAAATCATGTTGTCCGCCCTACAGATCTTGAGAACAATTAAGTCTAGTTCCGGTCCGGCTAGTCTACATGCAGAAAATAATGCAAGCTTGCAAGCTTGATCTCGGGCCGACACGAGTCAGCTAAAAAATATTAAAACGGATTACACACAATGTAACTGTCCGATGCCGATCTCTACACTGTACATTTTTATACTAATGCTGTCAAACTAGTAAGGCTCGTGACGCACATTTATACTTACTCTCGTTAAAACTATTTTGTTGAAAATAGCTCATATTTTATTGCATCTGCTTAAATCTTGCGAACGGGCTGGCAGGCCCGAAATTTTTTTATGGGCCCGGCCCGTAGGACCCGTTTAATTTTTTTGCCGGCCCGGCCCGGCCCGTTGAAAAACTATTCTAAATCTGCCGGCCCGTCCCGGCCCGTTAGAAAATTCGGAATGATTCCGCTGGCCCGGCCAGTGGGCCAAGCCGGGTGCGGGCCACGGGCCAAGCCCGGGCCCGTGCAGACATCTACCTTAAGATATATTTTCAAACATTATGTTTACAGAAGTTTACTATCGCTATTAATATTTTTAAAAGGCTATTACTTTAAATTGTTACCAAATGATCAAAGAATAATATTTCCTTAGATATGCATACATACATACATATATATATTTACATGCGACGATTAAAAGAAAAAAAAAAACTAGTCGTTGGGGGCCATTATAATTCTTACTCATCATGAATATGCATACTATAACATATTAAAATAAAGCATGCGGAAACTATTTATAAAATGCATTGCATACCCAAAACAAAATTTAAACGTATATTTAAATATTCTTAATACATAAGGTAATGCTCTATTAATGAATTGTTGATGAACCCACGTCGACAAATTACATAAAACGCCAAATTACTCAAGTAGTACCGAATTGCGTAAAAGAAACATCCGTATAACTCAACAAATAATAATCATATTAACTAACAGTTTACTGCGTCGGATTAAACGTCTCATTTCCAATTAAAATATATCTTTGAATTGAAATTTGAATGAAACACAGGGTCATGAAAATCTAAGAATGCGAAAAACAGGGTTACAAATATCTCAACAACTAATTATCCAATCGATTTCGTTCTTTATGTAAATTTTTTGTTATTTTATTGCCTTTTACGTCCTCTCCTTAAAATAAAAAAAATGTGAAAATTTTTATGCATCTTTTATCAGAACGAATTTTTCGAGAGTCCGAAAAAAATAGTTCCGGATAATCGATGTTACTTATATTAAATAGGCTCCCTCCCATTCTTACATACTAAGCACATACAAAATTTCAAGTCTCTATCTCAATTTGTTCGAGAGATAGAGCGTTTACAGACACACAGACAGACTGACGATTATTTTTTTCTAAAAATATGTTTTTTGAAATCTGCAGTATCTAAAACGTGTAAATCTGTTTTTTAAAAAATTTTCGATTTAAAAACAATTGCAAGATTTACCCTATACTTCATATGGTGGGTAAGTAATAATAATAGTTAATAAAAACTTTCAAAAAAGAATTAAATAATTACGAGTTAATAGCGGGAAAATATTGAAAAATGTGTCATAAAACTTTATTTACACGTGAATATTAAAAGCGCAAAAAATATTAAAGTAATAAATTCATTAAAATGCCTTAACCGCCGTAAATTGAGAGAGAAAAAAATACGTCATATTTAGAATAACCAAACAATAATATTGCAAACCATATTTACGTGAGACATTTCATAATATCACACTTCTAAATGGTCTTTTTAACTATTGTTGCCAATTCTAAGGCAATGTAAATAAAAATGTTTCCTTTCTAGCTATAAAAGTATTTTCACGTAAATGTAAAAAAAGAGAAAGAAAACTTTCAAATAATAAATATATGTTACAGGCCAAACCGGTCTATCCTAACGCCCATCGGATAAACTAGTTTTTCCTAGGCCAAACCGGTCTATTCTAACGTCCATCGGATAAACTAGTTTTTCCTAGGCCAAACCGGTTTATCCTAACGCCCATCGGATAAACTAATTTTTCCTAGGCCAAACTAGTCTATCCTAAGGCCCATAGGACAAACTAGATATTCCTAGGCCAAACTAGTTTGGCCTAACTCTTATAGGATAAACTAGTTTAGACTGCTGTTTATTGGTCTGAATTAGTTTATCCTAGGCCAATTCAATTTGGCGTGATTTTATTGAATTCAATGACCGTCTCAACGCCAACATTCTTGTTTGTCCTAGGCTGATCTAGTTTATCCTAGGCCAATGTAGTTTTACGTGTTTTTAGCTCACGGGCGTCAAAGCCAGAGAAATAATGGGATCACAGATTCTGTATGTATGTATGTATGCATGTATGTACGTATGTACGTACGTATGTGCGTAACGCGATAACTCTTGATAGAAATAATGTAATTTGACATGTTTTTAACTCATAAGGCTACCAAAGACTGAGAACTAATGTGCCCGTAGGTTTTGTATCTATGTATGTACGTAAGTACGTAACGCAATTATTCTTGACAGAAATAATCGATTTGCATCAAACTTTCAATATAGGTTTGTTCTTATAAGGAGCTTTTTTGATTACTTTTGGAGGTCATTGGAGAAGAATAAGTGGGGGGGGGGGGGACGAGAGGCTGATTCTCCCCTTTCCTTAATTCAAATAAATGGGTTTCCATGCATTATTAGCATATTTTATTCAAATTTTAGATATAGAAGCATTCTCTTGAGGGGCCACCATGATTAGTAGTGAGTGTCCATTGTTTAAGTATAAAGGGAGGGGGGGGGAATAGGAGTAACGCACCATAATTTATGTAAATGCTTTTTTCACGCAAAATTTACTGATTTGCTTCAAATTTTAGAAATAAATTCATTCTGGTAAAACGCTTTCCTAATTAGTTTTGGGGGTTAATTGAATAAAAACAACGAGAATAATGGGGTGGCGGTCCCGCCTAATTTTGGCAAATGTGTTTTTCATGCAGAATTAACCAATTTGCTGCAAATCTTGGATTTGTTCATTCTAATGAAGCGCTTCACTGACTAATCTTCGTGGTTCTTCGGTTAAATATAAAGGGGAACTTACAATTTATTTCTTTCCTTAAATTAGATAAATTTTTTATAATACAGAATTATCCGATTTGTTTAAAATTTTGGACATGAATCCATTTGATCAGACGCTTTTTTAATTAATTTGAGTTTTTCTTTTGTTTAAGTATAATTGGGTAGTGGACGTTTTATCACCTTCCTTAAATTAGATAAATAGGTTTTTATGCAAATGTATCCGATTTGCCGGAATTTTTGAATAAAGTTTTTAAGGCGAATCCTTGAATTGTTTTGAGGGTATAATGATTAAGTATAAAGGGAGGAATGGGGATTACCCTCCTTAAATCAGATGAATTGTTTTTTGTGCAGAATTATCTGATTTGCTTGAAATTTTGGATAATTGTTTAATTTTATAAAGCGTATCTGTGATTAGTTTTGGGGGTTCAATGGTTAAGTATAATTGGGGAAAATAGGAAAAAATAATCCAACTTACTTTATTTTTCGAGGGTGTTATTCTTTAAAAAAATAAGGCTGTAATACACAATTAGTGTAAACAGCCTGTGAATGCAAAGCCATCACTTTAATTGGACAATATTAATTTTAATATTGATCCTGACTACTGCTCCATAGCTAACCTTGTGCAAAGTGGTTTTGTTATCACCCTTATATAATGTATTTTATTCGAAGGATTGTAGAATACTGTCAGAGGTTTGCACGGGCCGGAATTTCCAGGCCAGGGCCCCGCCTGACCCGGCCACCAGGCCTCTAAATTATGTTGTGTTACCTACATTGCCCTTTCTTTTAGAGTTGTGGATTTTTATTGTTTAAGTCTAAAATTTAGACTTAAACAATAAACATCCACAACTAATCACGGAGGCGCCTTTTCACAATGATCTTATTTCTAAAATTTAAAATGAAAACTGATAATTGTGCATGATAAATCCATTTCTCTAAATTAAAGGTGGGGGATTAGCCTCCCGTTCGCTCCCCTTTATTCCTATCCAATGAATTTCTAAAATTAATCAGAAAAGTACCTTATCAGAATGAACCTACATCTACATCCAAAATTTGAACCAAATCGGATATCTCTGTCAAGAGGTATTGCGTTACATACATACGTACGCACATACATACGTATGCACATATGTACATACATGCGTACATACATGCATACATACATACAGAACCTGTGAACCCATTATTTCTCTTGCTTTGACTCCCGTGAGCTAAAAACACGTAAAACTACATTGGCCTAGGATAAACTAGATCAGCCTAGGACAAACAAGAATGTTGGCGTTGAGGCGGTCATTGAATTCAATAAAATCACGCCAAATTGAATTGACCTAGGAAAAGCTAGTTCAGACCAATAAACAGCAGTCTAAACTAGTTTATCCTATAAGAGTTAGGCCAAACTAGTTTGGCCTAAGGAAAATCTAGTTTGTCCTAGGATAAACTAGTTTATCCGATGGGCGTTAGGACAAACCGGTTTGGCCTAGGAAAAACTAGTTTATCCGATGGGCGTTAGGATAGACCGGTTTGGCCTAGGAAAAACTAGTTTATCCGATGGGCGTTAAGATAGATCGGTTTGGCCTAGGCCAATCTAGTTTGGCCTAAAATCGGGTTTGGCCTGTAACATATACATTAATGTGTGTTAAAAACAGCACGTAAAAGAAATTACGTGAATTTTAAAAGAGTAAGTAATAATGCGAAACAGTTAAAATTTGAAAATATATTTGGAGAGACATATATTTCATATTTTTTATATGATCTTTTTAACTATTGTTGTGAATTCTAAGACGGCACAAATAATATTTTCTTTTATAAAAAGAGAAATAAAAGCTTAGTAAAAATTATATAAGATTTAACGATAAATTTGAAATGCAGTACTTAGAAATTTTTCTTATATCGCGGTTCAAAAATTACCAAGGGTCACAATATGTATATTTCATTGTTTAACCGATCTGTTTAATCAGACATGTAAGTAGTCAGTAGATGTTTAATAGCAGCTGATTAGACCTTAAAATTCCCCAATCAAAGGGAATGTAATCCTTTTACAGAAAAATCGCTACTTACATAAAGAAAAAAAAATCAATGTTTTGCATTTTTTTAAAAGACGGTCAAATTATCACGTTTTCAGAGTTTGTGTTGTCTGAACGGATGTTGATTGATGGACAGAGCCCCTTGTAAATAAAACAAAAAAAGACAGGAAAGAGTTCTTTTCAAACTAAAGAAAAAATTCGTCAGAAAATAAGAAGAACGGGTACGAGAAACGAAGGATTTCATTAATCAAGTAAATCTGGATTTATTTTTCTCTTTAAAATGAAAAACTTGCATTTGACATCAGTTTTATTAAAATAGCAATTTTTTGCTTGATTTTGTCACGAAGTTTAATCCATCAAACAAAGATGATGTTTCCGTTCAAATTAACTGGTAACAGTGTTGAATTCAGACACTTTTCTCCGGGAGAGACTTCTATGACTCCGGGGTGGGGGGGTGGGGGGATACCATAGAGTACTGGGGTGGAAATTACACTTTTTTACCATTGAAAAAACAAAATTTCAAAATTTCCTGGAGGTACATTCGATAGCTCCGGGGGAGAATGTCCTCCCCGGGCCACAGGGCCGTAGCTAAGGGGGCGCTGTGGGCGGCTCAGCCCCCCCCCCCCTGGAAAAGATTCCAAGGTCACTAAATGAATTTCTGTTCCGAAAATCGAAATGAAATTCTGTTCAAGAATCTAATTTAATATTGAGACCCTTTTACACTTTTGAAAAATTACTAAATTGTATCTAAAATAAATGTTTTAACAGTCCCTTGTCCTAATTTGTACGTATGAATCTAACATGATGTTTAATTTTGCACAAGTTATACAATCAAAATTTTCATCATCATATTATTTCGTTAGCATAAAATGAAGTTATTACAACAGTTTAATAAGAAACATACATAGTACCTACAATATGAATATGCACCAATTTATCATCCTGTGTCAGAAAGAGAGAAAATTATGAGCCCCCCCTCCCCCCTACATTCTCTTGAGCCCCTCCTACTGTTCACTTCTAGCTACGGCCCTGCCGGGCCACCCCCTGAATTAAACACTAACTGGTAATCAAACAGAAAAATGGTTAAAACTTTTCTGGTAGAATATTGTACCAATCGGCTTTAATGGGTTAACTGCCAAAAAATAAATGCAAACAAAAAGCGTCTACAATAAAATGCCTCTTATATACAGATTTGTTTCATTTTTGAAAAGGAATAAGAACATGAACGAAATAAGGAGTGATGGGCTGTGAATGAATGAAATTTATGCAACCAACAGATTCAGGTATTTCTAAGAAGTATGTGGCGCTATCTATTGACGAGAACTTTAGTTTTACGTTCAGAAAAGAAATACTTATTTTATATTCGTTATCATTATGAGGTGGAACCTGTCGAAATTCGACATAAGAAAATCTTGACGAAAAAACTGTTTCATTGATTTATAATAATCTACAAAATTAGTTACAATAAAAAATGCATCTTATATTGGTCAGTCTAACTCACAAACAAATATTATTTTAAGCTAAAATTAACAAAATATTATAAAACTCAATTATCCAAATTATTAAAAGAAATAAAACGGAAATTCACCGGATAGTAACAGGCGATATTTTTGAAATAAATACGCACTTAATTTTTTTTTTTTTTTTTTTTTTTTTTTTTCAGTTTTAAGAGAAAATGAGGTGATTCTATTGCAATAATTACAAAATTTGTACTAAAAATTATAATAAAATTAATATCTCAAAAATAAATTACGATACAGCTTTCAAACAAATTGCATTTAAAAGTACACTTTTTTCTCCATACGGCGGTGAAAAATTTTAAAATGTACAATATTTAGAAGTGTAAAATTTGCAGTAGCGAAAATTGCAAAACCGAAATTACAGAGGAAATTGTTGCCATTCGCAAAATGACGTATGCGTTACACACAGATACGTTTGGCCTTTATAATATAGATATAAATTCAAGTAATTGCTGGTGAAGAGGAAATGGATGCCTCCGGAATATAAACCTGTAGCTCCAAAAGATGTCAGATTGTGCTTATTATTATTTGAAAAGAAGCGCTCTACAACAAGATATCTGTCGATACAGGCCTTTTACTTTCTGAATAATTTCTAGGGGCACAGTACCCTTTAAACTATTTTTTTATCCTTTGAATAATACCGCAATATCTGTGGTGACATTATATTTTATAATAAAAGCAAATGTAATTAAAAAAGAAAAATAATAAGAAATCTTGTTGAACAGTATATTTTTATTATTTAATAGCTTATTATTATTATTATTATTATTAAACTTTTTCAAAATCTCTACTACTTTTATATACTACAATATAATTTACTCGATCTAATTGATAGAATAGAAAAAACAGTCAAAGTTAAATATTTTTAAAAAAGAGGTAATTTTTTTAATTATTTTCATAGGTATATCTTTTTTTTTTTTTTTTTTTTTTTTTTTTTTTAAGTTATATGAAATACTTTCGACGATAAAAGCCTTTCCATTTACTATTTACAGATAGGATCATAATACAATTAAATACATTGCTTTTATAAAAATTGTAATATTTCCGTAAGAATATTTTTGGTTAATTAATTTGATTATTTTTATAAACATTTTACGAAAAAAATATAAATATCGATATATTTAATCAGTTTTAATGAAAAAAAACTTCTTAGTATTAAGTTTTCTTATTATAATTTCACATTATTATTATTTTAAAAATTCCAGTATATTTTCAGATATTAAACAAGACAATTATTGATGTGAAGCCATTTCTTGATAAATAATTCGGTAGGTCAGAGGCGGATTACCCATTAGGCTGAGTAGGCTGAAGCCTTGGGGCCCAGAAGAAAAGGGGGCCCGGTGCTAAATTTTTCCTAATATGAAGAACAAGAAAATATTCTTTCACACTGGTTGGACATTAATATTTAATACAAAAGACAAAAGATGTGCAAAATTCTTTGTCGTAATCATTTATATTTTTATCATCTATGATTTATGTGTTAATGAAGCACGCATGTGTTTTAATTTTTCCAATATACCTCTTTGAATGAATAAAAGGGGGCCCTCGGAAAGTCAAGCCTAGGGGCCCGGGTGGTAGTTAATCCGCTTCTGCGGTAGGTAAAGGGTTAACAGGATTCGTACGTTAAAAGAACTTTCAAGCAAATTTCATCAACATTTTTGGAAAGTAATATCTGCCTTATTTAACTTAAAATATATATACATATATATATACATTTCCCTATATTTTCCCCCCTATATTATAGCGACCAGTACTTTACAAAATTTCTTATACTAAAATACCTAAAATCTTCTAAATCCCTTAAAGTTTATGAACCATAAGTAGTAGGAAAACAAGAGTTTAAGCTCAGCCGCAGGTGGCACTGTGGCACCGTGCCTCCTGCTCCTCCGGCTGTCCCGCCTGCTCCTCCGGCTGCCCCACCTGCTCCTCCAGCTGCCCCGGGCCTCCTCCGGCTGCCCCGCCTGCGGTCCCTCCTGCTCCCACCATCTCACCGCCGCCCTCCTGCGCCCCCTAGTGGAAAAAAGGAACATTCTATTATAACAGGATAGGTGAACAACCTTCCCTAATTAAAAATATTATCAATCACATCTCAACTCGGAATCATACTATAAGATGAAGATTAAATTTGTATTTGAATTTTAAACAACCGTAATTTTAATGAGTATTATTAATTAAGCGAAACAATTAAAATTTCAGTTTTTAACCATTTTATTTAGATTTCTTCAACTACAAGATGAGATTATCAATTTAACTCAAGAAAGTTAAACATATATTTGAATTTTGCTTCATAGACATCTTAATGAGTAGTATTAATTAAGTAAAAACAATAGAAAATATCCAGTTTTATAGAAAAAGACTGATTTCTTACGATTTTTATCAACTATATGATCAATGTAACGACTTAAAAGTTGGAAGTTAAACATGTATCCTAGTTTTTCAACAGCTATAGCCTTAATGAGTATCGTTAATTAAGTAAAAAAAACAATGGAAAATATCAAGTTTTATGGAAAAAGACTGATTTCTAACGATTTTTATCAACTTAAGAGAGAAAACTTAAACATACATTTCAGTTTTTCAACAGCTATAACCTTAATGAGCATTCATAATTAAGTAAAAAACAATGGAAAATATCGATTTTATAGAAAAAGACTGATTTCTTACGATTTTTTCAACTCAAACTTCAGAATATCAATTTGATAGAAAGAAATTTAAGCATGCATTCCAGTTTTGGACAACCATTTCCTTCATGAACATTAATAATTAAGCAAAAACAACGGAAAATATTAAATTTTTAACTGATTTCTTCATATTTTTTATTTATTTATTTATTTTTTAATATAAAATCAGAATACACAACTTAAAATAGAAATTTAAACATATTTTTTAGTTTTTGAACAGTCGTTACCTCAAAGAATTTCGATAATTGAACAATTAACAAAGGAAACTAATGATTTTTTAACGAAAAAAGACGAATTAAACGAATTTGGTTAACTTTTACTCTAATTGGAAATTTCATCGTACTTTATGTATACCAACTAAGTAGAATTTTAATGCATAAACGAATAATTTAAAGAAATCCCCAACACACAAATGTGAACCTGCAGAGCATTTCTTATTACGTCATATCTAAACTAAAACTTTTTTCTGCAACCCCACCATGCATGCATTCCAGGTAGGGGAACATAACAAAGAATCTTGACGTCACAACTTACAAAGGTATACAAATGTTTACGTTCAAGAAAAAGTATCACATAGAGTGAAAAAAAAGAAGAGATTTAAGTTATTTATCCATTCTAGTTTTATAACAGTTACTACAACATCTCCAAATTAAAATTTGGAAGTCATAATGAGTATAATTAATTAAGCAAAATAATAGAAATATTAGTTTTTCAGAGGGGAAAAGACGAATTTAAACAAATTTTATTAGTTTTACACTAGTTTAATAATAATTTTAAGGAGGAAAAAGACGAATTTAAACTTTTTTTTTTAGTTTTACACTATTTTTTCTCATCTCCAACATGGATATATCAATTTTAACAGAAGAATTAAACGTATATTATAGTTTTTAACAACAAAATCTTAACAAGTATCATTAATTAAACAAAAATAAATATCAGTTTTAAAGAAAAGACGAATTTGAATAATTTTACACTAGTATTTTCAAAAGCAACATGGAAATATCAATACTTATTCACATATTTCACTTATTCACTGTATTCAATACTATATTTAATAAATTTGGATACACTTTAAGAATTTCCTAATCTATAATTAAATATTAGCTGTATATTTAATGTTACCCATGTTTTCAACATTAGTTCATAATCGTGAATTTTGTATTTTAAATACCATGTATTCAGGTTCAGATTATTTTCACTTGAAATCATACAGAATTTTTTAACAGAGTTTGTTTTTGAAATCATTGAAGCAACTGTATTTAATATTTTTAACACCAATTTTCTAAGATTTTCTAACATTTTCCGATTATACATTCTTCAGAAGTACATTTCTAAATGCTACAATCACTTTACATATCGAAAAGATATCATTGAAGCAACTGTATTTAATATTTTTAATACCAATTTTCTAAGATTTTTTAACATTTTCCGGTTATACATTCCTCAAAAGTTATTATTACGTATTCTAAACAATAGAAAATATTAATTTTAAGAATAAAAAGACGAATTTAAACAAATTTTATTAGTTTTACACTATTTTTTCTCACCTCCAACACGGATATATCAATTTTAACAGAAGAATTAAACGTATATTTTAGTTTTTAACAACAAAAATGTAATAATTATCATTAATTAAACAAAAATAAATATCAATTTTCAAGAAAAGACAATTTTTTACACAAATTTTCAACTTTGAAATACATTTGCTTACATATATTGTTACAGTATATTACTAAACTTAAACTTTTTAAAAAGTTTGAATGTCTTTACAAAGGTTCATACTTATATTTTTCACGTCTTGACTGCATTCGAAATCTTACAACAAAAGTATACTTTTATTATTATTATTATTATTATTCTAGAAAACCTAAAAAATCGTTTCTTGCTGCTTTAGACACTTGACACATTAAAACTACTCTACCCATATAATTAATCAAATTAGGACATGATTCATCTTACACTTCAAAATTTCTGAATTTTTACAATACTTATTTTCATCAAACTTTATTCTTGATCCTATATATTTTAATAGCACAGAATTTTAACATCTGTTTTTATCTACTTATCAAAAAATTATTAAAACACCCAACAACATTTTCCAAATATGAATATTATCTTTACAATTTAATAATGCAAAACATACACGAATACAAAGTTTAATTTTTACAAACATTTCATATTTCAAATCAAACTATTCGAAATTTTCACAACATAAGAGCAAACATTAGACGAACTTTTTAACATTAATATTGCTTACATCTTTTCATCATAACTTTTAACTATGATAATTATCCATTTTTAGGTTGATTGTCGAAAAACTGTAACTGAAATTACATAAACTTAATGTAAAAAACCATGTTCTCACACAATTTCTTGAAATTCAACAAAGAATTGACTAATACTCCAATACTTATCTACTTCAATCTCGACTCTCGATAGTATATAGATATTGCATCATTACATACTTACAACTCTTTTCAAACGTTTATCAGAAAATCAAGTCAATCAAAGTCTAGTAGTTATTACATACCTGTTCCTCAGAAATATTACTATCATATGAAACAGTAAAGAAAATTAATAGATATTTAATATTTAATAACTTCATACGTGAAATTACTGCTGAATAAGAATACTAATAATCAAAAAAATCAACTGTTGGACAAAAAATAGTACAGATTACCGAAAATTCAAATCATTTTTTCTACAAAATTACAAAAATTAACAAATGAATGACAAGTTAGAGAAATAACTAAAAAAAAAAATAATGAACATATTTACAAATTTATTAAAATCACACCTTTTTCTGGATTACAAACCACAATTTCTTGAAAAATTTAACACCGAATTTGTAAGATTTTAATCCTAGTATTACATACACTCAATAAATATTCAAAATTAAAAAAAAAATAATAATTTTTTAGTCTCATTAATAAGCAGAAATTCTATATTAAAAGAATATTTTCATAGTAGTACTTATAAAAATGAGAGTTTACAAACTGATTTTCATAATTTTATCACATTTAAACTTAATATTTTACATAAAACATTATTTAATCAAATTTTATGCTTTCTAATTCAGTAAAATTCAATACTTTTTTAGTTTTTAAACCAATACCACAATATTTATTTACATCAAACTTGATTCTTCACCTTTTATATTTCCACATTACACACGTGAGATAAATACTAACTTGGATCAGGAGTTGAAGTCAATTGATTCCATTCGATTTTCATCATGTACGCATTGCTCCTACACGAAGTTTCTTACTGCTGTAATCATCTAATGTATTAAAACTAATCTACTCATATTTTTAATCAATTCATCAGATGTTTCATCTCGCACTTCTGAATTATCGTGCATCAAGTTGCTTAAAATATAAATACTATCTTTATAGTTTTAATGATATATAGTATACATGGTTTATCTTGAGTTAGCACTTCCATAGTATTAATCAAATTATATGTTTCATCTTGCACTTGATCTTAATGTTTTCATCTTGCATCTGAATTATCATCCATCAAGTTTTTTAAATAATAATATATTTATAGTTTTTGATTATACATAGCATGTACAAATACAATCTTTAATTTTAACATTTCATATTTCAAATAACCTATTTCCGAAACCAAGCTATGTGAATTTTACCACAATGCTTATTATCATAGAATAATTTGTGTTTCACACTTTTCTAAAAATTATCAGATATGTACCCCTCAGAGAAATTACTATCATATGAATAAATGAAGAAAATTTAATTTATATTAAATGTACACGAAATTGATTGCAATATACATGTATTTAATAAAAATAAATAGGCGATTATTTATACATTAAACCTTTACTAAATATATATTTCTTTCATTATACAGATGTTTCAACAAGATGAATCAAAACAGCAGCAAACTTCAGAAATTAATGACCCGAATGATTCATCCCTAGCACATGTAGCGTTAACGAATAACACATATGTGAGTACTTATATGAGAAATACTAGAATTCGTATATGAAACGTAATTAGAGTAAATACAAAATGATTTGTCTTACTACCTACACTTTAACAAGTGCTTTTTACCTATATTATTGAAGAGAATCCTAACTGTGTCCATTTATTTCTACTACAGATGTGCTCTATTTGCTACAAACACTTCTTAAGTAAATGGAATTTAACAGAACATACAAAAATCTATACAGGTGAAAAACCTTACACTTGGAAAGATTACCATAAATGCTGTTTTCAAGGAGACGTGAATCAAAAATACACACATCATCATATAAAGCATCATCAGATATATATAAACTTAGCGAAGATATTCAAAAATTAGTCAGACTTTTGAAGAATTTAGAAATAAAGGAAGATATTTAGGCTATTTATCCATCATATTTTCACAACATTTACCACAATATCTCAAACTTAAAATTTGGAAGACATACACACTGCTGAAAAGTAATTTTGTGATTCTTCTAACCAGTATGAATGTATAGATGTTATTTTGCAGTGTATTCTTTAAATGCTCACATTAAATATTCTTTTATATGCATATATCGTTGTGTTTATTTTTCTAATACCTATTACATTAATGAAATACATAACATTTTAAGTGAAATAACACTCTCACAACTTAAAAAATGCATAAGAACATACAAAAATAAACAGATGTATGAAAAAATATGCAAGTTTACAAAATATTTTCATTGTTTTCTAGAAATATTAACAAAAAATATTTACAATATGAAAAAATTGTAAAAGTGAAAAGAAAAAACATAAATGTAAAAACAAAAACCACAAAGTGAAAAACTCATAACAAAGTTTTTGAAAAAAAATATTTACAACAAAATTTTTTTTACAAAAACCAAAACTTCCAAAAATATTTTTTTCAAAAATTTTTTTTTCAAAAACATTTTTTACAAAAAAATTTTTTTTCAAAATAAGTTTTTACAAAAGTAAAAAAAAGAAAATCACAACGTTAAAAAAATGAAAAATTTTTGTTAAAAAAAGTGTAAAAAAATTGCAAAAAAATGTTGCAAAAATTTCAAAAAAAGTTATGAAAAAAGCTTCAAAAATTTTGTTGTTTTTAATAGCAAATGCAATGGTTTCGCCATTGCATACTGCATTAAAACCAACGAAATTTTTGAAGCTTTTTTCATAACTTTTTTTGAAATTTTTGCAACATTTTTTTGCAATTTTTTTACACTTTTTTTAACAAAAATTTTTCATTTTTTTAACGTTGTGATTTTCTTTTTTTTACTTTTGTAAAAACTTATTTTGAAAAAAAATTTTTTTGTAAAAAATGTTTTTGAAAAAAAATTTTTTGAAAAAAATATTTTTGGAAGTTTTGGTTTTTGTAAAAAAAATTTTGTTGTAAATATTTTTTTTCAAAAACTTTGTTATGAGTTTTTCACTTTGTGGTTTTTGTTTTTACATTTATGTTTTTTCTTTTCACTTTTACAATTTTTTCATATTGTAAATATTTTTTGTTAATATTTCTAGAAAACAATGAAAATATTTTGTAAACTTGCATATTTTTTCATACATCTGTTTATTTTTGTATGTTCTTATGCATTTTTTAAGTTGTGAGAGTGTTATTTCACTTAAAATGTTATGTATTTCATTAATGTAATAGGTATTAGAAAAATAAACACAACGATATATGCATATAAAAGAATATTTAATGTGAGCATTTAAAGAATACACTGCAAAATAACATCTATACATTCATACTGGTTAGAAGAATCACAAAATTACTTTTCAGCAGTGTGTATGTCTTCCAAATTTTAAGTTTGAGATATTGTGGTAAATGTTGTGAAAATATGATGGATAAATAGCCTAAATATCTTCCTTTATTTCTAAATTCTTCAAAAGTCTGACTAATTTTTGAATATCTTCGCTAAGTTTATATATATCTGATGATGCTTTATATGATGATGTGTGTATTTTTGATTCACGTCTCCTTGAAAACAGCATTTATGGTAATCTTTCCAAGTGTAAGGTTTTTCACCTGTATAGATTTTTGTATGTTCTGTTAAATTCCATTTACTTAAGAAGTGTTTGTAGCAAATAGAGCACATCTGTAGTAGAAATAAATGGACACAGTTAGGATTCTCTTCAATAATATAGGTAAAAAGCACTTGTTAAAGTGTAGGTAGTAAGACAAATCATTTTGTATTTACTCTAATTACGTTTCATATACGAATTCTAGTATTTCTCATATAAGTACTCACATATGTGTTATTCGTTAACGCTACATGTGCTAGGGATGAATCATTCGGGTCATTAATTTCTGAAGTTTGCTGCTGTTTTGATTCATCTTGTTGAAACATCTGTATAATGAAAGAAATATATATTTAGTAAAGGTTTAATGTATAAATAATCGCCTATTTATTTTTATTAAATACATGTATATTGCAATCAATTTCGTGTACATTTAATATAAATTAAATTTTCTTCATTTATTCATATGATAGTAATTTCTCTGAGGGGTACATATCTGATAATTTTTAGAAAAGTGTGAAACACAAATTATTCTATGATAATAAGCATTGTGGTAAAATTCACATAGCTTGGTTTCGGAAATAGGTTATTTGAAATATGAAATGTTAAAATTAAAGATTGTATTTGTACATGCTATGTATAATCAAAAACTATAAATATATTATTATTTAAAAAACTTGATGGATGATAATTCAGATGCAAGATGAAAACATTAAGATCAAGTGCAAGATGAAACATATAATTTGATTAATACTATGGAAGTGCTAACTCAAGATAAACCATGTATACTATATATCATTAAAACTATAAAGATAGTATTTATATTTTAAGCAACTTGATGCACGATAATTCAGAAGTGCGAGATGAAACATCTGATGAATTGATTAAAAATATGAGTAGATTAGTTTTAATACATTAGATGATTACAGCAGTAAGAAACTTCGTGTAGGAGCAATGCGTACATGATGAAAATCGAATGGAATCAATTGACTTCAACTCCTGATCCAAGTTAGTATTTATCTCACGTGTGTAATGTGGAAATATAAAAGGTGAAGAATCAAGTTTGATGTAAATAAATATTGTGGTATTGGTTTAAAAACTAAAAAAGTATTGAATTTTACTGAATTAGAAAGCATAAAATTTGATTAAATAATGTTTTATGTAAAATATTAAGTTTAAATGTGATAAAATTATGAAAATCAGTTTGTAAACTCTCATTTTTATAAGTACTACTATGAAAATATTCTTTTAATATAGAATTTCTGCTTATTAATGAGACTAAAAAATTATTTTTTTTTTTTTTAATTTTGAATATTTATTGAGTGTATGTAATACTAGGATTAAAATCTTACAAATTCGGTGTTAAATTTTTCAAGAAATTGTGGTTTGTAATCCAGAAAAAGGTGTGATTTTAATAAATTTGTAAATATGTTCATTATTTTTTTTTTAGTTATTTCTCTAACTTGTCATTCATTTGTTAATTTTTGTAATTTTGTAGAAAAAATGATTTGAATTTTCGGTAATCTGTACTATTTTTTGTCCAACAGTTGATTTTTTTGATTATTAGTATTCTTATTCAGCAGTAATTTCACGTATGAAGTTATTAAATATTAAATATCTATTAATTTTCTTTACTGTTTCATATGATAGTAATATTTCTGAGGAACAGGTATGTAATAACTACTAGACTTTGATTGACTTGATTTTCTGATAAACGTTTGAAAAGAGTTGTAAGTATGTAATGATGCAATATCTATATACTATCGAGAGTCGAGATTGAAGTAGATAAGTATTGGAGTAATAGTCAATTCTTTGTTGAATTTCAAGAAATTGTGTGAGAACATGGTTTTTTACATTAAGTTTATGTAATTTCAGTTACAGTTTTTCGACAATCAACCTAAAAATGGATAATTATCATAGTTAAAAGTTATGATGAAAAGATGTAAGCAATATTAATGTTAAAAAGTTCGTCTAATGTTTGCTCTTATGTTGTGAAAATTTCGAATAGTTTGATTTGAAATATGAAATGTTTGTAAAAATTAAACTTTGTATTCGTGTATGTTTTGCATTATTAAATTGTAAAGATAATATTCATATTTGGAAAATGTTGTTGGGTGTTTTAATAATTTTTTGATAAGTAGATAAAAACAGATGTTAAAATTCTGTGCTATTAAAATATATAGGATCAAGAATAAAGTTTGATGAAAATAAGTATTGTAAAAATTCAGAAATTTTGAAGTGTAAGATGAATCATGTCCTAATTTGATTAATTATATGGGTAGAGTAGTTTTAATGTGTCAAGTGTCTAAAGCAGCAAGAAACGATTTTTTAGGTTTTCTAGAATAATAATAATAATAATAATAAAAGTATACTTTTGTTGTAAGATTTCGAATGCAGTCAAGACGTGAAAAATATAAGTATGAACCTTTGTAAAGACATTCAAACTTTTTAAAAAGTTTAAGTTTAGTAATATACTGTAACAATATATGTAAGCAAATGTATTTCAAAGTTGAAAATTTGTGTAAAAAATTGTCTTTTCTTGAAAATTGATATTTATTTTTGTTTAATTAATGATACTTATTACATTTTTGTTGTTAAAAACTAAAATATACGTTTAATTCTTCTGTTAAAATTGATATATCCGTGTTGGAGGTGAGAAAAAATAGTGTAAAACTAATAAAATTTGTTTAAATTCGTCTTTTTATTCTTAAAATTAATATTTTCTATTGTTTAGAATACGTAATAATAACTTTTGAGGAATGTATAACCGGAAAATGTTAAAAAATCTTAGAAAATTGGTATTAAAAATATTAAATACAGTTGCTTCAATGATATCTTTTCGATATGTAAAGTGATTGTAGCATTTAGAAATGTACTTCTGAAGAATGTATAATCGGAAAATGTTAGAAAATCTTAGAAAATTGGTGTTAAAAATATTAAATACAGTTGCTTCAATGATTTCAAAAACAAACTCTGTTAAAAAATTCTGTATGATTTCAAGTGAAAATAATCTGAACCTGAATACATGGTATTTAAAATACAAAATTCACGATTATGAACTAATGTTGAAAACATGGGTAACATTAAATATACAGCTAATATTTAATTATAGATTAGGAAATTCTTAAAGTGTATCCAAATTTATTAAATATAGTATTGAATACAGTGAATAAGTGAAATATGTGAATAAGTATTGATATTTCCATGTTGCTTTTGAAAATACTAGTGTAAAATTATTCAAATTCGTCTTTTCTTTAAAACTGATATTTATTTTTGTTTAATTAATGATACTTGTTAAGATTTTGTTGTTAAAAACTATAATATACGTTTAATTCTTCTGTTAAAATTGATATATCCATGTTGGAGATGAGAAAAAATAGTGTAAAACTAAAAAAAAAAGTTTAAATTCGTCTTTTTCCTCCTTAAAATTATTATTAAACTAGTGTAAAACTAATAAAATTTGTTTAAATTCGTCTTTTCCCCTCTGAAAAACTAATATTTCTATTATTTTGCTTAATTAATTATACTCATTATGACTTCCAAATTTTAATTTGGAGATGTTGTAGTAACTGTTATAAAACTAGAATGGATAAATAACTTAAATCTCTTCTTTTTTTTCACTCTATGTGATACTTTTTCTTGAACGTAAACATTTGTATACCTTTGTAAGTTGTGACGTCAAGATTCTTTGTTATGTTCCCCTACCTGGAATGCATGCATGGTGGGGTTGCAGAAAAAAGTTTTAGTTTAGATATGACGTAATAAGAAATGCTCTGCAGGTTCACATTTGTGTGTTGGGGATTTCTTTAAATTATTCGTTTATGCATTAAAATTCTACTTAGTTGGTATACATAAAGTACGATGAAATTTCCAATTAGAGTAAAAGTTAACCAAATTCGTTTAATTCGTCTTTTTTCGTTAAAAAATCATTAGTTTCCTTTGTTAATTGTTCAATTATCGAAATTCTTTGAGGTAACGACTGTTCAAAAACTAAAAAATATGTTTAAATTTCTATTTTAAGTTGTGTATTCTGATTTTATATTAAAAAATAAATAAATAAATAAAAAATATGAAGAAATCAGTTAAAAATTTAATATTTTCCGTTGTTTTTGCTTAATTATTAATGTTCATGAAGGAAATGGTTGTCCAAAACTGGAATGCATGCTTAAATTTCTTTCTATCAAATTGATATTCTGAAGTTTGAGTTGAAAAAATCGTAAGAAATCAGTCTTTTTCTATAAAATCGATATTTTCCATTGTTTTTTACTTAATTATGAATGCTCATTAAGGTTATAGCTGTTGAAAAACTGAAATGTATGTTTAAGTTTTCTCTCTTAAGTTGATAAAAATCGTTAGAAATCAGTCTTTTTCCATAAAACTTGATATTTTCCATTGTTTTTTTTACTTAATTAACGATACTCATTAAGGCTATAGCTGTTGAAAAACTAGGATACATGTTTAACTTCCAACTTTTAAGTCGTTACATTGATCATATAGTTGATAAAAATCGTAAGAAATCAGTCTTTTTCTATAAAACTGGATATTTTCTATTGTTTTTACTTAATTAATACTACTCATTAAGATGTCTATGAAGCAAAATTCAAATATATGTTTAACTTTCTTGAGTTAAATTGATAATCTCATCTTGTAGTTGAAGAAATCTAAATAAAATGGTTAAAAACTGAAATTTTAATTGTTTCGCTTAATTAATAATACTCATTAAAATTACGGTTGTTTAAAATTCAAATACAAATTTAATCTTCATCTTATAGTATGATTCCGAGTTGAGATGTGATTGATAATATTTTTAATTAGGGAAGGTTGTTCACCTATCCTGTTATAATAGAATGTTCCTTTTTTCCACTAGGGGGCGCAGGAGGGCGGCGGTGAGATGGTGGGAGCAGGAGGGACCGCAGGCGGGGCAGCCGGAGGAGGCCCGGGGCAGCTGGAGGAGCAGGTGGGGCAGCCGGAGGAGCAGGCGGGACAGCCGGAGGAGCAGGAGGCACGGTGCCACAGTGCCACCTGCGGCTGAGCTTAAACTCTTGTTTTCCTACTACTACCATATTAAAGAACTATTAATTTATTGTAATTACTATGAAATACAATTTCTCAATCGGTTTTTTGGTCATGTATCGTCTGTGTATAGCGTTTATTTTTATTTTTATTTATTTATTTATTTATCGCCGTTTCTATCAATGTTCATAAAATACGGTGCTTAACCCCCTTGGAGACGAGCGACCGGTATAAGTGCCACATAAGGTGCCCAGAATCCTTGATTATTCTCACGAGTAAAATTTTAGAAAATAAAATAATAACTGCTGTAGTCAACCACGAAGTTAAAGAGTAGAACCACTTTGAAAATCAGCAATCTTGCTATATTTATGTAGTTTTATTTTACTAGAAACACAATTTTTCAATTTTTGATTATATCAAAGTTTCAGGACAGGCCCGGACTGGCTCCTTTCGGGGCCCTCGGCTAGAGACTGAAAAGGGGCCCCTTATGGGAAATTTAGCGAAAACAGAATATTATATTTTATTTTTAAATTTAGGCTTGGATGGCAAAAAACCACATTTAGGCTATTTTGTCACTTGGAAAATAGTTGAGTAAAATATAAGCTTTTTGTAATGTTGTTAACTTACTTTCACAATATATATTTATATTATTTTTATACACCATACCTAAACTAATTCCATGCTAGAAAAAAAATAAGAATTATTTATTTTATGTGGTTATTACTTAAAAATGAGCGTGAGGTATATTTTTAGTTTTCGGTAATCAAATGACTGTGTCGAAGTCATAATAATCTAAATCCTACTGTGATATCTAAGTAAATATTAAAAATGACATAACAGTAATAAAAACAATGGGTACGTGTGATCGCAGATCGCTCAGAGTATTTTCTTTAATATACCTTTCAAAACAACTTATCCTTTAATTAATAAATCCAAATTGTTGATTTATAATTATTAAATTCTTACATAGTGTCGTAAAGAAATGTCACGACATCGCTTAGAATAAAATAAAATAAAAGAAAAGAAAAAAACAAAGAGAGAGAAAGAATAATAATAAAAATAAATAAATAAATAAATAAATAAATAAATAATCTAGAAAGAGATAGAAAATGAAATAATATTAATGTATATAAAAGTATTAAAATAAATTTTTATTTTAGCTTTCGTAAACAAGAAATGATAACAATAATATGTGTTGTTTGTTTGGAAATTTTATTATACTATAAGCTCTCTTTTAGTCAAAGCCTGGGAATAGCAAAATCACATGAGCGAAGGGATTTTCTCACCATTAGTTATAAAAGGAACAAATGTTTACGAGAAGCAATAAAACCTAGAGTCGCCATTTGTGACATTAACGTACACAAGCAACAATGAAAGATTTACAATCAAATTTATTACTCTCGTGTGTGGTCTACTTGGGGTGGGTGATTCAGAATCGTAGCTCCGGCAATAAATAATGAAGGAATAATGTCTAAAAATCCAACCCCGTTTCTTTTACCTGACCAATGGACAGTGAAATATATTCAAAGCCAATTGGAGTCCGAATATAATACCCAATGGGGTCAAAAGGGGCGTACAGGATCCGGAAGGAAAACGCCACACGTGTAGAATCCAGTTTTAGAATTGAAAGTGTGAAGTAAGAAAAAGATTTTTTCTCTTCTCTCTGCTGTGAGTTTCCCGCTAAGATGAGAGGGAAAAAGAAGAAATTATGAAATAAGGCAACTTCGAAAATCGGGAGACGTGATCTTAGGCCTCCCGGATGAAGCGATGAGATGCGAAGCTATGCTCTGCACACAGAGAACTAATCATCGACTGATTTCTAAAACAAAAAGGAATACCTGAGTTTTGCCGAGCGGACTATTTATTCATCGGATGATTGGAAAGTGCGTGAAAGTTGAAAAGTGCTAACTATAGTGCGTGCATTGCCGAGCGGATACAAAAGGGAATACCTGAGTTTTGCCGAGCGGACTATTTATTCATCTGATGATTGGAGCGATGAGAAGCGAAGCTATACTCCGCACACAGAGAACTAATCATCGACTGATTTCTAAAACAAAAAGGAATACCTGAGTTTTGCCGAGCGGACTATTTATTCATCGGACGATTGGAAAGTGCGTGAAATTTGAAAAGTGCTAACTATAGTGCGTGAAATTAGAAAAGTTGCTACTATTCGCGTTAATTAAAAACAAAATGACTTGGAACTTGGCATTCGGATTTAATTGTGTTGGCGTACTGACAAACTGTATGGACAGCTATAAGACAACGTCGACCAATACCAGGAACATACTTGTAAGGTGAGAAAATTTCATTGTTCATGTGTCCGGCCAATTTATTTTATTGATATAATGTTGTGTTAAAATTTTGGTTTTTAAAATTTGATTATTTTAAAATTTTAAAATTATTATTATTTTTGGGGCTCAAAATTATCAGAATTTAATGCTCAAACTTAATTAATAGTAAAATGAATAAATAAATAAATTAATAATACCAGTAAAATAATACGAATAATAAGAATGAAGGATTCGATTTTATAAAATATGAAAATTTGGGGCTTTGCCTATAAGTTGTGTCGTGAACTAAAGTGTTATGTGCTGCGAGGATAGCAGAATAATAGGAAATGAATAAATAAACAAAGAACAACAAAAAAAAAAAAAAAAAAAAGAAATGAAATAAAATATTTTGGATATTTCACTATAACCATATTTCAGTAGTTATTGCCTTGCATATTATATTTTATAGTGTTTGCATGATGCCAATTTATGTGTTTTAATAAAATTTTGTATATATGTACCTATTCTTGTCTTTATTCCAGTTTTCTCCCTTTATGTATTTTAAGGTAATTTCTAGATGCAGATTAGGGAATGTTAACATTTAAATTTGCAGATTAATATCTCAAGTTTTTTTATTGACTCATCAATCCCAATTTTCACAAATTCATGCGTTAAATAAGGCGATCCTAATGTTATTGCAAAATGTTAATTTTAAGTATGATATTAAGGAATTAATTTCACTAATTAATAATATCCGATCTTCGTTCACAACGCCGAAGGGATATTATTTTCATTTGTCTTCGTACTAACCACGTCACGATTGCGTACCTAGTAGGAGGTGTTTATTTTCATCACCACACATAGATGGTAGCATCAATAAATTTAAAGTAAAGGGAATATTTATTTTAATTAAATTAAAAATGTTCAAATTAAATTATTTAAATAAAATTCAAAATGCAAAATTCTTTAAAAAAAGCGAAAAAAAATATAGCGGAAATAAAAATAAAATCAAAAATTTTTAAAAACGAAAAAAAATGTTTAAACGAAATTTAAAATGCTGAATCATTAATAAACCGCTCGTTTTTAAAATAGAAAGAAAATTGTAACTACAAAAATATATATATGAATAGTGATAAAAAAATAATATAAACCCTTAAATCGGCAAAAAGTACGAATTTTTTTAAAAAATTTTCTTTCTTACTAGGGAACTGCAAGAAGTGTAAGTCACCGATTTTGACGAAAGTGGTATCGTTGGAAAGATCTCATTGTGAAGAGTAAAAAACTCAATGGAACTACCCGTCGGAAATGAAACATTTTCAAAATATACGACAATTTGAATCATTAAGCTAATGCACACTTACTGGGAAACTGCATTAAGTGACATAAATTGTCGAATATCTCGAAAACCGGTCATTTACGAAGGGTAGCTCCATTGAGTTTTTTACTTCTCAAAATGATATCTTTCCAACGACATCATTTTCGTCAAAATAGAGACAACAATTTTTTGCGGTCCTCTGTTAGGTGTGCACTAGCCCAGTATGTACTAGCTACGTGGCTGAAATTATCGGATATCTCGAAAACGGCTCATTTCTGATGGGTAGTTCTTTTGAATTTTTTACTCCACACGATAAGATCTTTCCAGCAATACCTCTTTCATCAAAATCTAAACTAATTTTTTTGCGATTCCCCAGTAAGTATGCATTAGCTACGTTATATAAATTGTCAGATATCTCGAAAACGACTCGTTTCCGACGGGCAGTTCATTGAGTTTTTTACTCCTCATAATGAGATCTTTCCAAAGATACCACTTTCATTAAAATCGGTGACTTACACTTCTTGCAGTTTTCTAATTAGTATGAAAACTTCAAATTCCAGCATCACGGTCCGAACTGTGAATCTTCTGCTTTACCAGCGAGTTTGTTTTCCTAAAAGTCTTTCACATAATTTTCCTTGAAGGACATAGCTGAAGGTTTGTTTATTTGTTTGTGTTTTATGCTGGCCAATTATCTACACGTGGGATATAGGGTCTAAGGGGAGGCGTGCCATCCGTGGGGGTCTTTCTAAGGGAACCTAACCCGTATTTACACAAGGAAATGCAAGGTTCGAAGAAAACCACGGAAAACTCCGAACGGTTAAGCCGACGGTCGCGATTGGGTTTGAACCCAGCATCTACCGTCTATCAGTTTGGAAGTCAACCCCTCAGCCACTGGTGGAGCCATAGCTAACGCAAATTGCCAACTCGTAACAGCCATATCTGGAGTACTACTTACCATCATGCTGAATATTTATGGGTCTTTTAAAATAATATTACAGAACATTAAACCTATAGTTTGTTGTAGAAGTTTGCATGGGCCTAGGTTCGGCTCGAGACCCGTATCCAGCCCGGTCTGCGGGCCGGTCAGGCAAAGAAATTTAGCGGGAGTGCTGGGCCGATCAAAAAAAATCAGGGAACCTGCCAATCCGATATAAAAACTTAAACAAAGACGATAAAATATGATCTGCTTTCAGTGAATGATTTTCGCGAGAATGAGTATAAATGTGCATCACGAGCCGATGCTAGTTTGACACCATCCAAACAAAAACGTGGGCATCGGACAGTTATGTGGTATCTGAGGCAGGGTTTAATTTTTTCAGCAGACTCATACCTAAGGCCGTGATCAGGTGTGCCCTTTTTTTCTACGTAGTAGAATCGGGAAAGAACTGGACTTAAATGTTCTCAGAATGTGTAGGGCAGTTACTATGTTTAAAATAAAAAGAATGATGCCCAGTTAAACTGATGGCATAGAGCTCACAGGCTATGCAGACTAATTATATAATAATAATGCCCTTCAAAAACAATAAGGAAAGAAGTACCCCCCCCCCCCCCCCAATTTTCTTTCTTTATACTTTTCATTGAAGCCACAAAACTAATCAGGGATACGCCTCATCATATAATAAACCTGTATCCAAAATTCGAAGCAAGTCGAATAATTCTGCAGAAAAACCCATTTATGTAATTTAAGAAACGTTTTCCCCCGTTCCCTCCTTTATAATTAATCATTAAACCTCCAAAACTGTTCAGAAATTCAACTTATCAGAAAGAACCTACATCCAAAATTTAAAGCAAATCGGATAACTCTGCATAAAACTCTATTTAGCTAACTTAAGGGGGAGGTAATCGCTCGTACCCTCCTTAACAAAAGAAAATACCCCAACAAATGAGCGAATCTTCTTACTACTATGAACCTGTATACAAAAATTGAAACAAATCGGTTAATTCAGTATGAAAAACTATTTACATAAATTATGAGGGGTAGTTTCCCTATCCTCCCTTTATACTTAGCCAGTGAATTCCAAAAACAAATCAGGGAAGCGCCATTTCAGAATAAACCTTTATACAAAATTTGAAACAAATAGATAAATTTTGCGTGAAAAACCTAAATTAAGACGGGGGGATTACCCACCCCCATTCCCCCTCTTTAAACTTATCCAATGAACACCCAGTACTAATCACGAAGGCACCTCATTAGAATAATCCTACATCTAAGATTTGAACGAAATCTACTAATTCTGCAGGAAAAACCCATTTATATAAATTAAGGGGAGGGGCAATAGCCCCGTTCCCCTTCTTATACTTATCGAATGAACTCTCAAAACTAATCAGGGAAGCGTCTTATCATAATAAGCCTAAATCCAAAATTTCATGTAAATCGAATATTTTTATCATGAGTTATCGCGTTACATACGTACGTACGTACGTACGCACGTACATACATACACACAGATCGGACGGGCACATAAGCTCTCAGGCTTTGATAGCCTGTGAGCTAAAAAATATTAATAGCGATAATAAACTTCTGTTAATGGAATCTTTGGAAATAAAACTTAGGGTGGTTTTCAATCCACTTCTCAATAATGCGAAACTTTCTGACTAATTCTTAACTGTAAATGCGTAAAATTGATATGCGTGACTATTAAAGGATTTGGAAAAAAAAAAAAAATCCATTTTGGGTAAATAAAATATCAAATGGTAAGAGATTTTTATCAAGTGACTGCAGGTTTTCCCCTTTTTAATGACATCGCTTCCAAAAATTCAATTCAAAATGCTAACTTTGACAATATTTCCAAAAAATATAATGTCTTTATAAAAAAAAAAAGGAAGACACCATTCGATTATATAGGTTCTGAATAAGAAAAAACAGCAAAACTTATGCATTTCCTAACTAAATGAATTTAGAAATGTGTCAGGAACTAACTCCTTTGTATTTGAAAGAAGCTCTAATAAATGACAGAGAAATATTTTCACAAATATATTTTTATAATACATCTTCAAAAGTTAATCATGTTTTTACCGTCTTTTTTTTTTCTTTAAATTTAAACTACATTAATTTTATAATAAATCTTTATTTGAATGTTAAAAATTCTAGGCTTCTAAGTAATCATTAATGTTATTATCGTGTATTTTCTATATCGAGAAAATATCGTGATTTTAAAATATAGTTTTAAAATATAAAATTATCATAAATGTGTATGTAGTATCCTTTAAAAGGATCTTAACAGTATGTTAAGAAAAACTAATTTTTTTTTGTGCAAATTAAGTGGAATCGGGTCGTCCTTACTTCTTAACCAAGTATTAAAAGTTTTAAACATTTTTCAATGTTTAAAAATTTTCTCATTTTTTTCTTTCCACGTACTGTCGCTTTCGCACAACTGCTTCATGTTGACCACACTGTGAAATTGCACTAGTTACAATCATACTATACGAGATTGGCAAGTGGGCGTCACGATGCACTCTGAATCTGATTCTATGAGTACTGCAGAAAGGACGATATATCAGTCACCAGCCCTATTCCGTCTGTCCAACGACATGGCACGACGAAAGTATATAAGTTACCATGAAAAAAACTATCAATTGTTTAAAATTTATTGTAAATGTATATTATTATTGGAAAATACTCAATTTTTTTCCTACGTAAATAGTAATTAAAAAATCGTATATTCCTTTTTTGAGTTGCGCTTCCGGGGCCCCTTTGGGCTGGGGGCCCTCGGCGATCGCCGACCAGCCGACCTGGCCAGTCCGGGCCTGTTTCAGGAGCAGAAATTCATTTTCAGTTTTTTATAAAGGACATTAATAACAATGCACTAACTATAGGCTTTCTGTTAGATTTAAGAACAATTATTTCGCATCGATAACGCTAGATGTCAGCACCACGCAAAATCAGTTTTTCAAATCGTAGAGAAGAATTTTGTTTTCTTGAATTAATAATAATATTATTATATCATTTATTATTATTATTATTATGCTGCCTTTTATTTTAGAAATAAATAAAACCGGAATATTTGTAGCTTTTGAAGAAAAATATATAATCAATTTCTGGATTTTTATGAATATTGATTTACAACATAAATATAAAAGTTTAACTGCATAAAATTTTATCTCATAATGATGCCCATTTAAAATATCATTGTACTTTATGTAATATGTGCATGTAAACTTCCATTTCGTGCATGAATCGCTGAATCTCAATTTGCGTAATTTTGCAAGAAAAAAGAAAAAGAGGAAAAAAGCAGGTCCGGTCAGAAGGTGTTTAAGAATGTTAGGGTATAGCAATGCGGCTATAATATACCGGACTTCTAACGATTCTTATATTTTGTTGTTGTTGTTCAGGGATGTAGTGGAGTATATACGCAGGTATACGCCGTATATCTTCTGGATTTTTTTTTTAACGTCCGTCGGATATATCCTGCTTCTCAAAAAAGCTATAGAATATAAATATTTTACAGTGACATAGCTAGGATGGGTGACATCCGGGATGGATGTAAATAGTTTCACCTCCAGCCACCATGGTGTCACCGCCCCTCCCCCCGATCAGCCATATTTTTAAATTACAATTCTACGTTATTATAACAAATGACCATACCATTCCTTCTTTATTTTTTGTCCTCTTGCGTAAAAACAAACCATAAGAGCGATTAATTCATAACTCGACCCATAGTCCGCATAAGTCAATATGGTGTCTATATGTAGAAGAAAATTCTTTCTTTTAAAGTTTGCTTTTACTAGTCACTTGTTGGATAGACTGGTTTTCGTTCCCCAGAGCAAATCTTGTTTAGAAACACCATTCTGTATAAAATTTCACATTATCAAAGAAGACAAAAGTTTAACTGTGTTGCGCCGTATGCTAGAAATTTCATTTTATTTCAGAATTCTATCCCAAAATCTTATAAGATTATACATATATATATTTGCAAATAAAGATTGTGTGTCACCCCTTAAAGGGTGACACCCGGGACGGTCCGCCCCCGCTTGCTACGCAACTGAGTATATACACTCTATGGTATACTTTTTGCCTTGAGCGTACATCCTCTGCTTAGAGCGTGTTGCGTACTATCGCTGCTTCCATGTTTTAATTTAATCGTTTTTACTTTGCGCCTCGCGCAAACGATTTTTTGTTGTTGTTTACATTATGAATTTATTCGCGTTTGTAATGACCGAAAGGTGGCGTTGTATAGACCTGATAATCGTTTGTTTACGTAGTGCTTGCTGTTTGTTCCATGATGTAGCATAGCGAAACCCGTTTAAAGAGCTATTTAAAGTGCAATTTTTTATCTTTTTTATTTAATTATGGGAGATAAATTACAAATATCGACAATTTTAGAATTTCTAGATGCTGGAAAATTTAGTAATTGCTTTAGAGAAGCTGAAGCAATTATTGATTCAAACAGATTAGTAATGTGCGGCATTAAAAGAATGCAAAGAAGAAGAAATAAAGATTGTAGGCTCGTGTTTACAAACAAGCCAAACAAAAGGAAATCCCCATATTATTTCAGGTTTGCTAGTAAAGGAAAACAAAAATTTGAAAATAAAAAAATTTTCTTGCTCTTGCAAAGCTGGAGCAAACGAATCATGCAAGCATTGTGTTGCTGTCATGTTATTTTGCCATGAGTAAGTCAAATGTACTTTTTTATATTCTAGATCTAAACTTTGTGTATAAAATTTTGATTTTAGATAATTTTAATACAAAGAACCCAACGTTGCATGCGTTATAGAACTGTTTATTTATTTATTTATTATAGAATTGTTTATTTATTTATCGGCCTTTTAAGCACTGATTTCAGCGGAAGATGCTCACGGTATCAGTTCTATTTCGTTTTAGACTTTGTCCGCGAGAGGGCGTCTATTTCATTTCAAACGCGAATTAGAACTTTTTTGAATGGTATTTTCTTTGAACTGAAAAATGCAGTATGTATTGTATTAAGGCATTATATTGATGAAAAGATATGATATGTGTACAATAATATTATTGTTTGTAATGTGAAAGTTAATAGATGTCTTTTTTTATACATCTGTGCGTGAATTTACTCTGAAGACATGAAAATTTATTTACTTAAGATATAGAATCCGCTTGATCTCCCTCGATACATGATAAGGTAAGATTAATACATTCATGCTGTAGTTAAGATATTTTAATTTTGAACATGAATACTGATAATTTAAACATCAGTATTAAATAATATTGAAGAATTTTATAAACAGGGATAGATTCAATATTATTTTGGCATCCAACTGCTGGGATATTTTATTATTTAAGAAGTGATATAAGATAATGGAACAAATTAAACGATTACGCACGCCATTAAGAAGTGCTTTTACGCGAATCGCTAATTTACTTGAGAATAAATTAAGTGATGAAAATAAAAATATTGAAGAAATTGAGATTTTATATGCTCAATTAGAAGAAAAATGGGTAAATCTAGAACCAAAAGAAAAAGAAATGTTAGATCTTCTTTTAAACGATACATCATGTACGCAAGAAAATTATGATACGGAATACGAAAGTTTTAGCATGTATAAAGAAAAATTTATTGAGTTAAAAACGAAAGTTCACAAATTTTTGAAAGTTTCTGAAACTGAAAATATTACGAAACGGAAGTTTAAACTTCCTAAGATAGAATTTAAATTATTTGGGGGAGATATTAAGGAGTGGTTGGCCTTTTGGGCTCAATTTGAAAAGATACATAACGATTCTGATATCGCGAAGGAAGATAAATATCAGTACTTGTTGCAAGCGACGCTAAAGGGTTCTAAGGCAAGAGAAATTGTCGAGTCGTACCCCGCTACTGGTGATAGTTATGAAAATGTTATTGAATGTTTAAAGGCTCGTTTTGGTCGCACTGATATGTTAATTGAAGTATACATAAGAGAACTACTTGCTTTAATGATGAATAACACAACAGGAAAAGGTCCAAGAATTCCTCTTTTTAAATTATATGACAAAATTGAAACGTATTTAAGGTCATTAAAAATGTTAGGTGTTTCAAGCGAGCATTATTGTGCAATTCTTTATCCATTAATTGAGTCGTGTTTGCCTGTTGATATATTGAGAATTTGGGAAAGAAATTTAAATTCCATTACCTTGAATTCAAAAGATGAAAGTAAAAATAAATTAGATTCTTTGATGAAATTTTTGCAGCACGAAATCGAAAGCGAAGAAAAAGTCCGTTTGGCTAGAAGTGGGTTTAATCTAGAAAATGTAAACCAAAATATTTATACTGCGCCAAGCAGGCGAGAAAGGGATCTTCCAACGGCCACGGAATTACATAATTCTTCGAAAATGAAAAGGGAAACGTGAATTTTTTGTAACAAGTCACATTTAAGTACCGAATGTAGATATGCTAATAGTTTATCTCATGAAGGTAAAAAACAAATATTGATGAAAAAGGGAGCTTGCTTTAAATGTTTAGAAACAATAAAACACATATCACGTTTTTGTAGAACGAAAATACCACCCTGTGATTGCGGTAAATTACATTTTAAGATAATGTGTCCAACGAAAAATGATAAGGAAAATCCGATTACAGAAAAGTCAGATATCGAAATTAAAAATGACACTGCTTTATCCAATAAAACAAGTACTCGCCATGTACTTTTACAAAAGCTTATTGTCCGACTTAGATGTAATAGTAAGATGAAATATATAAGAATATTAATTGACTTAGGTAGCAGTAAATCCTATTTGTCATCTTTTGCACTGGCCGAAATGGGATATGAATGTATAGGGGAAGAAAATTTGACACATAGTTTATTTGGAGGCACAGAAACTGTATCATCACATAAGAAATATTTGATTAGTCTGAGTGACTTCTTTGATAATTATCGTTGTTGTTTCGAAGTGTTAGATCAAGAAAAAATTTGTTCGGACATTCCAAAAATTCCTCGTGGCTCTTTTATGAGTGAAATAAAGAAGCATAAAATTTTTCTATCTGATTTGAATAACCAGGTTGAGTTACTGTATGAATTTTCACCTAACGAAATTCATGGGCTTATAGGAGCTGATATAGCAGGCAAATTGTACACCGGAAAAATGAAACAATTGATTTCTGGATTAGTAGTAATGGAAACACGTCTTGGTTGGACTTTGATGGGAAAAACTGACATTTTTAACATATCAGATAGCACAAACAGCGTCATGTCATTTCATGTAAATGATGCAAAAATTTCAGATTTATGGAGGCTAGACACGCTTGGAATTCTCGATACTGGTGAAAGCGGAAACAGACAAGAAATCGAAAAAGTAACTGAAGAGCATTTCAATAGAAATATAAAAATAGATGCTGAAGGAAGGTATGAAGTATCCCTTCCATGGATTGAAAACCATCCTCCGTTACCAACTGGTCGAAAAATTGCTGAACGACGATTAAGAAGTTGTGTTGAATCACTAAAGAAAACAGGAACTTTAGAAGAGTATGAAGATGTATTAAAAGAATGGATACAAGAGGGTGTTATTGAAGAAGTTAAGAATACTTGTAATGATGAAAGTGAACACTACTTGCCACATAGAGCTGTGATTAAAGAAAATTCGACCACAAGAGTTAGACCAGTCTTTGATGGTTCAGCAAGACAAAAGGATTCACCTTCAATCAATGACTGTTTAGAAAAAGGTCCTAATATAGTAGAACTCATTCCGACTATATTGAATAAATTTCGACAGAAGAAAATAGGCGTAATTGCGGATATTCGAAGAGCATTTCTGCAAATAAGTTTAAATGAGCGAGATAGACCATTTCTGAAGTTTTTATGGTGGGAGGAAGGCGACCCCGAAAAGTTCAAAATTTTCCAGCATAAAAGGGTTGTTTTCGGTCTTACATGTTCACCTTATTTGCTTGGCGCAACTATCCGATATCATCTGAAGAACGCACCTTCTAGATTTAAAGAAACAGCAGAGAAATTGATGAAGTCCTTTTACGTAGATAACTGCGTCACTAGTGTTGATAATCATGAGCAGCTTGAAAAATTTATTGAAGAATCCAAACTTATTCTCCAGAGTGCTAAGTTTGATCTTCGAGGATGGGAATATAATATCCATGAAACAGTAGTAGAAAACTTCCCAGAAGAAAAGATTATTCCCGTTTTGGGACTAATGTGGAATTTAAAAGCTGATACTTTGAAAATAGATTTACGAAAATGTTTTGAAGATTCCACTGTTGTAACGAAAAGAAATATTCTCAGTGCTGTTCATAGAATTTTCGATTCCATTGGCTTCACATGTCCTGTCATCTTGGGTCCAAAGATTCTTCTTCAAGAATGTTGGAAATTGAAAGTTTCGTGGGATGCTGAATTACCTGAATCTATTGCCAAGAAATTTGAAAAATGGCGAAAGGATGTCTCTAAATTAAAGGAAATAGAAATCCCTCGATGTATTATTTCCAATTATGAAGCTTCAAAGAATCTTTCATTGCTCATATTCTGCGATGCAAGCAAGAATGCATATTCTACATGTATATTTTTAAGATGTGCGACTGAAAACACAATATCTTGTCAGCTTGTACAGGCTAGGAGCAGAGTTGCTCCAATGAAAACCATTTCTATTCCTCGATTGGAGCGGCTTTCCTGTAATATCGGAGCTAGACTATCACAGAGTGTTATAAATGATCTTCAGTTGAAACATATCCCGAAATTTTTCTGGTCCGATTCAGCAAATGCTCTATATTGGATCAAAGGAACTGAAAATTGGGCTCCTTTTGTTTTCAATAGAGTTAAAGAAATCCGATCTTTGACAGAACCTGAAAATTGGTATCATATCCCAGGATCATTAAATGCTGCAGACCTCCCTTCTCGTGGTTGTAATGCAGAAACTTTAGCGAAATCTAAATGGTGGGAGGGCCCAGAATGGTTACGAAGACCAGAAAATGAATGGCCAAAATCCAATGTTGTTCCTGATTTCAGCGTAGTATATTCAGAAAAGAGAAAAACTGTTATTAGCGCTACAAATCATGAAGAATCAACAGAAAAAATTTATAACAGATTTTCATCGTACGACAAATTGATCCGAATTATTGCTTGGATTTATAGATTTTTTACTAACTGTAAAGTGAAACTTGCCAACCGGATTTCTGGACACTTATCGCTAGAAGAAATAAACAGAGCTGAAATATCTTTGTTAAAAATAGTACAAAATGAATCATTTTCAGGAACTGAAGATAAACGCTTAAAATCACTTCAATGTTATAAAGAATCAAATGGACTACTTAAAGTTAAGACTCGTATTCTGGTGAGAGAAGATAAAAGAAATTTCCGATTTCCAATACTGTTACCCTGCAGTCATCCAGTTGTCGAAATACTTACTCGGACAAGACATCTTAGTTTAAATCATGCTGGCACCCAGATATTAATGAGTAACTTAAGAGAAGATTTTTGGATTTTGAAATGCAGGAAGACTGTTAGAAAGGTAATCAGAAGCTGTGTACGCTGTAAAAGATTCAATTCAAAACCTAAACCAATTATAGAAGCCCCTCTTCCGGAAGATCGTATAAAAGAAGCTGCAGTATTCGAAGTTGTAGGAACTGACTACGCCGGTCCTTTACTTCTTCGAGCCGGTCAAAAAGCTTGGATTGTTATTTTCACATGCGCTGTCTATAGAGCCATACATTTAGAGATAACCACATCCTTATCTACTGACAACTTTTTGCAAGCTTTTAGAAGATTTATAGCACGAAGAGGTAGACCTGCGATAGTATATTCTGACAACGGAAGAAATTTTACGGGTGCTGAAAATTTGCTGAAACAAATCGATTGGGATGTCATTTCTCAGTACAGCGCAGCTCAGAAGATAATTTGGAAATTTAACCCTCCATCTGCGCCGTGGTGGGGTGGATGGTGGGAGCGTTTGATAGGCATAATAAAAGGGATCCTTCGAAAAGTCTTAGGACGAAGCTCTTTGAATTTAGAAGAAATGCAAACTGTTATTTGCGATACTGAAAGTATTGTTAATCAGCGGCCTTTGACCTATGTTTCAGAGGAAATTGATGATTTAACACCACTTACTCCTTCTATGTTTTTACAAGACATCAGAGAATCATGTATTCCGGATCTTGACATTTTGGATTCATCGTCTATAAATAAAAGACATGCTTATAGACAACGACTAAAACAAGATTTGCGAAAAAGATTCCGTACTGAATATTTGGGTTTTTTGAGACAATCCTCGAAATTTGATAAAAATCCGAGACCTATCCAAATTGGTGATGTTGTTCTAGTGTCCAGCGAGAATGTTAGAAAACTTGAATGGCCGCTTGCCAAAGTTATTGAACTGTATCCTTCCAAAGATGGAAATGTGCGATTAGTGAAGGTTAAAATGAAAGGAGGTGAATTTTTACGTCCTGTTCTGAGATTGATTCCTCTAGAAATAACTCAAGAAAAAGGTACAGAACTGCACTCTATAGCTCAAAACTCAACATCTTCCGAACAGACTGTTCAACCACATAATAAAGAAAGTCCTTTAAATCCTGTTCCTTCTAAACCGACGGTAAAGCTAAGTGGAAAAAACTGTTATTTAGATCCTTCTGCGAGTAAGCCGATGAACCAGCATTCTGTTAAAGACTGTGTTAGTGATTCTTCTGTAGTGACTGTTCCTGAAAAACGATCTAAATATGGTCGTTTATATAAACCCAAAGTAAAGTTTGAGTTTCATTGAATTCGAAACTCAAAGGTGGGAGTGTGTTGCGTACTATCGCTGCTTCCATGGTTTAATTTAATCGTTTTTACTTTGCGCCTCGCGCAAACGATTTTTTGTTGTTGTTTACATTATGAATTTATTAGAACTTTTTTGAATGGTATTTTCTTTGAACTGAAAAATGCAGTATGTATTGTATTAAGGTATTATATTGATGAAAAGATATGATATGTGCACAATAATATTATTGTTTGTAATGTGAAAGTAAATAGATGTCTTTTTTTATACATCTGTGCGTGAATTTACTCTGAAGACATGAAAATTTATTTACTTAAGATATAGAATCCGCTTGATCTCCCTCGATACATGATAAGGTAAGATTAATACATTCATGCTGTAGTTAAGATATTTTAATTTTGAACATGAATACTGATAATTTAAACATCAGTATTAAATAATATTGAAGAATTTTATAAACAGGGATAGATTCAATAGAGCGTATATACCCTCTGCTATCTTTACGACTACACCATTGTTTTTGTAGTTTTCAAACAAAACTTTGAGGTCCAAATTAAGTTGCACCCGGCTTTTGCCTACCTTCCGCGCTTAAAGAAGGACCCCAATGGTGTTTGATAAAATGCTATTTAATTTTCTACTGGCTTTGTCACCTAGCAACCAAGATATACCTAATTATTTCAAAATGTAAAAAGTTTTCTGTGCAAACGATAATTTGTGATAAATACATTATCTGTTTTATTTCTTCAGCTTTTACCTAAGCTGTGTGAAACAATATTCTTTTTGTTTTTTTGAGTTTGATTAGAATGTTTTTTTATGAGAATATGTGTAAAAATGTTACGGTTTTTATTGGAGTTGTGTTTTGTTAAATTATTAATGTTCGAAAGAACCTGAGTTGAGTTTACTCATCAGAATAAACTGTTTAAAATGAGAGATGCGTATTTAATTTTGAGTTGAGTAAAATATTAATAAAATAAACTTTCGAAAAATTGGAATATTCATCTGGTCCGTCTTATACGGAGAAAAATCAGCGAGTTGTTATTCTACGTCAATGACTGATAACTGGTGAATATTTTGTGCTGTTTTGCTATTTCTTCGATGTTAGAGATAATATTATAAAGAGTCAAGAGGGGTAAGTGCACCCATTTAATTTTTATTCGTTAAAAATGAGTATGAAAGAATTAAAAGCAAAAAAGAAAATTTTCAAAACCAATTTAACAAAACTAAAAGAAAAATTATCGAATTCTGAGCTAGAATTAAATGAATTAATTCTCATAAAGGAGAAACGGAATAAATTAGAGCAAAACTTTGCTGAGTTATTTGAGTCTATTTATGATAAGTAAAGAAGATGAAATTGAGGATTTTTATTAAGGAAAACGAAGAAATTAATGAAATTTTAGAAATAATGGAATTTGAACTTACAAAAAAGTTATCAAAGATGAAATTGCAAACTGTTAATTTTGAAAACGCCACAAAGGCTGATAATAACACTTGAAAATATTTTAGCAGATAATGGATAAACAAGAATTAATTAACTTAATTCAGATAAAAAATATGAAATAAACATTACGAAGATAATTTTAATTTAGAAAAGAAAGGTAACTGGCTTCCGCTATGTGGAACAAGCTGAAAAAAATTATTTTTAAACTAATAACCAATAATTGCCACAAAAGTTAACAGAAGAAAACTACATATAAAAAGCACGTTAAATACAAGGAGCATGAGTAAGAATTTAAACAGTATAATAATTGAAGTTCATAATATCAACAATAACATTAAATTGCCAAAGTTAACTCTTCCTGTATTTACGGGTAATTTGCATGAGTGGCTTTCCTTTAAGGATATATTTAAGGCTACTGTACATGAAAATTCAAATTTATCAGGGGCAATGAAATTACAATATTTGAACTCTTCATTGAGAGGAGATGCCTTTCGTATAATCCAGTCTATTTCAATCGTGGATTCTAATTATGAAGTTGCATGGTCGCTTTTGGAAGAACGGTTTTCAAATTCGAGAGAACAAGTTTACGCGCATTTAAAACGTTTTTTAAATATTCCTGTTATTCAGAATGAGTCCCCAGCAGCATTGTTAAATCTAATAGACATAACAAATGAATGTATTAGGTAGTTAGAGATTTTAGAACAAAAAGTTGAGGGGTTTTCTACTACTATGTTTGCTTATATTTTGGCTCAAAAATTAGATGTAAATACAAAAATGTGGTGGGAAAGACATCTTAAGCGGGATAATTTACCGAGTTTAACAGAATTGCTAGAATTCTTGAGAGACCACGCGCGTACACTAAGTGCGTCCAAACAAGCAAATACAAAGCGAAATTTTCAAAACGAAAGCCAAACAAAGCATAGCTTTTCAAAGGTAACATCCATGGTTGCGAGTTTAAATGAGAAAAATATGCGCAAATGTGTTGTATGTAACCAGGAAAATTACAGTGTTTTTAAATGTCCCAAATTTCAAAAATTTAATATACAGGAAAGAGTAGATTTTGTGAAAAAAAAACAATATGTGCTTTAACTGTCTTTCAGAATTCCACTGCGTCAAAAAATGTAACTCAACATTCTCGTGTTCAAAATGAAATAAACGCCACAATATACTTCTTTGTTTTGATAGGCGTGAGAGAATTTCCAATGCGGTGGGAAACACAAAAAATTATAGTGATAAGGAAGTGCCAAATGCATTGTCAACAAATGAAGTAAACCAACATTGAATTCTGACGCCATAACTTTTGAGTTAAATAACCAAATTCAAAATTTCACTGGTACTTCAAATGTGAGATCGAATAATGTTAAAACAGTTCTTCTTTCCACTGCTATTGTTTATATGAGAGATAAATTCGGAAATAAAGTTCCGGTGCGTGCTTTATTGGACAATGGTTCAATGAGCAATTTTTTAACTTTGCAGTTAGTTGAAAGATTAGGAATTCGAAAAGAAAAAAGTAATATTTCGGTATCGTGTTTAAGCGGATCCTCTGTAGCGGTAAAAAATAAAACTACTGCCTTGATCAGTAATAATTCGGGAGATTATAGTCGGGAGTTAGATTTCCTTATCATACCAAAGATTTCGCAAATTATGCCCTCGAAATATATTAATATTTCAGAGCTAGGAATTCCAGAGTCTATTATTCTTGCTGATCCTGAATTTAATAGACCAGGGAAAATAGATCTTTTGCTAGGAGCTGAAGTATTTCTAGAATTGATAAAGGTGGGTCGTATGAAGTTACCAAATTCTAATTTAATGCTGCAAAATACGGTGTTCGGTTGCATAGTAAGTGGGAGTGTTTACGATTGTAACGATCAGGAACAAATACATTGTGGGTTAATTACTGAAACAGATTTAAATTTTGAAATGAAAAAATTTTGGGAAATTGAAAGAGTAGAAGAAAGTACACCATTGAGAAATACAGAAGAATTAGCATGCGACACCCACTTTATAAACACACATCAGAGAGATATAACGGGCAAATTCATAGTACAAATGCCGTTGAAAAAAGATCCTAGTTCTTTGGGAGAATCAAAGCAATTTGCGGAAAATATATTAAATTCACTGTGGAATAGGTTGGTCAAAAATCCAAATCTTTTAGAGTTATATTGCGCATTTATGGCAGAGTATAGAGAGTTAGGCCATATGGAGGAAGTAGAGAAACCAGATGAGTCAATACATGCGAATTATCTACCTCATCATGCTAATCCACAATAAGTAATCCAATGTAAATCCACAATAAGTATAATTCGAATATATACATTTAAGTAAGATGTAGAATCAATTCATACATGTTCCAAAATAAATTGAAACGCTGAAAATATAATAAAACTAATAACGCATCATTTGACTTATCTGTAGTTTAAATCTGAACGCTTTCAGAAATATAGAACTCATTCTAGAACCCTCTGAATTGGGCAACTTATTTTTTGATCTCCCTGTTTCTAAGCTATATATCATGTTTTAACTACCAAACTTAAATTCGGATTTTTAAGCATTTTATGTGTCTTTTAAAAGGTAGAATAAATAATTAATATTTTTATAAAGAGACGTAATTATTAATACAGTCTGATATTAATAATTCAAAAACATCATGCAAAGGAAAGCCATCAACATGAATAAGATTGGCTCAAAACATGCATATCATGTATCACGTAACTAAATTTTAAAAACAAAATAGTAATAGCATGTACGTGACGAAACAGCGAAATATTTACCATAAACAATATGAAAACTTATTAAAACCTAACAGTCTGATCTTAAGTTACGTTCAGAGTAACATCATAAAAGATCATACTACTACTGTTAACTGCAATTAAAACTGTATGAAATAACGACTGCAGCAAAACTAAGAACTTAAACTGAAAAGAAAAGAGAGAATGAGATATGCGAATTAAAATTTATTTTTTTTTATTTTACAGGCTTACGAGCAATGTAATATTAAGCATTTTATATGGAGGTAGAATGTTTTGAAATAAGAGGTAATAAAATTTAAAAGATCCATAACAATAATTAACTTGATTGTAACTGTATTTAAGTTTTTCACGAATTTTAAATCGTAGTAAAGTCACTGAATATTTTAAATGTACAATTACAATAATTATGTTTATTCTATATTAATTATTATCAAAGCTATCGAAAAACTTTCGCAAGGAATTTTGAGTTACGCTGCATTGTTTTTCATGATTTATCTTTCAGTAAGAACTCGTTTTTAATCGAATGTGTTGTAAACTTGTATTAAAATTTGTAGATACTGATGTACAAGTCAACCACCCAATTCTTAAGCAAAACTTTAAAAAAAATGAATTTTCGTATGTAAGTCGAACCACATTTATAATTAGTAAAGTGATTTATAGTAGAGGAAAAAAAAGTCAACAAATTTTCACCAAAATAGTATTTTTTTTCGTGTTTCAAATCAGACTGTATTATTATTATTACTAATACTACTACTACGACTTAACGTTTTAAACTGTATAATTTTGCAACACGAAAGAAGCTTAATTTAATTTGAAACATATTCACATCAATTCAATGATATTTAAAAAAAAATCTTTGAAAAATCTATTCAAGCCTTTTTCTTTTTACAAAATAAACTTCAAAAGAAAATGAGTACAGAAAAATTACAGGGACGTTATTGTTGAACTGTTTTTCATCAATCACACGGAAATGATCATTGTCCGCTTTTATTTCTCTCTCCAACATAAACTCATTTCTGATTACGTAAAACAAATTGCCCATTCGCAGATTATGAGCGATTTTTTTTTTCTTTGGCTACTTTGTGTATAAGTCGACCCCCACCCCCCTCAGAAAATCAGTACTTATCTGGACTTTATTAAAATTCTACATTTTTATTAGTTTCCTTTTTTCGCTAATAAATCCCTTAATTTAGTTTAATTTTACGTTTAATAGTTTAATTTATCGTTTATCACCTCACACTAATATAATTTAAACTTAATAAATTTTAGGACTCTCTGTAGATAATAAAAACTTAATTTCCTTTCCTCACGAATGTTTGTTTCGGTCAAACATTTCTTCTCTTACTTACTAACCGCATCTGTTAATAAAAGAAAGACAAAAAGTGCTAACATGGCTAAATGTTTTCAGTGGTTGCATTCCTTTTAATATCAGCAGCCTAGATTTAATCCTGCACCCATTTTTGCCTTCTTTAGGAATGTGCAATTTGCACTATCTTCAGAAATAGTTTTTACTTTCTTTATTTCTCTTCCACTTACAGCTGTATTACTCATAGCAATGGACATCTGGGTAATGCCATCCTTTGTTAGAAATTGTGCAAAGTATGTAATTTGTATCTTGTATGTGCCCCGCTCCCAGACGTTTAGAATTTTGGCAACTACAAAAAGTACCCGTTTCTCTCTAAAATTCACATCCGTCCTAAACAAACAAATGTTATCGAACTTAAATGCGCTGTCTGCCACTACATTCGCCAATCTGTGTAAAGTACCCTGGTCTACCCCCTTCTTAGCGATGAACAGTAAATGTGTACTCAGTCAATTCACTCATAACCACCGAGCCACGAAAATGTAAAAAGTCTGCAGTTGTAATTTGCCCCTAGCGGGCGCGAAGATCTCTTCCTCAAAACAAATCTGATGTTTTTCTAAGCTTAATCTTGGAGTTTTTTGCTTGCAAATTTTATTAGTACACGTATCCGGGCTGGTGCCCCCCCCCCCCCACACACACACACACACACCATTTTGAACTCCTAAATTTTCTCTCAAATTCTTCGACTTACACACGAGTATATACGATAATAATTAATGAAATTCAAAGTAAGACTATTAAAAATAAAATCAAAAATACAACCATTAATAGTAAGTTCCAAAATAAGACAGTTATTTTTTCGAAAAAGGATAAGACCATCAATAACAAGATTCAAAATAAAACCATTTCGTAAAATTTGAAAATGAAAAAAAATTAATGCAAAATATCTCAAATTGAAAAAAGATACTTCTGAGAATGATTGAAATCTGTCCACCGGAAAGCAGTTAAATATGAAAACTATCGAAAGTAGACGGTGGGATATTTTTATAAAGAAAAAAAAGAAGTTTCTCACAGTCTTTGCTTTGTCAACCGTGATCCCACAAATTCTTTTTCCATATCTAAACTCAGCATATCACGCCATGTACACGCACATAATTTTCTAAAACGTGATAAATTTTATAAATATAAAACTGAAAATGACATTGAAAAAAGGAAGAAATATGCAGATCAAATAAAAGTGGGTATTGGTTGGAAAATGAAAAAATTACGAAAAAGATAAATGCATAAAAAAGCGAGTATGGACTGATCAAAAAAGAGTTGGACGTAATGCTGCATAATCTCTAAGATGGAATTATTCCTATCTGTTGTCCAATTATCCTAATTCTTGGTTGAAAAAAATGAGGAAGTTATAAATATGCTAACAGAAAGAAAAATTAGTTATTGGGGGCCACCGTAATACTTACCCATAATGGATATGCATAATATAAAATAGGAAAATAAACCATGTGTAAAATATTTATTTATAAAATACATTGCAATTCCGAAACAAAATTTAAACGTATATTTAAATATTTTTAATATACATAGTAATGCTCTATTGATAAATTGCAGATGAACCAATTTCGAGAAATTGTATAAATCGCCAAACTACCCAAGTAGTGCCGAATTGCGTAAAAGAAACACCCTTATAACTCCAAAAATAGCATTTATATGAACTAACAATTTATTGCATCGGATTAAGCGTCTCATATCCAATTAAAATATATCTTTGAATTAAAATTTGAATGAAATACAGGGACGTAAAAAATCGAAGAATGTGAAAAATATGATTACATATATCTCGGCAATCAATAATCCGATCTGCTTAAATTTTTATACAAAATTTGTGTGACTGTACTGTCTTTTACATCCATTGATTAAAAAAAAAATCGAAAATGTTTATATACCTTTCATCAGAACGAATATATCAGTCCGAAAAAAATAGTTCCAGATAATCGAGGTTACTGATATTAAATAGGCTTCTTCCCATTATTGCATACTAAATACACAACAAATTTCAAGTCTCTATCTCAACTTGTTCGGTAGATAGAGCGGGAAGAAAGATGGACACACAGGCAGAAAGATGGACAGACAGACTGACGGGATTTTTTTTTTTTTTCTAAAAATATGTTTTTCAGAATCTCCAATGTCTAAAACGCGTAAATCCATGAAAAAAATGTTTCGATTTTCAAAACAATTGCAAGACTTACCTATATTACGTTTGATGGTTAAGTAAAAAGAAAGAAATAAAATTAATAAAAATTACAATATCCATAATAGTATGTTAAAAGTGATAAAAAGTTTTTTTGTTGAAAAGAATTATAACTTATTGAAACAAAAGTTATACATGAATTATTCTTTTTTATAATAATTCGTATATATATATACTCGTACACGCATCAATGTGTAAATATAATGTTAAAATAAAATAAATTTTAATGGACTTAATTTTATAGAGCACAGTTATTAATTGAACTAAATTTATGTGTAATATGCGTATAGATTATAAATACATTTTAATTTTTAATTACATATTTACTGTTTTCTTTGTATTAATCAGAAAAATATACGCAGGAATTAAAAAAAAGGGTGGAGGGGGGGGGGAAGAAGACGTACAGAATATACACGCACAAACTATTAATATCACAAGTTAAAATTTTATTATAATAAAATTGGTGATCTTAAAAATGGTCTATAAATTTTACCCTTTTTTTCATTGTAATCACTAAAAATATACAAAAAAATTAAAAGATAAAAACTGAATAATAGAGATTATTGCTAGGAAAAACTGGATACTATTTAAAAGCTAAAGATATTTCCATTGGAAGGACATCATTCAAAACTACATTTTTAATTGGACTCTGATTGATTGAATCCTGTATAATGTATCAATCCGAATAGTATAAACAGGATTTAAAAAATGGGGGGGAGGGGAGAGAGAAATGTTAATTTTCACGCATTAACTAACTATGTAATAAGTTTAGAATTTATTATAATAAAAATGATGACATTTAAAAATAGCCTTTAAAGATCACCTTTTTTTTCAGTGTAATCACAGAAAATATTCAAAAAGACTAAAAGATAAAGGCAGAGTAATAGAGATAATTTGTAGGAAAAACTGGATATTATTTAGAAACTAAAGATATTTACATTGCAAGTATATCATTCCAAACTACATTTTTAGTTGGACTTTGATTGATTAAATAATGTATAATGTATTAATCGAAAAATATGCACAGGATTAAAAAAGGCGGAGGGAAAAGAATAAGAAAAAAAAAAGGAGGGGGAAGAAGAACAGTTAATTTCCATGCACAGACTAAATATGTCACAAGTTTAGAATTTATTATAATAATGATGGTCATAGAAATGACCTTTAAAGATTACACTTTTTTGAGTATAATCACTAAAAATATTCAAAAAGAGTAAAAGATAAAAACCAAATAATAGATATTATTGGTAGGGAAAAGTAGATATTATTTAGAAGCTAAAGATATTTCCGTTGAAAGGACGCCATTCGAAACTACATTTTTAGTTCGACTCTGATTGGTTGAATCCTGTATAATGTATCAATCCTATAAATATACTCAGAATTAAAAGTAGTCAGATGTGGCAATCCCAAAACTTTCTTCTGTCTTATGCATGTTAATACTTCCTGAAAGTGCAGCATAGAAGTGCCGCCGACTAGATGGTTCAAATCAAAATCTATAGTCAGCAACAACTTATGTCAATTTATGACTGAATCTGAAGTTTGATGAAAATCCGTGCATAGTTATTGAAGTAGAGCTATTGTAAAATCTTTTAAAAAATCTGATAACAATGTCACATGTTGGGTGATGTGCACCAAAAACTAATCAGTATATATTTTTTATCAGATACTAACTGAAACTGAAGTTTGATGAAAATCCATGTATTAGTTTTTAAAATACATTTATTGCGAAATCGTGAAAAATGCAGAATAGCAGCGCCATCTTTAGGTCGATTTAAACGGAACACTAAACAACACTAATCTATACTAGGGACTAATTGAATCTGAAGTTTTAGAAAATTTCGTGCATTAGTTCTTGGGATAAAGCTATTGCCATAATCACGAATAATAGACCATTACAGTGCCACCTGTTCAGAGATTTGCTCCAAAATTTAATCAGCATCATCTTATATCATATAATAACTAATTCTAAAGGTTTATGAAAATCCATGCTCTAGTTTTTGAGACATGGCTTTTGTGGAAATTGTAAGTAATGCAGCATAGCAGCGCCATCTTTTGAACGATATACACCATAAACTAAACAGATCTAGTTTATATCGAGTTCTCACAAAATCTAAAGTTTTGTGAAATTTCGTGCATTAGTTCTAGACGTAAGTAGAGGTAAGTTCTATAGAGACTTATTTCTTGATATAGCGCTATTGCTATAATGACGAACAATGCACTGTGGCAGTGGCACTTGTTGAGCGATTGGCACGAAAACGTAATCAGCACCATGTTATATCAAGTACTAATTAGATCCAAAGTTTTATGAAAGTCCATGCACTAGATCATGATTGTATGGCTATTGTGAAAATTGTGCATAATGCAGCACACCAGCGCGCACCACCTGTTGGGCGATGAACACCAAAAACAAATCAGGTCTAGTTTATGTCAAGATCTAACAGAATCTAAAGTTTTGTGAAATTCCGTGCATTAGTTCTTGAGATAAAGAACCCACAAAATTTTTGTCACATATAGACAGACAAACTCACAGCCAGACATTTTGTAAAAATATGTTTTTCGGGTTCTTTGACTCCTAAAACGTGTAAATCCTTCAAAAACCAGATTTCAATTTTTTTTTTTTTCAGGAATCGAATACTTTCTTCTTGTAAAGATAGAATAAAATAAAAAAAGAAAAATGGACGTATTTGAGAGAACTTATTTTTTAACGTATTTTTTGTTATTATTTTTATTACAGATTTGCTCATTTTTAAAATTCTGTTGGTTTTAAACACAGATTAATTTTAATTACACCTTGTCTTACTAGAATATTTTTATATGATGCGAAATAAATGTGTGGTGTAAAAATAGCGAAAACGAATTAATTGCACAGAAAAAAAAATATACATATATATATACCACGATATATAAAAGTAATGGGAATAAAACCGATGTTCTTAAACAAAATAACACTGAAAATATTACAAAAGATAAAGACCTAATAAGAGGGATTATTGAATAGAAAGTGCGTAGGTTGTGAAGAAGGTAAAGATATAAAATAAAGAAAAAGGAAGAATACCATTAACAGTGACTAGGCAAAAGCGCGAATTATAAACATAAAGAATAGGTTGTTTAAAAAAAAAAGCGAGAAAAATGATTATTAATCTCTATGAAGAAATTGTTTTTAGGCTAATGGTTTTTAAGTTCGCTTTTTTTTGGCTTCCCGTATTAAAATGCAGCTACAAAATACCAGAAGAAAAATCCCAGATGTGATTATGATTAAAAAGGTCAATATCACTGATTGAATAATCATGTTAGAATACATGTAAAAAAAAATATCTGTGGAATCATTCGCCGCTTTATACAGGTACAAATTATTATTATGCTTTCATATTTTGAAAATGGCTTATTGAGTATCTTTATCTGCTAGAGTAAACTATAGATAATCAAATTAACAAGAAAGAATAATTATATATTAACCGTAAATTATGATACTCCTTCTAACAGTAATAGAATATGTTTAAGAAACTTCAGATTTCCTTTGTACGATGAAAGAATATATCTAATGGAGCGATTAAAAAATCACATAACATGGCTGAAAACCCATTTTCAAAAATTACTGACTATATACAGTATACAGTACTACAGTGTGTCCAACCGAAATAAAACCACCGTGATTTTGTACCGTACAAAATAACGGACTTTATCAGACACGAAACAAACCCATAAGAACGAAACAAATATATTAAGAAAGTCTGCATAGAAATGCATATTTACATGGAGTAATTCATTCTCTGCCCCATTTGGATAGGAAAAAAATGAATGCATAAAAATAGTTTCGGTAAGAAATGTCCCACCGAAATGAAGCCACTACTGTTAATAGCCAATATATCGGCCATGCTTATGTATGACTTGGGATATACGATGTAGCATACCATTTAACAATCCCTGGAAGACGGTAGCATCAATATTATCTCAGGCCTCAATGATGGCGGCCTTCAGTTCTGCCACAGACTTGAACTGTTTGCCATTGGCATTGAAAGCTCTACTGAGGATGCCTCACACATTTTCTTGGGGATTGAGATGAAGATTCACTGCAGGCCATTCGATGGCATGTCCTCAATCATACATAAAACATTCCTAGCAGGATTTTTACAAAGGTTATGATGGCGTTTTACAGCTGGAAAAACCAACCACCAATTCTATCTGCAGTCGACAATAAATGGGATTTCTAGCAATTCTTGGTAATCGGCAGACTGCATGCAGTCTGGGGGAAAAGCCAGGTTAAATTTACCACCATAGCCAAAGCTTTTCAACTCGATTAATAAGCCTACACCGTGCTGTCTTTTGAAGATAATTTCCTCTCTTTCCCCATGTCATGTGAAGAAGGAAAGGCTGTATGTGCCATCCAACGAACATTTTTCTCATCTGATAATATAACAAGATGCCACTGATCCTTCCAGGTTTGATGATATTTGACCCCATCGATTCTGCTTTGCTTGTGGATAGCTTTCAATGTGGGCTTATAGGTGGAGGCTTTTTAATGATGCTTGCAGACTTTGATTATGATGGTAATCTTAGCCTGGCTGTTCACTCTGAACGCAAGTAGGCTACCGTTTATCAAGAATTGCTAAAAATTCATTTACTGCTATTTGCAGAGAGAATTGGTGGACTAAGTTGGATTTTCCAGAAGAACAACACCCTAATAGGCTTTCAAAATTCTTCTAGGAATGGTTTTTGGATAATTGGGAGTATGTCATGGAATGGTTTACCCTGTATCCTCATCTTAACTTTCAAGAAAATGTGTCGGGTATCCTCAGTAGACCTGTATATGTCAACGGCAGACAGTTTAAATTTATGGCAGAACTGAAGGCCGCCATCATTGAAACCTGAGATAATATTGATACTACTGTCTTCCACAGATTAGTAAATAGTATATCACATCGTATGTTCCATGTCATATATTTATATAAACATAGCGCATATATTGGCTATTAATAGTAATGGCTTTATTTCGGCGGGACACCCCCCTCCTCTTTTTTTATACATTCATTATTTTCCTGCCCAGGTGGGGCAGAGAATGTGTTACTCTTTGTAAATATGTATTTGTATATAGACATTCTTATTATATTTGTTTCGTAATCATTGGTTTGTTTCTTGTCCAGTTATGGTACAATTATGGGGGTTTTTTCCTACTGAGAAAGGGGATCGAGGTATTCTTAAAAAGGCATCTTTGATTTTTTGAGGAATTTGTTTTTACAATATTTGTGCGTTATAATGTTGTTTGTATTGTGTATTATATTTCTTTAAATTGAATTTTTATAAAACAGCTAATTTAGTCACCTTTTTTTTAAATCTTAAGACGCCGCACTAGTCACTGAAAAAGACCTGGATGATAATGTTAAATCTATGGGGTTCTTATTTTCAAATATCCCGCTCAAATTTTAATATTTTTACCTGATTTTTTTTACAACCGGGCTAGTTTTAATTTTTAGCTTGTGGTTACATTTTTTTTTATATTAGGATAGTTTCAATTTCACAACCGGTTCTGAATATTAAAGTATTTTTTTTTTTTAATCTGAAACCAGAAAATCGAAAAACTAAAAACAAGCCCGGTTGTAGATAGTCCTTAGCTACCTTAAAGAAAAAAAATCACGTAAAAGAATTCAAATTTGAGCGATATATTTGAAAATAACGCCCCCATAAACTTATCATTATCATCCGGGTCTTTTTCAGTGACTAGTGTTGCGTCTTAAGAGCTAAATTGAAATGATACATAGCGTTCACTACGAAGCATAAAATTTGCTGTATAACTGTTACTAACTGCATCTCCGATTTGCCTGTACGTCGTAAGGGGAACGTGTTTTTTGCCAATCGTGATTCACCTGTGCCACGTATGAATAGTGATAATAAGATTAAACATTCGGTAAAAAATTTTCATCGCGAATGGGTTAAGGCGGAAGTAAACAAATTTATGTTTGCATATGTTTTTTTTTTTTTTTTTTTTTGATCTGTAATTATTTTCATATATTTCATTTAAAAATGACTTAAAAATGCGATTTTTGGGATTAAAAAATAAGCGTTATTTGAAAGGGTTTTATTTTTTATTTTTTATTTTTTCAAATATATTGATCAGTAAAATTTTTAAGTGTTTCAAGGTGTCCCCGTAGCGTCGCAATTTTTAATTTGTGAAAATTCTAATAAAAGTCACGGATAATTTTTTTGTCTATTAATATTTTTCAGTTTGGACTGCTTTGCTTGTTTGTTTTGTTACCATTTCAGTATAAATCTGAATAAATATGAGCAGTGATTGCTTTTAATTTTCGGTACTTTTCCCTGTGGAACATCTTAAAGAATTATAATTTTAAAAAATCTAACTTAATCTAATTGCACAAAAAATCAGTAAAATATCTACAAACAAAGCAGTTACATTTGCTTTATAAAGAATGGTGTTTTCATTTAAGGGAAGACAAGACTGGTTGCAATCCTATGGGAAATATGTGAGCTTTAAGATACGGCCGATTTTGATGAAATTTGAAATCTATGGGTGATTCTCTCCAAATAGGCCAAAATAAGAGTTATGAGAGAATGGTTGTGAGGGAATGATGGATTTTAACAATATGCCCATTTACTTTTTTACCATTATCTAAATTGAGATAGGCCTAGTGGGCTTTAATTATATCTAAATACTTATAAATCAATAGTAATTAATATTTTTTAATATTGACATATATTCAGTGGAGACTGATGAGGAAGTGGTGAGGCGAAAATTCTACCTCATAAATATGGTTATATTGTTTATAAAAAAAAAAAATCTTTATTTTGGTAAATCAAAAAAATTTCTGTGTATTTATTTAATTACTCTCTACAAATGTTTTTAAATGATTTTGATAGTATTGCACATAAATTATCTTAAAATATTTTAGTGCATATCCAAATATAGTAGTACGTGTCATATTGTGTATTCTATATTGACACTAATGAATGGATAAATAGATACAGCCCCTCATCTTTTTGTTTCATTTAGGGAATAACGGATTTTGAGCTTATTCTATCGACGATCACTTTTAGAATTTTCAAGCTATGTTTTACAAACTTACATAAAAGCTCGATGCATTTAGCTAACACAATATGCAAATGAAATTTCGATAGCGTTAACACATGCGCAATGAAAAATTATTTAGTGAACCTACTCATTTTTCATACAATTTTTATTATTTTTAATTTTAAATACAAAGTATTGTGTACAATGTTGTTTGTCATATTTCAGTTGTATATATAAAACAACAATAACCCCTATCAAAAATTCTACATATATACTAAAACAATAATTTTTTTTAGCATTCGTTAAATTTTAAAATATCCCCAGAATTAAAATGCGCATATTCTTTACATTAGAAGCAGACAAAAGTATTAAAAGTATTAGTTATAAATAACTAATTAAATACACATTCTTAAGATTTATCAAAAAAAAAAAAAAAAACTTACTTCATTTTAAAATGTGAATTATCCTATTTTTAATAATACGTAAAATGAGGAAAAAGCACTTGAGGCTAGAAAACGAGTTCAGATATCGGTCTACTGTACATGACGTCAGATATATCAAGAGGAAATTGCCTGATGTCTTTGAACAATATCAAGTAGTTGTTCTTTGGGTTCGGGGCCCTGGCAACATTACACGACCTTTGTGGCTTCAAGCTTATATTTGTCTCGGCGGCTGGTAGAAACCGCTACAAAATTCGCGAAGCACAAAAATATCACTTTTGGAAGACTGAAGAATCGCCTTAAGTGGCTTCCTTTAAGTAACAACATAGGAGGATTTAAGACTAAGAATAAGAATATGTCAAAATTTAATGCAATTTTCTCGAGACATCTACCTCAACTTAATTATGCACATGATAGAGTTTTAAATCAAGATGCTCTTGATCAGTGGGTTGACGACTTTTCTCTGCTTATACAAGATATTATGTGCAAATGTTTTAGAAGAGGTCCTTTGTATCACAGGCCGACTTTTAAGTGGTTTGATAAAGATTTACGTTCCGAACGTAATAAAGTCAATGCTCTCTATAAACGTTACATGAAAAACTCTGATAACATTGCATACAAGGATACTTATACTACAGCTCGACGCTTGTACAAGAAAAATTTAAGACTGGCTAAGCGTAATGCTTGGTTAAAATTTTGTGAAAATACAGACAATGCATATGGAAGTCTTTATAGACATCTTTCTAAGAAGAAACAATCACAGAAGGACCTGATGTTTACTACTCTTGAGCAATCCCATGTCTTTGCAAGTTATGATGATGTAGCTGAGAGTCTTATGAATGATCACTTTGGTACAACTACCTTGCCTTCTTCAATTCATGATTTTGTTAGTTCATCTGTATATGTCACTGGTAATGATATTTTACCTATCAGTAAGAAAGAGTTATTTTATGTTCTCCAAAAGCAGGGTAATAATAAAGCTCCTGGTTTTGATGATATTGATGCCATAGTGGTTAAGAATATTTGTAAAAATTTCACTTCATTCATGCTGAAGATTTTTAATACTTGTCTGAAATTCGCTCATTTTCCCAGTTGTTGGAAGAAGGGCATAGTGATATTCTTTCGCAAGCGCAACCGACCAGCTAATATGTCTAAGTCCTACCGTCCTATTACTTTGTTGCCTATTTTGGCTAAAGTCTTGGAGCGCATAATTAAAGTCCGTACGACTATTTTATTGGAGTCTTGCTTTTTTCTAGATGAATCGCAGCATGGTTTTCGTGAACAGAGAAGCACTAATAGAGCTTTGTTAGCGATTAAAAACTTCGTCAGTGAAACTCTAAAGGATCATCAATACTGTGCTTTGATAAGTTTTGATATAGTGAGTGCTTTTGACTTGATTGATTGGAATATACTAGATGAACTTATTACTCACCTACCTATTCCTGATTATTTGAAAGACATTTTAAAAAATTATATTAGTCGAAGATTGATTGGATTTAAGTTTGCCAGAGGTACCAGATGGTTCCGTTCCGTGCTTTTCGTGGATGTCCACAAGGAACTTGTGTTGGCCCTCTTCTTTGGTTGATTGTGGCTGACAGAATTCTGAAATATTACAAGCGTTATCGCAGGCAGATTGTTTCGTACGCTGATGACTCTGCCGTTGTTGAGGGTGCTGATACCCGTGCTGCTCTAGAGGATATAATTAATATTAGTATTAGACATTTTAAGGAGACTTGTGATATTGTGGGTCTTCAAATAAGCCCGGAAAAGTCATCGGCAATGCTTTTTGGAAGCAAAACTCTTAAAAAACGTCGTCCAATTTTTAAGCTTTCTGGCATTAGTGTTTCAGTAAAAGATAATGTTTCCTACTTGGGCTTTTTATTGGACAGTAATTTTCGTTGGCTTGACCACTTGGACTTAATACGTGACAAAGTTAGAGATTTTTCATGTGCTATGACTAAAGCCCGTATTAGAGAGGGCTTGCCATTGGACTATATGAGGATATGGTACCACACTGTTATTAAGAAACAAATTTCGTATGGATATGAGATTTGGTTTCGAGATTTACGTTATCATGGTATCCAGCGTCTGTCATCTTGTCAGAGGCTGTGTCTATTATCAATTATACGTGTTTATCGAACTATATCCACTGATGCACTCTGTGTGCTCTCAGGTATTCCTCCGATTCAGTTGGAACTCGATCAAATGTCCACGTACTACAGTGTTGTAAATCTTGATGGTTTTACATGGATAGATGGCAATTATATTTCTAAAGAGAAAATTGCAAATCGTATTCGTACCTATGATTATCCTTTCTTTGCTTGTCATCATTCAGTTAAATTTTCAAATCCTGTAATCAGCAGAGAGCCGACTTTTAAACATCCAACTATTTATACGGACGGTTCAAAGATTGATGGCGGTGTCGGATGTGCCTTTGTTGTGTATTTAAATGGAATTGTAATTTGTGAAAAACGTTTTAAATTAAACAGTTATAACACTGTCTATCAAGCCGAACTTTCTGCCTTGGATCAAGCTGTTGAATGGTGTTGTAAATCGGAGCATACTGAATTTCATATTTATTCTGACAGTCTTTCTTCAATACATGCCCTTTCCAATCTTTTCCCCACCGATAAATTGATTTATAACATATTCTTTAATTTTAGGCTTTTTAGCAGCAAAGTTTTTCATTTGGGTTGGATTAAATCACACATTGGATTACGTGGTAATGAAAGAGCAGATTACTTAGCAAAATCCCTCATTTTAGAAAATGTATTTGACGAAGTATTGGATATCCCTGTTACTCTTTCATATATTAAGCGTCATTTTAAAAATAATATAGTCACAGTATGGCAGAATAACTGAGAAATGAGTTTGAAAGGTAGGGATGCCTATTCGGTACTACGCAAGACTGACGTCACTTTTCTCTGTTATTCTCGTGTATCTGCTTATTTCATTTCCTCCCATGGTGCCTTTCCTTATTATTTACATAAAATTGGTAAAAGATCTAGTGACAAATGTAACTGCGGTAGTATTGGAAACGTGAGACATTACTTATTTGGGAAATGCCCATTAATGCCATTTTGTTTTACTTTTATGCGTAATAAAACTTTATCTTGGAACCTTCAAAATGTATTATTATCTAGTTCAAACTATAAAAGACTTTGTGCTATATATAATGAACTGAATAAACTTTATTCTTTTATTAAATATAAATTTTGATAGAGGATTTTTGAGCCACATTTGGTACAGACAAACAATTTAGACCTTTTGTTTTTCCAGTCCATTTTGAAACTTTTGTTCTTATAAATTTGTGTGTGGTTTATCTGGGTATGTGTAGATCTAAATATATTTATTATTATTGTTATATATGTATATTTATTTATTTATTTATTTATTTTTGTTGCTTTAGAATTTATTGTTCCTCGTCATTTGTAAGCAAAATGACGTTAAAAGTCTGTTAACTACCACGACATTTGTTTTATTGACGTATACTTTTACAATTTATTATTTATGATTTACTATGTCTTTTGCTCAGTTGTGGATAATAGGGTGTCTTTGTTATCTTTATTCATTTATTTTATTTTATTGTATTGTTTATTTTATTTTATTTTACTTATTTATTTATTTATTATTATTATTATTTATATATATGTATGTATATATATTTTAATTTATTTAACTAATTAATTTTTTTTTTTTTTTTTTTTTTGTATATGTATATGTATGTATATAATTATTGTCGTTGCTATTCTGTCACTGTTTGCTTGTGGTTGTGTCTATGGATGGCGGAGAGGGATTTTCTTCCAGGGGTTCATGCCTTTGCCATTTCTTGGTTGGCTCCCTGGTAGAGTGATCAAGTAACAACATAAATAGATACGGGGATAGATTAATGAGGAGGAGAGTGGTTCGGCCAGACATGGGTTATTCAGTATTAGTTACACCAACTGAGGGTACGGTTCATGAATTTAAGGAGGAACTGAAGAAAGCTTATAAGGATAATAAAGATTTTCCTAGATTTTGTGAAGTTGTTTCAACAAAGGCTGGACAATTAGTTTTAAAAGTAGTTAATAAGGACGACTTAGACAAAAAATGGAGACATGGGTAGATAAGGTTAAGATATCAGTTCCACGTAGACGCCGTGAGAGGATTTTATTACTTAGTTTGGAACAGTATATAACAGAAGAATAGGTAATGGAATCAATCAGAATGACTTTGAGGGAAAATGGAATTGATGAGGAGAAGGAGATTGATGTGGTGCGAAAGTTCAACACACGTGCTCGGAAAACAAACTGGGTTTTGGATATGGACAGTCATTGCTCCGCTTGTCTTTTGGATAGGAAGCGGTTATGTGTTCACTTTGATCGTTATCGAGTAGTGGAATATGTACAGATTGTCAGGCGTTTTAGGTGTCAATCTTATGGTCATATGTCTTCTCGCTGTTCAGGCACACATACATGTCCTCGATGTGCAGGTGAGCATAGATTGGCTGATTGTTCAATATCAACAGAATCATGCGCTAATTGTTTGAGGGAGGATGGTGATGCTGACTCGAATCATCGAGCAGATAGTACAGATTGTCCGAGCTTTAAAAAATATAGACAAGATTTGATATACCGTAGATTATAACACAGATCTCCACAATTTTTTTTTTGTCTTCTGAGGTTAAAATTGTTCAGATTAACTTGCATCACTGCTCCGACGCAAATAATACTTTGGTACCTTTTTCTGAGGGCAGTGACATTCTGTTTTTTTTTTTTCTGTCAAGAACCTTATGTTTATGGTGAATCGGTTGCCGGTCTACACCCGATTTAGCTTTGTTTTTCTTCTTTATCTAACACAGCTGCAATAATATGTACTAACAAGACCATGCAGATTATTATTAGTTTGAGAACAGTAAACGGTGTATTTATTTCAGTTTCATTTGAATAAGGCCCATATCAGTATATTCACCTCCATCTGAAAATATCGAAAACGACTTGTCATCCTGGATTAATCATTATATGAGCTGTTCAAGACTTCTAGTGGGAGGTGATTTGAATGTCCCTCTGATATCACTGGGTTATACAAGAGAGAATAAAAGAACAGAGACTTTTATTGATTACTTAATGATAAGCCACATGGGAATGATTAATGATCCGGATGCCTCTCACACCTTTGTCCAAGGGGAAAGAAAAGGTCGTCCAGATTTGACGTTAGCTGGAACAGATGTAATTCCATATCTTTAAAATTGGGAGGTTGTAGAAGATTTCTTTACCTTATCGGACCACAAATATATAGTTTATAGTTTGCAATTACAAGTTCTTGTGTCAAGGATCATAAGATGCAAAACAAAAAAAGAAGCCTATGACAAAATTTAATAGAATTTTTGGTGAAAATAATGATTGCTTGATAAAAACCTTAGAACGTGTAAATAATGTCGAAGCTTTGGATGATTGGTTGGGAAATTTTAATGACTACCTACAATTTGTAATGAGGCGAAGTTTTAAATTAGGTCCTATAACGCATAAACCTACAAAGAAATGGTACACTAAAGAACTAAAGATAGAAAGGGACAAGGTTTATGCCATGTACAAAAGACATCGTAGGAATCTAAATAACGAGGAGTATGCGGAATCGTATTTGCTGGCGAGACGCCATTATAAACAAAATTTAAGGCTTGCTAAGAAACGTGGTTGGACTGATTTTTGCAGAAGGACAGAACATGCTTATGGAAATCTCTATAAATATATATCTGGTATATCTATTAATTACTCAGACCTTGCATTTACAACATTGGAGATTTCTTCAGTCTTTCACAGTTATGACGATGTTGTTTCATTTTTAATGAAAGTGCATTTTAAAATTCACATTTATCCTTCATCATATCATGAATTTAAAAGTAAAACAGATTTTAAAAACCATCCAGATTTTTATTCTTCTACAAGGAAAGAGTTATTTTATGCTTTGAAAATGCAACATAATAATAAAGCGCCTGGAGAGGATAATATAGATGCTCTGGTTGTTAAAAATATGGGCAAAGTTTTTAGATCATTGATGCTTCTATTATATAATACGTGTCTTAGGCTGGCGCATTTCCCCACTTGTTGGAAGAGGGGGATGATAATTTTCTTTAGGAAACGTAACAGACTATCTAATTTACCTTGTCCATATTGACCGATCACACTCTGGCCAATAATTGGAAAAGTTTATGAAAGATTAATTAAGATTAGAATTTTGACAATGCTCGAGTCAAGATTTTTCCTAAATGACCATCAACACGGTTTTCGAGAGGGTAAGAGCACTCTTTCAGCATTATCATCCTTAAAGTCAAGTTTCCGAGAATTTAACAATTTATAAATACTGTGCAGCTGTATCTTTTGATGTTTCTGGTGCTTTTGATGTATTGGACTGGTCAGTCGCATCCACAATCATAGACGCTCTAGCGATGTTTGATTATTTGAAGTTTATAAAAATTACATCTCAAATAGACAAAAAGGACTTAGATTCACCAGAGGAATTCGATGGTTCAGAATTTATTCAGGTTGTCCCCTGAATTTATTCAGTTGTCAGGTTCCTGCTTAGAACCATTGATCTGGACAATAGTAGCTGAAGTTATTTCGAAAAAATGTAGAATTTTACAAATGGAATTAATATTTTATGCAGATGATTCTAAAGTAGTTTATGAGGCTAAAACAAGAATTGCTTTGGAATGTAGGATGAATAAACATGTCAATAAGTTTATATCAATTTGTAGTGATTTGAATTTGAAGATAAACTCAGATAAAAACAGGCGCTATTTTATTTGGGAATAAAACTAAGAAGAAACGTCGACCTATTTTTAAGCTTCATCACTGCAGTATTCCAGTCAGGGACAATATTTTGTACCTGGGTTTCATGCTGGATAATAACTTTAGTTGGCTGGCATACTTAGGTATGATTAGAACAAGGGTTACGAATTTCACGTGCAACGTCAAGAAGACTAGAATTAGAGAACAGGGAATTAATCTTTCTTTTCTAAAAATATGGTATCATGCAGTATTACTTAAACAAATGAGATATGGTCACGAAATCTGGTTAGAAGACTTAAAGTATCATGGCTTACAAAGACTTTTGTCTTGTCAGCGTGTATGTCTTCTTTCAGTTGTAAAAGCTTACAGAACAGTATCTACCGATGCTCTCTGTACCCTGGCTGGAATACCTCATATTTCTATTCAATTATCAGCTTAATCAGATAGGTATAAAGTTTTACCTAGTGATTTTAGCCTGATTTTAAATGGCATTCATATAACTCGTCATACGTTGATGCGTAAAATAAATAGTTATGAGTATCCGGATTTTTTATGTTTATCATCATGTAAATTTTATTAAACCGCTTTTAAACAACATCCTTACCTTTACACATCCGGTGATTTTCATAAATGGTTCCAAGATGTCTATGGAAACTGCAGCAGCATTTACAATATAATTGAGGAATGTAATTATACATGAGAAATGTAATTATACATGAATATCGCATCAAACTTAAAGAGTACAATTCCATTTACCAATCTGAATTGGTTGCTATATCATCGGCTATAGATTGGTGTCGGTATACAGATAGCCTTTCTTCTTATTTATCTCTTCATTGACTATTTCCAACAGATGATCTTCTCTTTAAAATTTTTGAAAATTTACGATTAATGAAAAATAAAACAATCCATATAGGCTGGGATAAAGCACATGTTGGTATAAAAGGAAATGAGCTTGCGGATTACCTGGCGAAATTAGTCATAACAGATAACATATATAATACAGAAGAAGTTTTAATGCCTATCAGCTATCTAAAATCTGTTCTGAGAAAGAAGATGTATATAGATTGACAGACACACTGGGATAACAGTACTAAAGGAAGAGATACTTATAAGTTGATACGAAAAGTTAATCCTAATTTTCTGTGTTATTCTCAAATTTGCTTATATTTTTACACGTCTCATGGCTCTTTCTCAGTGTACTTACATAAAATAGGAAAAAGAAATAATGATTTGTGTATTTGCGGAAAAAGAGGTGATGTCCGACATTTTCTATTTGATAAATGCACCGTTACAGATTTTAAGTTTTATTATTTTAAAAATAGATCCGTAGAATGGAATATCGCTAATGTTTTGTCTTCCAGAGCAAACTACAATGATTTACGTCACATTTATAATAACTTAAACAAATATCATTCCTTTATTACATATCAATTTTAAGTGTATAAGCTTACCTTTCCGTTTCAACTATACCTTGCTATTTTATTTTCTGATTGGTTTATCTGAGCTGTGGTTTACCTGGTGGTGAAGGGCGATTTTCCTCCGGAGCAAACTGCCTATGCCAAATTTGGTTGGCGCTCCGGTTGTGTGATTCAAGTAACACCATAAAGGGCCATCTGATATTGTGTACAGATGGCTCTCGAATGATGAGAAGTCTAGGAGCTACATTTACAATGAATTAATACAAGATTATAATTAATTGATATAATGATTCTTTTATGCTAGACATGAGATTAAAACACCATGACTATAATTCAGTTTTTCATGCTGAATTCAGCAATGGACGAGGCTATTAATTGGTGCATTGGTTCACCACGTGATTCATTTCATATTTGTTTGCCTAAGACGGACCGCTCAAGCTAGGAAACCAAGTCTGCAGAGCGCAATATCCCTCCTGGTCGCCTTTATTACAGTTAAAAAGAACAGAATTTAGTTAAAGCTGAAGCCGCTAGAATTGCGACAGTGGGTGGTATAAACATAAAAACCCGTATCAGGGCCGCATCTACCAGGTGCAAAAGAACCTAACGTAACAGAGAGGAGATATGATAATATAGAAACAAACAGGACTCGCATAACAAAAAAGAAATAACAAAATAGGAATCATTCCGCCAGGGAACAGATTCCCCTCCCCACGCGACAATGGGCAGACGAATGTACGACCGAAGTACCACTGAGAAGGAGCAGCAGAAACTGTTGCAGGCCAAGGCTACGAAGTTAGAATTGAAATTTGAAATAGGTGATTATGGATACGTTTTAGTTTTTTAGTAGGAAAGTGCTTGTAAATATACTATGATGCTAGCCTTCTGGTGGAAGTGCTAGGTGCTTTAAGTGCCAGCGCGCATGAGATCGCAGTGGAAATAGTCATGGCTTGCCGTGCCCCCTCACAGGGCAGGACACAGACATAGTAAATTATCCGGAGCCCTGTTATCCCATTCTAGGCTTAGAGGTAAGACATTTTTGTTATATTACAAATTTTTGTATGTTTGAAATAAATTATATTGAAATTGATTACTATTTATGTAGCAGCTCAGGCTGAAAATATTTAGTGTAGGCAGTCGGAGTAGTCACATAATCAATGATGCAAAATTTGTGCTATTTTATTGTCTTTACATCCACTCCTTAAAATAAAAAATTTCGAAAATTTTTATGTACCTTTCATCAAAACGAATATTTCGAAAGTCCGAAAAAAATAGTTCCGTATAATCAAGATTATTGATATTACATAGGTTTCTTTCTAATTTCACATACTAAGTACATACCAAATTTCAAGTCTATCTTAATTTGTTTGGCAGATAGAGCGTTTACAGATATAAAGACAGATTGATAGCAATTTTTTTTTCTTTAAAATATGTTTTTTGAAATCTCCAGTATCTGTAACGTATAAATTCGTCAAATAAAAAAAGAAATCGGTTTTGAAAGATTTACCCTACGTATGATGGGTGAGTAAAATTATAACAGCCATAATATTTTATTTATTTATTTATTTATTTATTTATTTATTACAGAATATGACAGGAAATTTTTGATCAAATGCCATAAAAGAATGCTGAGAAGTACTGCTCGGGCAAACCTTCTATAAAACTAAACCTCTAACTTCTCAATAGGTGTTTTTTTTCTTTTTTTTTGGGGGGGGGGGGGGCACAATAAACTGAAACTAGGGATCATACCTCACATTTATCGTACCAAAAAATTTTTCTTTTCGTAATCAAAATATATCTGCATTAATTAAAGACAATATTGCAGTTAAAATTTAGTGGTGTCGAAAAGTTTTTAGAGACGAAACGAGCAAAAACTTCTTGCATATAAGAATACGAGCAAACCCATTAAGGATTTAACACTCACAAATATGAGAAGAGAAATTGCTTTTACCAGTATTAAACAAGTGAAATTTTCATGCAGCCATGAAGTATGAACATTAAGTGCGCGTGATGACTGACAAAATTTGTCAACTATAAATAACAATTTTAAAATATAAAAGAATAAAGAAATAACTTATTTTATCAAATCGATGAAATCCTTCTCACAAAATTTAGAAGTTATACTTTTATTTTGCGATGGGTATGGCTAATTAAATTATATAATTTTTTTTCATTTATTTCAGCAATAAAAATAAGTAGACTGATACAATGTATTTAATGCCTTGCAGCTAATTGCATGCAGACAAAAGAATTTTTCAATAGTTACAACATATATTAGATTACCCTTTATGTTTCTTTATCACACGTCTCATAAAATTATTTCACAGTTTCTCGCATCTTTGTTCTTTTCTTTTATCATGAACATAAATTGGAAAGAATTTTTACTTAAATTAATAGAAAAGCTATAAATAGATCGATTTTCACAAATGGATTCTTTTACTCCTAATTCTATTGTCTCAATCATATGAGGAAATTTTGCTTACCCGAAGAATTATATAGAAATTAACTTATAATAAATAAAATAGTCTTAAAATAAAAGGGCAATCTTGAGAAATTTCATAACAATTAAGGAACTTCAGGCTGCCTCTTTAACCCTTTGAGGGGCAACATTTCTGTTCTTGAAATGATTAAATGACAAAAACAAATTCATTCCAAAATAGATAAAAGCTTTGCTTCACGTAATTGATAAAATTAAAATTTTCATTTCAAAATTCTGGTGCCAATGTGGCATTTTGCAATTAAAATTAAGTAGGACATAATTTATCCCACCGCTTTTTAGGATTTTAAGCAACTTCATATAAAAAGCAATGTAAGCTTATTTATTGAAAATTTCGAAATTTGTCATAAACGAGATTAAATTGAATAACAAATCATAATGGTCATATTCGGAATACAACAATGCCGCAAATAATATAACTGGAAATAATTCTTACCGTTTTGCTACTGAACATATTATTCAATTTTGGTAAATAAAAGGGGGGGGGGCTAAATGTATATCTTACTGAAATATTTATTTAATCAGTGTAATGCAAGTAGCTTAACCTCCTCAGGCTTGATGTCGCCTGTAGGAGGCACTAAATAACATATTTTAAATGAATTTAAATATTTCTAGAGCTGTTAAAATTACTTCTAGATATTTTTACTAAATGTATGCATATCATAAATATCGATGTATAGACAGATACATCTTTTGAAATTCTTTATAGTAATTTCAATCTTTTTTTTTTTTTTTTTTTTTTTTGTAATGTTTGTCTCAGGACTGAGGAGGTTAATAATTTAAAACTATGCATCCAAATTATACCATAAGTCCTAAAATCGTACTCTCATTAAATAATATTAATACCATTAAAGCCTTGGAAGATGTCTCTCTTTTAAAGTAGACAAGATCAAATTTTTAAACACTACTATTTTTTTTTCTTTTGGAAATATCATACAAGCGTTTTTTAGTTATTTTCTCCTAACTCTTCAGGCAATTATGCGACGAAAATAATTTTAAAATATTACTAATAACAAAAAAAAAAAAAAAAAAAAAAAAAAAAAAACGCTCTGAAGGTTGATATTTGTATAATTTATTCTTTAAAACAGATTTTCCAAATATGTTTAACATATTCAAAGAACATGAATAACGATTTTAATAACTGTGTATGATTCTAAATTTATAATTTACGGAATATTTATTATTTTTTAAATTAGATAAATGTTACGGGTACAATAAAAAAATGCTTATAAAATTTTCTTTTGTAAATAAAGTAAACTTTGAGAAACTTTCCACTTTAAAACACAGAGTTTTAAAGTATGTTTTTAGTATCAACAATCATTAAAACATTGCTAGTAAAATATAACATGTTTAATGACCAATATTTCCAGTTTCTTGATAACGCAATGAAACATTTATTTTTAATTTCTATTTGAAGTACTTAGTATAATAAAGAGTAGAAAATTTGGCAAACACATACAGATATAACTATACTCGCAAAATATCATTATACCGTAGCTTGAATTATTTTTATTCCAAAAAAATTAATTAACAAAATTTGTAATATTTTAACTGTTTTAAGATATAAGATATCCGGAGGTAATAATGCAAGGAAGGTAATAGCACCAAGTGCTAATAATACGAGTAAATATGAGGAAACCGGAAAAATCACTCTATGGATTCTGAGCTAAAAAGCTTAAAGTCATCTGAATCATAAACAACCACTAAATAGTCGTTTGTTCCATTTGTAAGCGTTGTCGCGGGAAGAAGAGCATAAAAGTCAACGCCCGATCTAAATTTTACGAGGTAAGTTTTGTGATCTGAAGATTATATATTTTTTATGAAATACATTTATTGCATAAACTTGTTGTGTATTCCATATACTTTTAAAATGTTGTAGAGGATTTTGTATGTGTTCCCGTGGCAGCTTATAGTTTAAAATACACTGCGCAATAAATATACTGATTTGTCTTAACTTATAATTATTATTAAATATTCTTAACCCATTTGCATTAACAGCGTTCCTTTTACAAAATTACTTTTCCATTCAAAAATTCTAAATTCATATTAGAAACCTGAATAATAATTTTTGCTTTGTTTAATGACATCATCCATGAGCGTAATCGCTTCGATTGATTCTTTGCAATGCTGGAACTACATTTTAAGAAGATTAATTTTTTTATTTTATGCACGAGAAAATAGCATTGTCATTGTTGCCCTTTTATTGAGAGCATTGATTTTTTTAATTAATAAAATAACGTAACATTAATGTGACAGGAGTCTCAGGAATTTGTAAGCCTTTAACTTCTTGAACTCATAATTCTCCAGAAAATTTACTGCTTGATATTCTTAACCCATTTGCATAAACAGTGTTCATTTCAGAATTTACTCTCCTATTCAAAAATTCTAAATTCATACTAGAAACCTGAATAATAATTTTTGCATTGTTTAATGACAAATGATTAGTGATTTTATAAAATAAAACCTCTCTTCTTGTTGAATTTCATGATTCTCCAGAAAATTTAGTATTTGGTATTCTTAGCGCATCACTTGCGTGAATTCCAGAAATACATTTCAATTTTATAATTATAAATTAAGACACTATGGTTAATATAGTTATAGTTATAAATTAAGAGATTATAAATTCTAATTTAATTTTCAAGCATGAATTAAACAGAAAGCAGGGGAGAATGGTGTACCTTGGATATATGTGTACCTCGGACCTATGCTAATTCTAGCTTTATTTGATTAGATCATTAAATAAGAATATTTGTATATTAAATATTTGCGACCAGAGGTCTCATTTAAGTTCTTGGCATTTGTTCAACTAACTGTACAATTTTTTAAAAAGTTAATTCACCTTTCAAAAGTAAGTTTTTCTTAGATATTTCTGTTATTTTTATACTAAAACATATCTATTTTTTTAATGAGGATTATACATAAAAAAGTAATGCTCTAGCTACTACACAATGTGTTTTAAATAAAGTTAGTCCTAACTTTAACATCATGATTGGTGTTTTTGTTTTTAAGTGTCAAGTGGTGTACCTTGAACCTAATAAAACTGGTGTACCTTGGACTGGGTATAAGGTACACAAGGTATTGTCTAATGGATCTGAAATGCAGATCAAGAAGTTAAAATTTGGAATTGACTTATCTAATTACAGTCTTGACTAAAAATAAATATAAATAAGTTTTAATGTCTTTTGTAATTATAGTAAATCTAAATGTTCTGAAGTTTTATGTCTATTTAGACTTTCTTATTTTTAAAATCTAACAAACAATAATATATATAAAAAATTTATATATGTAGTTTCTTGATTAATAAATGTTGATTTTATTCGCTAAAAACAAGGTGTTTTTTCTTTTCTTAGTTATGGGATCAAGGTACACCACTAGTGGTGTACCTCGGTCCTATTTTCATTTTATTTTTAATTCAAAATTTTTCATGGCAATTATTTATATAAAAATTTAATACAATTATATGTAGTGTAAAACATCATAAAGTTTTGTAAAATCTTTTCTTTTTTCAGTTTTGGCAATTTTAAAAAAAATTAAAAAATCAAAAATCAAAATGGGTCCGCGGTACACCACCTTCTCCTACATACAGAGCAGATGCACAGACAGAAGTTTTTCTCCAAACTATGGGAATCATATTTTCCAGAATTTGGAGGATTTTGTATGAGCTTCATTAGATGAGTTTTTAACAAGTTAACAAACATTAGATTGACAATAATTCCATGCTCGCCAATATTCCTAGCGACTTTTTTTTTTTTCAAAAATCGTCGGAATTAATCAATGTTATCTCTCTCACTTATAGGCATCTTAGTGTTACCTGAACACAAGCATTGCATTTATAGGACTAATGCTCGTATTCACTGTTTACCACAGCATAGAAAACCTTGGTCGAACGCAAAATGAAATTTACTATTAAATTGATTGGACTTATCACTACTGAAGATGATTGATGAATACCATTTGTATGTTCATCTAAGATTTTTTGAGGTTGAGGTAAATGGTGAATACGAACATGCGATTAAAGTTTTGTCTTCCATCATTGCGTGTTACGGTTATCATCTTATTTTTTAAAGTATGTTTCCAGTTGTTATACGTTTACTTAATTTTACGTTTAATTGTTTACTTAAAGTATTTTATTTTAATTTATTAAATGGTGAAGTTCCGTTAAAACATACCAAATGTATTGTGACTTTTTTAATAATCCATGCTTGATGCCCTATTTTTTTTTTCTTGTTTAGATCTAAATCTACAGAATAGCCAAGATGCCTGAACTGATTGGACGGATCATGGAGGAAGGTTATTGATGAATACATTGAAGCAAACACACAACAATTGAGCGATGAACAATGATGAATAATTGAGCGTTCAATCGAGATCTTATAAGGTTGAGGTAGACGGTGCATACAAGCATGAATGCGGAGAATAGTTTTGTTTTCTCTCATCACATGATTCGATTATCGTCTTTCTTTGATCAGAAATTATAGTTTGACAAGTCGTTTAAGATTCCCCATACTTTATTTTCAACCCTCATATTATATACAATATATACACAATGATACTACAATCCATGAAGGAATTTGACATCTCTTAATACACCTCACCAGGCCTTCCAATCCCTGGCTTTTAATTTATTTATAATGTGTAATTGGTTTTGAATTAGGTCCTACCTATCCATTTCTTCCAGGGTCTATCAACACTTTTTTTTTACTCAAATAATATGCTATCATACAGCTTCTCTCATTCCTCATTCTGATTAAATGGCCTAACGATTGCATCCTTCTTATTTTGGTGTCACATATTATTTTCTGTCTTATTTATTATTATTTATTATTATTTTTTTTCGTTACATAGCCTTTCAATATCCATATTTGACCTGATACAACATGCATTGGCTATCTTAAGGGATCTGAGAGTCTTACTTTTTACCTGGTGATGCAATTTAACATGTCACATTTATTTTATTTTTTTCGGTCCCTATAAAACATAAATGCATAAGATTTCTTACATAGACAACCTAATATTTCTTCTATTTAAAATGTTTTTTTAATATGTTACATTGAAATTTTATTTTATTTTTTCATGTTTAATTTAAAAAAAAAAAAAAAAAAAAAAAAAAATTGATTTGCATTTATTGCGAGCAAGACTGTTTCAAAACTACCAGCCCCCATAATACTGATATAAAACGCATGTATCTTGAACTTATACTTCATTTGAAAGCAATTTATCTATTTATTTACTTAGTATTTAAAGTTAAACCATAAAATTAAAAAAAAACCTTCCTTTGATAAGATGCCAATTTTAAATAACCAATGCAATTTTAATACTAAATTTAAAGTACAAATTATTCTTTACCTTAAAATGAAGATATTTACCAAGTTTCACATAAATTGCTTTATTAGTTTTTGAGACATGTTGCGCGCACTGGATGCAAGTCGATAAACAATTTAAATTTTTTTTTTAATTAAAATTAAGTATTAAAAAATAAAATAAAATTTCAATGTAGGATACTAAAAAAATGTCTTACATAGAAATAATATTAAGTTGTTTATATTAAAAATTTTATGCATTTATATTTTATATGGACTGGGGAAAAAATTAAATGTGACATGTTTTTAAATTTCACCAAGAGCTGAAAAGTGATACTCCTGAGACCCCTTAAACAAATAAGTAACTTTTCAACTTTTCATTTCGTGGTCCAAGTCATCACTACCACGAATTACTATTGGTTTTATAAAAGTTTTATAAATTTTAATGTTAACCCTTTGTATCACCGTGTTGCAGAACTGCAACATACCCAACAATTAATGTCACTTTCACAGTAAACTTTAAAATACAATTTTATTTCCCAACACAGCAGTTAATATAAATTGATTTTAGAATTCGCAACAGATGTCCATGCTGAGCTCATTTTTCACGCCAAAGTTTTGTTTCTCATCTGAGCAGCTTCATGCCGATATTGCTAAAACAACCTTCATAAATTATGTCAAATTGAAAAGCCTGGAGGCATCCGAATTTTTTTTTAAAGTTAATTTTGTATACGTCATAATTTTGTATTAGAAAATGGATAATATTTTTGAGAAGTATGTCAATTTCTGTTCATTGTAAGTGCGAAAAAAGTACTTTTTAGTCAATATTTTTTTCAGGTTTACGTTTTAATTTTTACTTTATTCTATCTTTACAAGAAGAAAGAATTGGATTCATCAAAATTTTCGAATTCCGATTTCGACAGATTGACTCATTTTAGGGATCACAGATTTAAAAAACATGTTTTTTTAAAAATATCTGTCTGCGAGTCTGTCTGTTTGTCTATCTATCTGTCTGTCTCTCTGTATGTGACATAAATTTTGTGGGCGCTCTATCTCAAGAATCAATGAACGGAATTTGATAAAACTTTAGATTCAATTAGACCTTGATCTAAACTGGACCTGATTAATTTTTGGTATATATCGCCCAACAAGTGGTGCTGCTATGCTGCCTATTTTCACGATTTCCACAATATCTAGATATCAAGAATTAATGAAGGATTTTCATAAAACTTGATATAATATGGTTTGTACTTGATATAATATGGTTTTTGATTATTACGTTTTGGTGCAAATCACCACAAAAATCATAGGCGCTTCTATGCGCCATTATTTACGATTGTCGCAACAGCTTTATCTATGGAACTTTTTTTCGCTCAGTAAGAAATAGTCTTTGCTAATCAGTTTGATTTCGTTAAAAATTACAGTTTAGTATTCTTTAGTTTTTTGGAGTAAATCGCTCAACAGGTGGCGCTGCTATGCGGTATTATTCATGATTATCGCAATAGCTTTATCTAAAGAACTAATGTACGAATTTTCATCAAAATTCAGATTCAGTTAGTTCCTGATATAAATGAGTATTTTTTTAGCTTTCGGAGTAAATCGCTCAACAGGTGGCGCTGCTATGTTCCATTATTCATGATTATCACAATAGCTCTATGTCCGGAACTAATGCACGAATTTTCATCGAACTTCAAATTCAGTTAGACCTTGATATGAATTACTACTCTTTATTTTTTAGAGTAAATCGCTCAACAGGTGGTGCTTCTGTCAAGTTTTTTTTTACGATTTTTACATGATTCTATCTCAATTACTAATACACGGATTTTCATCAAATTTCAGATTCAGCCAGGCACGTAGCCAGGGAGGGGGCTAAGGGGGCTGAAGCCCCTCCCAAAAGTCTGAAAAGTCTTAACAAAATTATCTTTATGATACTAAGGCATGAGATTCTTCCGAGGATTCGCGATTTTCCGCTTTTTTGTCATTTTCCGCGTTTTCCATTTTTTATATCTTCAAGGATCGCGGGAAAAAAACGAGATTTTTGACAAAATATCACGAAAAAAGCGATTTTCGTCAAAATATTGCGGAATAAAAACGCGATTTTCGCCGAAAGGTAGCAAAAATATCTATTTTCGTCAAAATATTGCGAAAAAATGCTATTTTCGTCAAATATCGCGAGACAAACCCGATTTTCGTCAAAAATCAAGAGAAAAATGCGGTTTTCGACAAGACATAGCGAGCAAAACGCGATTCCGTCGAAAGATCGAGAGAAAAACACGAATTTTTTTCACCAAACGATCGCGGAAAAAGCCATTTTCGACGAAAGATCGCGAAAGAATGCTATTTTCGTCAAAATATCACGAAAAAACACGGTTTTCGTCGTAATATCGTGAGAAAAGAAAGAAAATATAGTATTTTGTCAATTGGCTAGATAAAATTAAAGCAAAAGTTAATGGAATCTTTAAAGTAATTGGAAAATATGATATGGAATGGCAAAAATTATTTTACATTTTTTTTTTCTTTTTTTACTTTTGCAAAATTACAAAACAGCACCACGGGTACACTAAATCTTGAACTGACTGGCGTAAAACCAGTTCCCATAATATCTATGTCTTGTTTTGAAATTAAAGTTGAGTATTGTTTTAATGTTCAGAACAATATGACTCAGACGAAGGTTCGTCAAGAACTCGATATGAGCCTACATTATGGCAAGTAACTCAATTTGATATATTGCTACATAACTAGTGATGACTTAGATGTTACCGCGAAGAGAAACACTTTTGGTTTTCTTTTACTTCCCAAAGAGCCATACAATCTTCTAATAATTGTTGGGGGATAACAAAAATAAGAGAAATGGATAAAAGATACAGAAATAATATTTCCTTTTCTTACATATTCTAAAACGCACTTATTGTAAACTTTGTTTTTTGTTTTTTCACGAAAGAATAGGTAAAGAGCGATCACAAAAAATCAGGAAGACTAGTTTCTAAGTGTTTCAGACATTGGAAAAAGGCTAAATGTATTTTCTTAAAGCATATGTAATTAGATTTTCATAAACCGTATGTTACTTTAGCAAACAAATTTGAAATTTCTTCAGGAAATAACAAGTTATTATTTCATTGTTGGGTTTTCAAAGAGTTTCAGGAAAAGAAGAAATCAAAGCAGTTCTTAGATTAATACTTGAAATAATTTTATTTTGTAGAGCAATTTTGTACAGCAAAACACATCACTTACAAGGAAGGTCTCCATTGGGGGCATACTCAGAATTTTTTAAAAAAAATGCGAATTAAACTACTCATGTAGGTAATAAAGGATCAGTGAAAATTAGCGGCGGAATTACATTATTAGATATGTAAAAAAATAAAATAGTTTGGAATAATTGGCGTGAAAAGCTGAAAGCGACGCGGGATTTGGCAAGCAGTGCATTTCCTCGCCAAAAGCAGACGGTTTTAACGAATCTGAAAATTGATTTTAATTGACTTCACTGTTAAAATCTGCAGCATTTACTGCAACGTCACTCCACTACTTTTATAGAATATCTCTCTTCTGACCAATGAGAATGCTCCATAGCACGGCGAATTGACCGTGTCATACACTGTTAAAAATCTGCTGCATTTTGTTGCAACGCACTCCACCGCTTGTATATAATATCTCTATTTCAACCAATGAGAAAGCTCCATTTCACGGCCAAGTAACCGTTTTCTATACAAGCAAGGGAGTGCGTTGCAACAAAATACAGCAGATTTTAACAGTGTATTTTTCAATTTGGAACAATTTTAATCAATTTAAATTGTGTTTTAAATGATAAAATATATTGATTTCATTTTGTTATAAGTACATATAAACGTATATGAAAAAATTACACTTAAAGTAAAGTAAAAATGCAAAAATAAAATTACTTAAACTAAACTTATTTAAATAAATTGAACATAGAAAGTTTTTTCTTTAAAAAGTATTTGAAGCGTAAAAGCGTATTTTTCAAAATTTCGTTTTTTCGCCAACCGGAGATAAACCGCCTAATAAACGAAATTTTTATTATTTTTTTACGGACGTTATAAGGAGGTTCCGCCGAAATTTTTTTATAAACATATATAACTATATGAGAAGAACATTCCATAATTTTTTCAGATTTTTCTGAGTATGCCCGTATGGAGACCTTCCTTGTTAGAGGTGACCACGATTACGATCATCTAACGTTGGAGAAATGGATATGAAAAAGACTCTTAGCTAAGAGCTCTTTTAGGTTCGAGCAATGTCTGGAGAGAACGAATTAAAACGAGAAATTATAAATATCCGTATAAATGCTATTTACTTCATTCCAGACATTTAGAATAATTCAAATATCCTCGGATACAGTTATTGAAGTACTAATTATCAAAATAAATAACGCAATCTGTTTTAGCTTAATTGCTGATGAAACTATGAACACATCACGTGCAAAATAGGTTGCCCTTTGTGCTAGATATGTGGATTATTAAAAAATTCACTAATCCCAATAATTCGATTAGTTTTTATACCAACAAATGTCTTCTCTGCCAAAAATTCAAGAAAAGTAATGTCACAACTTTGTGATGAACTATACCGTGACATGTATAAATGCGTCGTATAGGCGTATGATGAAGCAGCCAATAAGCCTGGTCATGTTAGAGAGGTCAATTCTAGAATTCTTCAGACTATCCAAAAATTAGATACGTCCACTGTCAAAGCCAATGGTTAAATCTTGCTTTGTCCAACAGCATGCTGATTCGTGTCATCCGAAAGTATCATGAACTTGTTAAAACACTGACAAAAAGTTTTAAAAGTCACCTAAAGGCAAATTTAGCTCTTCAATAAGCAATTGCATCATATGCTCCAGAAAACAAAAGAAAATTACTTTGCATTTGTGACACAAAATTTATCGAGAGTTATGAAAGCATAAATACTTTTGTTAAGCTACTTAAACAGATCAGATTTGCATTAGCTCAGAAAATATTTCGAAAAACACATGGTAGATTCCATCAACAGCCGGAGCTTTTCTGGCAGTCTGGGAGAAGAATGATTTTTTCACAAGCCTGTCTGTTTGTGAGAAGGTTTTCTGCAAGGCAAAGTCATACAGTTCTTCAAGAAAAATCTTGTGACATGATATCGTTTGTAACTCTTGCTAAAGTTAGCTTAATTGTTTTACATAAAGATAAAGAAAAATGCAATAGAAATATTTTGTGAGATATTTTATTGTGCATCAAAAGCATCAAAACTTCGGCAAGACATTTTTTAAACTCGAATAGAGACCCCGAGTTTAGACAGATAACACTTACAAACATTCAAATTACATCCGCCGAAGAGTGTTACAATATCTCGGCCTTTATTTTCTATGTAGAATATCTTATTCAAAATTTAAAGGATCGATTCATTTCGAATGAAGACATTATAAGAGATTTATCATTACTTCTTCCAGAATTAGCTTCACTGGAAAAAGCAAGCAAATAAGAGAATCTGTCGCAATATTTTCAGAATAAAGTGTCAATATAGCAAGTGAAAGCTGAATATCAATTAGGGTGTAAACGAATTGATAATGTTGACACCAACACAGAAGGCCTAAAAGTTTTAGTACTGTAATGTGACGTATTACAATAATATTAAATATTTACTGACATTCTTGGTTGAAAGCCGAGTAACAACAGTCAGTGCTGAAATAAACTCTTTCGACAATGAAAATAACTAAATCTTCGCCTCGAAGTGTCATGGCAAATGAGAGACTGGGTTGCTTTGTAATGATTTCCATTCAGTGGCACAGTAGATATTGATAAAATATTCAGCATCATAACCAATAAGAAATTACGATGATTGCTTCTGTTGCACTAGTAAATTTATTGTGCCAAGAGTATTGCTTTTAAAAATATTATAAACAGAGAATGTGAAATACAAATATAATTTTTATGATTACATATGACTGTAACCATTAATTCTTCTTTGAAAAAATAATGCGTGTAGTTAATTTGATTTATCGATCAATAGTTTTAAAACCTCGCATTCGTAATGTCAGACTCTCGCATTCTAATATTAATCCGGGGTTTTAAGTCAAATTACATTATTTGTCTGCCTTTCAATATTTTTTAACCTTTTCTCATGGCTCATGAAGGTCATCTCAAATATTGTTAGTTTGTGCTTTTTAAGTTTAACGAAATTTTTTTTCCTAAAAACTCTTTCGGTGTCTGAACCGGTTTGGAAATTGAAAATGCCCTTGAAAGTCAAAAATTGCAACAGAAATTGAACAAATTAAATACTATGTAACAATGTTTGACAGTGTCATCAAGTATTCTATGCACGAACACACTTTAGGTTAAGCTTTGGTTATTTTTAAATTTTTTGTTGTTAATCAAGGGCGGCGCCAGAGGGGGGGCCGTGGGGGCATATGCCCCCCCGTCGGGCATACCTGGCCCCCCCATCGGGGTCAAAATTCGATTTCGTCGGGGAAAATATTTTGACTTTTGAAATTCGGCCCCGTCAAATTGAAAGTTTTTTTTTTTTTTTTTTTTTTTTTTTTTAATAATTAAACTCAGATTGACTAAACTAATTCTTTTGGGTACGAGTCGATTACTGATTGAATTTTGATTCTTGCAGATTGAGTTCAGATAAACCCGATCTATCAAAAAAGAAAAAAAAATTGAATTCTTTAAAATAAAAATCTGTATAGATGATTACACAGGATGATACATGAATGACTCTGTACAAGTAAATTTTTTTAACAAAAAAAAATATAATTTATACTAAAATTTTGTCGGGGCTCTCTTGGATGATAAGTAGAAAGCTGCAAAGGGTCGGACAGACTGAACCTGACACGACTCGCAATCTGGATTGGATCGGGTTGAGTCTAATCTTTTGTCGTGATGGGTTGGATTCTTAGTTGGGTTAACTTTAATTGTTTCAGGTTCAGGTTAGATGTTGACATTTATTGTTCTTGATTCAAGATCGATCTCTCAAAAGAATTTACAAAGTTTATTTTAAGTTGAAAAATTATACATTGAATGTTAATATATATGCTGATTTTTTACTTAAAAGTTAAAACTGGTACTGGAGATATAGTTGTAGATATATTTTTACATAATTGCATTACAATATGGATATATTTTTTCATCAGTTACGGTTGGGGTCTAGTTGAGGTTGAAATATTTCGGGTTCATATCGAAATGTAGAGATGTCGGGCTCAGATCGCTTTTCGGGTAGAGTCCTGCTCGGGAAATTAAACCCAACTCGACTGGCGATTTGAGTGGGATCTGGCTAAAGTTAATTAATATTTTTTCGGAGAGATTCGGATTAACTTCTATTTTTCGTGTCGGGGTAGTTTTAATTGTTTTAGCGTATGGGTTCGATTCTACCTCATTTCTCAAAAGTATCGCCAAAATATATTTTAAATTGTAAAATTATTTATTTGAATGTCAATGAGTGAATATATTGATACATCAATTTTTCTACATAAAATATATAATTGATATTACAGGTATGATTGTAGACTATTTTTTCATTATTGCTTTACAAGATGAAATTTTGTTTTTCAGTTTTCTCTTGCATTTCGAGTTCGGATTAGATTCGAATTGAATACTTTTAGGTCGAAGTTTGTCGAGTTCGGGTCATTTACTTTTTAAAAACTAGTTCAGGTTGTATGCATATAGAATTAACTAGTTCAGGTCGGGTTGAACCCAATCCGAGGAGGACTCTATGCTCGCAAAAATAATCCGTGAATTGAACTATTTTTCACTTGATTATATTCCGTTAAAACAGAAAAATTTGCTTTAGATTTTGCTCTCATGCGGTTTAATTTTGCTATTTCTACCCCCCCCCCCCCACCGCAAAAAATACAGAAGAAACACCAATTGCCTGAAATACTCGCACTTAAAGCAACATGTTCGTCAATTTACATGGGTGTTCTGGCAGCTATGTTGCTTAATACTTTTTCGTATTAGAAACAGAATTTGTATATCCGTTTTATCTAAATATATGTAAAAAACAAAAATCTAAAATAAAAATTTTTGAAAAATGTTCAAGCAGAAGGCAGAAATTGCTTAAAATAATAGAAAAGTCTCTTCAAATCAGGGATATTTCGGCAGTTCCGACAGGGATATTTGGGTTCCGACGGACTCAAAGCGAGAAATTTTGGCCCACGCAGACCTTCTAACCCTCGGTTAGACCTCCTGTATAACCCGTGGTTCGGATCGGTGATATATTTTTAATTGTGGGTCGCTTTTGCTGATATTAAAATAACCCACTTTTAGATTTCCAACTATTTTACAAGTTTTCACTTTATTTACATTTTTCTTTTGTTTTTAATTTGGGAATTTTGTATTTGAGTTTTTGTTTTAGATTTAAAATAATACCACTTTCTGCATTCGATCAATATACACTCTAAAACAAAATGGAAATTGAAGATATTTTTCCCATTGTTTTTATTATCATTTCTATAGCTAAAGAAATCTGTTTTAATTTACACATTTTCTCGAAAATACAGAAAATTCATCATCTAATGCTAAAACTAGCTGAAATCTTCCAATATCTAAAGTTGCATTTTTGTTGAATCAAAAAACTGTTCAATTTACTGAGCAGCAACACTTTGCACTAGATTTTTCTATTCGAAACTGATTTTTCACGTATCTCTATTTTCTCTCAAAATAATGAAAAATTCGTGAGCCAACTCTCAAATTTTTTTGAAATTCTACAATGAAAGCACCAACATTTCTTCAAGTAATGGAAAAATCTATTCCAATAACATGTGCGTTCGGGCAGTTTATTGGATGTATATTTTATTTTTGACGAAATGTTTTTTACGAGTATATGGAATAATAATTAGATTTTCTCAAAAGTGACAAAAATAGAAAACAATGAAAAAAGTAAAACACGGTATTTATAAAATAATATAAGGTATAAATTTCAAAAATTGTGGTTCGACTAATTAATTTCACTCCGGCAAATAACATTAAATTCAAATAAAGAAAACTAATATTTAACATAGAAACGTGTTCAGATGGAACGAAATGGGATATGAAGAAATTTCAATTTTATACAAAGTTTTGTTCTTAGTAAGTATGCTGTTTCTTTAAACTTGTATTCTTACTTAGATTTCAATCTAGGATGTTTAAACCGCGAAAACATCTGCGATTCTCTAAAAAGAAATACATGCCTTCTGTTTTGACTAGTTTTCAAATTCTGACGTGCAAGTTAATATAAAACAAACTTTTCGACAATTGGAATAAAGATACTGATGAATAATGTTGTTTAACTTCAGCAGACGTATTCTTGCTGATTGGTGTAAAAATAACATTTATATATCTCGATGTTGCTATGGGAAAAAAAAAAAACACCTGCGTTGTGATAAACCGGAAGGATATTTCAGAATTACATACATGCAGTACTCTATTTTCGTCAATTGTCCATTGACCACAGATATAAGGAGTTATTTTTTTCCTGATCTAGTATTTTTATTTTAATATATAGAAATAAGATTTTTTAAATTATTATTCATTTGTTTAATGAATTTTTTTTAAAATACAAAATTCATATAATTAATCAGACAGTAACCGTAGAAACAATGCTACAATGGAATTTTAATGAAAAAAATTTGACTATGAAAAAATGGAATTTATGACTTTGCAAAATTTGCATTATAATTATCATTTCTACTAGTTATAAATGTTTTATAAGTTCCTTCTTTTTACGAAGATATCAACTTTAATTCGTCTCTACTGTATATAAAAAGTTTCAACACTTTTATGAGAGTAAGTCCAAATGATTTCTAATTTATTTGCGTTTATATGTGATTTGATATTTTTACCGGGTGTTTTAATTTTAAAACTGCTTTATAAACAGAATTTGTACTTTTGTTTTTAATAATAATTTAACTAATGTTTAAGGAATAATGTGTATTAGTACTGTATTATTATTGTATGTGTATTATTATTTTTCACTTATATTTTTGGCATTCAGCAGTAAATGCAGTAGAGCTTCGATTATCCGGACCGGTCGATATCTAAGCCGATCCGGTTAATGAAAAATAGGGAAAATAGAACAACTTTAAAAAACGCATATCGCAATGTTTTTAGGTAACTTCTTTTCACATTTTTTCTAGGTTTAAGACTGGCAATTGTGGTAATACATACTTTAACACATTTAAATGGCGTATTTAGAAAGTTTTTTATTTTCTTTTATTTTAAATAAAATTTAAAATTTCATTTTTTGCAGAATTGGTGCAAAGTTATACTAGAAGTACACATAGAAACTTCATAATTTTCCATATAACCATGTCTAAAAATTAACGTACAAAATTTAATCCAATTTCATACTTTTTTTAGACCTTCAGATAAATTAATCCTGATAAAATTTCTTATGCATCACTCAACAGGTGTTTTGTTATGCTTTGTTTTTAATTACCGTGACATGCACTCTTCACTTTTTTTCCAAAAATCAAAATGATCATATTTACCAATAAAATTAAAATGAAATAAGTACCACGTAAAAGGTTACCTTTCTAAATAATTTTCTGATTTATAATACATTTATTTGATTGTTAAAAAACTAAAGTTGGCAGGTGTGCCGTAAGACTGTGAGAGCTATTTTCCAAAAGGTTAAACACAGAATTCTATCAAACTTCATCATATTCAGTTAGTATGGATGACATTTTGGTGTATATCACTCTACAGATGGTGTTTTATAAGCTGTGTTTTTTTTTTTTTCGAAATTTTTTTTATCTCTGCCCCTATTGAATATAGAATTACACAAAACATTTTATGCTTTAAGAAAAAAAAGAAAAAAACAGCAGTACTGTTTTTATTTTGGCTTCGAACACTCAATAGGCTGCGCTGTTATCTTATGCCACATAAGAGATTCCTTATCATATCCAGAATCAATTGACGTGGATTAGCGAGGGTGGTTTGCCATATTATTTATTCCCAGTAAATAATCCAAATTTAAGGAAAGAAAATTTCACCGAGCTCCAGCTTCTGGATAAAGCTCGATAGAGGTCTGCATTGGCCGGGTCCGGGCCTACTTTCTTTTACGACGCTGGGGCCGGTCCATGCCGGGTTTTCACTCTTTTCATGGCGTAACTACCTTTTTCGATACCGAGCTGGGGCTGGCTTCATTCTTCCTAGGATTGCACGGGTCTAAATTTTCAGTCCCGGTTTCGGTCCAGCCCGTATGAAAATCAACCTCACGGAACGACATGGACCGTGCAAAAATCAGTAAAATTTGGCCCGTTCCAAACATTTTTACAAAACAAATGTATGTATTTTTATAAGTTTAACACGCCGTTATTCTATAATTAAACTTTAGAATTTAATTTTTTTAAAGAATAGTAGATTTTTAGGCAACAAAATTTAAATACAGTAAAACCTGTGAAATAAAACCTGCCTATTACACAAAAAAGTACTTTCAGTTGAAAACCGTCTCCGAAAGTGAAGGTATCTTTTTAAAAAAAAATCTGCAACCGAAATCGAAAAAGTGAAAAATAGCCGTATTAAAGAGAAAATATAGCTGTCCTATCCAAGAAAAAAAACTGTTAAAAAATATTCTAATCAAAACGAGAAATTCGGAAATAATCTGTGTTTAACATGACGGAGCGAGCGTTTTCAAGTGAGTGAAGAGCCCCCGCAAAATATGCTGATTAAAAATGAATATAATAATATATGTGAAAAGAATATAATACATTACAACTGCTACGAGGGCAACTTGACCATAACCCCCCCCCCTCTCTCTCTCTCTCTCTCTCTTTTTTTTTTTTCTTTTTTTTTATTTGTTTCTATATGATTTCGTCTTGGAAGATTTTACTGTGTGGCATTTTTCTGAGTGGCATTTTTTTTATTTTTAAGTCTCCAGATAACTGAATGATAATTGAAACATTTACATGCAAATCGATATTCATTCACAATAAATAAATATTGTCGCCTAGAACACTTTTTAAAAATACTATTTTTTTTTTATCAGAACTCCTCGTCCAAAACACTTTATAACCATATCGAAGTAAAAAATCACGTTTTGTAGAAATAGAGTCGGGCGGGCCGAGATTTTAACCTTTTTTTTTTGGGGGGGGGGGGGGCTGGCTATATTATATATGTATGTATTTGTATTTCCCAGACCGTATAATCAGGCCGATTTTTTAAATTTTATGTCGACCGGACCATTAACCTATTTAGTACAAATCGGGTCGGGTCTGGGACAAAAATTTTTGCCCACGCAGTTCTTTAGGCCCCGGACCAATACGCGGGGACTTCTAATATATATTATGAACTTGGCCCCCCTGTCGGGGATACAGTGCCCCCTCGTCGGGCAAACTCTGGCGCCGCCCCTGTTGTTAATTATACAAAATACTTTTGTAAGATTAGAAAAAATTCCAAAATTGAGCCCCTCCCGAAGTCAAATCCTGGCTACGGGCCTGGATTCAGCTAGAACTTGAAATAAGTTGCTGCAGATTAGATTTTGATGTAAATTACCTAACCGGTGACACTGCTATATTTTACTTTTTTGGAACTGCTCCATCCGACTACTTTTTATTATTTTTCACATGCATAAAAATGACGTATTCTAACATCTGAGTAAATAATTTTCAACTTGGAGTTACTAAGCTACAAAAAGTTAATTTTTCGGGAGATTAAAGATGATTTGAGAATATTTCGAAGAGACAACCTTCGTATTATGTTTTATATTTTTCCATTATGCGAATTAAGTTTATCTAATTGTATTATCATTTATTTATCCTTGTGCCAGTTTTAATACTTAACATTTTTTCATGCAGTCCTCTATTTAAATTTACTATTTTAAAAGAATATCAACAGTATCCATTTCGATTTAAGCAAATTCGAATCGTTTTTTATTATTTTTTTTAAGAAAAAATATATTAAAATTTAAAATGTTGTTTGAGTTTTAAAAATCCCTAAAATACTCTCACTTTTTTTTTTCAAATTGAGTTTTCCATTAATTCAGATCTAAAACCAAAATCATATGTTTCCGGGAATCATTTCATAATATCATTCGGATTTTAATTAAAATATTATTATTATTTTTTCAATTTATCAAAGAAAATTGAAAAGCTCATGTAAAAAAAAAAATAATAATAATATTTGCATCGTTGAAGAAGATTAGGTGGAAACGGAAATATAAATCCATTGAAACACAATTTAAAAATTAATCTCTATAAAGCTACTTTGTGAAAAAAAAAAAAAAAAAAAAAAAAAAAAAAAAAAATTGCGAAACATTGAAGCTTTTTTTGATTTTCTCAGAATTCCTGTTAGTATGTCTTAAAATGCGTAATAACATTTCAGTTCTTTTTCAACTAAGGGAGACTAGGGCAATATGACTATGTTAAAAATTTTTGTTGTTTATTAATTTATTTTTAAATACTTTAAAATTAATTTTGCATGAACTGTTAGACCATTCCTTTCTAGTATTAAACATATTATCATTTAATTTTTCAAATAAATAAATAAATAAATAAAAATAAAAAATTAAATAAAAGATAATTTTATTTTTTCATAACATTAACAAATCGTCATCTTGCCTCAGTACTGGGGCAATATAACAACCTGAAAAGGGCTAAACAAATTTTATCTTTTGATAATGTTACATGGTTTAACAAAGGTAGCTGTGTTTTTACATCTTACAATGTATCAAAAATAAGCATAATGCATCGTAACGTAATGTTGAAGTGTTAAGTTGTGCGGCTAACAATAGTCACAAATAAAAATGCCATTTTCATAATTGGAACATTCTTCATGCCACCACTTTTGACAATTTCGCATCTTGCTCCATACTGCCTGTTTAAAAATATTCGTTTCATTGCCATGAAGGAAGTCGATTAATTGACATTGATTCACGGTAATATGTAGTATTTAAACTAAGTTACTGATAAATATTAAAGAGAAAAGATATATCTATCTTACCAGCATCTGCAGCAGAGCTTATTTACACATGCATAAAAATTATAACGTGGCAGCGGTAAACAATCAAAGCTTCAAAGCTTCACAAATAACACAAAAATGACGATTTCAGAGTCTCTATACTATTGTTTAACGAACGGCCAACAGGAGAGCTAGTAGTGTCCGGTTGATGCTGCCACCTAGTGGGAAACATAAAAATTAAGCCATTCGTCATCTTGCCCCGCTCTTCATCTTACCCGAGTTTTCCCTACATTATGTGCATCAACTAATAACTAAATAGATGGTTATTCATAGACATTGTGCATTTACAATAAATATGTATTAATTGAATAGCTAAAGCAAAATGCTTCAGTATTTTTAACACTTTTCAACATCCACAAAAAGTATTTATGTAAATAAGGAAAATCCAGGGGATGTAGTAAATAACATATAATATTTCTTGACTATATGATACAATGACTATTTACAGCTTAAAATGAAGGGGGGTTTTGGGGCCATTCTGTTACATACGCCGAAACGTTCGGCTAAACGGTAAAACTGAACACGTCACTCGCTTTCTGTTGGATTCTAATCGCCCATGACATCATACTTATTTTATATTACATCACTATGTGCATGATTGGCTATCTTATCAAAGATTTCTATTGGTTCTCTTATTAAGAGTTATTATTGGTTAATCTAGAATCCGAACTAAAACCTATAAATATATGTGTTTTCCATTATGTTCTGTTCTGCTCTTTCTTGCTTGTACCCTGTCATGACCTACTGTAAATAAACTCCTTCGATCCCATATCAACGCAGGGTCTTTTTCGTTCTGAAACCACAGCAGAGCGTGGTTTCTTACTTACTTAGTGTTTTTCTGCGTTGAACGGAAAAGTGGGTCAGGCAAAATTTATTGCCATAGAGTACTTATGTTACTTTCGTCTGCGGTGTTTTAAACGATGACTGAAAACAAGGATTATTCGGTCGCTCCGTTTGATGGAAATAATTTCCAAATATGGAGCAGAAGAGTAACTGCGATTTTTGCGGCGAAAGAACTTGATGTTTTCTTGGAAAATGAAGCAGATCCAGCAAAAGCTCCAGAAGTGATTAAAGCGAAAAAGGCTTACGCTTTATTATTATCGCTTTTAGAGGATAGGATTTTATCTTCTCTTCAAAAGGAAGATACCGCATGTAAAATCTGGAAATCCCTGCAGGCAACATATGAACTTAAAGGAGCCATCAATCAAATACTGACACGGAAAAGACTGTCCACAATGAAAAAGAATAAAGATATTACAATGAGACAGCATATTGACGATGTTTTGAAATTAATTACTGACTTAAGGATATCTGGTGCTCAGGTGAGTGACATTGATACAATTGTTTACATTTTAATGTCTTTGCCGAAGGAATTTGAATCCGTCAAAGTTGCGTTAGAAAATCAACCTGATACTAACTTAACTCTGGAATTTGTTATGCAAAGACTAATTGATGCTGAAGCATTAATGAGTGAATCCAGAAATACTACTAAATCATTTAATGATAATATTGCTTTTATGTCGGCACAGAAAAAACTCTTTTGCAATTTTTGCAAAAAGAAAGGCCACACCTCAAAATTTTGTAGAATGAAAACGGTCAAATGTTACAATTGTTCAAAAATAGGTCACTATAAAAAATTTTGTAAAAATAAACCAGAAACGCAGATGGATGAAAAACAGTCAGCTTTTGAAATATCTTTTATGACTGGAAACACAAATAATTGGAAATTTATCATAGACTCAGGTGCGACATCACATATGTGTTCTATCAAAGAATGGTTCACTTCTCTTAAACCTGCAACTGGGACAATTAAATGTGCTTCAAAGGCAGCAGTGTTAAATGTGGAAGGTACTGGAAGTATAAAGGGTACAATATCTGAGAATATATGCATAACTTTAAAAGATGTATTATATGTACCGAATCTAAACGGACAATTAATTTCTGTCAAGAACATAGAAAAAGCAGAATTTTCTGTGATATTCAAGAATGAAGAAGTATTTATCGAAAAAGATAATAAGAAAATGCGCTTCGGTCATCGGGATATTCATGGACAGTATATAAGTTATTTCACTCCATCTAATGAAAGTGCTTTGACATCAACGTACGATAAGGACTTATGGCACAGAAGACTTGGACACCCCTGTAACCAGCCATTGATTCATTTGGGATTACCTACCCCTTCATCATTTTGTGAAATTTGTGCGCGTGCAAAACTCAGTGCAACACCAGCTGGCAAAGGTCCGAGAAACAGAGAAAAAGAACCAATGTTGATGATTCACACGGATACTTGTGGACCCATATTTCCTGAAACTATTGGAGGTGAGAAATATTTTCTAACTATTACTGATGATTTTTCGCGATTTACTGAAGTTCGATTACTTAAAAAGAAAAGTGACGCAGCTCGTGAACTAATATCGTTTTGTAAATTAAATCCTTCCGTTAAGAAAATTAGATGTGATAATGCAAAAGAATTTATAGAGGGAGAACTTTTAAATTTTACAAATGAAGTGGGTATAAAAATTGATCCAGCTCCCCCATATACTTCATATTTGAATGGAATATCTGAGCGCGTTAATAGAACTCTCTTGGAAAAAGGGAGGGCAATGCTATATGAATCCAATTTGCCTAAGAGCTATTGGGGTTTAGCAGTACTAACTGCAGCTTATCTTAAAAATAGATTGCCAAGTAATTCTATTGATAATGATACTCCATATTATTTGAAATATAATAGCAAACCAGATTTGAAAAATCTCAGAGTATTTGGCTGTGACGCCTATGCACTTGTACCTACTAACTTAAGAAAGAAATTAGATGAAAAATGCAAGAAAATGATATTTGTAGGCTATACTTCAATGGGATATCGACTACTGGATCCCACAACAAATCGGATAACTGTTTCTAAAAACGTTAAATTCAATGAAGAAAAGAAAAATTCAGTTAATTTTAAACATACAACTGAAAATATTGAGGAAAATTATCCGGAATCTAAAAATCAAAATGATGAAAGTAAAACAGACTCTGAAACTTTAGTGCAAACAAAACTTGAAAACGATAAAAATTCAATTAATGAAAATATTATAAGATCCTCTTCTAGAGAAAAGAAACAACCCATAAGATATCCAGAGCCAGAAATATATGAAGCAATGCTCGCTCAAGAAGAAACTTTAACTTTTGATGACATTTCCTCTTTGCCGTACAGTGAAAAACAAAAATGGGAACTAGCCATGGACGATGAAATGAAATCCATTAAAGAAAACGATGTCTGGGACTTAGAGGAATTACCATTAGACAGAAAAGCCATCTCTTGCAAGTGGGTGTTACGTAGGAAAAGAGACGGTAAGTATAAGGCAAGGCTGGTAGCTCGCGGGTTCATGCAGGAAAAAGGAATAGACTATACTCAGACATTTTCACCGGTTATAAACATGCCTGCCTTGCGTTTCATATTAGTTATTATGTTGAATGAAAATTTAAATGTTTATGTTTTGGATGTTAAAACTGCTTTTTTAAATGGTGAATTAAATGAAGTTATTTATATGGATCAACCCAAGGGGTATGATGATAATAGTGGTAGGAAATGCAAACTTAAAAAGAGTTTGTATGGCCTAAAGCAGCCCCACGACAATGGTATGAAAAATTTCAAAATTTTGTAATTAAACTGGGATTTAAACAACTTAATTCTGAACCTTGTATTTTTGTAAGAGATGAAAACTCTAAGAAAATTATAATGGCTTTGTACGTTGATGACCTTTTAATTTCCGGTTCAAATGTTAGAGAAATTAATGTTATTATTGATATGTTATCTAAAGAATTTCAAATGTCAAAATCAGAAAAAGTGTCAGAATTTCTAGGTATTCGAATGGAATTTACTCCAGAAGGACTGTTTTTAGATCAGGAACATTACATTTTAAGATTGTTGAAAAAGTACAATATGCTTGATTGTAATCCTTGTTCTGTTCCTATTGAACCTAAATCAACCCCTGCTATGTTTGAAAAAGGTAATGCTTTTAATGGGCCTTATCGCGAACTAATAGGATCTTTATTGTATTTAGCTTATGTATCCAGACCAGACATTTCATTTGCAGTCAATTGCTTAAGTCAACTCCAGGAACGTCCTACTGATGTTGCCTGGAATGCCTTAAAGAAAATATTGAGATACTTGAAAGGTACTATAAAATTAAAAATAAATTACAAAAAGGGTAATTTAGATGATTCGGATTTGTCTATATATGTAGATGCAGATTGGGGGTCAAACTCAATTGATAGGAAGTCTGTGTCTGGTTACATAATAATGTTTTGTAACTGTCCTGTATTATGGTGTGTAAATAAACAAAAGACTGTTGCTCTTTCAACCACAGAAGCTGAAATAATTGCTCTGTGCAAAGGTATTCAAGACATTTTATGGATGAAAAATATTGCCTGTGAAATTGTAAGTATTAAAAATGTTTTTGTGTATGAAGATAACCAATCATGCATCAAATGCATAACTAATGAAAATAACTATGGGAGAATGAAACATATTGATATAAAACTGAAATTTATCCGTAATGTTATCAGAGAGAATCAAATTAAAATAGAGTATATTTCGACTGATAATCAAATTGCTGATATGATGACAAAATCTTTGCCTAAAGCTAAACTCCAAGCACTTTTACTCCAATGTAATATGAAAATATAATGTAAGATGCGATTAAGGGAGGGTGTTGGATTCTAATCGCCCATGACATCATACTTATTTTATATTACATCACTATGTGCATGATTGGCTATCTTATCAAAGATTTCTATTGGTTCTCTTATTAAGAGTTATTATTGGTTAATCTAGAATCCGAACTAAAACCTATAAATATATGTGTTTTCCATTATGTTCTGTTCTGCTCTTTCTTGCTTGTACCCTGTCATGACCTACTGTAAATAAACTCCTTCGATCCCATATCAACGCAGGGTCTTTTTCGTTCTGAAACCACACTTTCCGTGAGAGAACGCTGACCAAAGCAGTTAATGAGGTATTTTGAGAAGGGAAAACTGCAACTCATATTTATGAATTCTGTTTTTGTTTATTTGTCCGTCCGTGCCCTAGCTCACGTAAATGTTGTCAGATTGTCATGAAACTGATACATAATAGTGTTGCTTACTGTGGCAAATTGGATATTGAAAATGAAGTATGTAACTTTAAAGGTTCATTTACAGAGACACTCGAAATAATTCCGTTATATTGCAGCTAATGGTAAAATATCATTTGTGGTGTATGTTAATGATGTTACACATTTTATATAATAGAAATTTCTAGATATTTTTGAGAGGTGTACTATGAAAACCTACTGTTGAATCTGGTATGCATATACTTTATCGTTTATTTGCAGGGGCAAACTAAAGTTTTTGATTGCAGAATAATTGCTGGAAATGCGTTTTCAATTGTGATACACATTTTCAAATTTAACCTTTATTTTGAATATTAATTGATCTGTATAAATTCTACAGATTATATAGAGGGCTATACAAAAGTAAAGTGAATTTACGTTTACTGATGTAAATTTCTGAATGGTAAATTTGAACTGTGCTAGCATTTTATTAAACTAATTTTTAGCATAATGTACTATACACATGAATTTATAGATCATATCCAGAGATGCACAAAAAAATCAGATATTTTTCGTACAATCCATGGTAGTTTCAGAAACTGAATTTTCAAAAGCGTTAAGAACATAACATCTTTCACCTTAATAAACTATAAAGTATTTTGAATATGTTGAAAAGCGCTTTATAATCTATACCGAAAGCATGATTTTCCGTTATTTTATTTATTTTTTTTTTTTTTTAACACCAAAGAATATTTGAATGCACACTTATGCTTTCGCAGAATACTTGCATGCATACTTAAATTGTGATGATTAAATATAACAATTATACAATACTACTAATCAGCATCCACAGCAAATACAGTTCTGTGTAGATAAACAATCTACCCCTAAATTCCATAAAGCACAAGAATTTCCCTACACACAACTAGGAATACCCAGTGGAACAGGTACAGAATAAGTAAAAATGAATTAATGATGAATAAAAACTGAGTTTGTGTCAGGTAGTTATTTATCAAGGGCAATACCACACTATCACAAGAAATTACGATTAATTTCTGAAGTAGAAAACAGGAAAATATCTTTATGCTTAGTTAGCAATGTGATAAATAATGTGTATTCAATAATTTCGAGGGTAATTTCACTGCTGAAAATTAAAAATTACATACCCGCATTAGCATTTTTTTAATAATTAATCTTAATTAATTCCTTATAATGATTTTAATCATAAAAATTAATTCCTTAATAATTTTTAGTTTTTTTATATTTTTTAATCATTTCAATACAACGGTCGTATTATTTTCTAAAAATATTCCCTTTTTCTTTTCTTTCTTTCTTTTTTTTCTTTTTTCTATTTTTTTTTTTTTTTTTTTTTTTTTTTGTATGATTTATTTCTTTGAAAAACATTTATGAACTTACAAGTGTAACAAGTATAAAAACATTTATGAACTAACATGTAGGTTAAAATATGCATTATAAAAATACTAATATTTTCATAAAGAATTTGTTTTAAAACATGAATAGTTAGAGGTAGTAAAACCCCAAATACTATTTTACTACTGCTCGATCGCTAAAAATAGTGAACATATCATTGCGAAAATCTTGGAATACAGAAATAATATTTAATTCGAAATAATAAAAATCAATATTAAAAAAAAAAAAACAGCAAATATTTACTATGTGAAATTTCCAAGAATCTCGTGACTTCCGAAGAGAAAATAAATTCTTTTGAAGAATTCTTTCGAATTGCTACTCGAACTTCTGAATATGTTTCTATTAAGTTCACCTTAAAGTAAAAAGCGACATATTCTTTTTGCTGTTACGAAGAAATGCAGAAACAGGAGTATTTTTTTTTGCATAATTTCTTTCTAAAATGTAAGTTTGAGCTTTTCCGGGTATTTTATAACTTGTATTTCTTGGATTTTATTCAGTTAAGATATATATTTGATGTGTCATACTGTGAAATCTAATTTTATTAACTCTTTCAAAATGTCACATGAAACGTAATTTCTCAACATGCGAATGAATCAAATGTTTAGAAGAAAACCGGTTGCTTAAAAAATGCAGCAAGAAATCTATTTTGTAAATATATAAATATATAACAGAAAATACAGAAGACATATAAAAAATATTATGATCATATTAAATGATATGATTCTATTGTATTTTGTGTAGGAATTATAAATGGAGAATTACATATAAAGAAATGTTATTCTGAGGAATGAGTTATCGATGCAAATTTAATATTCTATAAAATACGAAAGAAAAACGATATCTCCGACTTTTGCAGCTCATTTAATAGAAAACAAAAAAATTTTGTTTAAAAATGAAGAATTTTTTTTTTTTTTTTTTTTTTTTTTGGTCACCAGACAAGTGATTGGGGAGAATGTATATTTGTATTAGCAAAGTCTTACGATTAATAAGTGAATTTATTAAAAAGGCTCTATGTCTAAGTGAATTCATTCTAATGGCTCGATGATTAATAAGGAAATTTATTCAGATGGTTCGATGACAGATAAATGAACATGCAATACACATATTTTGTTTGTTTTTATAAATAAAATTTTACAATTTTTTCAGAAAGTGAAATTGTTGTTTAAAAATTCCGTTTTTCAAGCAGAATTACATTAATTATTACAGATGCAATTCACCGGGCTTTCACCAAAGACAGAATTTCTAATTTTCACAGACTGCTTTTCTGGACTCCACGCCTTGAAAATTCTGACTCACCAAACAATCTTTTAATAAGAATATCAAATTCCAATAAAACTAAGGCAAGAAAATTCTGTTTATTCAGGTAAAATGGCATGCTGATGTTTATGGAAACGAAATGGTGAATCTTTTCGCGATTGAAGCTTCATAAATAATTGTCTGATAGAAGCGAAGGCTAATAATACACAGTCCAATAGTATTTTCCGGGCTTTTACAAATGCGATGGATATTAAAACCTATCATCAAGCATAACTCCAAAGATATTTGTCGGATTTTGTTATAATTTAACAAAAAAAAGTCCTTTGAGAATAACTTACTTAATGCGCCTATTTCGAAAAGTAAGTTTCAAATTGTTTAAAAATTATGTTTAAAAAATTGATAAAAAAAACATAATTAAAATACCTACAACTACATTATAGAAATTTAATGTACATTATTTTCACCAACTGGATGTATTCGTAGACAACCGGATTAGAGAACATGGAGCAAAGAAAATACGAACGCATTAATATTAAAAGTACAATAAATTACATTAAAATTTAATGAAAAAAATAAATATGAAAATTTTGTTTTCTGTTTCAAAGTAAAAAATGCCAGAATAACGTAGAATTGACATTTGGCAATGATCTCTCCAGTAGTTTTTCTTAAATCACAAATAACATCTTTTATATTTTGCATGTGCAAGTTTGTTAAGAATGTACTCGTAATTTACACATTAACTGCACTTATAACTTTATAGTAAATTATATTGATGTAAGTGGTACCAGTAATATTGCTTTATATCACATTAATAATATACATTTTACAATGAAAAGGTAAGAACTTATACTACAAATAGTTATTTTATTTATAAGACGTCATTTTAATAATAAAATGACATGTTTCAACTCATTTTTATTGAGTCATCTTCAGAATGTAAATAGAAAATTACAAACACAATGAACTTGAAAAACTGGAATAAATAAGTATTGAATTCAAATTAAATATAACGGATAAATATTACACATTGGTAATATAGTTTTTGCTTGTTTTCTTGATGTTCCATTTTATGTAGTGTTCCCCTATGTGTACTCTATATGCACTCTTTAGTAATAAAGTATGTATGTATGTATGTCGGCCAATTATCTACGCTATGGGATATAGGCCCTATGGGGTGGGATGCCCACCGTGGGGGGTCTTTCTAAGGGAACCTAACCCGTATTTATGCAAGGTTCGAAGAAAAACACGGAAAACTCCGAACGGTTAGGCCGACGGTCGCGATTGGGTTCGAACCCAGCACCTACAGTCTACCAGTTTGGAGGTCAGAACCTCGCGGCCACTGGTGGGGCCTTTAGTAATAAAGACAGGGACGTAGCTAAGAGGGGGCTAGGGACTTACCCCCCTCCCTAAAACATTTTAATCCTCCCCTGGAAAAAATTCCAAGATCACGAAATGAATTTCTGTACCGAAAATCTAAATGAAATTCTATTCAGAAATCTAATTTATTTTTTGAGGTCCTTTCACAGTTTTTCGGGAATATTAAATTGTAACTAAAATAAGTCTTCCAACACTCGTTCATCGTATTTACACATGTGACGCTAACATGATGGTTAATATTGCACAAGTTATACTGTCGAATTTTTCATCATCATATTCTTTTCTTAGCATGAAATGAAGTTTATACAACAGTTTAATAAAAATCATAATGCCTATAATGTGTGTATATGGCACTAATTTATCTTTCTGTGTTAAAGAGAGAGAGAAAATATGAGCCCGCCTTCATTTTCTTGACCCCCCCCCCCCCCCACTTCCTATTATTTACTTTTAGCTACGACCTTGAATAAAGGCGTGTGGTGTTTTTCATTGGATTCTGGTTAATTATTATATTCTAAAAAAATTAAAAAGAATATTTTTATGTTTAAATAAACCATTTTAGTTTATGGAATTATTTCTTCTCTTTTTTTCCTTGTTAATATTTAAAGAAAATTCTTGTTAATCCATTTTAGGGCCTTGGCGAGGAAAATGTGTTTGGTGAGAGAAGTAAATCTTTCATACATATTTTCTAGCAACCATTGCATTTTTTTCAGCTTATCAAAGCATTTTTTCTAAAAAATATATAATTTATTTAGTATAAGCAAGTCATTCATCTGATTTTATATACAAGAAGAAATGAAATGTATAGAAAAAACTTTTATTATTATAAATAAATGTAATATTATTATAATATCTAATAATATTACGATATTATATGTAAACAAAAAATATTTGTGTATATAAATAAGTATAAAAGTTTATCAGGTTTGTTTACACAACTACTTATATCAGTTTGTAATAAATCTCACTTTATGATGCGTAAATTGCACTAGATTTAAACAAAATGCCGAGATGAACTAAGACTTGGCAAAATCATGTATTTTAAATACATTTATTTTAAACCACGTGAATGTAAGATTTACATCTTAAATGAAATTAATACAATATGTATATGGTTTAGGAAGATTTATTGGCGATTTATTACCTTTGCAACAGATTTTATTATGCACATGGATAACTTTAAATAATCTATGTTGTGCAATGTAGGTGTATACGTAATGAAAAAATAGTTGAATTAGTCACGATACTTTTTTGTCGGCTAGGTTAAAATTTAGACGAGAAACTTTTTCTTATAAACAAAGGCAAACTTTCTTTTTTACATGTGTAAGTTAAATATAATTCATTTATGTTGAAATAAAATATTTTGGTATTTACTATTACTCTTCCTACTACTTTTATTTATTTATTTACTTGTAATTTAAATTAAATTATTTAAAGTTAAGCTTTTTAAATGCATTTAAGATATGTAATCAAATTTATGTGTTTTAAATGAAAAGAATACATTTCGAAAGATGGTACAAACACAATATTTTTCGCGGACGTCATTGTTACAAATCATGAGTTATAAATCATCAGATGTTAAATTTACATCATTATTACAACAGAAACATTATTTTTATTATTATAATTATTATACATATATAAATGTAATTTTAGAACTCTGTGTAATGAATAATACTATACTGAAAAAAAACTGCAGCAGAGATTCTAGACAATGCCCGTAAAAAAAAGGATTTTACATCTATATCAACGGACTTTGCCATTACATTAACGGTTTTTGCCCGTAAAACACAAAAAAAAAATGCGAAAGTTGACCGTTTATGTAAAAAAAAAAGACATATTCCGTAAATTTACTGGATAATTCACATTAAAATACCGTAAATTTACATTTTTTTTTTTTTTTTTTTTTTTTTTTTTTTTTTTTTTACAGTGTATCGAAGGTATGCTACATTCATAAAAGTGAATAAGTTTTTTATATCATGTCGAATAAATCATCATTTTTTCACATTTAAAAAATACAGAGAAAACAAGTTTATAATTTTGCACTTTTTCTGCGCAGTCAGGGTGGGGGGGGGGGGTGGTTAAGAAACAAACAGATAATCACCTTCGAAGAAAGACGGACACAGAGTTTCTATAACTGAACTTACAGAAGTCCACATAATACGATTGTTATTATTATCAGAGAAGATCGTCAGATATGATAACTATTAAAAATATTTTAGTTATAATAGCGTGCCACCCGCATGTTGGAAAAAAAGTGAACATGAGACGTGTTTCTACGTTTTGTTTTGTTTGCTTTTTTGTTTGTATTTATGTCGGCCAATTATCAACACTGTGGAATATAAGAGCTAAGGGCGGCATGCCCTCCGTGGGGGGTCTTTCTAAGGAACCTAACCCGTATTTACGCAAGGTTTGAAGAAAACCACGGAAAACTCCGAACGGTTAGGCCGACGGTCGCGATTGGGTTCGAACCCAGCACCTACCGTCTACCAGTTGTACGTTTTGAATTCCGAGACCTCTCATACTCGAACAACCAGGACTGCGGAATCGGTGGAAAAAAAATAAAAAATTGACCGACTACAGAAATTTTAAAGACTTTAACTTCATGCTAGCTGATATACTAGAGGTGTTGTTATATAAAATTATGTGGGAGCAAATGTAAAATAAGACAAAAATTGCACTATCCTTTCTTAGAGCTTCGAAAGAAGAAAGGAAATAAAATATATTTGTTACTTTTATTAATTTTTCAATTTCGCCTCCCACAAATCTGAAAAATCCAACTATCGAAATCGGAAGGAGAAAAGAAAGCAGAATTTTTACTGTTTCGAATCCGTGGACTTGAAAAAAAGAGATCTTTACAATTTTGAAGCTAATTCGTGTCTTCCACAGCAGAAAATTTATAATGGAAACGAAAAATTATATAGATAAATAAATAAAAATGAAAGTTTCACTTGTTCGGGAATATTTCAGGATCTATTAGAGTTTTTAACTAATAAGATTTTCACGGGTATGTTTATTTGAATGAAATAAATTAAATTTTACAAACAATATTTTGAGTTATAACGATTTTTAATCACCCCACCTTTTTTATAATTTTTAAATTTCTAATTTATAAAAAACACTATGACAAGATTTATCGGGTGCTTTTGTTTACAAATGATATGGTTAACCATCACAAAGAATTTCAGAATTTTAACTCAATAAAGAAAAATTATTTTTAAATATGTCCCAAACCCCCTTTATATGTTTTTTTTTTCTTTTTGATATTTTAAAAAATTTGACGTTGTTGGATTTTTTTTTTTTTTTTTGAGAATATTTATTTTATTATCTATGTGTAATGTGAACTTAATTACTTTTTGTTCATTTGAAATTTATAATCGGCTTAATTATTACGGTAATTCTCTTTGACTTTTTAATGTACTTTTAATTACGCATTCCATGTCTACCTCTATCCTTGCATTCCTAATATAAAATACATTAAGTGGAGAAAAATAATAAATAAAATAAACAGAAACGTGCCCTGAATATAATTATTGTTGAATTTTACTTCTGAAATGCTGGTTTATAAAATATTCATCTTATATATTTTTTATGTACTGTCATTATTTATTTAAAATACTGCAGAAAAAAAAAATACTGTTACCTCTTTCTCGTTCAAATCTATAGTCAGCTTATTTAACATTCATTATTAGTTTCTTTCAAACTGCGGTGCAGCCATTATGTAATCAAATATATTTAAATGTTGTCCCATTATATATTTCCAAGAAATAACTAAATCTCACTAGAGGAATGACATAAATAAAAGTAAACGGGAATCATAAAAATATTTATGTAAAGCCTCATTAGCTTCTTTTTTGTTTGCGTATGATTTAGATGTTATTTGCTGCATCCTTTTCTCTTAGATAATAGAATTTACACACACATATACATAATTTTTTGCATAAATTATTCATATTTTTTTCCTTTGTGAAATTTAAAACAAGTTAAATTATTACTCACTTTTTTACGTTTTCAGTAGGTTTACGTAATGCATCTGTGATCTTTTTACAGCTTAAAATTTTTTTCACAAATATAATAGTTCTGTTAGATAGTCTTTATATATAAAAATCTTCTGTGCGTGTGTATGTAATTGAACTCCTCCTAAACGACTGGACCGATTTTGATGAAATTTTGTGTGTGCGTTCCAGTAGATTCGAGAATGGTTTAGATTCACGTTTCGTCGAAATTGATTCAGTACTTTTTTAGTAATTAGGCAAAAACTAATAGTTAGTGATTTTTCGCTAATTAAAAGTGCTATATATATTAAACAAAGTCAGGATTTCGTATTAATCATAGCACAAAAAAATCTACCGATCCAAAAATCTTGAAAATTGGGGTAAAAATATTTCTCATAACATCGAGTGCCGTTAAAAATGGATTTTCGAAAATTCCACCCCTACGATGAGTAGAAAAAAGAACGAACTTTTAAAAAATTTCTTAAAAATCGGCTTTTGTAGTTATTTTTATGTCAATATGAATAATTTGGCTATGAGATAGGTGATTTATACAATTTGGCAAAATTGATAGATGGGATAATCAAGTTAATTATAATATGCAACCATTACATTTATAAATACTTAGGTACTTAGGATCCGTCGACCAATTTCGCCAAATTGTACAAATCGCCATACTAATTGAATCCGACATTCACGATCATCCATTATTGACATTTAATCTTATAGTTTGGCGATTATTTTATGGTTGACGGGGGAAAAAACAGGTTATTGAATTCTTCCTCATTTGTAAAGAAAAAAAAAAAAAAAACGCCAAATTATAAGATTAAATGCCAATAATGAATGATCGTAAATGTCGCATCCAATCAACTTAAATATTATACACCTGTTTAAAACGTCATTAAGTGATTTTTATTTCGGCTTTTTATTTGTATTTTTATCAATATTTTTTCTATTTATTTGTTTTTCTTTTTCATTATTTAAAATGAAATTTATGTCAATATGAATAATTTGGCTATGAGATTGGTGATTTGTACAATTTGGCAAAATTGATAGATGGGATAATCAAGTTAATTATAATATGCAACCATACATTTATAAATACTTAGGTACTTAGGTTCCGTCGACCAATTTCGCCAAATTGTATAAATCGCCATACTAATAGCCAAATTTTACAAATTGACATAATTTTTATTTGAAATTTGAAAAAAACAATTAATTAGTAGAATATTAACAAAAAATACAAATAAAAAGTACAAAATAAATCATTTAATGACATTCTAAAATTCTTTGTATTGTATTTAATGTCATTGAATCCAACATTCACGATCATCCCGACATTTAATCTTATAGTTTGGCGATCATTTTATGGTTGACGAGATAACTAATTAGTACCAATACTGATTACCTTTATATATATAAATCTTCTGTGCGTGTGTATGTCACTGAACTCCTCCTAAACAACTGGATTGATTTCAATGAAATTTTGTGTGTGCGTTCCAGTGGATTCGAGAATGGTTTAGATTCACATTTCGTCGAAATTGATTCAGTACTTTTTTTAGTAATTAGACAAAAACTAATAGTTAGTGATTTTTCGCTAATTAAAAGTGTTGAGTAAGTTCGATGAATAGAGTGCGAACGGAATGTCCGAGCGGTCTAAGGCGCCAGATTTAAGCTCAGCTTCTTGAAGAAAGAGATCGCGTATTTGAACCCCACTCCTGACAAACGTGTATGCTTTACAATAATATTTCCTGTATTATAATTTTGATTAACCGACTTGAGAAAATCGTTAACTTTTAACTAAAAAGAGAAAAATAAACTTTTCTATCAAAAATTGAACCGACTTCAAAAAATACTGAAGAGTGAAAAATAATTTCCTTACATAATTGTAATAATAAAATAAATTAAGAGCGTTGTGTTTATCGTGCTATTACCATATTTACGTACATTTATTTGATTTTTTGGAGTTGGTGACAAGAAGGGCAACGACTGTCGGTGACAGGACAACGTCTGTCGGGTCCGCTAGTAGATATATAAAGATTCTGTATGATTTTTTAAAAAAGTTACATCATTATTTTTCAAACCTTTATTTTAAATATTTTTAATTTTTATTTGAATTTGTACTTTTTTTTAAATGCTAAATCTTTTTAATAAAAAAATTTTTTAATGCTAAATCATAATTAAAGCTTATATATTTCTCTTTATTATACAAATAATATTTTAAGTTGTAACGATTTTAAATGACCCCATTTTTTAATAATTTTTGAATTTTCAATTAAAAAAACATTATGATAAGTTTTATCATGTGATTTTGTTTTCAAATTATATAATTAACCATCACAAAAATTTTCAAAATTTTAACTGAATAAATAAAAAATATATTTGACTCCATTAATATGTGTTTTTTTTCTTTGTACTGTTTTAAAGAATTTGATATTGTAGCAAATCTTTTTTTGTCTTTGAGAATACTATTTTTTATCATACTGTACTTGTTTATTTCATGATCTATGTGTAATGTGAACTTAATGACGTTTTCGTTTCTTTGAAATTTATAATCGGCTTAATTATTACGGTAATCCTCTTTGACATTTTAATGTACTTTTAATTAAGAGTTCCATGTCTACTTCTATCATTGCATTCCTAATATAAAATACATTACGTAAAAAAGAAAAAAAAAAACAGATTGTGCCCTGAATATAAATACTATTGCATTCCTTTGAAATGCTGTTTTATAGAATATTCATCATAATTTTGTTTTCATACTGTCATTATTTATTCAAAATAGCGCAGGAAAAAAAAGTTACCTTTTTCCCGTTCAAATCAATCGTCAGCTTATTTAACATTTATTAATAGTATCATATAAACTGCGGTGCAGCCATTATGTAATTAAATATATTTAATTGTTATCACATTACATATTCCCATGAAATAAATAAAATATGACCAGAAGACTGATACAAATAAACGTAAACGGAGATCATAAAAATATTCATGTAAAGCCTCATTTAGCTTCTTTTTTGTTTGCGTGTGATTTAGATGTTATTTGCTGCATCCTTTCCTCTTAGATAATAGAATTTACACACACACATACATAATTGCATATTTGCATAAATTATTCATATTTTTTACTTTATGAAATTTAACACAAGATAAATTATGACACAATACTTACGTTTGCAGTAGGTTTATGTAATGCATCTGCGATCTTTATAACACTTAATTTTTTTTTCACAAATATAACCGTTCTGTTAGATAGTAGATATGTAAAGCTTCTGTATGATTTTTTTCATAAGTTACACCATTATTTTTCAAATTTTTGCTTTAAATATTTTTAATTTTTATTTTTAAAATGCTGCATCAAAATTAAAGCTTATATATTTCTGTTTATTTAAATGAAAAAGAAATTAAATGCTACAAATAATATTTTGAGTTATAACGATTTTAAATTACCCTGTTTTTTTTTTTTTAATATTTTTAAAATTTTTAATTTTCCAAAAACACTATAAGAAGTTTTATTATGCGATTTGGTTTACAAATGATATGATTATCTGTCACAAAGAATTTCAAAAATTTAACTCACAAAATAAAAAATGTTTTAAAATGTGTCCCAAACCCGCTTAATGTATTTTTTTTTCTTTTTACTGTTTAAACAAATTTGAGATTGTAGAAAATCTTTTTTGTCTTCGAGAATACTATTATTTATCAGACTGTACATGTTTATTTTATAATCTATGTATACAGTCAATTTAACGACGTTTTTCCTTTGAAATTTATAATCGGCTTAATTATTACGGTAATTCTCTTTGACTTTTTAATGCACTTTTAATTAGGAATTCCATGTCTACCTCTATCATTGCATTCCTATTATAAAATACATTACGTAAAAAAGAAGAAAAATACAAAATGTGCCCTGAATATAAATACTGATGCATTTTACTTTTGAAATGCTGTTTTCATCATTATTTTTTTCATACTGTTATATATTTTTTTAAATATGTCCAGGAAAAAAAAAAGACTTACTTTTTTTCTCGGTCAAATATATCGCCAGCTTACTTAACATTCATTATTAGTTTCAAATAAACTGCGGTGCAGCCATTATATAATTAAATATATTTAATTGTTATCACATTATATATTCCCAATAAATAAATAAAATATGACCAGAGGAATAATAAAATAAACGTAAACGGGGATCATAAAAATATTTATGTAAAGCTACATTTAGTTCCTTTTTTGTCTGTGTGTGATTTAGATTTTATTTGCTGCATTCTTTTCTCCCAGATAATAGAATTTATATATATATATATATTTGTATAAATTACTCTTTTTTTAAATGAAATTTAACACAAGATAAATCATTATTCATTTTTCGCTTACGATAGGTTTATGTTATGTATCTGTGATCTTTTGAAATGCTTAAAAATATTCTCACAAATATAACCATTCTATTAGACAATAGATACTTAAAGCTTCTGTATAATTCTTTTTTCATTCCATCATTATTTTTAAAACTCTTATTTTAAATATTTTCAATATTTTCAATTTTTATTTAAATTTATGTTTTTTAAAATGTTGAATGAAAATTAAAGTTTATATACTTTTGTTTATTCAAATGAAAAAAAAAAAAAAAAAAGTTCTAGAAATAATATTTTGCGTTATAACGATACAAGCTTCTCTCTCTCTCTCATATATATATATATATATATATATATGCATTTAAGTTACATCATTATTTCTCAAAATTTACTTTAAATATTTTAATTTTTTCTGAATGATTTATTCCTTTTTTTTTTTTTTTTTTTTTTTTTTTTTTTTTTTTTCTTAAATATAATGCAATCTCGTATCTGTAAGCTTTTTCTATAATGTAATCAGTGGTCTTTTTAAATGTTTAAAAATATTATCACAAATAACCATTGCTTCTTTTGTTCGTGTGTTCCATTATTTTGGAAAACAGAGGGAAATGCTAGAATAAAACATTAATTAGCTTTCGATTTTTTTTTTTCTTGTGCATTTTTGTCACGTAGTCGATAGAATACTGGTGGAAAAAAGAATCGCAGACCCTAAATTCACGAATTTTACACTGATGATCAAGGGATGCAAGTATATAATTTCTTCAATAACTAATTATGTAATGAAATTCGGAATTATTGCAAAAAATCATAATAATTAAATAGTTTCTCATAATGTAAATTAAATCTTTGCTAGCTGATAGGTATTTTTCGTTATTCTGTACTAAATATCACAAGACAAGCAGTAATAATTACTATCGAATTAAATCTTGACATGTGAAACTTTCCAAACTGAGGCTTTTTTATAACAGTTGTAAAATTTCCAAGTGGGTGAAAAAAGTCCGAGCCAGGATTCGAACCAGGGATGTATTGTCTAAAGCCTCCAATGCTCTTCCAACTGAGCCATCCCGGACGGACACTGGAGGATTTCTTCACCCAAATGACCTCAACAACCACAGAATCTGGCCTGATACTATGGATCAGCTCAACAGAATAAATCGAATCTCAATATTTGAAACTGCAGAAAACGCTGCATACGAAATCAAATTAGATTAATTTTTTAAACACGATTATTCAATCGGTAAATTAATTATATTCCATACAATTAACGCATACAATTAATTGTGATCCATAGTATCCGGCCAGATTCTGTGATCGTTGAGGTCATTTGGGTGAAGAAGTCCTCCAGTGTTCGTCCGGGATGGCTCAGTTGGAAGAGCATTGGAGGCTTTAAACAATACATCCCTGGTTCGAATCCTGGCCGGACTTTTTTCACTCACTTGGAAATTTTACAACTGTTATATTTAATTTACCGATTGAATAATCGTGTTTAAAAAATTAATCTAATCTGAGGCTTTTTTTTATCTAATGAGCGAGAATTCCTTTACCATATCCGAGAACTGTGAGCCAAAATTTCAAATTTGACATTAATAACTTGAACGCATACAATCTTTCACGAAACGCCATTATATTTTGCTGTTCTGTCGATCTAATTGTTCTATTTTGGTAAAGTACACGTGCCTAATATGGATACCCTAAGGAAAATGTATTTTTTTTTCACCCCCATACGTGATAGAACTCCAAAAATATATGACCATGATCCCTGGACTGTTGACTATCATTATTAAAATTAGCGACCTTGTAACTATTATGGATTTTATTTAAATGATAAAACAAAAAATGTTTACAAATGTCCATATAAGGAACCACTAGTCCCTATTATGGACAGGTGTTTCCTTATTGACTTTCTACACAGTGTGTATGGAAGAGCCACTTTTCCAAGGGATTTTAGAGGAGAGAGAATAACAAAAAAAAAAAAATGTAACTAAAAGTATTCCGAGGAGGAGGGGGGACAGTAAATGTCTTCATAACGTGCATTTTAGAAAGGGGGGGGGCATTGTCGGTTTTTACCCTTGGAAGACCCATGCGAACCCCTTAGTTACTAGTAAATATTATGAAATAATATTGTTGGTTTTGCTTAGCTTTATTGCATCTGTCTGCGAATTTACATCTGTTATTAATCAGTCCTCACAGCATGGACAAATAGAAACTTTTTCACCATGGATAGTAAGTCCCACATAATCCTTATGAACATATCTGCCACATGTGATGCATGGCCTCATGTTTGAAACAGCATCAATACTGCAAAAGAAGCAGTACGAGCTCTCCTTTGTTGAGGAAGTCATACCATTGGTACCTACGATTTCGCCAACAGATATCCTAATGGGGGGGGGGGGCTTCTTTTTATTTTTCTGCAAGGGTTTTTTGGAGGAAGGTTTTTGGGAGATTGTTCAAATAGCATCTTGTTGAACAAAGATTTTACCTTTTTGATGAATTTTCAAGTTATTGTTTGGCAACGTTGATTTTTCTTCTTTCTTACAGTTGTAGTCGATGGGGACATAAGCTGTCCATATTGGGAACCGGGCCGTAGTTTTACTAAATCTTGTACCAAATGAATAAGGAAAATTATTTTAAGCAAAATATGCAATAGCAATCGAAAATATGTTTTATTAGCTTTCTAAAAAACTCCACTTTTCAACATTTAATGTAATTTTACCATATCTAATAAGAATTTAAGCTTACAAGTAATTAAGATCAGCACATCTCGAAATAACAAGTTTCCTCCTAAATGGCGAACAGCGCACTTTTTTACACTTTCCAGACTTAATTATCTTTTCAACCACTTTTCTTCACGAAAATGTTTAGCCATCTTTCGATCAAAATTATTACCTTTAAAAATATTAGGGGTGTCCATATTGAGAGCCCTGTCCATATAGGGTACAAATACCTCATATTTAATAATTTTAAATAGATAATCAGCTAGCCTGGTAGGAATACAAAAGATTATGCAGATTTATAAGAACATGTGATGCTTTGATGAAATTCCTAGTTGCATGCAAGCAACTTAACTCTTTCCTTGCTGATGAATAATTTCGTAACACATCTTAGCACTAAAAATGCCAAAAGCAAGCAATCTGAATGCTGCTAAATATGAATAAGTCAATACGAAGCAGAAGTTTCATTTTCAAAAAAAAATGTTATCTCTCTCTCTCTCTCTATATATATATATATACACAGGATGATTCATAAATATCGAAACAGCTTTGTCTTTATAAATTGTAAATGTCTTTATAAATTGTCCTTAGCCCCATACTTCTATTTGCAAAGTTTCATAAAAAAGGAACCAGATATAATGATATACGTTGCAACTATAGGGTCATTTAGAATATCCACTCGAATCCACATTCAATTCACATCGATTCTATCATTGTATTTCTGACCTGTTTAGAATGTGCAGATCCGGTTTCAACCTAGGGCATTTTTCACCCCTGCTATCTCCTAGGGCACTAATCCAGCATGTACCCATGATTCCTTTCGGGTGTACAAGTACAAAGCAAGTGTCCGTTCAAATTTCTCCTCCCATTTTCTCGCGCGCTAATCTGTTTAGGAGAACTGGCAAATTTTTTCCAATGGGCTTTGTTGAAAGATAAACCTTGTATAGTATGTTGGTTAAAACCAAATTTTTTAATTGTTAGGTTTTAAACTGTGCATTTTTTGCTATTTTATCTCTTGTGGAGTTTTGTAATGATCTTTTTTGAATTAGTTAATAAAGAATAGTTATAAACCTGTAAAGATCAGTTGCTTTGTATTTTTATACAATTGATAATTAGATAATTAAGCAATTAGATAATTAAACTAAATTATACTCACAATTAAATAAACAAAATTAAATTAAAATTAACATGAATAAAATGTAATAATTTTTAATTAATTCATAAAATTTTATTTCAAATAAATTTTCAATAATTATGATACTTTTAAAAGTTACTCAAGCTTTAAAAAAATAATTACACGAACATTTATTAAAATACAATGTATCCTAAACTTATCCTAAATACAATTTTATATTACTGTTGAAAAATATTAGTAAATTCTACTAATTTTATACTTAAATTATCATTTTTTAAAATCTTATCTTCATATATAAAAATCGCAATTAATTTACTATTCTTTTTACTAATTACCCATTCATTTGTAATTATAAAGTAGTGGAAGGTTAGCATAATTATTTTTCCCTTTCCCTATATTATTATTAGTATTTAGATATATAATTGATAATGATTTTAAATATACATAATTAATTAATATTAATATTTAAACATACATAGATAAAATTCATATTTAAATGCGAATGATCCATATTAAGTAATATTATTATTTAAATATCTATAATTAATATTAATTAATATTTTTGTTTAAATATACATAATTTAAATTAATTAATATATTAAATAAATATGCATAATTTATGTTAAACTAATTTATATTATACAGTACGACCATCATACTACAAACAAAATTTTTTGTCGCTCTGTGAACGAATGATAACCATTATGCATAGCATATTCTACAGTAAGCATCTTGTAATAAATCTCAATAGTATATATCTATGTCATTATGTTTGAAATAGTGTAACATAATAAAATACGCTTCAAATTATTTTTTCACATAGCCATTAATTGAATTTTTAGAGTGATTGTGTAAATTAATGATACATGCTTTGACATCAATATTCAGCGCTTTTTTTTTTTTTTTTTTTTTTTTTCTTAATCGAAGTTTGATGATTTGAAAGACCAAAAAATTTTGTGTCATCAGAACCTGATGCTAAAAGTAAATTGCATAAAAGTGTTAGTAACATTTTAGACAGTTTTTCGTTAAAATATTTCTTTCAAATACAATAAAAAGTTTAAAACTCCGTAAGTTTCATCCATTATGTTTTTTAACACTTTTTGAAACTTTCGGAGTTTTAAAGTTTTTATTATATTTAACTGAATACTGGTGTTTTATGAATATATTATTGCTAAAATATTTCTTCTTACATAGAAATAATTATTAATTCTAAATACTCTTTCAAGACAATGTTTCGCGATTTTCATGTCCCTGAAAATTCATTAAAAAAAATTATAAATTTGTAATATTATACCCATTCGAGGACTTGAATAAAAACTGAGCTCAGACAGAGACCATCTCATTTTTATTATACACCGTACTATGCAGAAACCATGGTTAGTGCATTTTTTAAATGGATATAAATTTCATTTTTGGAATAGTGTAACATCATTTAAATTTACCACAAAAGGTTTTTCTCCCATTGTTCCTATAAATGCTACACACTTCATTTTCACTAAGAAACATGTTTTAGTTAATTTCAGTAACATAAACGGAAATTTGAGTTTACATTAATTGCAGCACAGACTGACAAATTGATTTTATAAACACTCTTTTCAAATGTATTAGAAAATATTAAATTACTTTCATTTTTCAGAAGGGTCCTGTAGGTAGATTGGCTTCTGATGTCAATAAAAATTCTTTACTTCGCTTCAATGTTACATTAAATTTTTTGCAGTTGCTTTGAAAAGTTTTCAGCAATATCGGAAGATTTTTAGATATCTTATTAGAGTTTCATCTCTGTTTTAATCGAAAGGAGATGAATTTATAAATTCATGTCACCACAAACCCATTCATATAGAAAAATAAGTCATACTCAAATTAACCTTGCTTGAACTTCTGTAGCTACTTTATGCACAAAAATATATTTTGACCTTTTGTCCATAAAAAAAACAGCTATAAGAAAATGAGAGCTAAATTAATAATTTAAAAAAATTCCAGCAAAAAATTGCAACAATTTTGAATTAATATATTTTTTATCATTAATGAATGAACTGCAACAATATTTATGAAAGTCCAATCTTGAGGCTGCAACACAAATCATGAGATTCTATAAAAAATATATTTATTTAAAAATATATCCTTCTCTTTATTTATTTATCTATTTATTATTTTAAGATGAATAACGTAATAAATGTATATATTATTCTCTCCTTATAAATTCGCAAAAAATCACATCTAATGTCAAAGCTAATGTCATCTAATGTCTATTAGCTATATAAAAGCTTGTAAAACTACTAATAAAAGATTACGATAATTTATGCTAATTTTATAAGAGAATGAAATAAAGCATAGTTCAATGAAAATAAAGTACCACTATAATTTAAATAGAATAGCGATACGTTATTAGTAGAAAGCAAAGCTAAAAAAATACAAGTTTGTATTTTAATCAATAAAAAGAAAAAGAAAAAAAGTCTTCGGAAAAAAAAAAATAACTATTACACAAAACTAAGACAAATGAATTATTACGGAAAACTAATACAAAATTAAATATTGCAAATAAAGTACAAGTTGACATTTTCGGACATAAAGTGAGTATGGTTGTAATACAAGTTAAAAAAGTATACATATCCACTCTTTTAATTATTTTAGCTATCCTTATATTTTAAAGTCAATTGCAAAAAATTTTCGAAGGTAGCATAAAAATATATAAACCTCATAGTATCGATAATCAATTTAAATGGGTCACATTTTTAAAACAGTGTTATATTTTTCATGACATAATTAGCGCTTATCATTGCAAAATTAATTATAAAACTGAAGATTGTATAACTTTAAATTCGAAGAACTGTTTCATATATACAGATATTAAAACAAATGGCCGCGTAAAATAGTTTCATAATAATGTTTCGTACAGGTATTAAAACAAGTGGCCGCGTACCAAATCCTGCACATTATGTGTTGGTCATAGCGAAACTGCACCCTACGAGGCCAAAAGTAAACAAGCAGACAATATTCTTTAACAGAGACCTGCGCACGAAAACTTGCGCGGAGGAATTTAATGCTGCTTTATGCTTGGATTTGTAAATGGGTACAAAATTAAAGCAGGAATGATAGCGGAGCAGCTCCACTTCGTGTGAATCCGGTTTCATCCCTCTGGACATTCTAAATGGGGCTAATAGGGTCATTTAGAATATCCCCTCGAATCCACATTCAATTCACATCGATTCCATCATTGTATTTCTGACCTGTTTAGAATGTGCAGATCCGGTTTCAACGTAGGGCATTTTTCACCCCTGCTATCTCCTAGGGCACTAATCCGGAATGTACCCATGATTCCTTTCGGGGGTACAAAGCAATTGTCCGTAAACCTCAAATTTCTCCGCCCATTTTTTCGGGCGCTAATCTGTTTAGGAGAACTGGCAATTTTTTTCCAATGGGCTTTGTTGAAAAATAAACCTTGTATAGTATGTTGGTTAAAACCAAATTTTTTAATTGTTAGGTTTTAAATTGTGCATTTTTTTGCTATTTTCTCTCTTGTGGAGTTTCTTAATGATCTTTTTTGAATTAGTTAATAAAGAACAGTTATAAACATGTAAAGATCAGTTGCTTTGTATTTTTATACAATTGATAATTAGATAATTAAACTAAATTATACTTACAATTAAATAAACAAAATTAAATTAAAATTAACATGAATAAAATGTAATAATTTTTATTTCATAAAATTTTATTTCAAATAAATTTTCAATAATTAAGATACTTTTAAAAGTTACTCAAGCTTTTAAAAAATAATTACATGAACATTTATTAAAATACAATGTATCCTAAACTTACACTAAATACAATTTTATATTACTGTTGAAAAATATTAGTAAATTTTACTAATTTCATACTTAAATTATCATTTTTTTTAAATCTTATCTTCATATATAAAAATTGCAATTAATTTACTATTCTTTTTACTTTACCCACTAATTTGTAATTATAAAGTAGTGGAAGGTTAGCATAATTATTTTTCCCTTTCCCTATATTATTATTAGTATTTAAATATATAATTGATAAGGATTTTAAATATAGATAATTAATTAATATTAATATTTAAATATACATAGATAAAATTCATATTTAAATGTGAATGATCCATATTAAATAATATTATTATTTAAATATCTATAATTAATATTAATTAATATTTTTTAAATGTACATAATTTAAATTAATTAATATATTAAATAAATATGTATAATTTATATTAAACTAATTTATATTATACAGTACTACCATCATACTACAATCAAAATTTTTTGTCGCTCTGTAAATGAATGATAACCATTATGCATATCATATTCTACAGTAAGCATCTTGTAATAAATCTCAATAATATATATCTATGTCATTATGTTTGAAATAGTGTAACATCATAAAATATGCTTCAAATCATTTTTTTTTTCACATAGCCATTAAATGAATTTTTATAGTAGCGATTGTGTAAATTAATGATACATGTTTTGACATCAGTATTCAGCGCTTTTTTTTTTTTTTTTTTTTTTTTTTTTTTTTTTAACCGAAGTCTGATGATTTGAAAGACCAAAAAATTTTGTGTCATCAGAACCTGATGCTAAAAGTACATTGCATAAAAGTGTTAGTAACATTTTAAAAAGTTTTTCGTTAAAATATTTCTTTTAAATACAATAAAAATCATGTTTTTAACATTTTTTGAAACTTTCGGTGTTTTATTATATTTAACTGAATACTGGTGTTTTATGAATATATAATTGCTAAAATATTTTATCTTACATAAGTATTAATTCTAAATACTCTTTCAAGACAATGTTTCGCGATTTTCATGTCCCTGAACATTCCTTTAAAAAAATTTATAAATTTGTAATATTATACCTATTCGAGTACTTGAATAAAAACTGAGCTCAGCAGAGACCATCTCATTTTTATTATACACCGTACTAGGCAGAAACCCTGGTTAGTGCATTTTTTAAATGGATATAAATTTCATTTTTGAAATAGTGTAACATCATTTAAATTTACCACAAAAGGTTTTTCTCCCATTGTCGCTATAATTCTGCACACTTCATTTTCGCTAAGAAACATGCTTTAGTTAATTTCAATAACATAAATGGAAATTTGAGTTTACATTAATTGCAGCACAGACTGACAAATTGATTTTATAAACACTCTTTTCAAATGTATTAGAAAGTATTAAATTACTTTCATTTTTCAGAAGGGTCCTGTAGGTAGACTGGCTTCTGGTGTCAATAAAAATTCTTTACTTCGCTTCAATGTTACATTAAAATTTTTGCAGTTGCTTTGAAAAGTTTTCAGCAATATCGAAATACTTTTAGATAGCTTTTTAGAGTTTCATCTTTGTTTTAATCGAAAGGAGAATTGGTTTAGAGATGAATTTATAAATTCAGGTCACCACAAACCCATTCATATAGAATAATAAGTCATACTCAAATTAACCTTGCTTGAACTTCTATAGCTACTTTATGCATAAAAATATATTTTGACCTTTTGTCCATAAAAAAAAAAAAAAAAAAAAAAAAAAAAAAAAAAACAGCTACAAGAAAATGAGAGATAAATTAATAATTTAAAAAAAATACCAGTAAAAAATCGCCTCAATTTTGAATTAATATATTTTTTATCATTAATGAATGAACTGCAACAATATTTATGAAAGTCCAATCTTGAGGCTGCAACACAAATCATGAGATTCTATAAAAAATATATTTATTTAAAAATATATCCTTCTGTTTATTTATTTATTTATTTATTATTATTTTAAGATGAATAACATAATAAATGTGTATATCATTCTCTCCTTATAAATTAGCAAAAAATCACATCTAATGTCAAAAGAACATATAACTATTAGCTATATAAAAGCTTGTAAAACTACTAATAAAAGATTACGATAATTTATGCTAATTTTATAAGAGAATGAAATAAAGCATAGTTCAATGAAAATAAAGTACCACTATAATTTAAATAGAATAGCGATACGTTATTAGTAGTAAGCAAAGCTAAAAAAATACAAGTTTGTATTTTAATCAATAAAAAGAAAAAGAAAAAAAGTCTTCGGAAAAAAAAAATAACTATTACACAAAACTAAGACAAATGAATTATTACGGAAAACTAATACAAAATTAAATATTGCAAATAAAGTACAAGTTGACATTTTCGGACATAAAGTGAGTATGGTTGTAATACAAGTTAAAAAAGTATACTTATCCACTCTTTTAATTATTTTAGCTATCCTTATATTTTAAAGTCAATTGCAAAAAATTTTCGAAGGTAGCATAAAAATATATAAACCTCATAGTATCGATAATCAATTTAAATGGGTCACATTTTTAAAACAGTGTTATATTTTTCATGACATAATTAGCGCTTATCATTGCAAAATTAATTATAAAACTGAAGATTGTATAACTTTAAATTCGAAGAACTGTTTCATATATTCAAATATTAAAACAAATCGCCGCATACCAAAACAGTTTCATAATAATGTATCGTACAGGTATTAAAACAAGTGGCCGCGTACCAATCCCTGCAAATTATGTGTTGGTCATAGCGAAACTGCACCCTACGAGGCCAAAAGTAAACAAGCAGACGATATTCTTTAACAGAGACCTGCGCACGAAAACTTGCGCGGAGGAATTTAATGCTGCTTTATGCTTGGATTTGTAAATGGGTACAAAATTAAAGCACGAATGATAGCGGAGCAGCTCCACTTCGTGTGAATCCGGTTTCATTCCTCTGGACATTCTAGATCAGGTTTCAACCTAGGGCATTTTTCACCCCTGCTATCTCCTAGGGCACTAATCCAGCATGTACCCATGATTCCTTTCGGGTGTACAAACCAAGTGTCCGTTCAAATTTCTCCGCCCATTTCTCGCGCGCTAATCTGTTTAAGAGAACTGGCAAATTTTTTCCAATGGGCTTTGTTGAAAGATAAACCTTGTATAGTATGTTGATTAAAACCAAATTTTTTAATTGTTAGGTTTTAAATTGTGCATTTTTTTGCTATTTTCTCTCTTGTGGAGTTTCTTAATGATCTTTTTTGAATTAGTTAATAAAGAACAGTCATAAACATGTAAAGATCAGTTGCTTTGTATTTTTATACAATTGATAATTAGATAATTAAACTAAATTATACTTACAATTAAATAAACAAAATTAAATTAAAATTAACATGAATAAAATGTAATAATTTTTATTGCATAAAATTTTATCTCAAATAAATTTTCAATAATTAAGATACTTTTAAAAGTTACTCAAGCTTTTAAAAAATAATTACATGAACATTTATTAAAATACAATGTATCCTAAACTTACACTAAATACAATTTTATATTACTGTTGAAAAATATTAGTAAATTTTACTAATTTCATACTTAAATTATCATTTTTTAAAAATCTTATCTTCATATATAAAAATTGCAATTAATTTACTATTCTTTTTACTAATTACCCATTCATTTGTAATTATAAAGTAGTGGAAGGTTAGCATAATTATTTTTCCCTTTCCCTATATTATTATTAGTATTTAAATATATAATTGATAAGGATTTTAAATATACATAATTAATTAATATTAATATTTAAATATACATAGATAATATTCATATTTAAATGTGAATGATCCATATTAAGTAATATTATTATTTAAATATCTATAATTAATATTAATTAATATTTTTTTAAATGTACATAATTTAAATTAATTAATATATTAAATAAATATGTATAATTTATATTAAACTAATTTATATTGTACAGTACATCCATCATACTACAATCAAAATTTTTTGTCGCTCTGTAAATGAATGATAACCATTATGCATATCATATTCTCCAGTAAGCATCTTGTAATAAATCTCAATAATATATATGTATGTTATTATGTTTGAAATAGTGTAGCATTATAAAATATGCTTCAAATCATTTTTTTTTTCACATAGCCATTAATTGAATTTTTATAGTAGTGATTGTGTAAATTAATGATACATGTTTTGACATCAATATTCAGCGCTTTTTTTTTTTTTTTTTTAATCGAAGTTTGATGATTTGAAAGACCAAAAAATTTTGTGTCATCAGAACCTGATGATAAAAGTACATTACATAAAAGTGTTAGTAACATTTAAAAAAGTTTTTCGTTAAAATATTACTTTTAAATACAATAAAAATCATGTTTCTAATACTTTTTGAAACTTTCGGAATTTTAAAGTTTTTATTATATTTAACTGAATACTGGTGTTTTATGAATATATTATTGCTAAAATATTTCTTCTTACATAGAAATAAGTATTAATTCTAAATACTCTTTCAAGACAATGTTTCGCGATTTTCATGTCCATGAAAATTCCTTTAAAAAAATTTATAAATTTGTAATATTATACCTATTAGAGGACTTGAATAAAAACTGAGCTCAGACAGAGACCATCTCATTTTTATTATACACCGTACTATGCAGAAACCATGGTTAGTGCATTTTTTAAATGGATATAAATTTCATTTTTGAAATAGTGTAACATCATTTAAATTTACCACAAAAGTTTTTTCTCCTATTGTCGCAATAATTCTGCACACTTCATTTTCGCTAAGAAACATGCTTTAGTTAATTTCAATAACATAAATGGAAATTTGAGTTTACATTAATTGCAGCACAGACTGACAAATTGATTTTATAAACACTCTTTTCAAATGTATTAGAAAGTATTAAATTACTTTCATTTTTCAGTAGGGTCCTGTAGGTAGACTGGCTTCTGGTGTCAATAAAAATTGTTTACTTCGCTTCAATGTTACATTAAAAGTTCTGCAGTTGCTTTGAAAAGTTTTCAGCAATATCGAAAGCTTTTTAGATATCTTATTAGAGTTTCATCTTTGTTTTAATCGAAGGGAGAATTGGTTTAGAGATGAATTTATAAATTCACGTCACCACAAACCCATTCATATAGAATAATAAGTCATACTCAAATTAACCTTGCTTGAAAATATATTTTGACCTTTTGTCCGTAAGAAAAAAAAAAAAAAAAAAAAAAAAAAAAAAAAAAAAACAGCTGCAAGAAAATGAGAGATAAATTAATAATTTAAAAAAAATACCAGCAAAAAATCGCATCAGTTTTGAATTAATATATTTTTTATCATTAATGAATGAACTGCAACAATATTTATGAAAGTCCAATCTTGAGGCTGCAACACAAATCATGAGATTCTATAAAAAATATATTTATTTAAAAATATATCCTTCTCTTTATTTATTTATTATTATTTTAAGATGAATAACATAATAAATGTGTATATTATTCTCTCCTTATAAATTAGCAAAAAATCACATCTAATGTAAAAAAAAATATATATAACTATTAGCTATATAAAAGCTTGTAAAACTACTAATAAAAGATTACGATAATTTATGCTAATTTTATAAGAGAATGAAATAAAGCATAGTTCAATGAAAATAAAATACCACTATAATTTAAATAGAATAGCGATATGTTATTAGTAGTAAGCAAAGCTCAAAAAATACAAGTTTGTATTTTAATCAATGAAAAGAAAAAAAAAAAAAAAACTATTACACAAAACTAAGACAAATTAATTATTACGGAAAACTAATACAAAATTAAATATTGCAAATAAAGTACAAGTTAACATTTTCAGACATAAAGTGCGTATGGTTGTAATACAAGTTAAAAAAGTATACATATCCACTCTTTTAATTATTTTAGCTATCCTTATATTTTAAAGTCAATTGCAAAAAATTTTCGAAGGTAGCATAAAAATATATAAACCTCATAGTATCGATAATCAATTTAAATGGGTTACATTTTAAAAACAGTGTTATATTTTTCATGACATAATTAGCGACATAATTATCATTGCAAAATTAATTTTAAAACTGAAGATTGTACAACTTTAAATTCGAAGAACAGTTTCATATATTCAGATATTAAAACAAATCGCCGCATGCCAAAACAGTTTCATAATAATGTATCGTACAGGTATTAAAACAAGTGGCCGCGTACCAATTCCTGCACATTATGTGTTGGTCATAGCGAAACTGCACCCTACGAGGCCAAAAGTAAACAAGCAGACGATATTCTTTAACAGAGACCTGCGCACGAAAACTTGCGCGAAAGAATTTTAATGCTGCTTTATGCTTGGGTTTGTAAATGGGTACAAAATTAAAGCAGGAATGATAGCGGAGCAGCTCCACTTCGTGTGAATCCGGTTTCATCCCTCTGGACATTCTAAATGAGGCTTATATGGCGGGGGGGGGGGGGGGTCTATTTGAAAAAATACGAAAATTAAATTTTTATACGGCCCCCCATAGGGTATAAAGTTTAATTAGGAAAACTTTCTTTATCCATTCCTGAATAAAACACAGAAAATTGCGTCTTCATATATGTAAAACTCGCAAAGTTATGGCTGTTTAAATAATTCGTCGGATTTTAAGGGATCAGACACAAATTGAAATGCGTGCAAATCAAGAAACAGTGTCATTTTAAAAGTTCTAGGAAACATGCAAAAAACATATTTATTAAGTTACAATTTAGAATTTTTTTGTGATAATTAACTATATAATTAACAAACAAAGTCGCAACCTAAAACTTCTTATAAAGTTAATTTAGCATTTTATTTAAGTTGGGAAATTTAAAATCGAAATAACGCAAAATATTATCCACCGGATTTCTTTCTTTTTTTTTTTTTTTTTTTTTTTTTTTTTAAGTTAAAGAGAAAAATATTATTTTAGTTTTGCTTCAGAATTTTTTTTAATATTAATTTTAAAAACATTAAAAATATTGCTTTTAAAAATTATTTAACATATTTCTTTCAAAAATCGTATGTTCAAAAGAATATATTTTTTTTTTTCAAATTCGCCGAAACACAATTAATGTTTAAAAAAAAAAAAAAAAAACATGTTTCAAGTTTGCAAGTTTTTAACGATTCTTGTGTTAATAATTTAAAGACGATAAATCATGAAAAAACTCATTATGCAGAAAAATGCATTAAACGATTTAAACAAAGATTGGCTTCTAATAAAATGTTTAAGGGCTTTCTAAAAAATTGCATGTGAAAAAATAAATATTTTCTGTAACTTAAATTTCTGATTCCGTTTAACTTTTGCCATTTCCACCTCCTTTCTGTACTAATTAAACGTTCGACAGTTATTTAAATCAATGCTTTTTCTAACATGCTGATTAAGAGTTTTTCATAACTTTAGCCCTCACAACTTCAGGTTTTTTATGGTCCCGGCAAGACTATTAAAAAAATCACTATCCTGAAAACGGGCACGGTCAGGCGTGTGACCTTCTTTTTAAAAGAAGACTCGGACAGACCTATGATATTGATTTCATTCCGAACCGGGCTTCCTTCTTCCTAGGTCAACCAAAGGCTAAATTTAAGTTCCAGTCTCGACGCAACCCGTATTAAAATCATTGACTTTGACTGACCTATTAAGTGCAAAAGTAAATCAAATTTGACCCAGCCGAAATTTTTTTTATAAAAACTGCACATATTTTTAAATTGCCATATCGGTAACAATAAAAATAAATAAATAAATAAATAAATAAGTAGAAATTTAGTTAGACCAGGCCGGACTATGATTTTATATTTTTTGGAAAGGACGAACTTTTTCTATGAGTCGGTTCGTTCGGGACTGGATTTAGATATTTCGACTCGTGAAGACCTATAGTGCAGATCACCATTATATTTTCATAGCAGATTTAACATAAAATCTTTTAATGTAGAATTTATACGTTGCTATTTTATGTTCAAAGGAGAGGCACTGTCTTAAACCGACATGTAATAACGGACAATTTGTGGATAATCCCTATCTTGCATTCGAAATAACACGTTCGCTGCCGCTTGCGTGAAGATGTGATGATGGTTAATGCCGCACTGTATAGAAGTGGGTTTTTCCCAGGAGACGATTTACTTTTTATAACAAAGAATCAGTGAAAGATTGTCCCGCTCCAGCGCATGACTGGCTATTGGATATCACACCACATCACTCGCTGGCACATGAGCCGCCCCTCAACGGAGGTGCCATACCACGCGCTGGCGCGTGATCGGAAGGCAATGTGATAAGTCAGAAACTCGTGGCTCAAAGGCATGGTTAAGTGGTGTAAGTCACAAATTTTGAAGAATATCCAATTTAATATTTTTGTGGAATTTGTAGATATAGCGAAGTTTTTTTTTTTGTATTTGTTGTTTAATTCAGGAATGGATAAGGGAAAAAATTCCCAATTAGAAATTTTATTCTAAATTAAAACTATTATTTTTTTTATTAAAAAATTTATTAATAAATTAAATTTTTATTTAAAAAATTTAAAATTAAAATGCTTATTTTTTACTTTTATAAAACTTGGATGAGATTTCTGGCAGTTTTAGTATAAAAAAGGTACAGAAAATTAATCTAGGCATATTAAAGATTCTTAAGAAATGAATTGAAGTTTTTTCAAAAATATTTTATTTTAATTATTTAATTTGCTTTTATCATTTTTCAAATCAAGAAACAGTGTCATTTTAAAAGTTCTAGGAAACATGCAAAAAATATATTTATTAAGTTACAATTTAGAATTTTTTTGTGATAATTAACTATATAATTAACAAACAAAGTCGCAACCTAAAACTTCTTATAAAGATAATTTAGCATTTTATTTAAATTGGGAAATTTAAAATCGAAATAACGCAAAATATTATCCACCGGATTTCTTTCTTTCTTTTTTTTTTTTTTTTTTTTTTTTTTTTTTTAGTTAAAGAGAAAAATATTATTTTAGTTTTGCTTCAGAATTTTTTTTAATATTAATTTTAAAAACATTAAAAATATTGCTTTTAAAAATTATTTAACATATTTTTTTTCAAAAATCGTATGTTCAAAAGAATATATTTTTTTTCAAATTTGCCAAAACACATTGATGTTTAAAAAAAAAAAAACATGATTCAAGTTTGCAAGTTTTTAACGATTCTTGTGTTAATAATTTAAAGACGATAAATCATGAAAAAACTCATTATGCAGAAAAATGCATTAAACGATTTAAACAAAGATTGGCTTCTAATAAAATGTTTAAGGGATTTCTAAAAAATTGCATGTGAAAAAATAAATATTTTCTGTAACTTAAATTTCTGATTCCGTTTAACTTTTGCCGTTTCCACCTCCTTTCTGTACTATTAAACGTTCGACAGTTATTTAAATCAATGCTTTTTCTAACATGCTGATTAAGAGTTTTTCATAACTTTAGCCCTCACAACTTCAGGTTTTTTATGGTCCCGGCGAGACTATTAAAAAAATCACTATCCTGAAAACGGGCACGGCCAGGCGTGTGACCTTCTTTTTAAAAGAAGACTCGGACAGACCTATGATATTGATTTCATTCCGAACCGGGCTTCCTTCTTCCTAGGTCAACCCAAGGCTAAATTTAAGTTCCAGTCTCGACGCAACCCGTATTAAAATCATTGACTTTGACTGACCTATTAAGTGCAAAAGTAAATCAAATTTGACTCAGCCGAAATTTTTTTTATAAAAATTGCACATATTTTTAAATCGCCATATCCATAACAATAAAAATAAATAAATAAATAAATAAAAAACTATGTAGAAATTTAGTTAGACCAGGCCGGACTATGATTTTATATTTTTTGGAAAGGACGAACTTTTTCTATGAGTCGGTTCGTTCGGGACTGGATTTAGATATTTCGACTCGTGAAGACCTATAGTGCAGATCACCATTATATTTTCATAGCAAATTTAACATAAAATCTTTTAATGTAGAATTTATACGTTGCTATTTTATGTTCAAAGGAGAGGCACTGTCTTAAACCGACATGTAATAACGGACAATTTGTCAATAATCCCTATCTTGCATTCGAAATAACACGTTCGCTGCCGCTTGCGTGAAGATGTGATGATGGTTAATGCCGCACTGTATAGAGGTGGGTTTTTCCCAGGAGACGATTTACTTTTTATAACAAAAGAATCAGTGAAAGATTTTCCCGCTCCAGCGCATGACTGGCTATTGGATATCACACCACATCACTCGCTGGCGCATGAGTCGTCCCTGAACGCCGGCGCCATATCACGCGCTGGCGCGTGATCGGTAGGCAATGTGAGAAGTCAAAAACTCGTGGCTCAAAGGCATGGTTAAGTGGTGTAAGTCACAAATTTAGAAGAATATCCAATTTAATATTTTTGAGAAATTTGTAGATATAGAGAAGGTTTTTTTTTGTATTTGTTGTTTAATTCAGGAATGGATAAGGGAAAAAATTCCGAATTAGAAATTTTATTCTAAATTAAAACTATATTTTTTTTATTAAAAAATTTATTAATAAATTAAAGTTTTATTTAAAAAATTTAAAATTAAAATGCTTATTTTTTACTTTTATAAAACTTGGACGAGATTTCTGGCGATTTTAGTAAAAAAAAGGTACAGAAAATTAATCTAGGCATATTAAAGATTCTTAAGAAATGCATTGAAGTTTTTTCAAAAATATTTTATTTTAATTATTTAATTTGCTTTTATCATTTTTTAATATCAATGTTTCACAGTTTTATTTTAAATAAAAATATTAAAATATATCTTAACGTGATGTTTTTAGTCATTTCTTAATTTCGCTTGTAAATATTCTTGATGAACGATAACAGGATTTTCTCATTTCGACCGAAAACTATGCACTATTAAACACTTTACATGTATAAGTGCGTATTCTTTCAAAGATATTAATTACATCCATGCTAATACATAATGCCAAGCATTAATATATTATTTGAAAATGTTGCATTAAATAAGTCGCCTAATTGTACTATTGTGTACCCACTGGATAGTGCACAGATGACAAATTAGTAAGGTAAGAACCAAAATTGTATTAAATCTGTTTAAATATTTAACAAATTTAAGTTAAAATTTTATACTTCCTTAACTATTATCTTATTACAATTCATATTCTAAGAAATTTCATAAAATTAAAGGTATTTTAAAAGAAAAAAAGAAAAGAAATAGTCCTTCCGGCAATGCCGGGAGGAAGAGGTAGCTTTCATATACTTATTTATTTATTTATTTATTTTAAATTAAATTACATTATTCAAATATACGAAGCTCAAATTAGTGGAGCCCGATTTTATAAGATTGAATTCTAGTATTTGTGAAGACTGAATATTAATAGAAAGTTTTTGAAATTAGTCATCTTTTATTCAACCTGGTTTTATTTTAAGCGATTTTGAGAGTCGCGAAATTCCATGATATCATGAAGTGTATGCCATTTTAAAGCAACATGATGGATAAAACAAACCTATGAGCTTGATCGAAATCTTAATTCATGTGCACATGCACACTCATATTCAAATCGATTAATGTATACTAGTGCTGTCGCGGCAAATTCATTTTTTTAAATGTCACCCACGTTAGAATTTCAAACTGCTATACCTCAGACGTTTGTTAAGGTAGAGACAAAGCAATAAGTACTCCGGAATTTATTATTAAGATAAATACTTTAAAAATAACCTTTTTTCAATTTTTAATTTTTTGTTTGTACATCATTATACATTTAAAAGATTTTTGGCAAACTTAAATGACTGCCATTTTAAAACAAGAGGACGGATGAAGTTGGTCAATGAACGCGATCAAGACATTGGTGTGTACTATGTGCACACGCAGTTATGCCCAAATCAGTTTATAAATATGTGCATCGCGTGACAAATTTCAGTCCGTTTCAAAATGTCAACCACACTGGAAATTGAAAGTGCTATAACTCAGCCATTTCTCAAGATATAGATGAAACAAAAAATGCTCTGGAAACTTTGTATCTAGGTCAAACACACAAAAGAAAAATCTTTTTCAATTTCTTACTTTTTTGCACCTAATTTTAAAATTTTAAATAAATTTTTTTTAATATTCCGCCATTTTGAAACAAGAGGGCGGATGGAATTGGCCAACAAACTCGGTCCAGACATTGGTATGTACTATGTACGCACCAAGTTTCATCAAAATCGGTTTATAAATACGCGTGTTATCACGTGACATCAGTCTTGTTATCAGATCATTTCAAAATGTGAGCAACACTAGAAATTAAAAGTGCTATAACTCAGCCATTTTTTAAAATACAGACGAAACAAGAAATGCTCTGGAATCTTTGTATCAAGGTCAAATGCATAATCGGAAAATCTTTTTCAATTTCTCACTTTCTTGTACCTATTTTTTAATTTTAATGTTTTTTAATTTAATGGCCGCCATTTTGAAACAAGATGGCGGATGGACCTGGGTAACGAACTCGATTCAAGCCTCAGTATATACTAAGTACACACCAAGTTACATCCAAATCGATTCATAAATACGCATGTTATTACGTGACAAAAATCAGATCATTTCAAAATGTCAGCCATAAGAAACATTCAAAGTGCTATAACTGAATGATTTTTTAAGATATAGACAAAAAAAAAAAGTGTTCTAGAATCGTTGTTTTAAGTTCTAACACATAAAAGAAAAATACTTTTCAACTTTTAATTTTTTTCGCATTTAATTTTAAATTAATTTTTTTTTTTTTTTTATTTAAGATGTCCGCCATTTTGAAACAAAAAGGCGGATGATGATGGCCAACGAACTCGGTTGAGGCATTTGTATGTACTATGTACATACTAGGTTTCATTCAAATCGGTTCATAAATACGTTAGTTACAGTATAACAAAAATGAGATATATATATGTATATGTATATATATATATATATATATATATATATATATGTATGGTTATATATATATAAATATGTCAACATTTGAACGGAGGGTGGTTTTGGGGTCTGGGGGTCATGATACCAAAATTTTCTGGAAGTGTTTTCCTCCGGACGGCTGCAATAGGTAGCTTTTTACTTTTTGTAATGAAAGCTACCTAAAATGCGATAACTCAGCCATTTTTTAAGATACAAACGAAACAAAAAATGCTCTGGAATCTTTGTATCAAAGTCAAATGCATAAAAGAAAAATCTTTTTCAATTTCTCACTTTCTTGTACCTAACTTTAAATTTTAAAATTTATAAAAATTTCTTAATGGCCGCCATTTTGAAATAAGATGGTGGATAGAACTGAGTATCGAACTCGATTCAGGCCTCAGTATATACTATTTACACACTAAGTTACATCCAAATCGATTCATAAATACACGTGTGATAATGTGACTAAAATCAGATCGTTTCAAAATGTCAGCCATAAGAAAAATTCAAAGTGCTATAACTCAATCATTTTTTAAGATATAGACAAAATAAAAAGTGTTTTGGAACCGTTGTTTTAAGTTCTAACACTTAAAAGAAAAATATTTTCCAACTTTTCATTTTTTTGCATTTAATTTTAAATTTTAAATTTTTAAAAAAAATTTAAATGGCCGCCATTTTGAAACAAAATGGCGGATGATGCTGGCGAACGAACTCGGACTAGACATTTGTATGTACTATGTACATACCAAGTTTCATTCAAATCGGTTCATAAATACGCGTGTTATCACGTGACAAAAATCAGATCGTTTCAAAATGTCAGCCATAAGAAAAATTCAAAGTGCTATAACTCAATCATTTTTTAAGATATAGACAAAATAAAAAGCGTTCTGGAATTGTTGTTTTAAGGTCTAACACGTAAAAGAAAAATATTTTTCAACTTTTAATTTTTTCGCATTGAATTTAAAATTTAAAATTTTTAAAATTTTTTTAAATGGCCGTTATTTTGAAACAAAATGGCGGATGATGCTGGCCAACGAACTCGGTCTAGACATTTGTATGTACTACGTACATATCAAGTTTCATTCAAATCAGTTCATAAATACGTTAGTTATCGCATGACAAAAATCAGATATATATATATATATGGTTATATATATATATATATATATATATATATATGTCAACCTTTGAACGGAGGGTGGTTTTGGGGTCTGGGGGGTCATGATCGGTGAAAATATGACAAAATTTTCTAGAAGTGTTTTCCTCCGGACGCCTGCAATAGGTAGCTTTTTTCTTTTTATAATGAAAGCTACCTAAAACAAAACAAAAAAGATTTTAAAAGCTATTCCACATCAAACATTTCTATGAAGCAATAACAATGACATTTTAGTTTTTAAATGCTATTTTATAAATTTTTCTAACCGCAAATAGAATTTTTTCTAACAATATCAATGTTTATACGTTTAAAATTTTGTAAATTCGCTATTACGTATATTACTGTTTGAATTTTATAATCGGTTTATTAAATATTTATTGTTTGAAGTTCTGTTATATATTAACAGTCATAAATTAATTGATCATTCTCATTGTTTTCTGGTACCATCTTCTTGGAAAATTAATAAAAAAATAGCTAAAACCCTTTTTTTTTAAAGACGAAAATAGAAATTCAAAATGATTTGTGTAAATTTTAATGATGTTCATAATTATTTGCAAGTAAAATTTATTTTTAATAAAGTTCCTATTCTTGGTAACAAAATGCTTATTTGTGTAATATGTTGTATTTCAGTTTTTCTTCTTTTTTTTTCTCCAAAATGATAAAGCTAATCTTCTTATTTAAGCATTTCACAGTTTAGGACATTGGAAGGAAGTAAAAAGAACAACTAATATTGTTTGTTGTATTTTACCTTTTTCCCAAGTGACAAAAAAAAAAAAAAAAAAAAAAAAAAAAAAAAAATCTTCACCAGTGGTTTTTTTTTTCTTTTTGCCTTTATTAAAATATTTTTGAGCCCACTCAATATTTTTGAGCCAACGCAATATTTTTCAAAAGTTTGGTTCACTAAGTGATTCAATATTTTCTTCTCTCCATAAAGTCGAAAAAGAACATTTTCTAGTTAGAAATCAAATAAATTTTCAATCATGTATTATACAGTACGTTAAAATTTGCTTAGTGTGAATTATTCACTTTATATTTTGCGGCTGAAAAAAAAGTGTACAATTTTTAATTATTGATATTTTTTGTCCTGTAGTTTATTCGAGCTTTTACATAAGTAGAAACATTTTTTAGCTGTTGATTTGGACCCCGATTTTACGAATAATCCCAATATAACAAATAAACCTTACGGTCCGGATGAATTCGTTAAATCGGGGTCCGACTGTACATAAATTCCAAAAAGGTGCTTTCCGTTCCAGGAATGTGCGACAACATATTACATCCTTCTTCTTAGCGAGCGCCATAAGTTCCCTTCAGTATAATGTGATATGGAATACAATGTTTGCTTACTTGGAAGTGGAGGTCACAGAATCGATACTGTGCCTTCCACTCCCCCTTATATCCACGACATTGTATTGTCCTCCAATTTTTCACTAACGACATCAAGAATTCGAGTATCATCTTTTTAAAAATTCCTCTCTAAATAAAGACATTATATCCCTTGATTTTGGGCACCACATTACTTTAAACTTAACGATTACTTAAGACATTATTGTTGACATTAAATCTAATATTTTGGGACGTTACTATTTTCGTGAAAGCAAAATTCAAAAAAAAAAGTTTCCTCATTTCAAATGTTGTGAAACGTTATTAAAAGATCACTGAAATCGAAATTTTTCGGCGTATGCTAATACAGTTATTAAAAAATGAATTTGCAATTAGATTTTTGCACTCCAAGAAATGTGAAAATTGATTTCACCGAGACTTCGTTCAGTTATTTCGATTGATGACGAAACCTTTAACGAGAATTTGTTATTGGATTTAATTGAAATTCAGTGTAACTTTAAATTGAAACAAGGCTGTAATGGACAATGGGATTTCAATTTTCTATAATTGAGCGTATATAATTAATTTTTTCTATTTTGACATATGATGCAAGTCCACTTTATGTTTTTTGCTAGATATTTAATGGGTTGCATTTGAATGTGATGTTTTAAACATTCGGTATACGCTAAAAGAATTATTCTTTTATTTTTGTGGTCTTATTTCATCCAAATTCAATATGCAATAATGGCATATTGAATGGCCGTGTTGGCTGAAAATAAACGGTCAATTGCGAAAATTACTTGCGCTTAGAGGATTCCTTGCAATAAATATATGAATTATTAATTGCATAGTAAAAATAAATTCGTTGCTATAAAGAATTTTAAAATTTGTAAGAAAAAATTATAAAACGTTGGGTTGAGTATAACGCTGTATATACTAAAAAAGTATGAATGGGTATATGATAAAAGTTTAAAGGCCTAAATAATATTAAATATCTGTATTTTTACCACCTTTTTTAATTACCCTATTCCTTTTTTTTCTTGATGATGATGCACATATTCCGGTAGTGATAACAGAATTAGTGCATAATTAAACATTATTTGACATTCCATAAAATTAAACATTAGTCTGTTTTTAAGAATTTGACATTTATTGCTTTTATACTGCTTACTGGGCACTGCATTACGCAAGTGTATCATTAAAAGTTGTTATCTGCGTTTTAAAAAAAGATGGTACATAGAGTGCGCTGTTTCTGTCCTTATGTATGTCTAAAATGATCGTATTTTTAGGAATTATTTTCTCGGCTAATAACCGACACTTTTTTTTCAAAAAATATTGTCAAAAATGCTTTTACACTTATGCTACGATAGGACATCTGGCTTCCTCAAGAGCTTTGCTTAATGCCTGCAAATAGAAATATGTGTATAACGGAAAAATGAGTTTTTCTCAAAAACTTTATGATATAGAGTAACCGCTATATTTTTCTTGCAAGGTTTAAATTAAAGTCTACTATATCTAAATAGGTTGAGCAAAAAGTTTTGGAAAATTTGTGACAGTTGCTATATTATGTGCAAATTAACAACAACAGCAACAAGTATTATTCTTAAAAGTAAAAACCATCATAGTCCACAACTTTCTTCCATCGTTCTGCCAGATTCCGGACTTGTTGGAAGTATCATGGTAATTCCTTGAAATAGGAAAATTCTTTTAAAAAATGCTACATTGACTGAAAGAGGTCATAATCGGATGGAGTTACGTCTGGAACAAAATTCGTGAACTCATATAGATACACCACTAATACTATTATGTACGATACGAATTCAGTTAAATATTAAATTAAAAATTTCTCTGAACTTTTTGTTCAACCTAATACTTTTGCATAATTTTAGTTTCAATAGATTCGGAAATAGATGCGGAAAAAGATAGTTATGTACTATATTTGTGACGATATTTCTGAAAGTATCTCTCTATCCTAAAAAATCCCTGTCGGCCTGGCCTTATAGGCGGAGGTAGATTTCGAAGAGTTTTCATTTCAACAACAAAAAATAAAATATTATTAGCGATAAACCCAGTTTAACTATTTTATTTGGCCGCTTTTGAAAAATTTTTAAGTTCATTTTTCTGTAAGAACTGATTTTATCAAAATCATCTTAAACGAAATTTGGCACAAATGCCCATTTTGAAAACATATTTTGAAATATATTCTAACTGTATTAAAAAATCGACCAATACGCACATTATATAATTCCTAAATAACAATAAAACTGTCAATTGAATGCGTTTGAGAGCAAAATTGAATTTAAAAATGAGTCATGAAACAACCAATTTGTTATTTGAATACATCCACAATTCTTTAATCAAGATCGCTTTTGGAAATTTTGTGCGAAGTGCCCATTTTGACATTTTTTTTTTAAATATATATTTAGCCTATATCAAAAAACTAACCAATACGGTCCATTACACAGTTCCTAAATAACAAATAACTGTCAATTTAATGCGTTTGAGAGCAAAATCGAATTTAAAAAGGAGACATAAAATAACCAATTTGTTATTTGAATACATCCGCAATTCTTTAATCATGTTCGCTTTGGGAAATTTGTTTGCAAAGTGCCCAATTTGACAGCTTTTTAAAAAAATATATTTAACCTTTATCAAAAAATTGATGAATACGCACATTATTTAGTTTCTAAATACCAAAAAACTGTCAATTGAATGCGTTTGAGAGCAAAATTGGATTTAAAAATGAGTCATAAAATAACCAATTTGTTATTTGAATACATCCTCGATTCTTTAATCATGATCGATAGGGAAATTTTGTGCAAAGTGCCCATTTCACCAGCTTTTTTTGAAATATATTCTGACTTTATCAAAAACTGGCCAATCCAATCACTATATAGTTCCTAAATAAGAGGAACTGTAAATTGGATGCGTTTGAGAACAAAAATGGATTAAAAAATGACTCAGAAAAAACCCAACTTGTTAACTTTCTCAATTTTTCAATCACTATTGCTTCGGGAAATTCTGTTCAAAATACCCTTTTTGGCAGCCTTTTTTTAAATATACTCTGCCATTATCAAAACACTGGCCAATACATCACATTATATAGTTCCTAAAAAAGAGGATCCGCCATTTGGATGTGTTTAAAATCAAAAATGAATTTTAAAATGAGTCAGAATATAAGCGTGTGGATTTGATAATTTTTCTCCAACTCCTATTTTTATTTAATTTATTTTTGCTATAAGAATTGGTCCTATAAAAAACTTGTTAGTATAAAAGTTGTAGACATTATTGTGAAGATGTAAAATAAATTTAATTAGATTTGATTGCTTAAGAATTGAGTAAGTTATGGATTTTTTTCTTTTTCTTCCCCCCTTTTTCTTTTCGTTTTTAATTTTTTTCATCGGTAAAAATTGGTCCTATCAAAAACTTGTAAGTACAAAAGTTTTAGATAATGTTGAGTACATTTATAAAAAATTTAGTTGGATTTGATATCTTAAAAATTGACGAAGTTATGATTTTTTTCTCCCAAAAACACTGTTTTTTTCGCCAGTTGAGCCCATTTTTAACTTTATCAAAAATATGTCATGCATAAACTTTTAGCCCATTTCTTAGAAGTAATATAAACTTTAAACTGATTCAATATCTATTTTAATTAAGAAGTTATCGCATTTTTTCGGTTTTCACAAAAACCCTCCCTATTTCCACCCCCTTGGTTCGATTTTGCCCATTAACGAACTCAACCGAGATTTTATGCTCGTTGATTTTATGTAAAAGTTTGAAGAAGATCTGAGCATAATTATGGAAGTTATCGTGTCCAGAATAAAGTGATATACACCGATAGATAGATAGATAGATAGATAAACTTTTTTACTGATGGTAGTTTTTGGGTCTAGGAGTCATGATCGGTGTAATGTCATGATCTGCAAAAATTTTTCGGAAATTCCATCATGGGAGAGATTGCAATAGGTAGCATTTCATACGAAATCCACCTAAAAAAGTAACTACGCTGTCTCCGCAGGGCAAACAATGAAGTTTTTGCGCCTTTCCGTTAATATTATAAAAAAACTATTACTCACAAAAATATAAAAAATTAGTGGTATTTTAGAGAAATGTTTGATAAATAACTAATGCACTAGTTTTTAAATCGAATAATAATTTCAAGAGATTTCATGTTAAAATTGACCAAAATTGTTCGATTAAAAAAGTTTTATAGTTTTACATTCCGGAATACCAAGCATAACTGCCTCATTTAAAAGTTCAGCGCTATAACTGTTGTTCATTACATTTAACTGATTACACATACGATTAAAGTTTAAATTGACAATGATTTAGACAACTGAGCTTTATAAATATAGTATTTTAATAGCTTTAGGTTAAAATAACATTTGTTTGAGAGTTAAATTTACGAATATGAGATTCATTTTTTATTGTAAATAATTTTGTGTTTATTATAAAATTCACGAAACAGTCCCTTCTTAAGCAGTTTCTTTCGTCAAAATTCAACTGGTTCCACCCCGTGTAGTTAATTTAATAAAGACCAAAATTGGCAGTCCAGTACGTTCAAAACTAATTTTAAAAGTCGTACAGCTAAAAAGAGAATAATACATCTAAGAATCTGATTACAAAATTTCTGGTATTTAAAAATAAAAATTACTAAATAGGGATACATTTGAATATTTAGTACGTGAATCATCACTTGCTAACTAAGCGTAGAACCAACAGGATGAAAAAATGTCTAAGCCAGGGATCGAACCGGGAGCTCTTTGAATAGCACTCCAAGTGCTCTACCATATAATCTAGGAATACGATACCCAGCTGGGTATTTTTCACTCCCACGTGTTAATAAGGTTGCACTACTGCACAGATATGGAATAGTCTTCATGAGCACACAATCTTGAGGCGTAACACGAGACACAAATAAACCCAACATCGGGAAACACATATACAATTTTTAATTAATTTTCCGATTAATTTCCTGCAATGAAATTCCGAAAGCACGCTTATTTCTTCGGCTTGAAAAAGACTAATTTACAATTTTAAAAAACTGTGTTCAAATTCCATTCGTTTTTCTTTGATTGTTTATTTTTAAGTCGAAATTAGCCGCTGTTAAGGATATATAATGTGTGTTTTCGTCTTTGATTTAAAATAAAATGCTGAAAATTTGAGAATAAACTGATGTAAATTAATATAAGTAAACAGAGTCCTTGTTTCTCTGTATTTTTTTTAACACCTTTATTCGAAAATCTTTCAAATAAGTCATTTGAAATGTATCGTTTTAAATCATACGTAATTTTCAGCAAAGTTTTCTGCCTGTTTTTAATTATCAGGTGAAAATATTTTTGCTGTTAAAAAGGAAATATTATTTGAGCTGTCTTAGAATTCACGGTAATGGTTGAAAATATTAACTCAAAGTATAAAATAAACATCTCGCACAAACATATTTTTAAATTTAAACTTTTTTACCTACTGCTAATTACCTGGCCATTTATTATTAAAAAAATTTCTTTCTCTTTTAAAATAGATGTATAAATATAGTTCTCATGGTGTAACTTACAATATTTTACCACTTTTAGCACCAATCATATAACCTTTTAGTGTACAGATTTGCATATATGCAAACAACATAGTTTCGAATTTAGTAGATTTTTTAATTCGAATTCCAAATTCACACCAGGAAACAAATATAGCAATATTTGCTTTACTTAATAGCAGATTTTAAATAAATAAACAAAATAACAGTATTTAAAAAAAGCGAAATTAATCATTGAAATTTTCTGGTGTAAATTCAGATTCTCTGAACGATGTAATTTTTTAGAAGGTATTTTATCATGGTGATTGAAATGTCAGATCTGATTTAAAAGGGTTTTTTTCTGTTTATAATACCTACGTGTGAATAAATATTTAACTTGAAGAAAATATTATTCTTTGTGGTGGTATTAAGACTGGCAACAACTTAGAATAACACCCATTTCTAAAATATGTAAAAAATCTCTCTCGAAATGCTGAAAATTTTTAATTTAAAATGGAAATAAAGCCCCCAAAAATGAGTCAAATAAAAAAAATGCAGTCTGCACACTGTGAACTTCTAAAGTATAAAATGATATAAAAATGTTTAAATTTCTGTGTATAGTTTTTGCTTCCCTAGAACTTTTCTAATGAAACATTTTTATCCAACTTTAATATTAAATATCTCTTAAAGTAATTGTTCGATCCAAAAACTATCTGCATCAGCGTGATTACATCAAACATTTCTCTGTAATACCACCAATTTTCATATTTTTGTATTCGTCTGCTTTCTTAATATTAACAAGTAAAGACTCATGGTCACAAAAAATCACTGTCTGTAGTGGTGACATCATTAGTTACTTTTTATTTGAAATACAGAAATACTTCCACAATTTTCACCCTTTATAATAACGTCTTTCTTATGCTTTTAAAAATGGCAAATAGAAATACCACTTTTAAATTCAAAGAAAATTCGTATTCTAACAGCTGTAAATTTTTATATAATACGAACTTTCAAATATGAATCTCTAGACACATGTGAATGATTGTTAAGGCATTTCAGACATGCATTCCAGCAAAAATAATAACAATAATAAAAACTTTGTACAAGAAATATCACCCATACTTAGCCTCTACTAAGTTATAAATTAGTTTGCAAACGTGCCTTGAAACGGGTTAAAGATGGAGCACGTATTGTAACTCTTTTGTAATGTCATTAAAAAAAAAAAAAAAAAAAACCGAATAAACTATGGCTGAGGTCTACATGAATAATAGCCTTATTACAAATTCTCTTAGTTTCTACGTGAAGAACAGCTGTACTGCTCACATGTAAAAGGAAATGGATTTCTAACTTTTTTACTATTCCTACAAATCAAAGATGGCAACACGGAAGAGTCGGATAAAGATTCGACATCTGCTGAATGCAAATGCTCTGTTTTATTCATGGGAAAATAAAATCAGCCTGTTTCAGACTTTGAAAGCTGTCTTAACTTATACAGAATGCGAAGGTTTGTCACTTATTTATTTAAAGTGCTCTGCATACATGCGTATTCACAATGAGAAATTTTCTCATAAAAATTATACTATAATCAGCCGATGAATATCCGCATTTTTCAAAATATTTTAACTAAATGTAGGGTTTCGTGTCTTATGCAAACGGTGTTCTACGGCAAAATTTATTTTCACGTAAATCATTTAAATCTAAACACGTATTATTTGCATTTACAGTGCACACTTTAATGAATTTTTGCATTATTTATTATTTTAAGAAAGAATTACTACAAAATGTTTAATAAACGTTTACTAATAACACATGAAATAAAATTCCTAGACAGGTATTATTTAGAGTTTAAAATGCCTAGCTTTTTTTAATTGTCTTTTTTTGAGAATTTTGATCAGTATTGAACTGTCTAATTAGTGCTCTAATTTTTTACTAATTACCTTATAAAGTGATTTTTTCAAACATTTAATTTTTATTTTTTTTACATTTCAGTGCGATTTTAGAACGTTAAATTTGAAGTCTAAATATTATATGTTAGGATTTTTTTTAAATTATATTATATAATTGATTTGTTAAAAATTCACGTAATAAATGACAAATGGTATGCATGCAAATGCTCTATATATGCAGAAAAATTGAGATGAATGAAGTTTAGCATTATTAGGCTTTGGATTAAGGAATTTTTTTTGTGATTATAGCTTAAGGTTACAGCAATAGTACTACAGAGACTATTTCTCTAGTCTGCTTATCTTTCGGTTACGAAATCACCAATTCTTATAACAATAAGCAAAATCGTACTTCTGTCAAAATTAATTCCAGTCCAGATCACCAATCACTTTGTCTGTATGTACTTTGCCTATATAAACGGGCTTGCCCATTCATTTTGCATCCCTCTGTATAAAAAAAAAACTTAGAATTTAATGAATAGGTGGATAGAAGTTTTGCTTGACGTTCCTCCTAATTAAATTGTTTTACGTTATAATGCTATTCTACTTAACTTGGTTGATGTATGTAAAAATGATAATTTATTCACTTATTTCCTGATATGTTAGAATTACAGGAAATATGTGTACTAATATGCATGACGATACAGCATTTTAATATTTTTAGATTTTGATTTAAGATTTTAATTTGAAAATAATTAATTTTATTTTAAAGCGTTTTACCGTTATCCGGATAGAGGTAATCAATCGCCAATTTTTTTTCCTTTAGTTACAGTTGTATTCGAGTTACAATAGCAATAAAATTGGTTATGTGCCAAAACACGGTCACTAAAATAAGTCAACCGACTTTCCAAGAAACAGTGTAATGTTTTGAACACTAAAATTTAGAAAATAAAATATATACTAGAGAACAAGAATCTTGTTTATTCAGAATTTAGTCTCACCCCCAATGAAAAGAAAATTATACGTACAAAATTTACTTTATTTTTAAAACTTAAAACACACACTTTTATTTTATAAAAAATGACGCCTTTCGCAGATAACACATTTGAGATAACACGTAACAGGTAACGCATTTGAAAATTGAATAATATCACGGGACCGGCCATGCCGGGCAGGTCAGCTAATAATAATAATAATAATAATAAACTGAAATTTTCTTTCTTCTTCTTTAACACTTTCCAATGCAGTTGAAAAGAGTTTAAAAATTCTTTTTGCCTGTCCGTCTTCTGTAGTCTGTTTGTCCGCCTGTGCTCTAAATCGTGTAAATACAGTCCGATTGCCATGGAATAGATATATTAGGATTTGCTATGGCATGTTCAACATAGAAAATGAAATGTGTAGCATTTTTTATTCATTTACAGGGCCATTCAAATGAATTTGGTTACATTAATGTCTACAGGAAAAAATCGTTTGCCATACATCTTAATGATATTACAATATTGAAAACATATTTAAACATATGTATATCACTGAGGTGTATTTCAAGTTCTTATTTTAAAATATAGAGTACATAAAACTTATCGTTTATTCAGAGGGACAGATATAAGAATTTGTCAGTAGAAGAAAAGGAACAATTATTGAAATATTGAAGCCTACGAACAGTAATTACTGGAAGTGCGTTTTTAGTTCTGTGGTATGCTTTTTTACAATTAACTATTTTTTAAATATTACCTTGTGTGCATAAATTCTATAGATCATACACAGTACCGTAAAAATGTTCTCAATAACATCCGTTCACTGGCTGATAATGCTAAATAGAAATTTTCAAGTGTGCATACGTTTAACTGAACTAATTTTTAGTATACTATGTAGTATTCATACATATCTCTAAATCATATACATTATACGGCCAAAGGTGACCGGCCACTTGCGGTTTTAGACTTTTTTTAAAATATCTAGAAAAAATGTATAAGGTTTTATTCTGAAACTCCAAGAGCTTAAACAGAATAGTACAGGTCATATATTTCCGTGAAGATTTTTTCCTCGATATCCCATAAGGGGACCGCCAACTAGAAAAAAAACGAAGACCTTTTGCATAACCCTGTCAAAACTAATGTAGCAAAAGTGTTCAAACTGCAAATTATGCTTACGTGGCTTACTGTAATAGACTGTGTTTGTTTTTATGAGGATAGCATGTATATTCGTAGAAAAATTAAGGTTTTTATAAAAACAGTTCTGAATTTTTCGAATTTTTTGTTTATAATTTGCAGAGTTATTATGATTTATATGAGGGTTTGTATCAAAATCTAGTTATACGTGCAATATTGTATTTAACAATTGATACTAACCAATGGGTATATGGATACAGTCCCTCATCTTTTTTTGCATTATTTTGAAAATGCCGATTTTGAGCTTAATCTATCGACGATTATTTTCAGAATATTCAAATTACGTTTTTGAGACTTTTACAAAAGTTGCTCTATACATTTAGCTAATACATTGTGAAAATTATATTTTGATTGCTGTGACGCATGTGCAGTCAAAAAGTGTTCTAGTGAACCTGTACATTTTTTATAAATTTTTTATTCTTTTTTAATTGATTACAGAGTATTACGACAATATTATTTGTCACATTTTTTGAAAAGGAAATTTTTTTATATTAAGTACTCTGCAAATTGCAAGCAAAAAGCTTGAAAATTTTTGGGACATTTTTCATAAAAACCTTAATTTTCTATGAGTATGTATGATATCCTCATAAAAATGAAAACAGTTTATTACAATAAGCCACGTAATCATAATCTGCAGTTTGAACTCTTTTGCTACATTTGTTTTGATAGGGTTATGCAAAAGATCTTTGTTGTTTTTCAATTTGTTGACGATCCTCTATGGGATTTCGAGAAAAACTCTTCACGAAAATGTATGATCTGCACTATTGTCTTTACATATCGGGATTTTTAGAATAATTTCTCATGTATTTTTCTAGATATTTAACAAAACGTCTAAAGTCGCAAGTGGCCGGTCATCTTTGGCCATATAGTGTACACAGTGGGAAAAAAGCGCATATTTTAACTTCTATTCGTGGTGGTACTAGAAATCAGGTTTTCAAATGTTTTATGCTTTTCCCCAAATTGTTCTTTAAACGTCGTCTTTCCCCTAAGTAAACTGAAGTTTTACGATAGTATTTTCATTGTGTTGGAAAGTGTTTCATAATCTATCCTGGGCACATTATTTTTCGTTCTATTTTTATTGATTAAAAGTTTGCAATTCGTGACTCAGCTCTCCGCGTGCATATCAGAAAATTATTATCAAATTCGAATTCCACTTGTTATCTGTCGCAGTTTCGATGATAAATTAAAGGCAAATACTTTAAAGAATGAAGAATTTGTTTCTCAGAATAAAAACTGGTTTTGTTCAATAAAGTGCAGTTTATATCGAAAGATGGCTAAGAGTTGTGAGAATTCTCAAGACAACAAATTTTATTGGGGAATATATAACTTTCATATGGTGCCCTTATTAGCCGATGAACCAATATGCAGTCCAGAGTTCAGCATTGATGCTTTTGGACAGACCATATTTCATTTAGAATTATACGCAAATAGTTATAACGAAAGTGATAAAACAGATTATGTATCAATTTATATTGCTCGACGTTCTTCTGATTATGGACCGAAAAATGCTTTACTGCAGTTTGATATTTCGATTCTTAATGAAGAAAGGAGACGTACAAAATATTCTTACTTTTTAAGAGAAAAATTTGAGAAAGGAACTGTTTGTGGATGGTATGATTTTATACCAAGGAAAAAAAATACTCAAGTATAAAAAATGTTTTTTCATCGAGTGCAAATATTCTTTAAGAGATGATAAAGAGGAAAATGATAATCCTTGGTCTTCTACACGAAACGATTTTGAATGCTTGTCTAATGATTTAAAAAAATGTCTAGAAAAAGGAGAACATTGCGATCTGTACTTAAGAACAACAAATGAAATTATTTTTAAGGTGCACAAATCTATTATAAACAGCAGATGTCCAAAGTTGTTGATATCAACTAGCACGAAAGAAAATAGTAATGAAATTCAGATTTCTGCTAAAGCAAGTACTCTCTTATTTTTGTTAAAATATTTATACTCTGGAAGAGTAGATTATGAAAACGCAAAGTCCATTGATTATGATGAGTTGCACCAGTTTGATCTTCCACATTTAGAACAACTTTTGTTTCCTGTTATTCCTGTTAGATTTGCATCAACAACAGTGCAGAAAAAACAAGTTTATTTTACGTGGGCAATTCAAAAATCTAGTATCTATTCAAAAGAATCCAAAATAATCAAAACATTTTGCTGCGATCCATTCCTTGATTGGACTAAAATAAAATTATCACTGGATGTAGAAAAAGACTTCTTATGCCAAAATTGCATGAAGTTTTATATAGAGACAATTTCTCATGAGGTATTTATTCACATGGAATGAAAATATATATTATTGATCGTATCCACATTAAAGAATATGAACATGATTTTTGCGGCGAAAATGTTTGGAGCGTAACTTATCCCATAGATAAGGTACTTCTAAGAAATTTTATTTCTTTTGAGAACTATACCTTAAAAATATTTTTTGAATTTACTATATCTGATGGTCAATATTCCTCAGACATTATAAATAACTATACTACCGAAGTCGAGGACAATCCTATGAAAGAAAACATTTGGATTTTTCAAGATGATTTAGAAAAAATTTATAGAAACAGAGACGGAGGTGATGTAATTATTAGCGTAGAAAACACGAGATGGCAAGCCCATAAAGCAATTCTTTCAGCAAGGTCAGCAGTTTTTTCAAAAATGCTTGAACATAATATGTCAGAAAAAGCGATTATCATCGAAGACTTAAAAGAACCCACATTTGCAGCTATGCTATCATACATATATTGTGGAGAATTAAATATAGAATCAAAAGATATTTCATTTGCTTTCGATTTGTATGCAGCTTCTGAAAAGTACGAACTAATGCAACTGAAGACAAAATGCATCGCTTATTTTAGTAAAGTACTGGATTCTGAAAACATTGACAATGTTTTGACTTTAGCACATAAGTATAATGATGAATCTATTCAGGATATAGTAAAGAAATATGTTTTTTCGAATATAAAGGAAATTTTGAACTCTGATAAATGGAACCAAAAAATGCAAGAGAATTTAGTTTCATCTGCAGATTTGCATGGTATTAGAAATGCTTCTAAGGAGGTGGGAGCATTCATAGTGATGACTATGTTAGAGTTAGTTTATTGTGGAGAGTTGGATAAAAAACAGCAGAACATAGATTCAGTTATTAAATTACACAATATCGCTTATAAATATAGAATATGTTATCTAATGGAAAAATGCGCTATCTTTTTTGGCAACGTAATTAATCTGGAAATTATAGGCAAATTGCTTGTAGCAGCACATGAAAACAATAATGAGGCTCTTAGAAAATATGTACGTGACTTTGTGTTTTTTAATGTAAATAAACTTATAAATTCGGAAGAATGGAAAAACATGATGGAAAAAAATGAGGATTTCACAGCAGATATGAAAAAAATGTATTTGGCAGTGCCGGAAATTGATTCTTCTACAATGATGAGTTTTTTATCGCTTATTTACAATGGAGAACTTAACGATGAAGAAAAAGATTTAAATTCTATTTTAAACCTGTATTTTAAATCAGACAAATACAAACTGAACAAACTAAAAAAAGAGTGTTGTAAGAGACTTAATCAAATGATCAGTGAAGAAAACGTTGGTCTTTTACTGTCGATTTCAGAAACCTATAATGATGGCATGCTCAAGAAAAATGTAGAAGAGTTTGTATATTTAAATACAGATAAAATTTTAGAATCATCTGAGTGGAAAAGGATCGTGCGAGCGAAATGGGAATTACCGGAAGGAAGTGAGATTCATCAAAATATTGCTAAGGCAGTTAAAGAACTTGGATCGTCCGTAGTAATGACTCTATTGTATCTCCTTTATTGTAGAAAAACAAATATTGAACATGAAAACATAGAATCTGTCATGAAATTGTACGAAAATGCCAACAAGTATCAAATTATTCAGCTGAAAGAAGCGTGCATTTCCCTCATCCGATTGAAAATCACCGAAACAAATGTTGGTAAAATATTAATGTTATCAAATGCTTGTGAAGATGAATCACTAAAGCAGTGTGTACATACTTTTGTCGTTAGCAATACCCACAACATTTTAGCTTCAGATGAGTGGGAAAGAAAATTAAGAGAAAGACTTATGTCTGAAGACGACGTACAAAATGTAACTGCTGAAATTAAAAAACTTGGATCTAATTTAATGATGATTATGTTGTCATATTTATACTGTGGCCATTTCGACAAATCAACAGATATCGTTTATGTTTTGTTACTGCACCAGTGTTTGGGAAAATATAACATACAACTGTTGAAAAATGAATGTATTAACTATGTTGAGTCTTTTCTGATTGTGGAAAATGTTGGCAGTTTTCTGACTTTGAAAGATAAAGCGGTCAGAAAATGCATAGAAAATTTTATCGTATCAAATATTCAAAGTATTTTGGAATCGAAAAAATGGAAAAGAAAATTAGGTAAGAGATTCAAATCAAACGATGATATACAAAATACAATTGTTGCTCTTAAAGAACTTGGATCTGAAACGTTAATGATTCTGTTGTCATATTTGTACTATGGATGCATAGAAAAATCTACAGATATTGATTCGGTTTTAAACCTGTACAAGAATATGAGTCGATATAACATAGAACTATTGAAAAACGAATGCATTAATTTTTTTGAGTCAGTTATGACTACGGAAAATATTGATATATTTTTGACGATCTCGGATTCTCAGAAAGACGAGGCACTTAGGAAATGTGCGCAAAACTTTATCACTTCAAATATAGAAAGTATTTTAGATTCTGATAAATGGAAGAATAAAGTATGTGAAAAATTGGAAACTGTGGATAATACACAGAATGTAATTGTTGCTGTTAAAGAGCTTGGATCTGAAGTAATGATAATTATCTTGTCCTATTTATACTGCGGATACTTAGGTAAATCGCAAGATATAGATTCAGTTATCATTCTCTATCTTAATTTGGAAAAATACAAACTCCAGCAGTTGAAAGAGGAATGCGTCAATTATTTTAATTCAGTGTTGAATCTGGAAAATATTGACAAACTTTGGACACTACCAGATATCTACAAGGACGAATGCCTCAAGAAATGTGTACTAGATTTTGTATGTCATAATGCAAAGGATTTTCTGAATTCAAATGCATGGAAGAAACTTCAAAAGGAACATCCATTAATTATTCAAGATTTGCTTTCAGCATCATTAATGGCATTGGCAAATGGTACATATAAATGATTTTTTTATTGTGTTAAAGAAGAAAAACCCTTTTTAATTTAATTTTAATTTTTATATTCATTTAATATTTTAATAATTAACAACGCATAAGAAAATTAAGAAAAGTTATTATTTCAAAGAATAATATTTAGAATATGCAGATGATATGTTTCTCTCTACGTACGTATGCATGTATAAACTTATCGAATTTAATAAACCCCAGAATGTATATATTTTTAAACTATCAAGTGAATTAGTGATGTTAATTTTCTCATACCTTTGTCATTGCTGTCTACACAGTTAGTAATTTTCAGAATTTTATATTTTAAATTTTGATTCAGAAAAAAATACCGAAAAAATACTGAAAAAAATTTGATCAAAGTTACTTTGAAAAAAATTAATAGTGAAGGAAAGCATCCTATCATTAATTAAACTGAATCAATGAAACTTCAATTAAACTGAAGTAATGTGAAAAAAAAAAAAAAAAACTATTGCAAAATAATTATAGCACAATATAGAATTTGGTGTTTTTTCTTCTAAGCAATGTTTTTCTTTTCTTTTCTTTTCTTTTTTTATAGATATTTTTAAAATTTTGATATTTAAACATTTATCTAGCAAAATCTAAAAATTTACTATGAGTAATAACTATATTTACTATTATTATTGTTAAAATTTAAATATTTCTATTATGATTTCAATCATCTAATAGATATAGATTATACTTTTATTATGATTTATTTATATTTATCAATGTTTTATTTAATCTGACAAAAATCGGATAACATATTATTGCACGTTTTAAAATTATTTTTTATAAATTGTGATTATGTATTTAAGAAAGTGATTATGTATTTAAACTAAATTAAAATTTTGTTATTTTCATTTACTTTTAACGTTTATGTCATAAGTCACTGAAAAAAAAATACATAATGGGTATCAGTAAACAGTGCAATACATTTCTACACTTATAATTTTAATACTATTGAATCTTATAACATTTTATGATAATTTATTTTACATATATACATTTCATTATGAACTATAGAATGATTGATTTACCTGTTGTCTTACCCGTTTAAGGGCAATCCAAAATGGTTCAATTTTTTTTAATTTTCGATTATAGGCCTAAAAAATACATCTAAAAGATTATAATGCTCAACGGTTATAGACCTAAAAAAATTTCAAATTGGAAGGTTTTAAAAAACATATTTATGCACTTTGGGTATGTATATAGTTTTTTTGTATTTCTCGAAATGTATTTTTTGTACACTTTGGTGCATTCTTTTAAAAATCTATTTTAGGTAAACAACTGAAACTTTTCTAAATTGCATAACTAACTTGTTTCTTTAAAAATATCTAACATTACAGGTCTCAGTGAAAAAAATTATGAAACATACGTTTTAAAATTTTTAAGATTTTTCAAATTTTTTACTAAAATATTATTAATTTTAGTTTTTTTAAGCCAAAATGAAAATTACTTCTCAGTATTCACGAATAATATATTTTCTGACATTATAACAAGTTTAAAAAAATACATATTCAACAGTCTTTTTAGAAAAATTTACCGAACAATGTTGCTCAAAAAATTTCATAGAGATATGTAAGAAGCTAATTAGTTTTTGAAATAAATAAAACATATATAGAAAGTCTATATCACAAGTCGAAACATCATATTCACCTTAATAAACTAAATATACAATATAAATACATAATTCACAATAAATTTATTACTTAATAGGTGAGAACATATAAAAGTTTTAAAACTTAAAAACTTTTAAAGATAATAAAACATTGATTAACCTTAACACGAATCCCACTAAGCATGTAATCAACTTCCACCACATACCTAGTTAAGATACTCAAAAATTTTAAATTAGAAGATAACAATACATTAGCAAGTTTTGATGTGAAATCATTATATCCTTCCATTAATATTAATAATGTTAACATTTTCGTTGAAAATTTTAGCTTAAACAATCCACTATATAATGATAAAATTAAAAATACTCTGATTTGAAGTTTAAATTTAATTACAAATAATAATGTCTTCCTTTTTAATGTAAATCATTATAAGAAAACTGAAGTGACCCCAATGGACTTACCAATTTTTGGATTACTAGCTGAACATAAATTACTACCCCTGGAAAGTCATATAATTTTTACCTATTATGCCCTTAAACCCGCATTATCTATACTAATAAAATAATAAATCGCTCTGTTTGTGGTGTGTGTGTGTGTATGATGGCTAGCGAAAACTACTATACGTACGAGGCTCAAATTTCTTGTGAAGATTGTCCAAGGCCTTTCCTAATATACCTAAGCTTCAGAGTTTTACATTTGTAATAATTAGTTGAGAAATTAATTAAAATCCCTAAATTAGAAGAATGGAAAAATATTCTTAATTCAATAAAACATAGATTTTTTATCAAACTTCAGAATATTTCTTCAAAAACTGGAAGAGAGGGAAAACGGTTAATGTAAATAGAGGAGTGCCGTGGCGATAAATGCACAGTGCTTTTTTATAAAAGACTGTATTTTAAATTCTTCTGCGCCTAAAAACTCAAAAATTAGCCAGTTAAATTTAGAAAAAAATCCCCTTTCAAAAATTCTAAAATTTCTTTTCGTACTCCTGTAAATAGCTGAAAAATCCCTTAAAAATCTATTTATAAAATCTCATTTTATTTCCGTTCAAAGAAACAGATTTTTGAGAAAACTTACATAATGAGAGCAGGTGTTTCACAACGCAGACAGCTGGGCGCAAGCGAGTAGAGCATTTACAGACGACCTGTAAATATTTTCAAATACTAAATTTATAAATTTTTATACATCCAGATGAAGAAGTTTTTGCTGATTTCAAATATATAAATTTTTTCACAGTCGCTCAATTACAACCTTAGATATTAATTATTTATTCGTTACTTGCATGACTTGCCATATTTAAAATCAAGTTTTTCAAAAACTACAAATGAGTTTTATAGTACATTATAGTAGGATTCTTTCGTAGGCTGTCAATTTTTTTAAAATACATTATTTACCAGATTTTAAAGCTATGAATTTAGCAATATCATTAAACGCTGTTTAATAATATCTAAATTTTATAAATATCGATACTCAAGTTTTTTTTTTTTTTTTTTTTTTTTTTTTTTGTAATTAAAAGTTTATTTTTAAAAAAGGAAAAGAAATTCTGAAACGCGAATTTATTGAAATTTAAAAAAAATACAAAACGATCGATTTGAAGCTTTCAGATAAATTGTAACACATAATAAACATATTAAAGAGTAGAAAGCATCAAATTTCGGGCGGGGCGGATTTTTAGGGAGAGCGGTCAAATATTTAAAATCGTTCCTTTTCTACCATTTTAAATGCGGAGCCCTGGGATAAATATTACTTACCTAATATAAAACATCCAGATAGTTTATAACACATAACATAGATTTTAAAAAGTAAGAAGCAATAATTTTTTTTTTTTAGGGAGAGCACAATCAAATATTTAAAACTGTACCGTTTTAGATGAGGATTTTTCAGAAGCGTAGGATAAGTAATACACTATCTACCAAAAAGTATTTGTACACTTTCAGTTTTTGACATTTTGTCAAATATTTAAAAATATACTGGTCGGATTCTTCTGGAACTTCAGAAATATAAAGATTATGTTTCACTTTATATTTATTTACATTCATTTGTTAAGCGGGTAATTAGGGGGCCGGCAAAAAAACAAAGAATAATAGAAATATTTGGGATCGCCCTGTACATGAAAATGCACGAAACGACTTATCGCTTTAGAATACAAATATATGAATACAGTAGAATATGTACACTAATTTTTGTGAGAATAGCATGTATATTTATGGCGATAGAGCGATTTTTTTGAAAAATTCAAAAAATTCTGGTATGTTTTTTGTTTATATCATGCTGGGTTTTTGACCAAATTTAACGCAAATTTCAGAAAAGTTGGAAAAATGCAGTAGAAAAAATGTAACGCAATTGGAATATAAATATATTAAATATTTTATGAAATATGAGTAGTTTTATGAAATAATTTTTATCTGCGCATGCGCAAACGATAAAAACAATTCTTTTACATCATTTAATAGTCAATTCTATGGAGTAACTTATAAAAAAAATCCAATGAAATATCGTGAAAATTCAAAAAGATATCATTATTATAAGTAAGCTGTTTTTACATTGCTCTCTAAAAACGGCTGAATGATAAGGGATTCTCCACAAATTGACATTTTTTATTGACTGACTTTTAGGAAAAAATTAGTATTTAATGTATACAATATCTAATACAATATTTCTGTTAATAAGTATCTTGACATCTGTGATGGAAAAGAATAAAAGCCCTTTTCCTTTTCTATCACAGGTGTCAAGATACTTATTAGCAGCAATATTGTATTCATTAAATAGTACTAATTTTTTCCTGAAAGTCAGTTAATAAAAAATGTCAATTTGTGGAGAATCCCTTATCATTCAGACGTTTTTAGAGAGCAATGTAAAAACAGCTTACTTATAATAATGATATCTTTTTGAATTTTCACGATATTTCATTGGATTTTTTTTATAAGTTACTCCATAGAATTGACTATTAAATGATGTAAAATAATTGTTTTTATCGTTCGCGCATGCGCAGATAAAAATTATTTCATAAAACTACTCATATTTCATAAAGTATTAAATATATTTATATTCCAATTGCGCTATATTTTTTTTAATAGATTTTGCCAATTTTTCTGAAATTTGCGTTAAATTTGGTCAAAAACCCTCTATGATATAAACAAAAAACATACCAGAATTTTTTGAATTTTTCAAAAAAATCGCTCTATCGCCATAAATATACATGCTATTCTCACAAAAATTAGTGTACATATTCTATTGTATTCATATATTTGTATTCTAAAGCGATAAGTCGTTTCGTGCATTTTCATGTACAGGGCGATCCCAAATATTTCTATTATTCTTTGTTTTTTTGCCGGCCCCCTAATTACCCGCTTAACAAATGAATGTAAATAAATATAAAGTGAAACATAATCTTTATATTTCTGAAGTTCAAGAAGAATCCGACCAGTATATTTTTAAATATTTGACAAAATGTCAAAAATTGAAAGTGTACAAATACTTTTTGGTAGATAGTGTATTTATTTAATATAAAATTTCTAAAGTGTACTTAGCACTATTTTTGAATATTAATTTCAACAAATATCTTGCTTAAATCCACCAACCTCTTGACTATTATATCTATAGGTAGGTTGTTTAACGAAGTTTCGCCCAAAAACAGATTTGTTCTCAAAGGCTTAAAGGCGATTGGTATTGGAATACATACGTGGGCGTGATGCCGAAGTTAACTTCCATCGAACAAGATTCTACATCGATTCTTCATCGAACAAGACATGATCTAAGAAGAGTTCATCATGATATAAAAAGAGTCTAATGTTCATCTCGGAGGCAGCTGCGGTGGTGAAGAGCAGATGATGTGCTGTCGATAGGTGGTCTTTGAGCAGTTGAGTTTTAGAGACATGCCAGGGCTGGAAGAAGAATGGAGTGCACCCCTGGTGGCGTGCAGCACGCCTGCTAAACGGTACCGTAGGCAACTGAGATTCGGTTCTAGATTCGGTCTTTTTATGTGATTTTGAAGTACAAATTTCAGGTTCATTTAAGAATATCACCATGGGCCTGGGCAACGCCAGGCGACTCAGCTTGTGTATTAGATATGTGGATGACAATCGCATAATATAGAATCATGGCATCTCTAGATCAATGGAATTTTTAAACCATGTTAACTGTATAGATAACTACATAAAATTTACTTATGAAATAGAACAAAACTTTTCGTTACCCTTTTAAGACGTCAAACTGGTTAAGAATATTTCAACTCAAAGCATATGTATGAAAATCTTCAGGAAGCCTGGCAGATCTAATAACACCGTATCCTTAATAACAGCAGCAATGTTCCATTCGACTATAAAACAGCTGCATATCGGTTTTACGTCAAGAAAGCATTTCAATTTTATCAATGATGAATTGGTTAAAATCGAGGAGATTGCTTGTGAAAATGGTTTTTCAAATAACGTAATAAGTTTATTTATGAATATCAAAATCGTAATAAAATATCTACTAATGCTAGTAAAGTTAAAGAAAAGCCCATACTATTAAAATTTGCAGTTGCAGTACGGAATGCATTACACAACTTTTGAAGCAAATTAGGCATGCATTGAAGGTGTATAACATAATTTTCATCGCTAAACCACCAAAAAAGATAGAAAATCTGGTGAACAGAAAGATTGATCCCATAAATAAATATAGTATATCTGGAGTTTACATTATTCCTTTTAAAGTCAATAACAGTATGAAAATGTATACATACATGGGCATGATCCCTCGAAAATTACTTAAATAGAAAAAAACAGATATCGCAAGGGGTAAATTATTCACAGCTGTATTCCGTTTATATAAAGATATAGATATTGATATCCTATTTGAAGAGGTTAAAATTAGCGTACAAGCTCGATTGAATAAAAAATTGCTTTTCCGCGCATTCGTTAACATCTCATTGGACGTATGTTGGATTTCTCGTCTTCTTCAAAGTAAATGCAGTGTCTGAGATTGATTGGTATCCATTAGTTATGGCTCAAATGCAAGTTCAAAATTCAAGTGAAGGTCGAAAGTGACGAATAATTGGTAGAATCGTGGGAGTTCAAATATAAATGAGGATCGCCAAGATTTGAAAATCCCCCAAAGTGCCACATCAAGAGCTTCGAACCGGTTTTAACAAGCTTTGTAAACATTGGATCCGTGAGTAGAAAGCTTGGTTAAGCGAGACGAAAAGCAACAACGGCATCCAAAGATTTTTCTGTCATTGTCGATTCGAAGAAACCACGAAAAGACCACAAGAGATTCGGTTTCAGACCTTCAAGCTGCCACCGAAACTCGAATTAGCTATTCTAATGTTGCACGAAGGCTTAACGAGGGTGCACTGTGTTCCATTCACTATTTAAGAAAAAAAAAAAAAAAAACCAAGTTCTACTCTTGTAACAGTGGAAGTCGAATTTTGACGTCTTGTACATCCTTGAAAACGTGGTTGTGCATAGAGTTGTGCGTCTACATGGTTGTGCATCTAATTTTTTTATCCTTAAGAGTCCATTGTGAACTAGTCAAATGTAGCAATCCCAAAACTTTCTTCGATCTTATGCATGTTATTACTTCCTGAAAAATGCAGCATAGCAACGCCACCGGTTAGGGGGTTTAAACCAAAATCTAGTCAGCAACAACTTATATCAACTTATTACTGAATCTGAAGTTTCATGAAAATCCATGCATTAGTTTTTGCGACAGATCTATTGCAAAATCTTTTTAAAAAATTCTGCGTAACAGTGCCGCAAGTTGGATGATGTACACCAAAAGCTAATCAGGATCATTTTTTTAACAGGTACTAACTGAATCCGAAGTTTGATGAAAATCTATGCATTAGTTCTTGAGATACATTTATTGCAAAATCGTGAAAAATGCAGCATAAAAGTGCTATCTGTTGGACAATTTACACCACTAATTCTATAGTAGGGGCTAATTAAATCTGAAGTTTTAGAAAATTTCGTGCATTAGTTCTTGAGATAAAACTATTGCGTTAATCACGAATAATGTACCATGGCACGCCACCTGTTTAGCGATTTGCACCAAAACATGATCAGCATCATGTTATATCAAGGACTAACTAAATCTAAAGTTTTATAAAAATCCATGCTCTAGTTTTGTGGATAAAGTTATTGTAGTAATTGTAAATAATGTAGCATAACAGCGCCACCTATTGAGTGATATGCACCAAAAACTAATCAGATCTAGTTTATATCAAGGTCTAACAGAATCTAAAGTTTTGTGAAATTCAATGCATTAATTCTTGAGATAGAACGCCTACAAAAGTTTTGTCATACACAGACAGACAGACTTACAGATAAACATTTTGTAAAAACAGGTTTTTCTGGTTCTCTGACCCATAAAACGTGTAAATCCGTCAAAAACTGGATCTCAAAAATTTTCATGAATCCAATACTTTTTTCTTGTAAAGATAGAAGAAAGCAAAATGTGGAAATGAAACAATGAATGCATAAAACTCTTTGCATTTAATGTAGGTTTTACATGTTAGCAAATTATTTTATGCGAATGCCAGTTGTTACCTTGTAGATAATTTCATAAATGTTTCATCTCTTTTTTTTTTCTTTTTTTTAAGGGGGACGGGGTAATTAAATGGATGTCTTTATATTTTCTACAATAATCTGGGAAAAAGCTTCTTCAGGAAACTTGTTTATCTACATTGTATGTTAACTTGATTGTTGACTCAAAATCGTTTCACACAACACTTTGTGACAATATATTAAGAAAATTTAATTAAGTCAACTTGAGGAATGTTTTACTCTTCCCCGATATATTACTTTATTGAATAGTTTTATGGTATGTTAAAGTTCAATTCATTATATTTGAACAATTAAAAAGCATAGAAACTCGTAAACTGAAAAATTCTCTCAAAACGTTGGCTATCTTTTTCTAAAAGTATACAATTTTAGAATTGAAACTTTTCACGCCATTTATTAGGAATTTCAAAAGCTTCAAATAACCAAAACACTGGCAAAATCTTTTCATGTATTCATTTTCAATCTGATGTTTATATCGATCTTCACCAGACAGGATAAACAATCTTATAATATTACAACCTTGATATAGCATAATGCTTCATAGTTCTAATAAATAGCTTGGGTGGAAGTGCATTATGTCTTATTTTCTCGTAGAAAAGTCTGGCTATTTACCTAAAATATATTATTTGAAAGAATAATTTTGAAATCCTCAATAGATGTGTACAGCATTTATTTCCAAAAATTTTTCTCAAAACATCAAACACTTACTTTTCAAAAATGTTTGTAAAAAAGTGATTTTTTTTTCTAGTGAATAAAAAAAAATCTTTTAAAGGGAATTAAATCATTTTTATAAATTATTTCAACAGATAATATCTAGAATTCTTCGGAATCTTAGTTTCTAAAAATTTGTTAATTAGACATTTAAAGAAAGTACAATATACTGTAGCATAAAATTCGAAATACTTTTAAATATAAATACACCGACGAGCCATTACATTATGACCCCTCCCCCCCTCTATAACTATGAGCTCTCTCAGGAACACAATAACGGCACATGCGTAGCTGATGTTGGGATACAACATGTTGGGGTTAAAGTGCCCATCCATTCCATTTCAAAACTTGACGTAATTCTAATTAGCGACATAATGGGAAAAAGAAACAGATTTTTAAAACTGATAACGGTCAAATCGTTATGGCTCGGTGACTGAAAACGTCTATATCGGAAAAAGCTCGTTTAATGGGTTGTTTATGTTCAGTGTTTGTAAGCACTTATAGAAAATGGTGTATGGATAGTGAAACAACAAGTCTTCGGCCAGCGGTGTACCTAACATGATGCATTGATTCCAGAGGAAAGCTGATATTGTTACACATTATTCGTCGTGAATAAACAACTGCAAAAGAAGAAATCGCCAACAGCTAAAACAGTGGAGACTCAGACAATGTTTCTCAACACACAATGACACGTGCACAGTTGTGTATCGACTTACGCAGCTGACGACCTAGCACGTTCCTGCGCTGACCGTACGTCATCGCCAGCAGCGCCTGCAACAGACCCATGAACACCGTAATTGAACCATAGAATGGAAAAAAGTGACATGGGCCAACGAATCATGCTTCATGTTTTATCATATAGACCGGCGCGTGCGAATACGCCAATTTCCAATAAAAACTCCGGTATCTGGAAGCACAGATGGTCGCAGCACACCTGTGGTGGCTATGTTATCGTTTGAGCAATGTTTTTATTGAGCACATTAGGACTCACAATCCCCATAGAACAATCCCTGGTATCTGGTGCAACCAGAATATTCTTGCAGACCAGGCGCACCCATTCATGACAACAATATTTCCGACAGGTTATTGCATACGAGTCGAATCGTCAGGTAGTGGATCGAGAAACATTATAGTGAATATCAAATAATCCCTCTCCACCAAATTCATCTGACATGAATCCAATAGAACATATTTTGATTCCGTCCGGAAATTCCAATTCGTGCTGCCACGCTACTGCCTCACAATTTGTGAAACTTACAGGCCTATTTGGTGAGCGCTTGATACCAGATACTTCAGACTACCTGTAAGTACTTTTTCGAGTTGATACCACGCCGGATGTTGGCGGTTTTGAGAGCCAAAAGTGATCCTCCGTTGTATTAAACAGGTGGTCATAATGTAATGACTCTTCGGCATAATACCTTGTCTGTATTTTCTTTTTTCGTAAGTGAATAAAAAAAGTTCTTCTAAAAGGAATTATCTAAAAAGATTATCTTCTAAAAAGACTATCGCGTTTACTTCGACCGGCCATATTCAACTTGTGTCCCGTGGGCCGCATGTGGCCCGGCGTCCTTTCCCGTGCGTTCTGTGGCGTCCCGGCGTGCGGCTCGATACGCATAATCATCCATCCATATTTATATATCATTGAGGTGTGCATAAAAATGTATTCAAGATCTTCAGTTTTGTGTATTTTCATGGGAAGATAATATCTCCTGTTATTTATAATTAATTTAAAGTTACATTAAAAGCCGTTTCCTTAGTCAAAATTTCTTTTTGAATGTAGTTCTATTTGTCCTACAGTGATATATAACAATTTTTAATCTTTAATATTAGTCATACATCCTACCAAATTATGTTTGTAATATATACTTTTAGAATAGTATTTTTTTCATTGAGCAAAAAATGCATTTATTAGAGAAAATCTCCTTGGACAGTGATCCAGTGGTCCATCGACTTGACATTTCGCAGGTGAATGAGGGTGGTCACATGGAGCACATTTCCAGATATCTACCTGTGCACGATCAACAGCTGTTCTCTTTGTGAGAATTTTCGTCCTAATCTGTCCTTGTTTCTGTAAACTAAACTCCCCACCCCCTATCAAACAGCGTATTGTTATTTTTTCCTTACCTTTACTTAATGTGATTTGATGACAAAGTGATCTTAAAATAGTCAATAAACGTTAATATTGTTTCTGGATTCTGTTTTGATAGTTTATTGTGCTAAATTTACTATTTTTCCGAAAAAGGGACTCTCTGGTGGACATTTTGATGCTAATTTACTTCTCGAAATTCCGTGAACGCATCTCGTTTATTAGAGATGAGTTCAGGCTCGTTTTTTGGGGCCCGAGCCCGATGATTTTGAATCCGAGCCCCATGATTTTGAATCCGAGCCCGATGATTCTGAATCCGAGCCCGAAAGATTTTTTGTCATCAGAGCCCTAGTCCGTCCGAGTCCGATACCAAAAATATACATAAAAAATTCACGACATTAAAATTTTTTTTTTTTTAATATGATGTCTCGTATTTAAAAATTTCTTACATAAAAATTAATGTTTAATAAAAATTTAAATTCAATCTTATCAAAAGAGCAGTATAGTATAAAATAAAAATATACTTCATATTTAAAAAAAGATTCCCATATTTTTTGTTCTTTAGCGAGAAAATTTGATGGATACATTAAAGAAATATAATGAAAAATACACGAAGCTTTCAGAAATTACTGTTTGTATGCTGAAGAATCGAACAACGTTTTAAATTTCCTATAAATTATATTACATCTTTAATATAATTCATTTCTCATAACAATTCTTCATAATTGACTTGAACCTGAAAATCAATGCAAATTAAAACTTTGATACAGTTACCTTAAAGGCCTTATGTTTTTGTAGGAAAAGAAGAAACATTGATCGATTGTTTTCAATCGGTATAACATGGAAAATATGTTTTCTTACGAATCGAAATCCTCAGCATAAGTAGAGTTCATGGTGAAAAACAGAAAGATTAATCAATATGATATTTTTATATGAAGAACAATTGTAACTCGCACAATTAAATAATTTGCAAATCTCAAGCTTTTGGTCTACATAAAAAACTGAAGAAATCTTTCTCTAAGTTTTATATAACTAACTAAATGAAAAACGACTGAATTAAAAAATGTCCTGTTACAAACGAGAATCCAACCAGAAGCTAATTTATTGTTTGTGCTTGTTTTGATTTTTCGCTATATCAATAAAAGATCATTGCAGGAAATGCAATAGACATAAATCTCCAATCATCACAAATTTTCTTTTGAAACAGCAATCAGCTATTAAAACACAAAAACACGATTTCTGTTCCCCTTTTATTTTGACAAATTAGCATTGAAATGATATGAAAAACAATAAGTAATCTCAAGGAGGAAAACGTTCTTTCAATCTTTTCTTCACTCGAATAAATAATTTTCCGGCTTCAGAAAGAATGAGCCCGAGCCCAAAGACTGAAATGAAAACGGAGTTTTGAGAGAGATGAAGCCTATACAGTGTTAAATATTGCTATTCCGTATTACTATTTTTTGATTTTATCCTAATATGTTTATGATGAACTTTATTCGGTTCTCACAACAAAAGTAGCGCATATTTAAACTTCATTTGGCATTTCATAAACCCAAATTCAGCTTAATAATAATCTTTTTTTTTATCAGTTTACTAAAACAAAACAGCTCTTCAAAGTTTAAACTTGCCTCTGTGCTAAGCACGTTTGAGAAAAAGATTGCAATATTGCAACGCCGATTTGGTCCATACCATGTTATTTTCAGATAGAATTTTAATTAACCTTCAAAGACACGAAAAGAGTATTGAGAGATCTAATCAATAGAAACTGGTCGCGAATGTCATAGTAATTATGTGATTAATTGGAATTAAATTGCTCTGTTTTAAATGTTTGTTATGTTTGAAGTTTATTGCTTTTAAATTATTATTTTGCATTGCATTATACAAATATATCCACAAAAGTTTTTATCAATACATTAAAATCCGAAGGCTCATACAGTGCACCACATGCGTCGCTATGTATGTGCAAATAGTCTGTGTTTTTAAGGGTTAATATCTCGACTAATTACCATCAATTGTTTTCTGAAAATACTTAACAATGCTTTTGTACTTATGCGGCGATATGCCTTCCATCACTCTTTAACCACTTAATCGTCGCGCCCGAGACATTCACGGGCTGCAAACTTCACGGCTTTTATTCAGAATTGTGATTGGTTTTATTCTGGTATCATTTTACTTATTATTAAGTAAGATGAACATTTTTTTTTTCAAAAAAGTGGTGGCAATAATGAATTTGGATTTATAAACTGTAATTTAATACGACCATTAAGCGGTTAATGTCTTTCCGCTGAATGCTCACAAATCGAAATTTGTGTGTAACAGAAAAAAGATTTTCTCAAAAACTGTGTTTCCTCGAGGGTAATAGCTTTACTTTTCTGGCAAGGTTTAAATTAATGTAATTACCCCTAATTTTTTTCACAATTTTAGTTTTAGGAGATTCGGAAATAGATGGGAGAAAAGAAAACAAATTTTTGCATTAGGTTTTCCACGATATCCCAGAAAATGTTTACCTAAATTTAAAATAAATAAATAAATAAATGCATTTTTTTGGTGCGTTTGTAATTATGTAAATACGTAACACCTATGTTTGTCCTTCAATTCGTCCGTCTGTCCGCATATAACACAAAATCTACCCAACTGAATCGTTTGATATTTAAAATATATAATTACATAATTTTGTCGAATCATTTCAAATTTTATGAAAATCGAATGCTTAGTTCAATTACAGGCACAGTCAAAAGTATTCCGTTATATTAGGGTCAATGGGAAAAAAAATTCAAGTACATTTGAATGATGTTACACTTACAGGGTGGTCATAAAAAAAAACTTTGACGATATACGGAGCTCTAGCGGCCAGTCCGCTCAACCGATCGAAATGAAATTTCAGATATAGCTATTAAGAGGTATGAGCTCGAGATTCTGTGAACGACAACAAAATGGCGCTCACGGTTACGGTTATAGTTACAGAAACTTGAAAATTTCCAATGGCAACACCCATTTTTTTCATCGCAAAATGCTCAGCACATGCGAAAACCCTCAAGAGCGTTGGAACCGTACGTGCATCGCAAGAAACGGACATGTTATGCACGCACAAAAAACCGTTCTGGGAATCAGCCCCCCCCCATAGAAAAAACTCGATTGGGGCGCAAGGAGGAAATTTGCATATGACACAGAGTCAGTACACTAATCTCTGATTACAATACAGATCGGAGAAACTAAAACTTTTATTTTGATTACACATTTTTCACATGGTTGTCATCACAGGCAATTGCATGGTGACTCTGTGTCATATGCAAATTTCCTCCTTCCGCCCCAATCGAGTTTTTTCTATGGGGGGGGGAGGATTCGCAGAACAGTTTTTTGTACGTGCATAACATGTCCGTTTCTTGCGATACACGTACGGTTCCAACGCTCTTTAGGGTTTTCGCATGCGCTGAGCATTTTGCGATGAAAAAAATGGGTGTTGCCATTGGAAATTTTCGAGTTTCTGTAACTATAACCGTAACCATGAGCGCCATTTTGTTGCCGTTCACAGAATCTCGAGCTCATACCTCTGAATAGCTATATCTGAAATTTCACCTCGATCGGTTGAGCGGACTGGCCGCTAGAGCTCCATATACCGACAAAGTTTTTTTATGACCACCCTGTGTTTGAACATAATACAATTCATATGCATCTCTGAAATATACACTAAAATATACATCCTGTACAATCTGTGGTGCAAAGAATACTTTTTATTAATTTACAGGGCCATACTAAAGTATTCCATTACATAATGGTATAGGGGGAAATATTGTTTGGGGTGCGTCTTAATTACAATAAAATATTTCCCAGTTTATGAAACTGATATACGTTGCTGAGGTTTACTACAAGCTAACTCCGTTTTCACTTTTAAGTGCAAAACTCTAAGATTACCATAAAAACAAACTAATGTTGAAATTTTAGCAAAATTTTAATCTAGTATTTAAATTTTAAAATGTATTCATAATTACATCTGGATAACATTTTTATTACACATAATTTACACGACAACAAATATATACAGATAAAAACATATAAGATAGTTGAAACAATAAAAGTAACCGTTTCAGAGATTTCCATAGCCCTCATCAGTACAAGAGGAGGAATTGAAAAACAATTAAAATTAAGATTTAACCGATTTTTACGATTTAATTAGGATAGCATAGTCCGCTGGACCTGGGTAGTACACCTAATCTGGGTACCCCACCCCCTTCCACTCTTCGCTTATGAGAGTGGCAGAGTTATGCAGTAGTTAGAGAAAATAATTTTTAATTTGGGCAGTAATATTAAGTTTTGAGGATGGTAAGTGAATGTTGTTTACATAATAGCTAAAAAAGATCAACTAGTAAAGAGTTTAAACAGCGCTTTTTTCCTCTTCAATCCAGCTCACGATAGAGTTTGAAAATAACAAATCATTCGCTTTCCTTAAGTTTTATCCAGAGAGAGTTTGTTAATACTCATATATTAAAAATTTCTGCTTGCAAACAACTTCTTCCGTGAAATATTTAAATTTAACAACCCATTTTCACATAAAATTGCTGTCTTAGATCATTATACAACAGAGCCTTGTGATTTTGCAGTGACAGAGCTTGTTTTGATAAGGTGATTTATAAAATAATGATTTACGTCTCAACGACTATCAACGTTCGTTAGTGTCATACAGCTATTTCAGAACTTTCGAATAAATTTGATCAATATCAGACTCCATACCAGCGCGTTAATCCCACGGAACTGTATCTTTGGTTTATTACAGTAATATTTCGAAAAAAAAAAATCATCCATACTGAAGGATGTCAATGTAATGATATCCTGCACTCCTATAAATAAATCTCTGTGGTACCTTCTTCAATAGCTTTAAGCATAAATATTCGAAATTCGACCTGTATTGTGTTGTATATAATATTGCTTTTAAAGGTTGCAACTCACTTGGTGACAGTGGGCGCTCTTTAAATGCAAAACTCAAGGAGTATAAAAATTCTGTCTATAAAAATGCACTCTAAATTTATTACCGGTTGTTTGTGCATTTAAGTTTGTTAATGTTTCCGACTTTGAGAACACACCGATTGTGAAATCTATTTCTCCGTCTATATTTTAGTCGTGTCTTCCTTAAGGCAACTGGTCACTCCTTTTCTAAATTCCCGTCCGTAATGTAAAGTCTGTGGGCGTTAGATGCATTCTTGTATTCAAAATATCTCCTCGGGAAATTAATATTTTAAACTTCTCTCAGTGACCTCTTTTTTTTTGTCCACTTTTTTTTTTTTTTTTTTTTTTTTTTTTTTTTTTTAAGTTTTCAAAATATTTCTAAAATCTGAGCTTAATTTTACATGAAGTGTTAAAATGTTACTTCCAATTCGTCAGTTTTTAATATATAAAATATTAAATTCAGCATAGGTTTTAAAAATACCTTGAAAACTGAGAAGAAAAAAAGAGTGACATCCTTTAAGAGAACACCGAAAGAATCGTCAAAAATATTAATTTCCCGAGGAGATATTTTGTATTATAAGAATGCATCTAATGCCCACAGACTTTACATTACGGTGGGGGATTCCGAAAGTGAGTGACCAGCAGCATTAAGAGTTGAATGACTGTTTTGGCAGAATTCCCTATTAACAAAGCTACTCAGATGCCGTTCGATTATGATATCCTGGTTAAACTACACTTTTAGCTGTTTTTCAATTGCTTTGGATCTTGCTTGTTTTGCGACACCGAGTACTGAAGAGGGTTATTGAAAATTTAGCTAAAACATTTACATTGAATCATGTTTAATTTTTAAAATTTTTTATCTGTATATGTCTGTAGTCATGTAATATACGTATAATTTAGTAGGTAAATTTGTCAATATATTGAATTAACTAAAAATAAAAAAATGAAATGTTTGCAATTAAGACATTTTTATGAATAAATATTAAGGAAGTATCTTGAAATTATTTAGAAAATGTATGCATCGCAACAACATTTTGTACAATTTTAATCACAACACAAAGCACTTGAAAATCTAAAGCAGGACACTAATTGAATGCCCTCAAACGGAAGGTTTTTTTTTCGGGAGTGTTTTATAAAAATTCATTTACATTCAAAAAAATTTTTCGTAAATTTCATTTTATTTTTAAATTAATGTTTTTGAAAAATGGTAGTTTGAAATTGATAGGTGGGAACTCTTTGAACTTACAACGTTACAAACACGAAATTAGGTACTTTGTCAATATGTAACAACCCCTCCCCACAAAAAAATAAAATAAAAATAATGCGAAATTGCTTTAACATTGTATAGGATAATTTTGATAGGTACGGACCTGTATTTGAAATATGAGTTTAGTTTTCTTCTTTATATGAGGTGATAAATTCAGAAATATTCCGGGGAAATTTTCCACCCTCCCCATTTATTCCCAGAGAATTGATATATAGCCTACGAAAGATTTGCGATTTTACACTAATTATTTGTCTAGAGAACGAAAATAACGAAACAAAGCAGCTTCGGTTGGGAACACATTTATTTCAAACAAAATCATTTTAAAAGTTTGTACATCTCTTCATTTTTTTCTATAAAGGGCATATACTATGCTAATTTGTATATCTTTCTTTACATTTGGGAGCAGGTACATTCTGAACAAGTGATCAACAATTACAAAGAGAAATAACAACAACGTAAATAAAACGTATTTTACAATAGAGCTAAACAATAAAAATATTCAACAACATTTAATAATTCTACAGTGAACAAATATATATAAAAAATAAGATATTTTTAAAGCTTTTCTTAACAATAAGAAATAGGTAACAGTGGATGCAATGATTACATCTATTATCAAGTGATATACTAATTCTGATAAGACTGAGAAAAGCAAACAAAAAAGATTTGTACTGATTTTATAAAAATGATCATTTTATTCTCATGGCAATAAAATACTAAAAATAAAACAATAATTCCAAGAACAAATTGTTTCAACAATGCAATTTATCTCGGAATCAACATAAAAGTATGTCAACATTAAAAATGTATTCGTGTAAAAATGATTACTTACACTGAAACTGCGAAATGAAATTATATTTATTTATGTATTATATTATGTATGTAATATATTGGATATAATGTAAAATTAATTTTCCATAATTGCATTAATTGGATTACATTAATAATAATTGCATATAATATAAATAATATTGGATAAAAATTTTGCAAGTGGCAATTGTTTTATACTAAAACATTTTACGAAAATTAAAGGTAAATCTAAATTTATTCTAGTAGTAAACCAATATTAGCAAAATATTGTTGCTAATTTAGACTAAATCCTGTCAATTTTGCAATGTTTATAGATTAATAAATATGAAGCCAATACTGTCAGCTGGCAATTGTTTGTTGCGATATACGAGGCTAAAATTAGATTTGAGTGGGAGTAGCACTATTTCCAAGCAATAATCATTATGATAAATTTCTGCTATTGTTTAAAGCATATTTTTATAGTTTTCAAATAATGCTGGTCAAAATAACTAAAATGAGGTCGTTAATCACAGCCTTGCATATGAGTCAAGTAATTTTATACTTCGTACGTTTTATAATTTCGGTAGCATTTTATTTTTACATTAATTTTAGCCTTCTTAATTATATTCATATTTCATGCTTACGTTTTCTACGCTGTAACCTTGCAGTCAATATGCATGTTGTATCAATAGAATACCTATTATTTTTTAAAGTGTTAACCGCCATAGATTGCGACGAAATGGCGTTGGAAGACATATTACAAAAATGTTTTTCGGTGTTTATAGATTCTATTCAATACCCAACCGCGGCAATGTTTCTTAATTTTATACATTTTTAGAAGACTCAGCACCTGCCATTTTGATAATAAATGACAAAAACTCCAATTTCAGTTTTTTTAACAAAAAAAGTACCTTAATATTCTTGGAACATTCTGGACAAATTTCGGAACGATTCGATAAATAATAAAGAAGATATACTTAATTTTTCCAAGCCTTCTCATTCAATGTCTCTTTAAATGCCAATGTTTAGACTCTCATTCTTCAGTTCGCATTTTTATATTTTCATGCTAAGACTTCAACATAATTGCCGATTTTTTTTAAGTATCTTTAGACCATGTGTGTAATAACAAAGTATCGGATTAAAACAAAGAAACAAAACCTTAAAAATATGCTTCTTTCTATGTTTTTACTTACCTATCATACGTACTACAGGTGTAAATCTTGTAATCGTTTTGAAAATCGAAAAAACTTTTTTAACGGATTCATACGTTTCAAACTCAGAAGATACCGAAAAACACATTTTTAGAAAAAAAATTGCCATCCGTCTGTGTATCTGTAATCGCTTTTATCTCCCGAATAAATTGAGATGAAGACTTGAAATTTGGCGTGTATTTAGTGTGTAATAATGTGACGAATACTACTGAGTATCAATAACATCAATTACCAGGAATTTTTTTTCCGAGCTCTCGAAATATTCGTTCAGATGAAAGGTATATAAAATATTCGAAATTCTTTATTTTATGGAGTGAATATAAAAAACAAAAAAAAAATGCATAAATTTTGTATGAAGAAGGAAATCGGTCGAATAATTTGTTGCCGATATATTTGTAATCATTTTCCACACTCTTCAATTTTTGTTGTTTCGATAGTTTAGAGATTTATGTAATCTGTCGAAATTAGTTGTCGTCAACGGGATAATTTAGTAGTAACCGCAATTCCGTAATAGAGTATTACTACTACATATTAAAAACAGTTAAACATACGTTTAAATTTTATTTGGGCATTGCATTGCATCTTATAAATAGTTTATCCACGTATGATTTTCATATTTTATCCTATGCATATATATGATTTGTAAGTAATATGGTGGCCCCAAATGACTAATTTCCATATATATTCACCAGTTATTTTCTCTGCTGATGTAATGGACTAATAAAAAATCCAATATTTAGATTTACATAGAAAAATGTACTCTGAAATAAAGGATAAAAAAATCTATTCCCAAATATTAAATATGAAAAAGAAAAAACATTTTTTTTTTCAGGAATGCAACTAAAAAAATGCTATATTGAGAATTTAATATGCTTTATGACTAGCTTTATTCAAGCATGAATCTAAAAATATCATATAATGTACAGTTACATTTTTTTTTTTTTTTTTTTTTTTTTTTTTTTTTTTGTGCCGAGTCCCTTTTAAAACAAAATTACCAAATTTAGCTCTTTTTACACGTTGAACGCAAAACTGAAATCGTAAGCATGACTAAGAGGCAATGGGGTATTTTTTACAAAATATATAAAGTATCAATAGTCTCGTTTCATGGAAAGAAACTGTCTTCAATGAAAATATTTATTGAAAGCCCACTTGTGTAGTGGCCAAAGCATCTAACTGCCGCGCTGCAGGTCGAGTGTTCGACTCCTGACTGTGTAAGGTTCGCATAGTCCTTTATCCCTTCGCAGTCGTTAAAATGAGTACAAAGCTTGTATACCGAGGATCTCGCGTTAGGCTGACCACCTAGCCGCGATGCATGCTTCATAGCGTCGGGACTTCAAGAAAACACGGATAGGCACTGTCGGTCTTGATCCTTCACGGATTGAGTAACCACAGTGTTTAGTTTTTCAGAAAATCTTCATAAACACATATTCGTGTGCTGTGATAATAAATATGCAAAATAAGTTGGCAAAGATTTTCCATAAAAAAATTCGATATTGCTGGAATATTTCAATGAAATTTAAAAAATCTGCAGAATATTAAAATATCTATTTACAAAGTAAAATTTCATTATGCAATATCTTTAATAAAAAGTCAATTGAAACATTTGCACAATATTTAACCACTATTGGTTTAATCTCAGATTTTATTTTTTTACAATAAAATGCGAAAAGATTTATTCAAAAATGATCAGAAAAGTGCCAGAAATTTTAGAAAATATATTCGAGGTAGTTTATTTCATGCAACTTTTTAACTGCACCATTATACAAAATAATGGCACATTAAAATATATTGCCATTTGAATTGAAAGTTAAATTAATAGAGTACCAATTTACATTTAAAAAACTAAAACAACTACACATTTTATATGCATAATAAATAACCTCGAATCAAATAATTTCTAAGAAATCAGTAGAGAAATATTCGCTAAACGAATCGCAAAATTTAAGTGCATATTCTTATAATCTAAACTGATATTTAAATTCCATATAATTAGTTTGAAAAAAATCAACTGATTGCATATTTTCTTCAAAAGTTTTTAATAAGAATCCATTTTGGGAAAATGCTGATCAAACCTCGTTACTAAAATCTTTATAAATATTGAGGGACTGGATTCAATAGTCTTGAATTAATTAAAAAAAAAAAATTAGTCTTGGAATATTATCTTTGAAAAACATTTAAATTGAATAAAAAAGAAAATTGAAAATTTCAATTACTTTTATTATAAGATATTTAAAATCAATTAAATGGAGTAAAGGTTTCGTTGTAATATCATAAAATATGTTTGGAAGTTAATATTAGACTCTCAGAATGTAAATAAATGATTTAAAAATTCAATTTCGTGCCAATATATTCCTTCTATAGATACTATTCTCTTTATAAACACTATATCTTTTGCGAAATATATTTAGAGTATCGTAAATTTTAATTAGTTTTTCTGTCTTTTTTTGCTTCTGATTTAATTGCAAAATTAAACATTAAAATGGGGAGAATTGTAATTAATTTCAGATTGTACATTTTAAAAACAGTTATTTCTTTTTGAATCATTTTTGATAATTCCATTCATAAGGAATTTGTGTGGCCAAGAAATTTTTTTGCGATTGACTAAACTGGTGAATCAAGAAAACTAATAACTTGTGGAAGTCACCTACACTTTTTCAATTAAAAGTTTTTTTGAAAAAGAGAATTAAAGAGCATGTTTAAGAAACTTTCTCTTGTTTATTTAACAATAAAACAATGGTGAAAAAAAACATTCTTGACGGAAGTAATACACTTTTGATAGTTTAGTACATTTGAAAAGAGACGAACTTCAAAACAATTTCGGTTGATTACTTTGAAAATAAAATAATTACGTAGCTAACAACAAAAAAATCGTCAGTAAACATTTATTTATTGAAATAATTTCATGTTTGGCGGTGTAAATAACAAGGTTTAACAGCAATTTCTAATGAATTGGTAATATTTTCTCTTTGAAAAAAATATATACAATAAAGTTTAGCAAAAGAAATCAGAAAATAGCATACTATTTTAATTTAAAACTTGAAAATGTATAATTTTCACTTTGGTTAGAACATTGGTAGTTACCTTTCGTCGATTAAAAAAAGATGCCAGTAGACATTTAAAATTTTATTAATGAGATATAAAATAATAATTACATTAAATCTGATTGTAATTACTAATTATTAAATTTTTATTTCAACAAAATTATTAAAAACAAACACTTGCTGATTAAATTTCATATCTCACAATATTGCACACTGAAAATGGTGAAGCAATTTTGATTTCTAATTGTCAAGTAAATCTGTCCAATAATAATCAAACGAAAAAGAACAAACAAGTAACAAAGTTTACATAAGAATTTATGTATAACTATAATGAAACACAACCATAATATATCACCTTTTTTTTATGTACAAAATATACAAAATACACCTGAGCTAATGGAAGAAGCTAAAGAAATGACATGAAAAGAAATATTTTATATTTTTCAATAACATTTTCGATAGAAGAAAATTAGTCAACCATATCATAAATTACAAAAGGGCTGAAAATTTACACGAAATATATATACAAAAGGTAAGTATTAAATCTCATTTCTACCAAGACGGGGAATAACTCATTGCACAATTGAACAAATTTACCGAATTAAAATTAGAATCTAAGCATAACACACATCGACCCCAATATTTCTCATATTATACCATTATTATGCAATCCCATTGTTTTCAACTATTTTAATTGTAGAATCAATGGCTTATTTAATAATTTTTTTTTTAACAGATGATTATTACTAGAGATCGACCAAAAATCTGAATTTCACCGATCATTCGTTTTAGACGAAAATGCTGCAAAAAGTTTGGTCGGATCGAAACTATCTGTACTCTAAAAGTCTCATTTCTTCTGGAATTTTGAGCACTACCCATTCATTAAAGCTATAGTGGATAAAATGATACTATTTATTTATTGCTACGAACTTTACTGTCTATAACTATCAGTTATGACAGACTCGTGACGTGAGTGCAGATTATAAAGCAAGAAATGCATATATGACTAAATTTTGCAGCCGCTTTTCACGTACTTGTTAAAAAGCTGCAGTCTTAACAATAACAGAAAACTTTTAGTTTAAAACCGCATTAGTATTTCAGTTCAAGTATAGCAGATGATCATTTAAAAAATCATTATGAAAGATAAATCGAAACGTATATGCCTAAAACATTTTTCAATTAGATGAAATTCGTATAATTAGAAAACATCAGAGGCAACGAGAACCAACTTGAATGAATAAATTAAAAATCATGCATATTTATTTATATATTAATTGCTTAAAAATTAATAAAATAAAAATGGACATTTCGATTTTCATTTTCGGTTGAATACACGAAGATAACTGAAATTCGGTTTCGGCTAATCCTTAATTATACTTACTCTAAATCAAGAATCTTTGGCATTTATGAAAAATGTTTACATAATATTTTTTTTCTTTTCTTCAATATATATGATTTGTGAATTAAAATAGAAAAGCAAACATATATTAATAATAGACCAATTTATGGAAAACATTTTTTAGAAATCAAAAAGTAATTTGAAAAGGCAAAGATTTAATCCTTTTTTTTTTCCTCTTACAAAATAAAATTCTTGCTAGACATTTAAATTTAGAAATTAAATATTTTACTACCCATAATAGTTAGCATACATAATGAGTACTTATATGCTTTTCTATAACTTCGAATATTTCGCTACTATTACAATAGAATAAACGCCAAGTTTTAAAAGATTCTATTTTTAAACTTCAGCGTACAATTTATCACTTATCTCCCCATATTTATATTGATATATTGTATCAAATTCACTGTTTGTCACTCTGATACATATTACAATATAATATTTATGAAATTTGTTCAAACTATGAATATTTTTTGAATGTATTAAAATAAAGGTACATGGAATAGAAAAACCACTTTTAATTATGTCTAAATCAGCAACATGTTGAAATTTTATAGCAATGCTAGTCATTGTATGGAGGCAGTAGATGACGATACATTTACATTACTGTAGTTCTCTCTTTAAAAACTACAAACTGTAAAATGATTATTTTTAAGTTATAAAGAACTATTTCAGAAATATTGCGATTGGCCAATTTTTACAAAACTTGCAGTTTGGAAAGGCGTTTAAACAGAAACATTTCAATTTTGCATTCTAATCTAATATATAAGATATCTCGGAAAACGAGACTTTTCGAACAAAATTAGACAAGGAATGCCCATACGCAAGTTCATACGCATTTTGAAGAACTATTTACATAAAAAGACAGTATTTTAGACATAAAAAAGAAATAATTGCAGGAATAGTTTTAAAAAATCAGAATGATTTAAACATGCGAGAAAAAATTAATGAAATGGATAAAATTACATTCGCTTCAAAAAAAATTTTTTTAACATAATTTAACATTTTTTGAAAGACAGACGTGATTTGCAACTTTTTAAGTCGAATTCCAACACAAAAGAAGTGATTTAAAGATAATTATTTAACAACTACACAACTTGTAAAAACAACTTGTAAAATAAAACACATTACACATTTAAAAAAAAAATTAAGAAAAAAAATGCGTTTAAAATAGAAAATCACCTAAAAGTGTGAAATTTCTATAAAATTTATTTTCACAATGACATTTAATAAAATATAACCAACATAATGTTCAATAAAATATACCTTGTTCGTTTTTCTACAATTTTTAAAATTAAAGTCAATGGTTATCTTTCAAATTTCTTTTGGAAAATCATACTTCATAATTATATAGTCAGGCTTTTGGAGTATATTTATAGTTTTTTTTTTTATATATAGAGAATTTGTTAATATCAAAATAATCTCTTGAGTGTTCAACAATTTTTACAATTTATACATGTCAAATTCATATGTAGCCATTGAACATGCGCATCTTATGTTAAGAAAATATTGGATTTTTAGCATCTCTATACAACACTAAATAATTACGATACAGATTTTGTGGCGAAAACTATTTAAGGGAATTCGGAGAAATAAGGTAATTTTTAACATCTTAACGGGGTGAAGAAAAGATGCTGTTGCCAAGATGTTTTGACTCTTTTAATATAATTTTGGATTTATATTTACAGCTTCTATTATTTAATTTTGTTTGACGACTGTTTAAATGTGAAAACAATATCAGAAAGGTTTATTTAGAAGATTTCAATTTATTTCCATTGTAACAATTTGATTTCATTTGATTGCATCAATATTATTTGATTCATAACATGATAGTAATTTTTTTATATTTTAATTTATGTATCAAAATATAAATTTTTTTGAACTACGATTGAATAGTTTCTCTCTCTTTATCTCTTTCTATTTGGTTGATATAGTCGATTTAGTCAGTTACTTCAATGTTAGTCGGGCACCATTAGCATTTTTCTTTGTTTTCAATAGCAGTTTAATTTTGGCGTGTATAAATAAAAGAAAATACTTCGACTGTGAAATAAAACATTTTGTGTCTTTCGTTATCATTTTATGTGTTATAAGTGGAATAAGATTGTAACAATTTAGAAGTGGTCTTTTAAATGTGTATTGTTTAGATACATAAATATAACAAAAATTAATTTGATACAAATAAAATACATTAAAATCTGGTAAACAGACTTATGTTTTTAAGATTAAATAAATTTAAATATTTAAATCAAAATAAATCACGAAGGTAATAAATACATATCCGTAACTATATTAAGGCAGTCAAAATCTGTTAAAAAAAGAACAGCACAAAACAGAGATCAATGAGAGAAGGAACAAAATTTTACCTTATCTATCCAAATCCTTTAGCTTTTAAAAATGGTAAAATCTCGTTACAACCAATCTCTGTAGAGTGCTTATTAAATTGGCTATGTACAAATAACCGTTATATTGAATATTCTTATAAGGAGACAAGATAGAATTTTTTTAACAAATCAAATAATACCCATTAAACCGAAAATTTTTTAAAATTACAAAATTTTTTAAACGAGAATTTACTGTACATTACATAATTTTAGAAAAATATTAGTTTCTTTAATTGACCTTTGGTTAACCTTATAGGAGAAAAGTAGTTGTGTTTTTGTAAAGTTGAATTCACACCAGATTTTTTTTAAGTATTTAATTAGACAATAAGGAAATGTAAATTTACAACTGTTTTACACAAAAGTTACAAAAGATTTTTATTATTATTATAAAAATGTTTATTGTATCACTTGCTCTACAAGGAGCAATCAGCATTTTATTTCAAAATTTATATTTTAAACCACTTTACTTTACTTATTGAGGTATATCTATCGTTGTATGTAATATTTTATGCAGGGTGACACGTAAAAATTTTAACATGAATAGAAATATGAAAATCTTCTATATTGAATCCGCTATAAAACGGGATAATAAAATATGCATTATGGAAAAGTAATATCATCAGAGCTTTCTGAATTTGAGATAACGTTTCAAAATAAAATATGATTATTTTGGATACGAAAGATTTTAAATTTATAGAATATATTACATACACACACACACATATATATCTATATATATATATATATATATATATATATATATATATATATATATATTCTAAACTATTAAATGTTACAATTTAAAAATTTGTAATGAATTGAAAATTTAATTTAGAAATTTCCTTAAATGTTTTCTAACTATATATATAAAATATACACATTTTTGCAATTTTCATAAAAATTTAAAAATAAATCATAATAAAAATAAATCCTAATAAAAATGAATCATAAAATTGATCGTGCGCATAATTATCAAACTGGTCATTTTGATATAATTGACTTTAATGTTTAAATACCGCTTGCACTCAAATGCATTTTATGCACACAAAGTCTTTCAGAAATTTCTCTTCTAATGAGAACTTTAGAATGGGGTTTATTTTTAAATAAACCATAAAGAATCCTATTTAACTATAAGCCATTAAAAAATTCGACTTTTGGCCGTTTAAAAAACACATCTGATCATTAAAATAAGTATGGTGAATTAATCATATTTATATTGATATTATGGTACAAGGATATGTGCACAGTACCAAAATTTAGCTCGAATGCTGTTGAAAATTCTAGCTCCAAGAGGCAACTAGCAGTAAAGTATTCGTTTCATCCTTACTTTTGCCTCAACCAAGAAATATTTTTTAAAATTATTATTATTATTTTTTTTTTTAATTTCCAAAAAATATTTTAAAGAAATTTTGAAACTATTGTAAATTTAACAGGTGGGAAAAAGCACTGAATAAAAAAGTCACCCTGCATAAATTAGTTTACATTCTGTGGGAATTCATTCTATTGCTTTTTGTTTTTATTTTGGTAATGTATGTTCGCGGCACGTTTGATGCCAGAGCATATAAGGGTAATAATGACAAGATTCATACAGTGTAATAAAATAGCTATCTCAAAACAGTAACTGTAGTGCAACAGATCTTTTGAGTATAAGAGTATATCAAGAATATCTGCAAGTGCATGAAAACTTTACAACGATTTTCCAAAATATCTGCCTTTTCATTTTCAAAATACTTGTTAAATAGAGTGATAATATAAAATTATACATATGCATTCAAACAAGTTAATCAACCAGTCATATTTCATATACATGAAGTAGCCTGTATATTGGAGTAGTCTATTGTACATGGAGTAGTATACAATAATTGAAATCTGAAATTTTTCTATATTTTGTCTAATTTAAGAATGCAGTTCACAAATTACAGATAAATCTATTGGGGTTTTACAAAGTTCAAAAATTTTTTTTTAAATTAACATTGTTTACACACCTTCTTAATATTAACAACTCAATTCAAAAATTACTAAATACATTTCATTCTCACTTTAAAAAAATATAATGAATGGTAATTTACTGCATGAAAAACAATATTTAGTAAACATTCACTTTATTACAAAAATCAGAGTTAAAACAAATATCACTTTTTTACAAGTTAAAAATTTCGCTCATTAGATAAAATTTTATGCATAATTGCTACTACTTATACACATACATACATACATACATACACAGATGAGATGGAAATAGATGTAGCTTTCTAATTTGAAGATGCACCAATGTACATTATGGTACTTTTTCATTGTATGACACAAAAAAGGTGAGGTACGACTGGACGCGGACAGACACTCACATGCTGAATGACATCGTCAAACATGCATTCAATAGAAGAAATATACATCTATTTGTAATTCTAATAATATTTTTGGACTAGAATAAATGTCGTATTTCATTAACGACGAATATGTTGTCTAAGTACACATTCATTCATAAAACCGTTGGACAAAACTTTCATTACGTTGGGCACATATTTCAAGTTGATTAAAATACAAAAATACAGCAAAAGGAGAGTAATGATTACACAAAAAACAGATCAATTATTATTATTATTTACACCTTTACATAAAATAAAAATGTGAGAGAAAAACAAATATTGCCAAAAATACAAGGTTGACAGAGTTGATTACTTTTTATTTTTTTATTAGGTGCACCACCGTTTCCAAACAACAATCTTTGTGATAAATATTTAGTAAAAATGAAAGATTATTCTTTAGAAATTGAGGTACATAAAAAGTAATTTTAAAATCGTAGCCTATGGCATTTCTTAAAACTATCAACATTTTAAATTATAGATATTCTGGAATTATGTTGTTCCACTATACATTACAAAATATCAGAGCATATAATGTACATATTTTATTTTATTTTTGTAACACAGTCTGCACAAAAGCAAGGTTCGACAAACTTAACCTGGATATGTTAATACAAAATTAACGAAAAATTCCCCCCCCCCCCAACTTCACACTAATATCTCCTATATAAGTGTCCATAATGTACAGATGTTCAGGGGAAAAAACGTTACCAATATTTTTAAAATGTTGCGCAATTTTGGCTATTAAAATAAATATTAAATTTTACGAAAGAAGTTATAAGTATCCGATTTGAAAACATAGAAAATACTATTCGATTTGAAAACATAGAAAGTATCGAGTCATACAAAATATAGAACCTATGTAATGTTCTTTTCGTTAAGTAGTCAGAAATGTATATTGACAATTTAAGATAAATATATTCGATACGAATTTAAAATAAATTTATAAGGATGATAAGCTTAGAAAATACCGCAAGTGTAGTCAATGAAGATAACTTAGATTAGAGATCATTATTTAACGTTTTTTATGTGTTTTCACTTTCGGTATATTGAGCCATTCCAAGCCACGTGCGGGACATATTACTATTGTTTTAAGTGTTATGTCCTAAAATTAAAACAATTAGCTGTTTCCTTAGATCAAAAGTATTAAAATGTAAAGATTTATAAATCTATTAAAAAAAGCAGCTTACTTAGGTCTAGGGTTGAAAACGTGGAGTTTTTTTTTTTTTTTTTTAAACCTATTGACCCCTTTGTGACAGGAACCTTTTACAAAATTTTTTAATTTTTTGTCACCGGTTTTAAAAAACAAAAAATTGTGCTTTATTAAATCGAGAAAATGCTCCGATTAAATAAGCCCAATTTTACAGTAAAATTTTACGCGTGGAAATAAACGAGGATTCTTAAGCCTTTTTGCGACACATACACTGTCGCTCGTCCCCAACGAGTTAAACAGTCATTCCATATCATGTGTGGGACAGATTTTCTCTATATTACTGTTGTTTTAACAAACTATTTTAACCTTAAATTTAAAAAAAAAAAAATATACCAATATGAAAATACAAGGTATTTTATTATTTTCAATGCTTAGTTAAAATTCTAACTTATAAGTTAATAGGTATGGGTGTTCATGTAAGTATCTATTTAAGTAACTGTCCATTTTTCTTCATGGAATGGCCCATTATACAGATTTATCAGGCGCATTTTTAACGCAGATGAGAAAAAACACTCGGGTTCAATGTCTTCGGATTCAGTTGAAAAGAGAAAATTTTATTTGGAAAACAAGAATGTAGCTTAAGCTTTTTAAATGGTTTTACAACCTTTAAATTTCAGTTTGAAAGGAAAATTAATTGCAATTTCTAGCATATATGGAAAAATATACATACCTGATTTTCAAGCTTACGAACGTTCAATGTTTTTTAAAAAATCGTTTGTCTATCCTCGCTTTCTGCTTTGAGTTCTATTCCGAAATTCCATAAAACAGAACTCATGTCTTTGTTACAGTTTTACAATAATATTTCAAAAAAATAAGAATGGATTTTTTTTTTTTTTTTTTTTTTTTTTTGTCAGTGTGAGGGTATATAAAAAAATTCTATTTCGGAAAAAACAAAATGTTATCATAAAAGGAGTATCTAGTATTAATATTTATTTCTGTGTAAAAAAAAAAAAAAAAAAAATAAAATAAAATAAAATGCGAAAACTGATTTTGAAACAATAAAAAATTATTTCTGTAACGTACTTTAGGGATTAAGTTTTTAAGACATGAAAATGTTAGGTTCCGATTTCAAATATTTGTTCTCAAGTTACAGAAAAAACAGTCCAAATTGATATCCATTAACTATGCGATAACATATCTACTAGGTATTTTCTTACAAGACATGGCATAATGAAGAGAGTTATTATTTCTTATACTTTTCTTACAACAGTTATCTTTAGATTTATAAAATAGTTTTTTAGTACCACAGTAAATAATAATAATGAAAAAAAATGTGATCATTTAGATATGCCAAAAGCATAACAAATAATATATGTTTATGAAACCATTAATCTCCTTTTAGTGTATTAGAGCTTAGCAGAATGTATGTATTTCCAACAACGATATATTTTCACAGTACCAGAAAATATATAACAATTAACAGCTAATCTAGTGACTATTTATCATGTCATTAGAAGACGAGGCATGCATGCACACTAGCACCAAAATTCTACAAGCTAAAAGATGTATACATAAAGTCTATACAGAAAATCCATAAAATAAATTATACAAATCAAATGTGGAACAATTTTCATTGTGCAAGTACCTAACTAGAATTTCCCCAATTATCAATAAACTTTTTTTTCTCGGCCTTGATATACATACTAGAGAAAAATACTTACAATTTCATCTGAAAATATATTTTATACAGATGTTTATAAGCTCTGTCACTTCTTTTAAATATAATTCCTCTTCCATTTTGGAGAAAAATAGGGAACAACCCTTGTGGATTGTCTCTTGTTGGAAAACATAAAATATGGATTTTTTTTTTTCTTTTCTTTTCTTTTTTTTTTTTTTCAGAATGGTTCAATTTAACTTTCTCAAATGGGGCTTGGCAAAACACATGTTTTTTTTTTTCCAATTTTCTAACACTGATGTCACAAACTAAGCCATTTTATATTAAACTCAATTTAAAGCAGAAGTAAAATGTATTTAAGAACATCGTTTTATATAATAGACATCATATTCAAGATCAACCATGTATATAATATACGTAATCATCAAATTCGATTCATTATTTGCATAGTGCATATTTGAGTTACTTGGATGAAGAAATAAAAGAGGAGACTCAATCTTGGATCTACTGCTTTGAGAGTTTTGATATGATTAATCGAATATAATAATATCTTAACATTCACGAATTTGTATTATTCGCAAAATAGAAAATAAACATTTTAACATTCGCGAATACTTAACTTATTCACAAATTTTGTTTTATGAAGAATAATTTTTTACGAAGTAAACTTATTTTGTTTTACTCTTTTCTTAAACTATTTGATACTAAACAGCTGCATTGTACTGTTTCACCAATTTTTGTATTGAAGCAAAATATAGATTAGTCATACCGAGAAACCCTAAATGTGACCTTGAAGCCAAAATAAAATAATCTTACTTTTTTTTTAATTCAAAATTTTTGTTGCAAGTAAAACATTTTCTGCAAAAATTGTTTGGGAAATTTTAAAAGTCCGAGAAAAAATTGTTGAGAAAACAGTGCGAATGCGATCCTTCACTCATGATGAATCCTAAATTTAAAAGAGAAGCTAAGACTGTAACTTTTCCTTTTATGGAACGAGAAATTCATAGAGTATCTGTTGTATTAAAAAATCGAATATCAATAAATATTTTCAGCTATCAACTAAACTTTGTACAATACGTCCATAATAATTCAAATTTATTTACAGCATATACTTTTTAATGTTTAATAATTAAATATATATTTTGGCGTTTCAATCGTTTTTTTTTCTTTTAACCGCCTCCATGTTTTGCCCATTATGGACAAAACATGGAGGCGGTTAAAAGGGTTACCCAATTTTAAGGCCAATTCTTGAGAAACTGGCCGCGAACATAACGATTTAGGAGGACAATTTCTTTGAGGAAAAAGCCCACGTTTTGAGCTTGTTTTTCAAAATATACCGTATTTACTCGTGTATAAGGCGCACTTTTTTTTCAAAAAATTAGGGCAAAACTCCTAGGTGCGCCTTATACACGGAATAATTTTTTACTGTTGGATGCAGTCGAACTATACACATATGAAACAAGAAATTATTCAAAGACGATATTAAAACTCGAAAAATGTTACCTAATTGAAGTATTACTGCATATTTATTTCACTCCTTGCGGTTTTTTATACAACAGAGCTAATGACATTATCTAAACGCTAATTAGCAATTCTCTTTACCGTCACTCATTCCTATTTCCCGTCATTCTCTTACAACCCGAAGTCTAAACATGCATTTTCGTCTTGTTTTCTGGTCTGGTGTAATGTTTGTTTCGACCTTTTTTTTTTTTTTTTTTTTTTTTTTTTACTGAAATTCATTTGGTTATTCTTCTTTAGCGTATCAAATTTATGGTGCGCGTTATACACGAGATTTTAAGAAATCGCCATTTATACTTGTAAAGTAGTGGTGCGTCTTATACACGCGTGCGCCTTATACACGAGTAAATACGGTATATAGGTAATTTTACTTACTCATAGTAGAGAAAGGAGAAGGCATGAATTTAATTGGTTAGTTCGTTCGTGAATTTTAGCTGGGGCGTGGGGACGATAACAGAGCTTGGCCCAGTCCTGGGTGCCAATGTTTGATGCAGGTAACGGATACTATTTTCCTCCCTATTCGGAATATTGAATTTTATCCCGAAAGATTTGAAATTTTATGAGTTTTAATGAACAAAGGTGTAACCCTCCTCCTCTACTGTAAAAACAGAAAATCGTTTGGATACAACACTGTCGGACGCACTTAAAAGGAACACAAAGTGGACTTTTAATATTAAAGATTGTTCAATTTTAAGATGAAAAAGCAATAGATGTTAGATTAGAAGACAAAATTATCAGAAGCAAATTAGCTTTAAGCATTAGAAGTTAGAAAAAAAGCTGTAAAAATTTTTAATTTATAAAAGTTGTTCAAATTTTGTCCTGACATGCATGTATAATTAGAAAAAAAACGAATTATTCTTAAAGGGAAAAAATACATATATTGAATTTAGATTTAAAATGGATTTTTCTGAATTTAAACAGATGAATTTTTAAAATTGGTTCAATTATTACAAAACAAATCTAACTATGTTTACAAGCAATAAGAATTTGTTAATTTTTAACTGGTTTTCTAAAATTTTAATTTTGTATATATTAATACAAAGTTCAAAGGGTTAAAAATGGAATATTTGCCCATGCTTATGTTTAAATCAAAGGGCATAAATTCTCTTATACTTTTTTATCGCGAGTAGATAAGACCTTTACAAAGGAAAACTTTTGAACAGTTTATTAAAAAAAAAATAAAGGTTCTAGCATTTGTTGCTGCATTTCACAAACATTATCGAACTTCATATACTGTTTTATATGTAGTGAAGGTGTAAAAAATATGCATATTTTTCGTGGTTTTTTAAGATATGAGGCATATGAAAGGGTTAAACACAATAATAAGATAGATTATTAAAAAAGAATAACCGTTGAATTTACACATCATATAAAAGAAATCCTAAAATTGGAATTTCTTTGTTATAAAGCCTTTGGCACAACTCAGTCTTAAGAAAGTGCGATTTCACACTAAATATTAAAAACAATGAAGTGAAACGGCGACTAATAAAAAAATTCTAATCTTATGCGAATTATTTATGCTACATATTATAATATTCATTTGTAATTTACGAATCGATTAAACATATCCTTCTCAATTTATGCATTAAATAGAAAAAATTACAATAAATTGTTTAAGCACAATTTGATACATGGGGATATTAATAGGTGAGGCCTGATGATACTTTTAAAATATAAATAAATTTTTGTTAGAAAGCAATTATGAAAATTTTGCTATTCTCGTCGAATTTAATCTTGCTGTTTTATCTATCATGCCAATGCCCCTATAATAAAGAAGTACTGAAAATTTTAAAAGGAGCCTATAATAGGAATTACATTGAATGAGCATTAAATTAAATCAGGATTTATACAAATATTGTTATAATTTCTAAGAAACACTTCTTATATTGCTTAAAAACACAGGAACAAGAAAATAGCTTTCATAAAGCAGATTTCTTTTAAACGTGTTTTTTGAGGTCCATTGTAAAGTTTGCTTTCATACATTGGCTTAACGTGAAATTTAAGTATAGATACTTAAAAATATTTTAAATTAAGACTTTTTTTAATTAAATCAAATTTTCAATGGCTGATATTATATTAAAAGACAAACCACAGAAAAAAAGGGACGAAAGAATAACACATCACAAGTAATATTTACAACAGATCAAATTAAATATATACTTTTTTATATATATAATGTCAACAAGCAACAATCTTCAAGGTGCCCTTTTCCTCTCAGTATTTAAATATAAAATTAATAAATACTTTCTTTGTAATTTAAAATGTTTTTACATATCACCCGAAATGTCTAATTTTATACAAATCACAATGAATAGTTCTCAAACTAAAGCACCTGTTGAAAACATTGAGCATCAGCTGTCTATAATATTTCAATTAAGTTGACTTTTTTTTAAATATTAAATCACATCTCCTTCATCAAATATGATATTAATACTAAATTACACTCTTCAGCAATAAAAATATATAAAATCACATGCAAAATATATAGCGAACATTCTTGAACTTTTTCCTCATTATCTGCTCAAGAAAATATATTTACGGATTTTCGCAAGATTAATTTGAAAATACAGTCTAATTTTTAAGACAAAAATCTATATTTTCAACAAATCTATAGACTATCTTAATGTTAGATAATAAATTTGAAAATTACAAACTACTTCATCATAGCAGAAAATGTAAACGTTTATTTCTGTCAGTAATTAAATGTTAGAAAATGTTCAATTATTGACACATTTAGTTACGTCTTTTAATAAGCTTTCAATAATCCAAATTACAAACTTTATATAAGTGCATAATTTATAGTTAAATTACAGGTACTGACATACAATGGAAAAACCTGTCTAAAATTATTAACAACAAGACAAAGTAAAAAGTTTAATATTTTAAAACAAATTTTAAAGTTTATAAAAGCTTTCTCTTAATATGTAAAACAGAAGAGAATTTACCTGATTAAATTAACTTTCAGAAAACAGAAAATTACAATAAGATTCACTATAGAATTTTTTAAATAATGGAAATAAGTAAATATATTAAAAATACAAAAATTACAGTAGCTCATTTACTTTAAAACATTTTAAAAACTTCTTAGGACATTAGTAATAGTAGTAATTAAATTTAAAATCAAATTTTTAAACTAGAATTACTTTTTAAAGCAATACTTGTAAAACTAAAGACAAAATGTTTTTTTCTAAAACACATTCTTCTTTTTTACTTTTGGAACCCAGATATACCAAGTTAAAGTTAAATACTAAATCGTAAATTAATTTTGAAAAAATTTCACTTTTTCGCTTATCGAGTTAAATTATTTCTGTTAGTAAAATTGCGACTTGGCCATTTATGGCAACAGAAAGAGAAAACTTTGTGTATTACATACATACAAATTTTGCCATTGTACGTACAGTAAAGACTTCACACTGATTTGTAGCATCTCATGAAACATATGCAACGTATTAAAAATTAATTGTTTATGTTAATAAAAGTACATCTCACAAGACATTTATTACCACGAACAACAATTTTTTAAATCTATTTTGAAACACTGGGTGACAAATGAGAACAAATCCGATGACAACACTTCAACGCGAGAGATACAAATCATTGTACAATAAATATAACACCGTGGCATAAACATATTTATAATCCATACATATTTTGCTGGATTGAAAGATAACCTTTACATTTGACGAGACTCATTGTGTTCTATTTATCATATTTACTAGTTAACTAATTCACAAATTCAACGAGAGGATGAAGGGGGATCTTCTACATAGCACAATACTATATAATATTGCTTTATAATTATTAACAATGTTATATAATATTATGCTACTAATATAATTACTACGAAACACTAATTAAGTTAACAATATTAAAGTATTGTGCTAATAATAAATACTTATAATTCATACATACTTTGTACGATTCAACATATCTCTCGCGTTGTACAATATTACTTGTGTTATACTCAACCCATTTACTTCGAAAAATATCTAAAAATGCATTAGGCAATTTCAAACAAAATTAATGCATACATATTTTAATATTTCAACAAGCACAATCATTCATACTATCTAAACATGGTAGGAAGTGTTATAAACAAGAACGTAAACTACAAAATATTAAATAACGAAATTTAAAGAATGTCAATAATGTTCAATGATTAAATCATTAAAATGAAGATGTAACATTGCATAGACAAATGTAAAAAAAAGAATGATAAAACAACAAACATTAAAGATGTCAAAAGTATAAACATTAGTTCAAAATTCGAAAACTATTTTCAACAGAAAATGGCAGCTTCTTCAGCTCAAATGCTGCATTGTCTAGCATGGAAATAACACACATTAATACAGAGGTATTTTTATGTGCTGTAGGCTCATTTTCACTTGATATACAACAGAAAACATTCCGATTTTTAAAATATTAATGAAAAGCGAAAACTGGTAACATTAAAAAAATGGGAAAACAATAATGAATAAATATAATAATCAGTGGGTGTATGATGGGGATATATTTACATACTTCAGTAGTTTTCTGTTAGTCGGGCACCAGTGCTTGTATATATACATGCATATATAACACTAGAGCCTGGCGAATAGAAAGAGTTTCTTTAATTTTTTTTTCATATAGGAAAATATTTCAATTAAAGCACAACAATTTGGCAGTTGTTTGATCCTTTCAAAGATTAACATTTCAACAGTAGTATCGCTGCTTTAATTGCAACCATTTGACAGACAGGTTAAATTTGCAGGATAGCTCAGCATTCCTTAGAATTCCAACCTAGCGTATGAATGAAAAATGACCACTGAATCGTCCATCTATATACAAACTGCAATCAAAAGAATCTAAACTTCTTAGAAATATTCATGCCCGGGAAAGATGGTTTCTGAAATACGAGAAATACAAACATTTTAAATATAATGAAAATTGTACTAATACATACTACTAAAAACTAATTCATGGTCAGTAGCACTAACTTTTGAAAAATATTATGTAGGATCAAGAACATTTTCAGTAAAATAAGGCTACATTGTTTTCTCCATAATTTATGCCTGTAGGGAGGCAGAGGTAAGAGTGAATGAATAAAAATAATTCCAAGTTAAATTATGTTTCTTATGTGTTCTTTTTTATAAATACATTAATTATATATATAAAACCCCTCCGTGTATAACAATTCCGGGGTCAACCTATCCACGAGAAAAAGAAACTCAATCAATGAAAACGTTTCATAGTTGTAATGGAGCGTTCTCATTGGTCAGATTTACAGTAGGAGCTGTAAATGACGTCACTACATTTTACTTCACTTTGAAATCTTTCCACGATTTCAAAAAGTACACTGTTAAAAATTTGATCCATTTGCTGCAGCGGCACTCCACAGCTTTTATAGAATATCTCTTTTATGACCAATGAGAATGCTCCATAACAGTAAAATAAGCGTTTTCTATAAAAGCGGTGGAGTGACGCTGTAGCAAATGAGTCAAATTTTTTACAGTGTATATTTAATTAAAACTTTTCATTAAAGGAAAGCGAAGGTGCGTTTTAAATGCAATATTGTTAAAATTTCTATATTCGGGTTGCTTAAATTTTTTTTCTTTACAGCCGTGAATGACTCTTGCGAATTTCAAATCTATAAAAAACATTGCGAAAAGTTACCTCCGATTTTAAAGGCAATCTATTTTCTGACCAATGAAACCGTTCCATAGTCGTAATGGAGTGTTCTCAATTGTCAGATTTACAGTGGGAGCTGTAAATGACGTAACTACATTTTACTTCGCTTTGAAATCTTTTCACGATTTCAAAAACACTATTTAATTAAAACTTTTTATTTAAGCAAACCGCGGGTGCGTTTTAAATTTTATTATAATCCTCACCCCCATCAACCAGATAGTTTTGCTATAGTTTTAAATGCAAATTTCTGTTGATTTTTTTTTTTTTTTTTTTTTTTAAAGATTTTTCCCTTTTTAAGTTTAATCGCTGTATTTATCAAAATTGTTTCAGCCTAAAGTGGCTATGATCGGCCACAGTTGTTGTAATTTTTTATCATCCTTTAAAAATGCAAACACGTCATTTTGACGGGCTATCTTCTAGTATTTAATAGTAACACAAAGTTTGTTAATATTGAAAGTGAGAAAAACAAAATGTCAAGAAAAGCATACAGGTTAGTCATTAATTCCGCTTGAAAGGACTTTCAGTGCACCGGTAAGTCTTACTGATGTCTCTACTATTTTTCAAAAAAATATTTTAAGAATGTCGATAAAAAGTGCCCATAAGTTGGTGGTGTTGTACATGTTCCGAATAAGATGCGAAAAGTTCAATAATTATAATAAGGATGAAATAAGGGATAGGTTTTTCTAACCTACACCATTAAAAAATAAGCTACTTACCAAATGGATAAGTGTGATTGCAGATCGTACAGTGGGTTTCGTTTAATATTTCTTTCAAAACAACTTATCCTTTTATTAATAAATACAAATTGTTAATTTATAATTATTAAATTCTTACATATATGGTAGCACCAATAAATTTAAAATAATTATAAAAAGAAACTTATTTATTTTAATCAAATTTAAAGTGTTCAAAATCAAACTATTTAAATAATATCCAAAATTCCAAATTTTTTCAGAATCCGGAAAAAAAAAATAGAGATAAAAATAAATAAAATTTGAAATTTTTTAAAAACAGAAAAAAATTGTTTAAACAAAATTTAAAATTCTGAATCGTTAATAATTAACAATAAAATTTTTAAAATAGAAAGAAAGTTGAATTCCAAAAAATAATATGAATGTCAGTGATAAAAAAATAAAATAAAACCTTAAATTTGCAACCAATACGAAATTACTTTTAATTAAATCCATCTTAGTATAAAAATTGCAAGTTCTAGCACCAGTTCGAACTAATTATCTTCTGTTTACTAGCAAGAGAATTTACCTCAAACTATGATGTCTACACAAAAACGTTGAAGTTAAGGTTCTCTTAAAATTTAAATCACAAAAATGAACGGATGAAATTGATAAATTTGATTTAATTAAAATAATAAACTTTTTCAAAATTTTATGATTTGTCGTGGGAGACGAGGTACTCAGTTGTAGATGAAAGTATACAAAATTTGAATCACTGATTAATACAATTTTTGTGTACGGACTCTGACGGACAGACTGAGACGAATAGGGTTTCGACAAATGAACGAAACTCTAAAAAAAGAAAACTATGTTTTTTAGAATTGCTTCAGATACGGGTAGATATTTTCAAATGAGTGACAATCTGGCCATGCATTCACTTATAGATCTTAAATTATGAAGTGCATTTTAATTTGATAATAAACCTATGCAATAATAATAAGTCGGCAACGCATTCTATCGTAGAGAATTATAATATTTCAAATGTACTAAAGTATTTTACTTGCTTGTATTTTTCCATACAACATTTTGAACACAATAAAAAAATTGTTTTGGCTGTTATTAATAGTTAAGACATATTTCTTAATTTTACGATTGTTATCTATGATTAGATTTTACGCCAGAATTTGTTGCCAAAGAATGGTGCAAAAAGCAAAAAATACTCTAAAAAGTAACAAAGTTTATTTTTATCATTATTTTGTTATAGCAAAAAATATTTTACCTATATTTTTACTGCTGATAGATTGTTCTGATTTCAGGTGATATGCTGCTTTGAGTATAACTTCTGATATCGAGGGGAAACTTCGAAATGTCCTCAAGAACAGTAGATGTTGGAGTTGAATGAAAGAACGATTCCAACTCATTGTAGAGTTCTTTATTCAGAGGCGATTCTTCACTGCTAGTAGGATCTGACGATAAAATCTCGTTCCAGTCTATAGAATCTGAAAATTTCTGTCCATTATTAGCGAGCAACGAACTTAAAATGCTATTTTGATTGACATTTGTCAATGTCTTGTCGATTTCAGGTCCAGAATTGTTAAAGTCCATGAAAATGGCTTTATTCGGCACTGTATTTTGAGGAGTAAAACAGATGGCAGTGTTATCTATTGATACCTTCGTCGAATCAAATATCTCCATAGGAGAAACAGTTTTAAATTCTTCGAAAGATGCAAGTGTCTCGTGAAATCCCTCCATTCCACTAGAGTTGAAATGTTTGGGATTAAAGTTCTCAAGATCATTATATGCACTCACATTTGCGTCATTGCTGTAACTACTAATATTACTGGTTGAATGATAATTATTATAGCAATCAATCTGTGGATATAAATTTTGGTTGTGGTTATAATCACTATTATAGAGATCTGGGTGTACTGATACATTTGAATTTTTCGATAAGCTCAGCACAGAAGATGATGCATCATCCATCTGAGAAAAACTTAACGTATCATGAAAATGCGATACTTGACTCGTATGACTCTGCTCTTCATTAAAATTCATTTGGTCGTATATGATACTTGGGATAGTTTCAATCGACCCAGATATTTGTGAAATATTTCCAGACGCGGGTTCTTTCTGTCTCAGATAGTCACTCAATTCTCCGTTAACGTTTGTCATCTGGCTATTACTTTGTCCAGCTACTGACGCAGCAAGCTGGAAAGTAATTTTCTGAGGAAGAGTGGGATCAAAAACCATTGACTGGTTATTATGGACTTCAGAAGTACCATCCACATTTGCACCATTAATCAAATTGTTGTTAACGTTCACGAAATGTACAGTTCCATTTTGAGATTTGATACTAATATATTGTTTATTACGATGGATTCCGTTAGCACCATCATTTATACCTGGACTATTTACAGAATTGCAAAATTTGTCAATAACAACTGCAGTATTCAACTTGTTCGCGCTATTTCTACATTGTTCTGGTACTAAAATCTTGCCCTTTTTATCATTAGTCATAGTTTTATATGGACTAGATGATAAGGAGGAACTGCAGTCAGTTCTTCTCAACGGTCCGCCACCTAATCGTTGCTCTGGCTCCTCCAGTAAAGCATCTATCTGCACCTCATTAACATACATAGGAGTACAGTTCAATGTAATAGAAGTTGGTCGACTGGTATCCATGGAGCTATTAGTGGAATGTCCTTCAGAGGAATGTACAAAATTAGGTTCCATGGAAAAACTGGATGGAGTTTCTGCAGTTTTACTTTGTTTCTGATCACCAATATCTGAAACGACAGAAAATTCAATGTAACAAATGTTATAAAAATATGTATGACAATCATTTATAACGAAACAAACTAAGCTGAAACGGGTTATAAAAGGGTAAAATATCTTTTTTTGGATTAGCGTACGTTATATCGCGTAAATGGCGACATTTCAATATCGTTTTTAATAATTAACAAGAACTTGGTAAATAACATGAAATTGGACATTAGAAACACTAAATCATTCCAAATATTCTTGTTGCGTATTCTATTCATTTCTGGATGATGGATGATAAATGTTAACTAAGCTTTTTTTGAGCATTACTGCAGATGTTTCATCCCTCCATAATCTTCCCTAGTTCGTTTATTTACGTAAGTATATTATTTTAAAATTTGTATTATTTTCACAAAGTTTACAAGTGATGGGTTGAAGGTTTTTATAATTTCGTTTCATCTCGTATTAACAGAGTTCGACTGAAGTTTAAAGATTGATGTAAAAAAAGTTTATCAAATGATTGTTTTAAATGAAGGTACCTTAAATCCGAATGAATGTTTCTAGCAACTAAGAAATGCATTCAATGAAAATGAAGGTTCAGAAGAAAATTAATGATAATCCACTTCTTGTAAGATATGATGGAACAGTAGCAATTGTTAGCGTGAGAGCGGTAAATTTTTGTTTGGTAATTTTGAGTCTAGGCAAGAATTAAGGGAGTCTTTCATAAACACAATTGAATTTCATATGAACAGAGAGAAGCAGTATGGATGTATGGAAGTCTAGGAAAAAAGTCGCGCATAAGGAGAAGGAGATAAGATAGTTTGTGATTATCACTGTTTTTCCAAATGAAATACCAAATGTATTTTATACCAAGAAATTTAAGTTATTAAAATGTTAGAGAACTAAAAACTGACGCACTTACCAGGACAAGAATCAGGGGAAGAAATTGAAGCACAAGCAAAAGATTTGGTCTCTGCCGATGTACTTGGAGCATCTGTTATAGATGAAGTGTTTATTAGAGTCATAACTTGCTCAAAAGCAAGATCAGTCGTTGGAGAAGCATTGCCAGGATTTTGATTTACTTGAAGCATCTTTGCAGCCATTATTTGAGGAGCATAGCGTTGCTGGAATTTCTTAAGTTCTTGACTTCCTTCTTCTTCACTATTAAGAATAAAGAAATACACGAAAAAAAGTTGATGTTATGATGTTAACAATAAATTTTGAAAATAAATGAATTCGGATTTACACTTGCACATGAAAAGCCATAATTTAAATTACTATTCAAGAGCAGTGCGTTAATACTGATAATGATCACATATAGATTTTTAATTAAGGATCGACCGAAACAGGGTTTTAAGGAGAAACTTAATTTCAGCAATATACCTATTATGAGCCGAAAACGAAAATGCCCAAAAAATTACTTAAAGTAATTAAATTGTATTATTAAAATAATTATATACATATAATTATTAATTATACGTATTTCTTAAATATGCATAAATATTTATTAAATATACATAATTATTAATTAATTTTATTTATGAAATATATTTAAATATTAATTATGCGTATTTATTAAATATACATGATTATTAATTAATTATACGCATAGCCCAAATTGGCTATCTGTGCCTTGGACCCAAAACTTATTTTCATACATAATAAAATGTAATTCATCTCGACACAGAAAGATTTTCTAATTAAATGAATTTCATTTAATTAAAAAATATTTTAATTTTATGTATGCATACCTCGATCATATTTTATAATTATTTTTGAAAATGATCATCTGTCATACTAGAACTTTCTCAAAGAATAATCAAAACACTTATGAGGTATCAAATTTGAAAATTTCTATTACCGTTATGTCTGCAATTTTAATAAGAACGTGAAAAAGTTACTTATATATGCATTGCTTGCTTTATAATTTTCGTTCACATTTTGAATCAGTTATGATTGATAATCATAAACAACGAAGTTCGTAGCAAAAAACTGTCTCATTTGAGCCAAGACAGCTCAAATCGATGAGTGATGAAAAATTTCCGAAGGAAGAAATGACATTTTTGGAATACTGATAGTTTCGGTCGAATTTCAGTCCGGCCAAATTTTTATTTTATTTTAGGATGAACTGAAAGGATAGTCACAGAGAAAGAACTTTCCCTCTCCATCCAGACATGATAACACATATCACTAATAATAAGCGAAACATAGCTAGGGTTGTTCGGTAGCTTCATCGCTTCGGATCCAGCCCTTCCCGCTTTTCAGCGTCTTTAATTTGTGTAATTTTGATTAAATGTGTCCGGTACCTTTTTTTCATTTTTCCCAGTAATCTAGAGAGTTTGATTATTCGGGGCGTAGATAGAGGTCGTAGAATTATAACAATAATATAAATTCACCCTCCGCCTCAGAGACTTATAATAAACGAGACGTAGCTTTGGTCGTTTGGCAGTTCATATAAACTTCTCATGCGTAGTGACTCATGAGATTGTATTGTAAAACAACCTTTAAAGAACTATATATATTTTTTATTCGTACTTTTTAAAATCTTTTAAAGGAAATTTTATAATGCTTATAAAATATAGAAAATGATCGCAGTACAATTTCGTTTTAGAACATTCAGTTAGAACAATACGAAAATCGATTGTTGAAAAACTCATTTTTATTTAAGCTTTCTTTTAATGTAAGTCGTGCTTTAAACTATAAAAATTATTAAAGATCTAAAAATAATTTTACTGCATCAGGTTATTTTTATGAAGTTTGCTTTGTATTTTTGTAAAGCGCGTAAGACTTTAAAAAATAAAAAAATACGTAGTTTTGATTTTAACTGCTCTAAAAATCAAACAATGTGTAAAACTTAAAGATATGTATATTTAAAAATACACCTAACGCTAGAGTATGATTTTACCTTTTGCTGTCATAACATAAAAAAAACTTTTTAAATTATGAAACCTGCGATCGATCTAAGCCAATACTGGGTCATGTTTGGATTCACTTCACAGAATTATGTTTTATACAACAGGCTTAGTTATAAAAATTCCACTTCAGGAAAAGCTTTTTCAAAAAATTTCACTCCTCGAGGTCTAAGTGAACACTAGATACACATTTCATTGGGATTTGAAATGTGTAAACTGGTGAATAAACAAAAAATCTTTACCAAACTGACCAAAACCTTTATCCAATTTAGGGACCGTTCAAATATTACGTAAGCACCTAAGGGGGGAGTAGCGATTTGCTTATTTTTGCTGACAAGGAGGAGGGGAAGTTTGAATGACGCTTATGTAAGATAGTTTCTAAATCTCTTAACTTGTAAAAAATAAAAAACTATTAAAAATTTTAAATTGAAAAAAGAAATAGCAAAAGAATATTAAAGTTTTGATGCCAGCTATTTTGACCGCTCATGGAAAACAAACGATCACAAAAGTGATCGTTTATGTTTCCAGATCGTTTATGTTTTTCTTGAGGTGATCTTAAAAAAAATCCTTAAAAAGGAAACGACAAAATGCTGAATACCAAAGAAAACATCGAACAACCAAAAGTACAAAGCTTGAAAAAATCTGCCATCTTAATCCAGGCATTTAAAATAATTAGCTTTGAGGAAATCAGTAGGAAGACCAAGTTTAAATGTAGATCAACCATTATTGCTTAAGGAAACAGCAGATATAGCTATTATTGGAAGGGCTGCAGATGCAAAAAGAAGAAGAGAGTCATTACGAAGTGTCAAAACACTCGATGACTTTATGGTAGAACTGAAAAAGGTTGGTTTTGCAATAAGCAGGAAAGGAGGATATCTCCTTTCGCTTCCACAAAATTCCTCAACTATCGAAGGTTGACAATCCACCACTGTGACGGAAACCTTCCTCGGGTTCAGGATGACTATCACCGATCTCACATTGATACACAATTTGCAATAATATTCATTCGCTATTTAGAAACTTTAGCTTCAATTCTTGGACCCATGCAAGTGTTTTTTCTTTCACAGGATGATAAAGCACATGTACCTTAGGGAATTACAGCAGCCAATAAACAGGTTCTGATACTGATGCAGATTGAGTATCGCGTATTCTTACCCGATCACGACTAAGTCATTGCTGAACGTTATAAACTTATCCCATCTGTTTACGGTGATATTGAGATTGCTTCAAACATGGCAGGTCAAAGTAGAGCCACAGGTTATTTTGTTCTAACGTTTAATGAGAAACGCAGTTTTTCCACTCCAAATACTCATGCTCAGAATTTTAAAACTATATTAATACTCAAAGACTTTGAAAAAATAGTGAAAACAGAAAAAGGTTTCATCAAACCTGTAATCATAGTTACGGTTGATGGAAGTCCAGACAAGAATTACCGCTACCAGAAAAATATACCGTTATTATTAACCATTTCAAAAAGTATGATTTAGATGGAATTTTCATAGCGTGCAATGCTCCAGGAAGAAGTGCATATAATCGAGTAGAAAGGCGAATGGCAGCACTCAGTCGAGAACTGTCTGGTCTTATAGCTCCCTCGTAATTATTATGGTCATCATCTTGATGAAAACGGTCGCACTATTGATGAAGAAACGGAGCAAAAAACTTTGCTTATGCTGGTAAAACTCCCGCAGAAATCTGGAATTCATTAAACATTGCCAGTTATCCTGTTACTGCCACATATGTTTATTCAGGCGAACCCGATTTTCTCAGTTCTAACAGATGTTAATTTTCCACGTGGGTGAAAAAATGTCCGCGCCAGTATTCGAACCAGGGATGTATTGTCTGAAGTCGCCAATGCTCTTCCAACTCAGCCATCCCGGCGAATACTGGCGGACTAATTCACCCAACTAACCATAATAAACACACAATCTGTTCTGATACTTAAGATCAGCTCAACAGAATAAAACAAAGATATATATATCTTGGTTTTGTCTTGGATTGGTATTCAATGCACGTACAAAAAAGTCAATATCAAGAAAGTTGATGCAAATTGTAGAATGCAAAGAAAAAAAATTGGCGCTTTTTTGCACGTACGTAATATTTCGTATATTAAAAGAACGATTCATTCATACTCTAATTAAAATTATACAATCGTCAAATGACATCATTACAAGTGAGGAGGAGGAATTTATAGATTTAACTCTCTGTCAGGTCTTAAATCTGAATATTACAGAAAATGGATTTTTAAAGATGACGTATGACTATTTTTCTCCTTCCATAAAGTCGCAATTATCAGCAAGAACTTGTGGCCAATATCATGCATCTCAGAAGTCAGCAAATAGATAAAAAAAAATTCAACACAGCGAAAAATGCGAGAAGGCCTGCCTTATACGACCATTGAGAATTGCTGTTCGTCGAGCAAATGAACTTATGTGCATCGTAAAAATTGTAGAAGATATGGAAGACATTGAGTGGATCAATGAAGATGAAGTTGATCAAGATTGTATCCGAAAAGAAAGCGATTAATTTATCAAGTAAAACTGGAAATCAATATCATAACAGATATGGAAAAATGGGTTTGAACAGCCATGATCAGCATCGGAATATAATTTGGCATGTTCAACTGTTATTATGGGCATGGGTACTTTACAAATGACTAAGTTTTGCTAAAATTGTGATCTAAGAAATCTTCTTAAATATAATTGTAAGGAAATAAAACAAGCATCTTTTTATTAGAGTTTCTTTTTTATTTGAATTAAGTCCTTATTTTTTTATTGAGTTATAACTGTTAAAAAGTGGGGGGAGGGTTGCAATTTGCTTACGTAATTATTAAGGGGGTTCGCTATTTGCTAATTTATGCTGACAAGGGGGGGAGGGGGTCAAAAATTACCAAAAATATGCTTGCGTAATATTTGAACAGCCCCTTAGTATTAGATCCTTACTTTGGATAAAATAAATTAAGCGGTTTTTTTTAACAAAAATATAAATTTCACACTAAAAACATAAGCATGTCCCTCATCTCCCTTTCCCTTCAAAAAAAGAGCTTACTTCGATTACCGCAAGAAACATATAAATGAGAAGTGAAAGCATAAAAATAGTACTTGCTTACCTTAGTAATCTGTTGAAACACACGAAATGGCTGATTTCAGTTGATGATTCTTTGTACACTATTTGCCCAGAACTCTGCAGATAGATATACCTCATATCTCTTATCCTCAGCCTGTATACAATTACACCTTTCCCATCCGGGCTTGTGAACACTGTAAAGAAAAGCAAATTATAATTTTGCATTCAGGACCCTGAATCAAAATAGATATGTAGTATTTTTTTGTCAATCAAAAAATAGTAATAAATAAAATGTTAAGTTCAAACCACGCATTCCTTTATTTCATAATGATTATCTTTAATTCCTGTGCGATATATTTATTCACTGACACACTTTTAGTTATTTATCTATTCATTATCATGATGCAACAAGCATAGCAATAATGATGATACCGACTGATTCCATGGGTGTCCCAAATTCGTTAACATTAGAGAAATTCATAGAATGTGAAACACAGAATCGGATTCAGTTTGTGGTAAATTTATTATAAGTCTTTTTTTTAGCATTGTACGAGAAAAAATTTTAGTGGAAATTTTCAAAGAGAGCTCAGCGCGATTTAATCTGATAAAAGCGATGGACACATTTTATGGTTAACGCATCCATCACAGTTCAACATCGTTTTCTTAAATAGCGAACACTCGAAATAATTAAAAAGACGCATTATTTTTATGTTGTATATATTGACTGTTTATACATTTACATGCGTCTGGTCTTCAATTAAATTTTACGAGTGAACAGATCGACGAAGATACAACCTATGACAAAAACGCTGTTATATTGTGAGTTTGTCAAATATATTTATAACATCTTTTAGAAGATATTAATTGATGCTATCAGAAATATTTATGGCATCAGGCCACTTTCGGTCGTATCATAGAGGAGAAGCTATGCGCAGCCCCTTCACATAGATAATTCGACGCTGATTAACGAAAGGTTAGCCGATGTAACCACTGTTGAATTCAGACCCTTTTCACCGGAATGGATTTTTGTAGCTCCAGGGGGACATTATAGAGTTCCGGAGAGGAAATTACATTTTTTGACCATTGAAAACAAAATCTCAAAATTTCGGAAGGTGGGGGTGGGAGGGACAATTCTGTACTACTCTGGAGGGGAATGAAAGATGCCTTCCCTGAAATCAACACTGGATGTAACATTCTTTGTTACGAAAGTTTTAATTATAATATAGATTCACGCCCCCTTTCCTATTTCTCTCTGAGAGCTGAAATACCAATATATATAGGTATTCATATATATTTTATCTGTGAGATTATGAATGAAGAATATACTAACTTATGCTTTTAAAAAATGAATGAAAATATTGGTTAAAAAATTTCAGCTAATCTTATTATTTGTATAAATTTTAAGCATAAGCAGCACCGACGATGTCTTTCTACCAGGACACGACAACATATTTTATTAGTTAATATGTGCTATCCTCATTAAATGATTTTTGGTTATTATACTTATGAATCAGCATATGGGATCGGTGCTTTGAATTTTGTTAAGATTAACATTAGAAATAGGCTCCACCTTTTTATTTTACATAAAGAATAAGAAAATAAAAATTTATAATCTTATAATTATGCAAATAAATTTATGTTAAATAGTTCAAATACAATTATTTAGTTTCAGATGCCTCTTAGATTTTTTTTTTACTAGTAAATTTTAAATAAATATAATTATTTATTCCCAGGAATCAATTTAGCAGAATTATCCGATTACTTCAAGTGATTTTTTTTTAAGGAGCTTAATTATGAGAATATTATGTTAGTAGTTTAATTAAGTTTCATACCTTTTTTTTTTTTCCAGAGTATAGAGTATATACTTAACATATTCAATAACCATCTCAATTATTTTATTGTTTATCCTGTTTTTTTTTACTTCTGAATTGTATGTTAACAGAAAACAGAAAAAAAGTTATCTTCTAGTTTTTTTAATATTAATGTTTTTTCTTTTTGCAACAGTAAACAACGATTATCAGCATTTTAGTTAATATTTATAATACAATAATTTTTCAACATAAAGTGTTAAGTGAAAACAAATAAGTGACATAAATAATAATTACAGAAAATTTGAAACTACAGTAAAAAAAAAAAAAAAAAAAAAAAAACTGAAGATAATTTTTTTAAGTTGGAATCTTGTCTTACATGAAAATTTCTACGTTCGCTGCTAAATACAAATCTAATAACAAAAGATTTTTATGTTACGATGAAATACCTAATATAGAATTTATCTCATGTTTCAAAAGGTTCAGTTAGCTCATTATTAGCCGCCAAAATTACCAGCATGCAATTAATCTTAGCCACACTAATTGAAAAAATCAATTGAGATTGTTCTAGAAAAAACTCTCTAAAAGTTTGATCCACGAATCTTCAGATATTAGTATGCAATGTTTATACAAAAATGTATTATAAACGTAATACTTATCGATATTAATTTTAGAGAATCCTAGCGTATACGAATAGTATGTCAATATATACCAATCAAGTCATTGAATAATTATACTTTCCAATAAATCAATTATGGATTTCTGATCACAATTTATCACTAATAAAAGATCATAAAATATTTACATGAATCTTACGGTTTTCGGTATTTTACAAATTCAATTTTTTTTTCTTGTTTATAGTTTAGTTTGTATTTATGTCGGCCAATTATCTACACGTGGGCTATAGCCCCAAAAGGGGAGGGGGGTGTTGCCCTCCGCGGGGGTCTTCTTAAGGGAACCTAACCCGTATTTACGCAAGGAAAATCCAAGGTTCAAAGAAAATCACTCCGAACGGTTAGGCCGACGGCCGCAATTGGTTCGAACCCAGCACCTGTCATCTACCAGTTTCGGAGGCATAATCTCTCGGCCACTGGTACGGCTTTCTTGTTTATGTGTCGTAATAATATTGTTTTATAATATAACAATAGAATTTTAAATGTCTAACATGTTAAATGTTACTTTTAAAGTTACAAATGTCTATTTTTAAATTTTTAAATGTTACTTTTAATCACAGTGGCACGGTAAAATTATTAATTTCATATTTGTGGAGCACCAGTCTAAAAATTTGGAGATCTTTTACTCTAGAATGCCTATATACATGCGCAAAACAAAAGTTAAAATCCGGTTGTCATACCTAAAATAAACGAATTACTTAAAACGCACACTAGAAAATTTGTGTTTTTTTTTTTTTTGCATCCCTAACGAGAGTTATTTTTAAAATCATCCTTGACACTGATCTTTATTGTTGATTGACGCAAGTTTTTTTAAAAAGCAAAATTCAAACGAAAAATAGCACGGCGACTGAGGGGAAATAGCTTCTTTTTGAAAATTTTACTAAATGCACGGCTAAGGTATTAACGGTTTCTTTAAAAAAAGAAAAAAAAAAACCTTGTTATGTATTAAATTTATCGTGATCATAGTTTCCAAACTCCGACTTTATTAAATTTAAGAAAACATACCTTGAACCAGAAAATTTCTTTAAATAAATGTATCTGGTGTTAAATGGTACAGTTATTTGAAATTTTTTTAATTTCGTTAATTAAGTAAATTTCTGTTTCGAAGTATAATTTTTTTATTTAAAAAAAAAAGCCGGAGGTTGCCATGTATGTGTGATATTAATTCTAATATTCTTCTTTAGAATCTATTGTCAACTATTTCGTGTCTAGCATCATAGTGACAGAGCATGTTTATCGACAGGTCCCTTTTATTACCGACGACACTGCATCAGGTAGGATTCTCCTATATATATTTTTTTAAGCGTCGGGATGACAAGTTTTTTCTTTTCTCGGGTTTGGTTTATTTTGTATCGGCCGGTTATCTACTTGAGGGATATAGGCCCATGGAGGGGGGGGGGCTTCGTGGGGGTCTTTTTAACGGAACCTAACCCGTATTTAGGCAAGGTTCTAAGAAAGCCAAGAAAACGTC